>CM053567.1:138133795-138197072 GCA_028646485.1 Cryptoprocta ferox
CTTTTCCCCTTCCCCTTCCCCCCTCAGTTTGTTTTCAGGATTCAAGAGTCTCTCGTGTTTTGTCTCCCTCCCTCTCCCTAACTCTTTTTCCTCCTTCCCCTCCCCATGGTCCTCTGTTGGGTTTCTCCTGTTAGACCTATGAGTGCGAACATATGGTATCTGTCCTTCTCTGCCTGACTTATTTCGCTGAGCATGACACAGGAGGAAGTAACTTTGAATTGGTTGATCTACTTAGTGACTGGCCAGCTAAATTTTGGTGATGTTGAGGCAAGATGGATCTTGGTGGATTACGATTTGGAAAAGACTTGACTTGAGCAGATTGTGATCAAGACAGCACTTGACCAGATGAATGCAACTGTCATCTTTGATTATACCCATTTTTCCTTTCTTGACTCTGACTGGCCTGAAGATAGACATAGACAGGATCAATCATACTTAATATATCTATTGCAAAATATTAAATTACAAAGAATTAAGAACATTTGTTCCTAATAGTTATGGTTCTGGCTCATACAAAAAGGCCTGCATTTATTATTTAATTTAAAATATTTGGATTTTTTTCCCAACTTTTTTTGTTTTATTTTTGAGAGAGAGAGAGAGAGAGAGAGAGAGAGAGTGAATGGGGAAGGGGCAGGGAGAGAGGGAGACACAGAATCCGAAGCAGGCTCCAGGTTCTGAGCTGTAAGCACAGAGCTCTATGGGGGGCTCGAACCCAAGAAACATGAGATTGTGACCTAAGTTGAAGTCGGACGCTTACCCGACTGAGCCACCCAGACACCCCACAAAGAAGCCTGCATTTAAACAAATGAACATCTCCTTTATTTTTTTTTATCTCTTTGTGAAATATACAAGGTCTTGTTGCTGGCACAAATGAAGATGAAGCTTTTGTCCATTTATGCATTTTGTGTATATGCTTGTACTCAGGTTGTTCTTCCACACAATCTTAACAAATTCCCTCAATTTGAATTAATTTCTTTCTCTTCTGTAGAATTTTGTTTTTGTTTCTGTAACAGCAGTACTCAGGACTTCGTGCTAAAAATGAAGTATTTATCTGAATTATAAACTTTCAAAGATTTATAAATAAATTTAAACTTCCTGGAAGAAATAATTATCTTTTTACTTTTCCTTATGTCATCTTAAATCTTAGTATAATTTTTGGTACGTATCAGACCCTGAATAACTTGGTCTTGAATAAACTATTATTTCTTTACTGAAAAGGAAGTTTAATTTAGGATAAACTGGTTATATGACTTAAAAGAGGTCAATACTCTAGAAACACTTATTTACATGTCTCAATAAAAGAATTGTTGCTGATATTTTTGAACCTTCATAAGGAACTCATACATAAGTTAATGTAGTCATCCACAATTCTCAATTAAAAGCTTTTTAAAAATTTCATGCAATCTCAGTTCAGCTCATTTGTTAAATAAGGATGAAAAGCAAGAATAGAAAAAGCTTTTTGTATTAAAGACTAGTGTTTATATCCCTTTGTAAACTCACTAAAAAAATCAGAGTGACACCAAGCCAAATAGAATTAAATTTAATTAAGTTTAGAAAAGAAAGCCATAAACATCTTTGACAGTATTTTTAACAGCTTTTTAAATTTTCAATAGTTGAGAAAAATTAATGTAAAATTTTAATATAGGTAAGAAAGCAGTAAAACTTTACTCATATCATGGGTGTTTAAGAAAGAAATACAGATACTTGCAGGATAAATGAAGCAAAAAGAGAAAGGAAAGGGAAATTTGGATGAGTTCCTCTCATTCTACACACTTTTTTGAGTAACCTTTTCAATCATTTGTCAATTAATGGTTGTGATATATTAATGAACAAAGAAAATAAAATCCTGGCCTATTAGAGTTTATATTTTAGTGAGCAGAGACATAGAATAACAAAATAAGAGAGAAAATTATATCCTATTCTATGAAATGATAAATGCTGTGGTGAAAAATAAGGATGACAAGGGGGTACTAGTGCTGGCATGGGACAATTTTCAATTGAAATTGGGTAGCTGAGAAGGGATGCACCACCAGTCTTTTGAGCAAAGACTTAAAGGAGGTGAGAGGAAGCTATATGAATTCTTGGCATAAAGTATTTTAGGCAAAGGGAACAGCAAGTGTAAAAGTTCCAAGGCAGAACATATCTGAGCAACAACAATGGATCAGTGTGACTGAAATGAACAGTCATGGGGAGAAAAATAAAAGATGAGAGGTAATGGGCTATGGGGAAGCAATCATGTCGGCCTTAGTAGGATACTGTAAACACCTTGGTTTATATTCAGAGTGTGGTAGGAGAGTTTGATCAGAATAGTGATGTAATGTAATGTGGCTGTGTTGAGCAGAGACTGTGGAGCAAGGATGAAAGCAAGGACACCAGTTAAAAGATACATGAAATAGGCCAGGTGCCAGTTGATAGTGGTACAGATCAGGATAACAGAAGTAGAGGTGGTGAGGTGTTGATTCTGAGTAGTTCCCATGAGATTTCCTGACAAAGATGAGGGGTACAAAAGAAAAAGAGAAATCAAAGATAATTCTGTGATTTTTGACCTGTGCAACTGGAAGATGCAGTTCCATAAAGAGAGATGGCAAAGAGGGTAGGAGGAGCTGGGTGAAGATGTGAATAGTGAGGAGCCCAGTTTTGGCTAGAAATTAAAGAAGCTTAGTATAGGTGGACATCCGTGTATAGGGGCTGACTGGGAGATTAGCTATATAACTTCTTCTTTTATTTTAAAGTTTAATATTTATTTTGGGAGAGAGAAAGAGAGTGAGCTAGCACGAGTGGGAGAGGGACAGAGGGAGAGGGGGTGAGAGACCCCCAAATAGGCTCCATGCTGTCAGCACAGATCCTGATGTGGGGCTTGAACTCATGAACTGTGAGATCATGACCTGAGCTGAGATCAAGAGTTGGACACTTAACTGACCGAGCCACCTGGGTGCCCAAAGACATCCTGATATTTAAAAGATCAAGCAGATAAAGAGGAACCAAGGAGAAAGGGATGCAGAGGAGAAGGGGAATGGGAAGGAACGGACACTGGTTTTGTGGAAGCCAAGTGAAGAAAGGGATTCAAGTAAGAGAACGTGATCAACTTTGCCAAGTGCAACCATTGCGGTGGTGGAGATAAATACTGGTTGGAGTGAGTTTAAGAGGAAATTGGAGGAGAAAAAACACTTGAATGTAGACACCTTATCACATACGGAGCAGTAGCTGGGAGAGGCATGAGGGGAGTTGGTAGAGGTTTTCTTTGTTTTGTTTTATTTTCTTTGTTAAAATAGAAGAACAAACTTTTATGTTGTTGAAAATATTCTAGTTGAGAGTGAGAGAAGTGATGAGAGAGAAGAGAAGGGGGTGGTTGGGGTGATGTCCTTGAGTAGGCAAAAAGGCACGAGGTCTAGAACACAAGTGGAAAGACTGGTCTCAGCAAGGAGTTTGGACTGTTCAGAATATATACGTATGGTTGAGAGTAGGTGAGTATAGATAATGGTGATAGGAACTTGTGAAGGTTCATTTTTAGTTGTTTTTATTTTCTTGGTGATATGGGGAGGAAATCATCAGCTGAGAAGAGGATGGAGGAAGAGGTGTTGGAAGTGTGAGAGGAGAGAGAAGTTGCTAGTTATCTAGAAGAGTGAAGAAGGGTATGTGTGAGAGGAGAAGCAAGCAAGTACTAATACTGGTAGGCCAGGAACTCTAATTTGGCTAAGGAGAAGAGCAAGGGCATGAGGGAAGTTAGGGACAACAAAATAGGCTTAAAGGTTTTAAAGCACGAGAGGGAGAAGTCTGGAAAGGCTGAAGTGTTGGTTGGGTGGATGATAAGATCTTTCAAGACAGCAGGATCAGCACCTGAGAGGATAGGGTTTTGGAAGGATTTTCTATGTGGACTTTGGAGTTACTGAAAACAAAGACAGGAGCAGCATTAGAGAGTGATAATGAGCCAGGTGTTGAAATCTTTGAGGAATAAGGACCAGCAACCTGGGCCAATTGATTACTGAAGCAGGATAGGCTGGTGGGTGTAATAGATGATGGCAAATTCAAAGCTACTGGTTTTCAAGAATGTGGAAGGAAAGAATGGGCTGGAAGCAGTGATCAAAACCATCAAAACTCCAGGTCTAGTGGAGTGAAGGAAGAGGGAAGAATCAACCCCCACCTGAGACAGGCCCCAGGGAAGCCAGAGCCTGATTGCCCTTAGAGTGAGAAAGGATTGGGAACATTTAAAGAAGATGCTTGGGATGTGGAGTCTATCATATTCATAGATTCTAGTGTGATTTTTAGCCCATGTGCTACAGGCTTTAAAACCTGAACCCCTCACCAGCTTTCTCCCTGGGTTTTGAACTACTGCCAAAGTGATGTAATGAGGACATTTGGAAAGAAAAAGAAAAAAAGAAAAACACTTAGATGCTTTTTCATTAAATAATTATACCAGAGCATATATAACTAACTGAAATTCTGCTTTATTTTTTTTTTTTATTTTTTACATTTATTTATTTTTGAGAGACAGAGAGAGACAGAGTGTGAATAGGGGAGGGACAGAAAGTGAAAGAGGCACAGAATCTGAAGCAGTCTCCAGTGTCTGAGCTAGCAGTCAGCACAGAGCCCAACATGGGGCTTCCGCCCATGAACCGTGAGATCATGACCTGAGCTGAAGTCGGATGCTCAACCGACTGAGCCACCCAGGTGCCCCTGAAATTTTGCTTTAAAGGAGTACCTTGATGGGGTGCTTAGCTGGCTGAGGCAATAGAGCACTCAACTCAACTTGGCTGAGGCAATAGAGCAATGATCTCAGGGTCATGAGTTCAAGCCCCATGACGGGTATGGAGCCTACTTTAAAAAAAAAAAGCAGTCACTTGATACTTTACATTCCTGCTTCAATAGTGCTATTTTTCCAAATTAATGTTTGGAGCTTTTTTTTTTGGGGGGGGGGCTATTTGGGCTATTTGCCTTCGTGGCTGATTTATTAAACCCATGTGAAAATATGTATATTTTTTTTCTTTAAAGTAGCGAGTATGGAGCCCAACGTGGGGCTTGAACTCAGGATTCTGAGATCAAGACCTGAGCTAAGATCGAGTTGGACGCTTGACTGACTGAGACATCCAGGTGCCCCTGTATTTTTTTCTTAATCACCATATTAATTATGCATCATTTTACTACATCACTTTATGTTTGGAGTCAAAGATGAACTACAGTGAAAAGATTTAAAAGATGATTGCAAGTCATTGTCCATGACCAGAATTAGATAAGGATTGGGAATCATTGTGATCAACGGGAGTTACCAAGAAGCATACGCTCAGAACCCAAAGAATTTGGAATACGATTTTCATGCTTAACTGTTATACTCTGAAAAAAGCCAAAATGATTATTCTGTTAGTCACACTCACGCAAGATTGGACCAAAATTTTCATTTATTTAACTGACATGATTTGGAAAAGTCTCAGTATTTATGATAGAAATAAATCCTTTGATGATAAAGATGAAGGATATTTATAACATAAATCAATGCAAAAATCAGTTTTTTTTTTCTTTTTCAAGACTCATGAAATAAAATCTCAAATAATTCAAATACTGATGTTTTTGGAAAGAGCCTTTTTTCCCTGCAACTACTGTGCAACATCTGTAAGGCATTCAGGAACAAGAAATGTAACAGAATCCCCTCTGTGTAAAATCTGCTTTTTCAAAACCTGTCTATAAACTAAAACTCGTTTTATGTTTGAAGATACATGTATGTTTGCAAAGAAATATCCTCCAGACAAAGTTAGAAGATATTTGTGCAATATACCCTACAGATCTCTAAACAACCAAAAAAAAAATCTTTACAAGAAGTGTTTAAAATCCTGGAACACTATTAACAAAGTATTGATTTTACTATGTGTATATGCTATAACTTTAAATTATACATAACGTTTCTGCTATGCACCAGATATTTCTAGGAAGATTATGGCTATATATTACATAAACAAAGACATGCATCATAATTTTCTTTTTTTCCAACATTTTCTTATTTGGGTTCAAAACAAAAATTCATTCCTAAAGACTGATACTGGAGTAAGAATTTTGGAAATATATTATATGCAAATTTACATTCTTACATTTAGATTAGTTTAGTTTACCTTCTTAGTTTAGATTTTTATCTATGTAAAAGACACTTTAGTGTAGCTAATTTTAGACAGAAAAGAGTAGACATTGAAATACTTAGCTTTTTTAAAAAATAATTTTTTATTTATTTTAAATTATCTCTACACCAACGTGGGACTTGAACTCGTGATCCCGAGATCAAAAGTTGCAGGCTCTTCTGACTGAGCCAGCCAGGTGCCCTTGATCACTCACTTTTAAAAGTTAAACACAATATATATAAAATTCTTGGGGTGCCTGGGTGGCTCAGTCGTTAAGCATATGACTTCGGCTCAGGTCATGATCTCATAGTACTTGAATTCCAGTTCCACATCCAGTGAGCTTGAGCCCCCATGGGGTGAGCATGAGCTCTCCCATTGGGTGATCAGGAAGCCCCCATCAGGTGAACATGAGCTCTGCATGGGGTGAGCATGAGCCCTGCTTTGGATGAGCTCAAGCCCCACTTCGGGTGAAAAAACAAGCCCCAGTAAGCCTCACTTCTCTCTCTCTCTCTCTCTCTCTCTCTCTCCTTCTCTCTTTCTATCCCTCACTCACTTGGGCGCTCTCGCTCTCTCTCTCTCTCTCAAAAAAAAAAAACTTACATATTTAAGAAAATAATTAAAACAAAATTTTGTTCCTTATAATGAGATAGTATCTAAAGAATACAGAGAGATGGAAGTTGCAAGAGCAGGCTGGAAGTGTAGGGGAAGGCAGAACAGCAGTAAAAGGGGAAAGGAGAGAAAGAGAATAGAAAGAGAAAACAATACATTCAGGAAGGTCCTGTTTTCTCATGGTACGTGTCTCCCTTGAGCAATCTCATCTAAACTCTGGCTTCAACTGCCAGCTATATGCTATTGTCTCCCAAATCTCCAACCACACAACAGATTTCTCTTGGAGCTCAAAAACTATATATCCTACATCCACTTGATTTTCCCTTTGTATTTCCAACAGGAACTTCAAACTGATATCTGCAAAACTTAACCAGGAACGTGTCTATTTTACCCCACCCCCATGCCCTTCTATGGCCCCTTCTGAATAACATTACCATTCACATGCTCGTTGAAAGGAAAAATATGGAAGTGATTTTTGACTCTTCACTTGTCAAAACTCCTCTTCATTCCACACTCCCACATCACATTCCAACAGGATTCATTACATGGTAACAGTGACCAAATCTTCTCTATTCAGTTCATTAGATTTGCTGATCCTATCCTTTTGGCTTATTCCATGTCCCCATCTGTAGTGACTGCACTACAGATGCACTACAGTGGGGGATAGGCTTAGGAATCCCCTGGGCTTATACCAATGGGTTAACAAGGCATAGAGAAATAAAAAGCGTTAGGATGTTCACACCTGAGTTTGGGTAAATATTATTGGCACCCCAAAAATAGGATGGTGCAAAGGCACCCCAAGAATAGTGGGGTGCTGAGCCCCCAAAATAGAGAGGGGTGGACAAAGGCCCAAAATAGGAATGAGCACAAAGGTTCCCAATACAAAGATATATGAGGTAAGCAAGATTAGGCATGCACAGCAAAAATATCCCCAATTTAGTACTGTAGGAGAGAAGGTGCTTTCACAGGAGAATAGGGCCAAGTTAGGTAAAACAAGTAAATTGGACTATAGACTGCTACAATGCAGGCGAAGCAGCCCAGAGCAGAGATGGTTAACAAAAGAAAAGATGTCTTGTTAACCCTGAGGCTATTTCCCCTATCTGTTGTCTCCCCTAGGCTAGCTAAGACAAGACAAACAGACACATCGCCTCCTATTTGCCTTTAATAACCATCTGCCCGACACCTGAATTTTGTTTTATATTGACCCAAACCCCAAACACTGTATATCTTCAAAAACCCCCTTTCCCTCATGCCCACAAGTTGATGTTCACAGTTTCTTTGTTTCTTTGTGCACACCCATCATGTTTGTAAGCCTTCTGATCTTAATAAATACGGGGCAAGGACCCTTATTGAGGGCTCTTGTCTTTTCCTGGATATTAGCCATCTCTTTCTCTTATTTTGTAATCCTGTGTCCCATTCTCTTGCTAAGACAAGAGAGAAGTTTAGACTCAGAGTCTATGACAGTGCAGTATTTCCCAATTTCTGAATGTATTATGTAATTGCTTCCAAACTGAAGCCTTACTCTACCTTCTACCCTTCCTTCAACTCCTTTCCCTTTGTAACCAGAGTGTCCTTTCAAAAATGCAAATGTCTTCATGGTGCTCCCCTACTTAAAATCCTTTGTTTACTTTCCACACCTTCAGGATGACATCAAAACTCTTTAGGTGTGCAAGGTTCTTCCATCTGTCTAGTATTTTTTAAACTAGCCACACCAGAATAGATGTCTGGCAGTTTTCTAAACATACCATGCTCTCACTGCCTCTGTTGCTCTTACCTGAGATTTGCATTGGTTTCTCTGTCTCCCGTTGTTCCTGTGAGTAGATCACTTCTACTCATTCTTCTAAAACTTTGTTTGTCTATGATCCCTAAGACTTCCCATGTCCTCACATTATGCCCAAACCTGTCCCCTCAGCTCTATTGTATTATCGACTCTTCCCCCAGACCACCCCTACTTAAAGTCCCACATACATTTCTTCCTAAGATTGGAGCTTAGTGCCTCGCAAAGTACCTTGTACATAGCTAGCATTAATAAAAGTTTCCTCACTGAGTAGTTTGGGAGTGAGAAGAAGGATTGGTAGATGATGAAGCAAATGTTTCAAATCTCTTCTACTGTTTATTTGAATAATGTGCACTACTCTTTGAGATAAGGTTCAACTATAGACTAAACCTTAGTTTTTTTTGTTTTTATTTTTACACTGTAAGATACCTATTATTTCACTTTAAAGCTGAATTTAAAAAAAAAAGTGGGTCTTTTTTTTTTTTTTTTTTTTGGTTTAAATTGAATCCTGAAGATTTTGCACCCAGAAAGAAATGACTGGGGTCTTATACATGACATTCTAATTTTGGATATATCAGTTCAGTCAGGTAGTTTGAAATAACATTTATTTTTTGAGAGAGATAACGGCTGCCTGAAGATTATATTTACATGGGTGTATAATTAATGCAATGTTTGGTTAAGTAATTTCAATTTTGGATCGTGTAGGCATAATAAATGCGTTCTTGTTCACTTCATGTTTGGCACAGATAAAAGAAGCCACAGGACATGTCGGAGGTTTTTCACTATGACATTTATTTTGACAAGTACTAACTTAATTTGTTTTCTGTTTCCTGTCCTGATGAACATTATGGAAAATTAAGCTATCCTAGGAAGAAAAGTTTATTTAAATGAGAATTGGATGGAAAGTCCAATTACTGCAAGTCCTTACATGGCAGGAGTATGTGGTACCCTAAGAATCCAAGAATAAACAAAGCAGAGTTCTACAATCTAAAGGGACAAGTTAGGGAGCAAAGCAGTAATGAAATAAAGACACAATTAAATACCCAATTAGAAATGGCAATGAGTACAGGTGCAACGGAGAGGGTATGTAATGGGATAATTCTGATGGAGAGGGGTAAGGAACGCAAAGGGAAGACCACTTTGGTGAAGTGACATCTGTAGGTGGAGTAAAGTTAGTTTGATAATGAGTACGGGAAGAGGATTTGAGGCAGACAAACAGCTAAATTTCAAGAGATCCAGCATGACTGAAGGGTAGTGGTCAACAGGAGGAGTGGTTGAGTTAAAGCTGGAGAAATGTCAGCAGTAAGCTAATGCAGGGTTTTTTAAACATGGTGAGGTTTTGGATTTTGCATTTCATCTTAGTTGGAAGAGTTGTTCCAAAAGAACTGTTTCCAAATACAACAAAAGCTCTTAGCCACATTCAATTGCTGAAAACTTTAAATCTTAAAAAAAGTTATGTCCACCTCTTTCTCTTAGGGCACATTTGAGTTTTTGGATTAGCTGCAATTAAGATCTCCTAGCATTTCTTACAGGTACCTTTGATTAAGGACTCTATTGTAAACTGAGGAATTTTAGGTAAGTTCCAAATGGAATGGATATTTCCAAATATTCACACACTTACCCTGTTAGGAGCTCCTTCTTGTCAGGTTGATTCTTATCAGCTGCTGTATATGAGCATCCTCTTGATGGTAGCCAGAAATGAAAAAGAAGATTAAGAAGGAGAAATATTGGTAGGGAAATATTGGTGATTATATGCGGTCCACGCTCTACTAGATTTCTGTTGGTGATTAAAAAAACAGTTTGATGAGCTTATTTCTAGCCTGATGATTCCTTCTTAAACAATGGGTATTTGTTGAGCAGATATTGGCAGGCATCTTTTTGCATATATTCTTTTCTTAGGCAAACACACGCTCATATTCTAGTGAACAGAATGTCAGTTAGTTTTGAAAAGTCTCTCAACTCTTGAATCCATGCGCTGTGTCTACAGGAAGACCTTTAATTAATGGAAACTCATTGTCCTTGGTCTTTTAATATAATTTTATATAGTATCTAACATGCTTTCAGGGGGAACTATCAGGAGAATTTAAGAATTGTCCATTCTCTGGAAATGACATCAAGGGGTTAGAGTTAATTGATATTTAATATTAGCAGGGATAGTGAATACAAATAGAAGCTACTTACCTCTCTAAGATCCACACCATTACTTCATGCTGAATTCCAGGGATAGTATGATGTCTTATGCAATGTGATGCAGGGTCTTGACTCTCTAGTGAAATGTTTGAACATCCAGTAAGTTGTGAAAACTTAAAGTGAAATGAACTGAAATACGTGGAATGTTTACAACATTATGTTTATAATATTAAATGACTAAATTTGTTGATACTGTTGTGCGGGAGAGTTAAATTCAGATAGAATTTACATTAACCCAAGTTATTTCTTCCAGTTTAAAAAACGTATGATTCTTAAGTATAACTTTTAGTATATTTTTAAGTTATTTTTCTCTATGTGTATGCATATCTCCAACACAGTAATAAAATTTAAAGAGAACAAATAAAATCAGTTATCCATATAATTTATGTAGGATGAATTATTTTGAGAAAAGAGAAAAATCTTTAAAATAAGCCAGACTATTTTTTATACTGGGGACTTTGTTCACGGAGACATTGACACTTAAGCGTAAATCGTAAGGAATATCACAATAGTTTCTATTCAATTTCCATGAGAGTGTGATAATAGAATAGTTAGATAAACAATTTGCACTTTAGAGTAGGTTCATTTGGCATTTTTAGTTTGTCCTATTTAGACAAGTATCTTAGTTATTGATTGATGCTAATATGTTTTTGTGTCCAATGACTATTGAACTTGGAGAAGCTTTTAGCAAAACTTTACATTATGCACTAAATTTGACCTTCACATTGGCATTTCCTTTTTCTTCTTTGTACAACTCCAAACCTAGGAATTTTAAAGTTCAAACAGGCTGTCTGTCATGGTGGAGGTAGTTTTAATATTTGTGCTCAATATTTCCTTATTTGTTTTGTTCTGTGCTCAGGTGAGGAAGAAGTTTTTGACATTAAACAGAAGGACCTCAGAGAAGTCGTGACACTAATTGCTCCTTCTTAAAATTTCCAGGGTGGAGTGCTCCCACCTGGGGATATGTGTAAGATGATTAATTAAATGTGGAAAGAAAATTCTAGAAGTTATTTAGTCTGTAATTAAAATAAAAAATAAAATAAGCTTTACTGGTATTTAATGTAGGTACTGATAGGTCCAAATGTCAAATATTCACATCTCATGTTTCTGTTGAGGAACACTGCTTTTTGTTGGTATAGCTAAAGAGTTAGAATAATAGGGGGCATGTCACAATGTTTTGTTGTATTTGGTAGTATAGATAAGAAGGATATATGTTGAGAAAAGAAAGGGAGTTTCATAACATGAAGTGACTAATTTACTTTCAGTGTATTACAATGTAATACTGTTTAGGTGTGTTTGATGAAGAAATTTATTTTAGGTGTGTTTGATGAAGAATTATTAATTCAGTGTATTACAATATAATACTGTTTAGGTGTGTTTGATGAAGAAATTTACCAATTATATTGTTATATTTATTATTATTATTATTTTAAAATGTTTATTATTTTTGAGAGAGAGGGCAAGTGAGGAATGAGCATAGAGAGGGCAGGGACAGATGATCTGGAATGGGTCTGTGTGGACAGCACAGAGCCTGATGTGGGGCTTGAACTCACAAACCGTGAGATCAAGACCTGAGCCAAAGTCGGACGCTCAACAGACTGAGCCACTCAGGTGCCCCACCAATTATATTGTTTTAAATAGTAAAATCTTTAAAACATTTTTGTATGACATAAAGTGACAATGAAAATCTTTTGTACAGCACAGAGGTTTGATAGTAAAGTTTTAGTTAAGTATTTAAAAAGGCTGTCAAACTTAAAGATGAGTTATGCATTTTTTTTTACTAAAGGTTTTATATTTTCTAAACTTTTTCTAGGTCACTGTTGGTAGTAAGCAACATAGTGATATTTTTTTGAAAAATTAAAAGCATTAATATGTCCCTAGAAAGTAATTCCTGCAATGAACATACAATGATGAATGAAAAAGTAACTGTTTCTTGAGCACAACCTGCTTTATGAAAAACACAATTTGTAAAATCTGTTTAGAAATATTTCTATAAGATTCGTTGTCAAAAATTATTTGTGTGTCCTACATAGCCTCTCATATATATGTATGTACTTAAAAAACTTTGAAAAGAATATTCTAAACTATTTGAAAACCTCCCAAAGGAAGAGTTTCAATGGGTTTTGAAACAGAACATCTTACTAGTTTAAGAGAAAAATCTATTGATTGATATTAGGATAAGGGATATAATAAAATATTTATAGACTTGGTGAAGAGGACAGAAAACAGGTGTCATGATTCAGCAGTCATAGCCAAAGCAACCTGGGTATGATAATTTGGTAAGCATAACCCAAATGTCCTGTTTGGATCTACACTTCCGTGTGAGGCTGTGTTTGCAATTATGACTCCCTATCATGCCAATTGTTAAAAGAAACGAAACACAACAGCAAACTTTGGAATTTCTGTGTTGTGTAGTATTAAATACAAATTTTTAAATATGAGTTAATTTCATCGCTCCCAGTAAAATAAACTTCTTAAAATTATTAATGTATTTATGAAAAGTATTTGTTATAACTAACAAATAAAATAAAAATTTAAAGCATTGGCTCCTCCTCCCCCAGCTGATCTTCATCTCATTTGTCTTTAATTTCTTCTTGTCTCATTCTCAAAGGAGACTATTACCTTTTTCTGCCTGGTTCCTGGACTTTTAAAATTCAGAATTGGGAGGCCTGTTAGAAACAGTACTGGTAGATCAGAAAAAGGGGCGAGGGGAGCTCAAAATGAAGGGCTGCCTGGGCTAATATATTGGGGAAAGATTTTGGGGGCTGGTGGAAAGTGCAGGAGAAGCCTGGGGTAGGGATGATATCTTCCACAAGCTTCTTCTCAGAGCCTGCTCTGTGCCTGGCACATAATGGGCACTCAGCAAATACTGGGATGAATGATGCACAATCAACTTGCAAATTAAAAGCAAAACAAAATGAACCCTTCAACATTCTTTAGCCTAATTGCATTCTAAGCAATTTTATAAAAAGACAGTCTAGAATTTGATGCTTTATAAAAATGTGGTGCAAAGAATCTAAATAAAATTCTAAGTAGACGGGTGTCATAATTAACCTTTAAAAAATTTTTTTTATATAATTTTGAGAGAGAGCCTGCAAGCAGGGGAGGGGTAGAAAGAGAGGGAGACAGAGAACCTGGAGCAGGCTCCGTGCTGACAGCAGTGAGCCCAACACTAGGCTCAAACTCAGGAACTGTCATGATCATGACCTGAGCCAAAGTCTGTCCCTCAACTGACTGAGATACCCAGGTGCTCCTGTCAGAATTATCTTGAAAGCATTTAAAAATGCATGACAGCACTGTCTTCTGTTCAATAGAAATTCTAATATGCATTCATTTTGATGCTCTTTTACAGTAATATTCTCCTTTTCTAAGATCCAACAAAAGATCCAACAAAGGAAATATTTCCCCCTACATAACCTAGTTATCCATCCATACAATGCATTGTGTGGTAAATGATTTTGATGTAATGGTGGCCTGTTAGCATAGAAACAGAGGTCACAGAATCAAAAGACTCACAGACCAAATTGGGAGTATTTGAATCACATGGTTTATTAAATCGATATAAAACATTCATTGGGGGACACCTGGCTGGCTCAGTTGGTAGAGCACGCGACTCTTCTTTTTTTTTTTTTAAGTTTATTTATTATTTATTTTAAGAAAGCAAGAGAGAGCGATGGAGTGGTGGAGGGACAGAGAGAAAGGGAGAGAGGGAGAATCCCAAGCAGGCTCTGCCCTGCCATTGCAGAGCCCAATGAGGCATTGGAACTCAGGAACCATGAGATCAAGACCTAAGCCGAAGTTGGACGCTTAACTGACTGAGCCACCCAGGCGCCCGGAGGATGTGACTCTTGATCTCAGGGTCGTGAGTTCGAGCCCCATGTTGGGGTGAAGCCTACTTAAAAAATGGTAAAAAAAAAAAAAAAAAAAAAAAAAAAACACCTCACTGAGAAGTAAAGGAAAGAGTTGGAGCAGATGCGACATATCAGATAGGGTGCAGGTGGGTGGATTCTGTGTTCTACAGTGCTCATCTGTCCTGTCTCTGACACATCAGCATTTCCCACAGATGGCATGGTTACGCTGAGGTTTGGGCAGGGAAGCTCAACGAGAGGGTGACCTGGGCTGGTTGTGTGCACTTGCTTTCTCAAAGAGAGGCAGGGAAGTGTGCCTGGCTATTGCTGCAGCTCACCCTCTAGCCTACTGAAAAAGTACGGATTTTACCACATGTGGGATCATTCAGGGTCACCAATGGGTGGCTAAAGTAGAGATGACAGTTGTTAGCCAGAAGTACCCTTGTTATGACTTGGTGTGCACATCTTTTTCTATCTCTAAAAAACATTCTTGTTTGCTCCTCATTATTTCACTTATTCTACCTTTTAGCATGTCTCACAGGTTACTAAGTTATTTGCTACCCATATTTAACACACTTTATGAGTTTTGCCTATATATCACAAGCCACTTACTTACTCTTTATCTATATTTAATGTATTTAGGCATCCCTCAGAGATACTGTAAAGTTGGTTCCAGACCACCACAATAAAGGGAATATTGCAATAAAGTGAGTCAAATGAACTTTTTGGCTTCCTAGTGCATTTAAACATTTACATTCTACTATAGTCTATTAAGTGTGTAATAGCATTATGTATAAGAAATGTACATACCTTAATAAAAAATACTTGATTACTAAAAAATGCCAACCATAATCTGAACTTTCAGGGAATTGCAAGCATGAATCAAAGATCACCAAGATCAAACACAATAATAATTAAGAATTTTGAGATAATGCAAGAATTACCAAAATGTGACACAGAGACACAAAGTGAGCAAGTACTATAGGGAAAGTGGCACTGATAGACTTGCTCCAGGGTAGCCCCAAACCTTGAATTTGTAAAAAACACAGGATCTTCAAAGCGAAATAAAGTGAAGCACAATGAAAGGAGGCATTTCTGAATTGTGTTCTGCCTATGTCTCATAAGCTATTATGTTAAACACTGCTTGGGGAATTCCTCCATTTGGTTTGCTTTTCTTGTCTTCTATGGCTGTACTGAATATTCTCAAGTGTACAGAAAGCACATATTACGCAATTCCTTTTTTATGGGCCCAAATCTCTATGCAGTTGATCTTGGGCAACAGGAGTTTGAACTACATGATCCACTTATAAGTAGATTTTCCTTTTTATAAATATTGTTCTTTTCTACGATTTTCTTAAGTACATTTTCTTGTTTTCTAGCTTTATTGTAAGAAGACCATATATAATACATATAACATACCGAAGTAGGTTAAATGAGAAGTTTATGTTATCTGTAGGGCTTCAGGTCACCAGCAGGCTATCAGTAGTTAAGCTTTTGTGGAGTCAAAAGTTATAGGTATATTTTCGACTATGGTTGGTGCCCCTAACCCTGTTTAAGGCTCAACTACTCCTAACTTTATGATTGTGTAACAACTGAAGTCTGTCTGAGAAATAGATAATTTTAAGATTGTACCTTTGATTATTATCTTATTGTCAATAAAAATTTTTTTAAATAAGTTTTTAGTTTACTAAGAAGTTTTGGCACTCTTTGACAAATTTATTTTATTTTATATTTTTTTCTTTTATATTTTATTGTCAAGTTGGTTTTCATATAACACCCAGTACTCATCCCCACAAGTGCCCTCCTCTATGCCCATCACCCCCTTTCCCTTCCCCCTCCCCCATCAGCCCTCAGTTTGTTCTCAGTATTCAAGAGTCTCTCATAGTTTGCCCCCCGCTCTCTCCCCAACTATTTTCCCCCTTCCCCTCCCCCATGGTCCTCTGTTAAGTTTCTCCTGTTCCACTTATGAGTGAAAACATATGGTATCTGTTCTTCTCTGCCTGACTTATTTCACTTAGCATAACACCCTCGAATTCCATCCATTTTGCTACGAATGGCCAGATTTCATTCTCGTTGCCATGTGGTTTTCCATTGTATATATAAACCACTATCTTCTTGATCCATTCATCAGTTGATGGACATTTAGGCTCTTCCCATGATTTGGTTATTGTTGAAAGTGCTACTATGAACATTGGGTCCATGTGCCCCTATGCATCAGCACTCCTGTATCCCTCGGGTAAATCCCTAGTAGTGCTATTGCTGGGTCATAGGAGAGTTTTATTGTTAATTTTTTGAGGAACTGCCACACTGTTTTCCAGAGTGGCTGTACCAGTTTACATTCCCACCAACAGCGTAGGAGGGTGCCCATTTCTCTACATCCTCGTCAGCATCTATAATCTCTGGATTTTATCATATTAGCCACTCTGACCAGCGTGACGTGGTATCTCAGTGTGGTTTTGATTTGTATTTCCCTGATGATGAGTGATGCTGAGCATCATTTCATGTGTCTGTTGGCCATCTGGATGTCTTCTTTGGAGAAGTGTCTATTCATGTCTTCTTCCCATTTCTTCACTGGATTATTTGTTTTTCAGGTGTGGAGTTTGGTGAGTTCCTTATAAATTTTGGATACTAGCCCTTTATCTGTTATGCCATTTGCAACTATCTTTTCCCATTCCGTCGGTTGCCTATTAGTTTTCTTGATTGTTTCCTTTGCGTGCAGAAGCTTTTTATCTTGATGAGGTCCCAATAGTTCATTTTTGCTCTTGATTCCCTTGCCTTTGGGGATGTGTTGAGTAGGAAATTGCTGCGGTTGAGGTTAAGGAGGCTGTTTCCTGCTTTCTACTATAGGGTTTTGACGGTTTTCTGTCTCATATTCAGGTCCTTCATCCATTTTGAGTTTATTTTTGTGTATGGTGTAAGAGAGTGGTCTAGTTTCATTCTTTTGCGTTTTGCTGTCCAATTCTCCCAGCACCACCTGTTAAAGAGGCTGTCTTTTTTCCATTGGATACTCTTTCCTGCTTTGTCAAAGCTTAATTGGCCATATATTTGTGGGTCCAGTTCTGGGTTCTCTATTCTATTCCATTTGTCTAAGTGTCTGTTTTTGTGCCAATGCCATACTGTCTTGAGGACAGCTTTGTAGTAGAGGCTAAAATCTGGGATTGTGATGCCTCCCATTTTGTTTTCTTCTTCAATATTACTTTGGCTATTCGGGGTCTTTGGTGGTTCCATACGAATTTTAGGATAGTTTGTTCTAGCTTTGAGAAGAATGCTGATTGCACTGAATGTGTAGATTACTTTCGGTAATAATGGCATTTTAACAATGTTTATTCTGATCCATGAGCATGGAATGTTTTTCCATTTCTTTGTGTCTTCTTCCATTTCCTTCATAAGTTTTCTATAGTTTTCATCATACAGATCTTTTACATCTTTGGTTAGCTTTATTCCTCGGTATTTTATGGTTTTTCGTGCAACTGTGAATGGGATCAGTTTCTTGATTGCTCTTTCTGTTGCTTCATTATTGGTGTATAAAAATGCAACCAATTTCTGTACGTTGATTTTGTACCCTGCGACTTTGCTGATTTCATGGATCAGTTCTAGTAGGCTTCTGGTGGAGTCAGGTTTTCCATGTAGAGTATCATGTCGTCTGCGAAAAGTGAAAGTTTGACTTCATCTTTGCCAATTCTGATGCCTTTTATTTCCTTTTGTTGTCTGATTGCTGATGCTAGGACTTCCAGCACTATGTTAAACAACAGTGGTGAGAATGGACATCCCTGTCGTGTTCCTGATCTCAGGGGGAAAGCTCTCAGTTTTTCCCCATTGAGGATGATATTAGCTGTGGGCTTTTCATAGATGGCTTTTATAATGTTTAAGTAAGTTCCTTCTATCCCGACTTTCTCGAGGGTTTTGATTAAGAAAGGATGCTGTATTTTGTCAAATGCTTTTTCTGCATCTATTGACAGGATCATATGTTTTTTATCTTTTCTTTTGTTAATGTGATGTATCACATTGATGGACTTGTGAATATTGAACCAGCCCTGTAACCCAGGAATGAATCCCACTTGATCATGGTGGATAATTCTTTTATATGCTGTTGAATTTGATTTGCTAGTATCTTGTTGAGTATTTTTGCATGTGTATTCATCAAGGTTATTGGCCTGTAGTTCTCTTTTTTTGCTGGATCCCTGTCCGGTTTGGGAATCAAAGTGATGCTGGCTTCGTAGAATGAGTCCGGGAGTTTTCTCTCTATTTCTGTTTTTTGGAATAGCTTGAGAAGAATGGATATTTACTCTGCTTTAAATGACTGGTAGAATTTCCCAGGGAAGCCATCTTCCCAGGGCTCTTATTCGTTGGGAGATTTTTGATAACTGATTGTATTTCTTCACTAGTTATGGGTCTGTTCAGATTTCTTATCTCTTCCCGTTTCAATTTTGGTAGTGCATGTGTGTTTAGGAATTTGTATAGGAATTTGTACATTTCTTCTAGGCTGTCCAGTTTGTTGGCATATAATTTTCATAGTATTCCCTGATGATTGCTTGTATCTAAGGGATTGGTTGTAACAGATCCATTTTCATTTGTGATTTTGTCTATTTGGGTGCTCTCTCTTTTCTTTTTGAGAAGCCTGGCTAGAGGTTTATCAATTTTGTTTATTTTTTCCAAAATCCAACTCCTGGTTTCATTGATCTGTTCAACTGTTTTTTTGGATTCTATATTGTTTATTTCTGCCCTGATCTTTTTTATTTCTCTTCTTCTGCTGGGTTTGGGGAGCTCTTGCTGCTCTGCTTCTAGTTCCTTTAAGTGTGCTATTAGATTTTGTATTTGCGCTTTTTCTAGTTTCTTGAAATAGGCCTGGATTGCAATATACTTTCCTCTTAGGACTGCCTTTGCTGCATCCCAAAGAGTTTGAATTTTTGTATTTTCATTTTTATTTGTTTCCATATATTTTTTAATTTCTTCTCTAATTCCTGATTGGTCCAATCATTCTTTAGTAGGGTGTTCTTTAACCTCCATGTTTTTGGATGATTTCCAGACTTTTTCCTGTGATTGATTTCAAGTTTCATAGCATTGTGATCTGAACGTGTGCATGGTATGATCGCAATTCTCTGAGGGCTGCTTTATGACCTAGTATGTGGTCTATCTTGGAGAATGTACCATGTGCTCTCGAGAAAAAAGTGAATTCCATAGCCTCAGGATGTCCTAAATATATCTGTCAAATCCATCTGTTCATATGTGTCATTCAGGTCCATTGTTTCCTTAGTGATTTTCTGTCTGGTTGATCTATCCATTGCTGTAAGTGGAGTATAAAAATCCCCTGCAATTATCACATTCTTATCAATAAGATTGTTTCTGTTTATGATTGTTTTATGTTATGGGTGCTTCTGAATTTGGTGCATAGATGTTTATAATTGTTAGCTCTTCCTGATGGAGAGACCCTGTAATTATTATATAATGCCTTTCTTCATCTCTTTTTACTGCCTTCACTTTACAGTCCAGTTTGTCTGATATAAGTATGGCTACTCTGGCTTTCATTTGACTTCCAGTCGCATGATAGATATTTCTCCATCCCCTTACTTTCAATCTGAAGGTGTCCTCAGGTCTAAAATGAGTCTCTTGTAGACAGTCAATAGGTGGATTTTTTTTTATCCATTCTGCTACCCTATGTCTTTTGATGGGAGCATTTAGTCCATTTACATTCAGTGTTATTATTGAAAAATATGGGTTTAGAGTCATTGTGTTCTTTGTAGGGTTCATGCTTCTAGTGGTGTCTCTGGTACCTTGTGTTCCTTGCAACATTTCCCTCATAGAGTCCCTCTTAGGATGTCTTGTAGGGCTGGTTTAGTGGTGATGAATTCCTTCAATTTTTGTTTATTTGGGAAAACTTTTATCTCTCCTATTCTGAATGACAGCTTGCTGGATAAAGGATTCTTGGCTGCATATTTTTCCTGTTCACCACATTGAAGATTTCCTGCCATTCCTTTCCGGCCTGCCAAGTTTCTTTAGATAGGTCTGTAACCACTCTGATAGGTTTCTCTTTGTATATTAGGGCCCTTTTATCCCTCGATGCTTTCAGAATTCTCTCTTTATCCTTATATTTTGCCAGTTTCACTATGATATGTCATGCAGAAGATCGATTCAAGTTACGTCTGAGAGGAGTTCTCTGTGCCTCTTGGATTTCAATGTCTGTTTCCTTCCCCAGATTGGGGAAGTTCTTGGCTATAATATGTTCAAGTACTCCTTTAGAACCTTTCTCTCTTCTTCTTTAGGTATTCCTATGATATGGATATTGTTCCGTTTGATTGTATCACTGAGTTCTCGAATTCTTCTTTTGTGATTTTAGAACAATTTATCTCTTTTTTTCTTGGCTTCCTCTTTTTCTATAATTGTGTCTTCTAACTCACCTATTCTTCTCTCTACCTCTTCAATCCGTGCAGTGGCTGGCTCCATTTTATTATGCACCTCATTTATAGCATTTTAAAATTCATTACAACTATTTTTAAGGTCCATAGTCTTTGTAGCAACAGTTTCTCTGATGTCTTCCATGACTGTTTCAAGCCCAGCGATTAATTTTATGACAATTGTCTAAATTCTTGCTCAGTTACATTGCTTATATCTGTTTTGAGCAATTCTGTAGTGGTGACTTTTTCCTGGAATTTCTTTAGAGGAGAGTTCTTCTGTTTCATCATTTTGGCTAGCTTTCTGTCTCTTGTCAGTTTTAAAAGCTTGTTATGCACTCTGCACCTGTGAGTATTGCTATATTTTTTATTTATTCATTTATTTTTTTAATGTTTTATTTATTTTTGAGAGAGAGAGAGAGACAGTGTGAGCAGGGGAGGGTCAGAGAGAAAGGGAGACACAGAATCTGAAGACAGACTCCAGGTTCTGAGCTGTCAGCACAGAGCCTTACATGGGGCTCGAACTCTCGAACCCTAGAACCGTGAGATCATGACCTGTGCTGAAGTTGGACGCTTAACCGACTGAGCCACCCAGGTGCCCCGAGTATTGCTATATTAAAGGAGGCTCGTTGACTGTCCAGAGCCTGTCCATTCTGGAGGTGTTCTTTTAATGGTGTCCCTCGGTCTCTCTTGTTGTTCCTTTGGTTATTTTATTTCCCTACTTGTAGTGATATTTGGGACTCTCCACCATGTGTATTTTGGCTTGTTGCTTGAGGTAGCCCTGAAAAGGAAAACAGACAAACACACAGGGAACAAAAGCATGCAAACGCACAGACAAATCAAACAAAGAAGCAAACCAAAAGGGGGGAAAATAAAGATAAAAAGGGGGAACAAAAACAACAAAAGACAAAGGACAGTCTAAAAGCATAAAACCAGAAATCCCAGCTACAAATAAAGAGCAGGATGGAGGCAGTGCTGATGGAAGAGCATATACAAAGAGAGAAGTGACAGGGGTGGGGAGGAAGCAAAATTGAAAATTGACCAGACAGAGAGACTAAAAGGCTTATTTCAGAGAGAGAAAGAGGAGAATATGATAGGAGGTGAGGAGAAAAAACCAAAGATAATGTTACCCAAAGAAACTATATAGTCTGACTATTCCAGAGAGAGAAAGGAAGGCAGTGATGGAGGTGTAGAATGTGTATCAAGGGAATGGATTAAATGTGACTGTTCAAGCAAACCAATGACTAGAGTGCCCAGTCCAGTGGAGGGGAAAGATAAGAATGAGATAAGGGAAAATATACCTGAATAGCAAGAATTGATCTAGAGTTAATCACAGTAATGCATCACTGTTGGTCTTGCCCCAGGCTCCAGTTAAAAAAAAAAAAAAAGGCAGCTCTCCAGGGCAGATGGGAGTGGTTTGGAGTAGGCAGGTCTTGCCTCCACTGTGGTCTCGTCGGAGGCTGCTCTCTGAGGCCCCGCCTTGGTGGTTGTGGGGAGAAAAATGGCGGCACCGCAGTCCCGTCTCAAACCAAGCATTGCAACTCACTCTTTTGGGTCTGAGCTCCCTGTGCTGTGGGCATAGCCAAGGTGGACCAAGTGGTATTTCCCAAGCCCCACTTTGTTTCCAGATCTTAGTCAGCACACTTTAATGATACCGCCCGAAATGTATTCCCACAGGCCAGGCAGCTTCCTAGCCAGATGGAGTAGGGGGAGTAGGGGAGGAGTTTCTCCTGTCGCTTCCTGGGACCGGGGCATCTAGCCCAAGGAAAGTGCTACAGCTAGAGAAAGGATGTCTCTCCAAACGCCCTGCAGTTACCGATGGGATGATAGGATCCCTCTCTCTGTCCTGGCTGAAAAGCGGTTTCAGCCTCTCTTTCTCTTCCCCTCCTCTCTCTGTGGCTCTCCACAGAGGGGGCTCCCCCCGCGTGCCTCCAGGTTGGCCCATTTTTTATCTTCCTCAGTTCACAATCATGCACCTATGAGACTATCTTCTTAGTGCATTCTGTCTTTTTTCCTCCCAGACTCTTGCCATTCGGTGTCTTATAGCTTCAGTCCTTCTTTGTTTGAGAGATGTGGGCGGTGAAAAGTATGGAGCTCCCTACTTCTCCACCACCTTGCCCTCCCTTAATTAATATATTTTAATTGTTTTCAGTTTACTAAAAAGTTTTGGCACACTTTGATAAATTAATGAATATATTTTAATTGTTGCAAATATGTTGGAATTTTATCATCCTGTGAATTCACCCATAAAATTCACACAATGGTAAATTGCCTTCTTGGGCAAGACACAGATATGCATGGAGTAGGCACTTGTTCTCCACTGCTTGAGATTCAAAATTTTTCTTTTTCTTCCTGACTCAAGGGACTGTCTTCTGGTGTGGGGTGAACTTTTGTCTTTCAAACTCCATTCTCAGTGGCTTAGGCTTTTGCTAATAAAAGCCAGGAGGCTTAAGGACTATTTCTGCTTTCTGTCTAGGGATACACTTTCTTCAGATGATGAAGCTCACAGCCTGTTACCTGCTGAAGGTGCAGCATGTCAAAAGAGAAAAGAAATAGAAATTGATATCTGAAAAAGTGTCCAGATGGTGTCCACTGAGGTAAAGTTGTGGTAGTCATCTGGTCTGAAGGTTCTGAGAACGCTTTTCTCATGTGTTTGATGTGTTAGCAGAGAGGGCCGTAAGGCTTGTCTCATCTGGGGTTGTCTACCAACGAGCCTATGTAAGACCTCTCTGGCATGGCAGTCTCAGGGTACTTAGAAGTCTTTATTTCTAGATACATATTTTCTTTTATTTTTTTACAATATTTTAAAATAATTTTTTAAAATGTCTATTTATTTTTGAGAAAGAGAGAGAGAGAGAGAGAGAGAGAGAGAGAGAGAGAGAGAGTGGAGGAGAGGAGAGAGAAGGAGACAAAGAATCTGAAACAGGCTCCAGGCTCTGAGCTGTCAACACAGAGCCCACTTGGGGGCTCGAATTCCGGAACTGCAAGATGGTGACTTGAACTGAAGTCCAATGCCCAGCCCACTGAGCCACCCAGTCACCCCATACATATTTTCTGATATTACTATAAACTGCATTTTCTTTTACATTTTGATTTCACTAGCCGTGTGCCTCTTTTCTCTCTGGAGTCTCAACAAGAACAGATGCAGACAGAACTGACCGTTTCCAATGGATGGGCATGCAGAACTAATACAGATACTACAAGACTGGGTTTGGAACCAATAAGTGAAAGCAAAGGTGTGCTGGTGGTCATAAAGAGGAGATTCACCAGCAAGAGCAGAGCCATCTCCGACCTTGGACCATCATCAGCAAGAACGCCAGGGCCACGTGGGCAGCACCTGTTACATATCCCCAAGAACAAGTGCAGCCCCCATCTGCACATGCCCGCTATCAGTCCTGAGCAGCCAGAAGCCGCTGGGGGTGTGAAGAGATCACGGACCTTCCAAGAGTCAGCTAATACCCTTACTTCCCCAAAGCCATAAAGATGTCAGCTGATTTTTCTCGAAAACAAAAACAAAATATTTAGAAATGCAGGTGAGTCTTATTCTAAGCACCTTGCTAAGTGTTCCCATTATTTTAAATAATATGCTCATATTTTAGTTTTTCCTATGTAAATGATTATTCCATGTGTAAATAACAATAATTTTATTTATTTATTTCAGTACTTAGGTCTGATTTCCTTTTATGTATTCCAACAACACTGGCCAGATCTTCAGTGCAATAATACTCTTGCATTGTACTGAAATTTAAAGTAAGTTTATATAATGTTTCCCACTTTGAATGATGTTTTTTCTAGATTAAAAAATAGGTATCCTTCATCAGGTTATGGAAGTTCCTTTATATTTCTAATTTATTATAAATTTAAAAAACCCCAGCTGTGTTGAACTTACTAAATGATTTTCCTCCTACCTCTATTGAAATGGTCTTTATTTAACATCTCTGCTGCACTGAATTACATTTATGTTTTTTTCACATTTAACTATATTGTTTTTGGAAAGAAACTCAATTTGGTTGTTTCTTTAATAATTCTTTAATAGTATTTTGGTTCCTAATATCCTATTGCTTCCCTCCCTCCGACCCCCCACCTCTTTATAATGAAATAAGCCTGTAATTTTCCTTTCTCTGTTTGATAACATAGTTAAGTTGGAGTACTTTCTCTCTCTGTCTATCTTAATGCCTGGAAGAGTTTGTACAAAATTGGACTAATCTATATACTGACAATTTTGCAGATATATCTTCTTGCCTGTAAAACCTCTGGGGTATTTTTTTGTTTAAGGGAAGATTTTAAACTACTTCTTCAATATATAAAATGGTTACAGGGCCATTTGAGTTTTTTTTCTTTTTGAATAAGTCTGTAAGATATATTTTTTAGGAATATGTCCGTTCATTAAGTTTGAAAAATTGTTGGCATGCATTTGTTGATGGCATTTTCTTATCTTACTTTTAATGTTCACTTTGTATGTCGTTACTATGCTTTAACTTATAATATTGTTAACTGGTGCCTTTTCTCTTCTGGTCTTGATCTGTCTTACTAAAGATGTTATTTTTAACTTTTGTCATTTAAAATCTTTTCTATTCTATCTTTGTATTCTATTTAATATAGTTTGACTCATATGTATTGTCTTTTTTGTATGTTATTTGGGATTATACTGTTTATTTTATAACTTCCTAAGAAGGATGTTTAATTCACTTTAAAAGAGCATAAACTTGACTACAGTGTTTGATCATTTTTAATTCATGTACTTATAATATCTCTTGGAGTTTTCTCTATTCTTATTTAATTATTTTATTGAAAGCTCCTTTTTGGCAGTGTGTGTGTGTGTGTGTGTGTGTGTATGTGGCAGGACTCTGTATAACAAAGCCTTTGAGTCTTTGAATGCCTGAAATTGTTGGCCTCACATGTTAATGGCAGTTTGGTTAATTATAAAATTCTGGTTTCTCCTCCATCAGTACTTTGGAAACCTTACTCCATTGGTAATGAAAAATCTTTTATCAATCTGATTTTTTCTTTATCTTGAAAGTCTTTAGAATTTTCTCTTTGTTTTGAATATTCCTAAATTATACTAAATGTGTCTCTGTAGAGCTTTTTCTGAATCAATTCTGTTTTACTCTGAGATCTTTCATCTTTTTAGCTCTCAGAAATATATCTGTATTTTCTATTGAAATATTATTTTTTTACCCATTTTTCTTTTTCTTTTTGGGGGAATATCTTTATTTGGATATTAGCACTCAACTTCTATTCTCCGTATCTCATAGTTTCTCTTTTAATACTTTCTATTTACATATTCTTGTTTTTTTGCTTCTGGGAGATTTCCTCAATTCGTTCTTCCAATTTGCTAATCCATTCTTCTATTATATCCATTCTCTATAACCCAATGTTTGGGCTCTTTATTTCAATTATTATATTTTCACACATACTATTTGTGCTTGCTTTTTTTCTGTGTTTAAATTTTTTTTTTCATATTTCTAACATCTTTCCTTATTTCTCTTAGTAATTATCAAGATAACTTCTCTAATAGTTCTGCTTCTAATAGATGAAATATTCCAACATTCTTCAAATGTTTTGTTGATTTTTCTTATGAGTTCAGTTTTCCCTAGTACTATCACCTCTGCCAAGTAGTGCTTAGTCCCTGATTGCCCCAAATTGCTTAGTGTGTGTGTGTGTGTGTGTGTGTGTGTGTGTGTGTGTAGGTGGAGGGTGACTGGCCTTTGAGTCTGTCACTTTTCATTCATAAAACAACTTTCAGGCTAAAGAGCCACTTTGAATCACACGGAGAAACAACATTAGGAGGAAATGTAGCTTAGACTGTAATTCACCAGCCCTGGAACCTGTACGGGAAAGGTGTAACTCCCCAAAGTGACTTAGTTCCTGTTTGTTTCTAACTTTTCATAAGCTGTTTTCAGTCAGGTTCCCCAGCTAGCAGACTGAGATGAAGATTTGCTTGTAGGAATTTATTGGAGTGTGGTTTCAGGAAAAATACCTCGCAGGAAGTAGGAGAAGCAGGATTGGGCAGAGGGAGGACTGAACTGTGATGGTGTTGTAGCAGCTGGTCCCACAGGAACTCTGGAGTGAGGAGAGACCTTCAGAGTGTCCAACACTGAGGCAAGGCAGCTGGAATTTGGTACCGTGCTCTCATCTCCATTGACCAATAATTGAATGCAGGTTCCCCTTATGTTTTCTGGTAGGCGTTCATGTTCAGCAAGCACTGTTTTCTGGGGTGGTTTTGGAATTAGCAGTATTTCTGAGGTGGTTTCAAGTTTGGTTGTGGTCATTGAGATGGTTTTAAGTTGAGTGGTGATCGCAGGATGGTTTTGGGTTCAGTGATGGTCTCTTGAGTGGATTCATGTTGGTAAATGATTTCTGGAGTGGTTTGGGTTCAGCAGTGGTTTCTGAGGTTGATGTGGTTTCAAGTTTGGCAAATTTTTTCCAAGGAGGTTCAAATTTAGCACTGATTATTGGGGTGGTTCCAGTCATTGTCTCAAGTTTTTTGAGGGGAAGTTTACTGATGGCTTCAGCCTCAGCAGGAGTCTTTGTGGTAGTTTGAGTTCTAGGGTGGTCTTTTTAGGATGAGCGGTATTTTTTTGGGATAGTTTCATTTTCAGCTATGGACTCAGGCATGTTTTGATGTTCAGTACTGATTTTTGATGGTGTTTCAAGTTTATTGATTGTTGTTTGGGTGGTTTCAGGTTCAACGGTATTCCGTGGTAGTTTTGGATTCAGTGGTGATCCTGTGGCTGCTTTCAGGTATATGAGTGTTTTCTGTGGTGGTTTTAAGTTTGATGTTGGTCACTGAGGTTGGTTTGGTGTTTTGAGTTCATCAATGGTCTTTGGGTTAGTTTTTGATTTGGTGGCATTGCTTTGTATGGTCACATGTTCACCAGTCGTCTCTGAGGTGGTTTTGGGTTCAACAGTAATTTTTGGGAATGGTATATGATTTAATGATAGTTGTTTGGATGGTTTCAGGTTCAAAGATGTTTGTGGTGGTTTTGGGTTCAATGGTGATCTCTTGGTTGGTTTCATGTTCGCCATCCCATCCAATAGGACAGTTTTAGACTTAATAGTGCCTTCTTTGGTGGTTTTAGGTTCAGCAGTGGTCTCTAGAGTGGGTGTAATTTCAGGTGTGGGTTCTGGGGTCATTCTGAGTTTGGTGGTGGTCACTGTTTGCTTTGAGTTCAGTAGTGTTCCTGGTTTGTATTTCAGTTCTGTGGCAGTCTCTTATATGAATTCTTGTTTACCAGTGGTCTCTAAGTGAGTTTTGCTCTCTGCGGTGGTTTCAATTTCTGAGGTGGCCTCTGGAATGTTTTCAGATTCAGTGTTGTTTTCTTGTGTTGTTTGTTTTCAGCTGTGGTCTTAGGTGTGTTTTGATGCCCAGCAGTGATTTTTGATGGGGTTTCAAGTTTAGTCTTGGTTGTTTAGGTGGTGTTGTGTGTGGTAGTTTGAGGTTCAGTGGTGATCCCTTTGCTGCTTTCAAGTATAGGTGTGTTTTCTGGGGTGGGTTTAAGTTTGGTGGTTATCACTGAGGCTGTTTTGGTTTCATCAGGAGTCTCTGGGTTGGTTTTTGGTTTGGTGGTCATCTCTAATATGATTTTGTGTTCAATATTGGGCCCTGAGTTAGTTTTGGGTTCAGCGGTGGTTTCCAGTATGGATTCAGAATTAACTGTGGTACCTGGGTGGTTTCCATTTCAGCCACAGTTTGAAGAGTATGTTTGGATTCAAAGGTGGTTTTTGTGGTGGTTGGAAGTTCATTGATCATTGTGGTTGTTTGGGACTCAGCAATCACCACTTGGGCAGTTTGTAATTATTTTCAGTTTCTTGTGTGGTTTGTTGGTCAGCAGCAGTGTTTTCTGGGGTGGGTTCATTTTCAGAGGTGATTGAAGAAACTTCTAGAGTAGGTTTAGTAATAATTGGAGTGCTGGTAGGTTTACATAGAATGCTAATAGCATTTTGGCTGGGCAGAAAGGAGGTGGTGGGTGCTTTTGAAGAGAATTTTGGAACAGTTATTTTATGTTGATTATGAAAGACAAAGTTATCAAGACAAATTATACAACCTAAAAATCGTGTTTGATATGGCTTCTTACAGATTATTTTAGGTGGACACTTCTGTTTTGGTTTACTTTTTTTTGTAAAGGTAGCAAATGTTTTCCAGTGATGTTTGTGTGGTATGTGTGGGAATCTGTGAAAATGAATAGTTACACTTTTATGAACAAAACCATATTTTGAGAAGAACAAAGAATTAGTGTTTGTTTTCTGCTGCACGAATCCTCTGTATTTTTTTTTACTCTCACTACTGGGCTGTAAAAAGAGAAAGAAGAATGTTATTTGTGAATAAAATAATTATTGAAATTTAGATGAATCAAACATCATTTAAATTTGGAAGCATATATGATTTTATTAGTTTTTGGTGAAGTATGTCACACATGCATAAAACATAATATATATCTAGTTCAATGAATTAAGAGGGCAGATACTTGTGTAACCATAGTACAGATAAATAAATAGAACATTGCCATCATTTCAGAAGACCCCTTTGGCCCTTTCCAATTATTATTCTTCCTTTCTACTGAAAGTTAACCATCATCCTTACTTCTCACACTTGTGCAGACGTGGTTTTGAATTTTGTATAAATGGAATTATACCGTACGTTGTGACTTGTGTCTGGCTTGTTTTGCTCAACATTATGTTTGTGAGATTATTCATATTGTATGTAACTGTAATAAATTCTTTAAAAGTGTTTATTTATTTATTTTTGAGAGAGAGAGAGAGCAGGAGTGAGCAGGGAAAGGGCAGAGAGAGAGAGAGGGAGAGAGAGAGAGAATCCCAAACAGGCTCCATGCTATCAGAGCAGGTCCCAGTGTGGGGCTCAAACTCTTGAACCATGAGATCAGGACCTGAGCCAAAATCAAGACTCAGAGGCTTAACCGACTGGGCTATTCAGGAGCTCCTGTAATGATTTTTTTTGAAGTCACAATAAAGTGATTAGTCTCGTCTATAAATCTACCACAAATGTATTCGTTCTATACTTTATGAACCTTTAGAATATTTTCAGTGTTTGGTTATTAGAAATTATGCTGCTATGAACTTCCTTGTATCTGTGTATTGGTATAGATGTATAGGCATTTTCTTGGAGGAATATACTAATATTATTTACTTTATGACTCAGTATATATAGATTTTGAATATTGGTATATAAAAACCATTTAGTTTTCCAAAGTGATTCTACTAACTTATGTTCCTGGTGGTAGTGTATGAGAATTCCAACATTTGCTGCTGCCAGTCTTTTAAATTTTTTAAATAAAAGTTTAATCATTCTGATTAGTGTATAGTATTATCTTATTATGGTTTATGTTTATATTTTCCATTATATATGAAATTGAATCTTATTACATATATTTAATGGCTACTTGAATTTGACCAAGATCTTAAAGATACTCTGTTACCTCCTAGACTCTTTAATGTATTGTCTTTTTACTTTGAGATCTACAGTTCAGTAGTTGTTTTTGGGAAAGGGAGAGAGAGTGGGATAATGTGAGTTTGGGGTCAAGTCTGTCTTTTTTTTTTCTTTTTTCTAATTTGGATTGTAATTGGCTTAGTACTGCTATTTTTATTTTACTTTATTTTGTTTTGTTTTGTTTTATTCTATTTATTTTTGAGAGAGATCATGCGTGTGCTCCAGCAGGGGAGAGGGCAGAGGGAGAGAGACAGGAAGAGAATCTTAAGCAGGCTCCACACCCAGTGCTGAGTGCAACATGGGGCTCAATCTTAAGACTGTGAGATCATGACCTGAGTGGAAATCAAGAGTTGGCTGCTTAACCAGCTGAGTCACCCAAGAATCAGTACTTTAATTGAAAAGTGTATCCTTTCTCTATCGAGCTATCATATTACCTTTCTTATAAATTAGTTGTCCATTTATCTATGGGTCTGTTTCTGGACTTTTTGTTTTGTTCTAGTAGTTTCTCTATCTTTTGACAAAACCACACATCATAATCACTATTGCTTTATATTAGTGATCAGTAGAGCAATCTCATTTCCTTCCTCTCTCTTTCTTTCTTTCTTTCTTTCTTTCTTTCTTTCTTTCTTTCTTTCTTTCTTTCTTTCTCTGTCATGAAGCCAAGAAAAGCTGCCAACCAAGAAGGTACAGGATAAGGAAATAAATGTTGCATTTAGATTCTTAGTATCTAGTGAAAAAAGGAAAGGGACTGTGACACTCAAATTCCAATTATAGAATAGGTGTTAGCGCTTATTTAATTATTCAGTCCTTTCTATTCTATCAGATGTTGACAAAGTTTTCTGTGCACCATTTTAATATTTTGTCATGTAATTCTTTTGTGATTTAACATGTCACTTACATTTGTATTTCCTGCTTATTCTTTCCACACTGATTTTAACCATGCAAAAAACTTACACAAAAGAAGAGAAAATTCATGCAGGACAAATAAGGATATTGTACTGGGGCAATTCTTGATTAAAGTTAGCATTTTACGTAACAATACAGGATATGACAAAGTCAACTCACAATGTGGTATGTTGCAACTGCATTGTAATTTACCAAATCCAGACTGAAATTTTATACCGACTGTAAATTATGGACTAAAATAAAACTCAGTGAAATTAGATGCCTGAGCCAGAGTTTTCTTTCCTTGGCTTTGACAACAAACTAGTAATTTAGCATAAGATACGCAGTAGAGGAGAAAATACTACATTTCTTTGAACCAATCTATAGTAATAAAGGATCGCTAATTCTTTCTGGTAACCAATTAGATTTTTAAATAACAGATCCAACAGAAACAGAACTGTATCCAAATATCACTATTTAAACAGAAGCTATGTGTAAATGACAATATTGGTATTTAGAGTAAGGATAAAAACAATAGAATCTATCATTTATTAGCACTTAGCATGTGGTACTTGGTAGGTTAGGTATAGTTTATGTACATCATCTTGTTTAATCTTTTTAGAAAATTTTATATATTTGTTTGTTATAGTTCACTGTTAACATTAGGGTTCACTCTTTGTATTGTATATTCTATGGATTTTGGTAAATGAAAAATGCCATTTGTCTACCATTATAGTATCAGTCAAAGTAGTTTCAATGCCCTGTCCTTCATCTATTCATCCACACCCTCCCACTCCCCACCCCTGGCAACGATTGATCTTTTTTACTTTCTTCGGAGTTTTGAATTTCCAGACTGGTTTCTTTTACTTAGCAATGTGCATTTAAGATTCCTCCATGTCTTTTCCTGACTGGCAGCTCATTTATCTCTGATTTAATACCCATTATATGGATGTACCATGATTTGTTTATTCATTAAATTATTGAAGCATATCTTGGGTGCTTCCAATTTTTGGTAAATTTCAATAAATCTTCTATAAACATTCATGTGCAGGTTTTTGTGTAGACATAAGTTTTCAAGTTCTCTGAATAGATACTTAGGAGCAGGACTTCTGGATCAGGTGGTAAGACTATGTTTAGCTTTTTAAGAAACTGCCAAACTGTCTCCCAAAGTGGCTGTACTGTTTTGCCTTCTCATTACTTCATCTTTGAGTAGAACTTCACTGTATGCATTTTATACCTGTTACTCAGATGGGAAAACTGGTATTCCAAGAGAGTACATAATGCCCAAAGTCACACAGCAGATTAAGGTCTAATGCTGGGATTCACATTTGAGTTGGTCTGGCTTTAAAGCTGGTGATCTTTTTGTTACACTATGTGTGTCCTTGAGCAAACCAAACACTCAGCTGGGCAGGGTCTTTAATGGTGTATGTGTATGTAGCCAATTTCTACTATGTATGTATGTATGTATATTTGTGTGTGTATCAGTGCCTCTCTCTGGAGTTTAAAGCTAGACATCAGGAAGATATTTTATTGCATAAGCCTAATAACCTTCCTTACTTCCTTAGACCAGAGAGTCACTCTCCCCCTCCTTTGCCATAGCTCCAGGGAAGAGATACAATGCTCTGTGAATGTGGTAGAGGGCAGGTACTAGAGGTAGCTACTCCTTAGTACAACTTTAGTTATAGGGGAAGACAATAATCTATCATTAAGCTTTGCATTCACTCCATAAAAGCACTTTAAGTAATGCAAATACTATTCAAAAGCCCCAAAATCAGATTTCTGAATTCAGGGCTTTTTAAGTTTTTTAAAAGAACTAGAACACTAGTGGCTATCTGTTCGAGGATGGATGACTGGGGGAAAAAGTCACCGGCTGCCACTTGTAAGTTGTTTTACCCGTTGATGTTGTTCGATAAGTTCTATAAGTTATCTTCACAATTTTTCATTCTTTTTTGTGTTTGGTCCTCTGCATGAATACCATTGTCCTTTGAATTTGCTGATCTTTTCTTTTTATTCTTCTAGTCTTCTGTTGAATTCCTCTACTGATTTTTTGAGTTCAGTTATTATATTCTTCAGCTCTGATGTCTGTTTGGTATTTTCTTATATTGTCTCTGTTTGTTGAAATTCTCACTTTGCTCATGCATTGTTCTCCTGAACTCAGTGAACATCCTTATGACTATGATTTATCAGGTAAATCACTTATGTCCATTTCATTAAGGTCTTTTTCTGAGTTTTTGTCTTGCTCTTTCATTTGGAGTTTATTTCTCTATTTCATCATTTTTCTTGACTCTCCAGTTTTCTATGTATTGGATAAAACAACCAACACTCAATTTTGAAGAAATGGTCTTATGTGGGTGATGAATCTTATTATTCAGCCCTGATCTAGCTCTTGGATGACTCTCAAAACTGTGATTACCCAAGTATTCTCTTTGCTTTTAGTGGCTCTCAGTTGTTGTACGTGTGCCAAAACTTGCTGGTGTCCCAAAGGAGACGATCTCAGTTAGCATATAGATGCAGGCTGATTGCAAGTCAGACTTAGGCAGCAGCTTTTAAAGAAGCAGATATAGGGCACCTGGGTGGCTCAGTTGGTTAAGCGTCCAACTTCGGCTCCGGTCATGATCTCACGGTTCATGGGTTTGAGCCCTGCGTTGGGGTCTGTGTTGACAGTTAGCTCAGAGCCTGGAGCTTGTCTTTGGATTCTGTGTCTCCCTCTCTCTCTGTACCTCTGCTGCTTGCTATCTCTCTCTGTCTCTCTCCTCTCAAAAAATAAATAAAACATAAAAAAATTAAAAAAAATAAAGTAGCATACATACCTCTTTAGTGGGATACTGGGAGTTTGGTATTTCTGTCTGATCCCTCTGCCCTGGGCCCTGAAGGCATAGCCAATTAAGAACTGTTTCCTTGTTTGCTTCTATCCCATCAAACTTGTGAACACAGGCTCACTGGTCACCAGAACCAAGCAGAACCAAGTTAAGGGGTATATCCTGAGTAGCAGCCACAAAAACTGAGTGTCAGATGTGTGCACAGGTTCCTTTTTGGGAGATACTGGCAACCTGGAGAATGTGGGAGAGTGTAAAGATGGCATCTGCTGGCCTCTGTGGTCTCCGGGGAGTATTTCAGTTGGCCCCGTGTTGTGTTTTAAATTAGAAGCCTGCTCAGGCCAAAGCTTTGAGGTAAGCAAACAAACCATTTTTATAGAAAGACTGGATGTTTTAGTCTGCTGCCTCTGTGCTGGGCCCTGGGGTAAGCCATAGTGAGTCTGCAAGAGTGCTTTAAAAACTTGCTGTGCCTGGGTGGCTCAGTTGGTTAAGCGTCTGACTCGATTTTGGCTCAGGTCATGGTCTTAGAGTTGTGAGATCAAGCCCTGTGTCAGGCTCTGCCCTGAGTGTAGAGCCTGCCTAAGAATCTCTATCCCTCTCTCTCCGACCCTCCCCTGCTCATGTGCATATGTGCACGCATGCTCTCTCTCTCTCTCTCTCTCTCTCTCTCTCTCTCTCTCTCTTTCTCTCAAAAAAAAAAAAAAAAGTTGTCTTAGTTTCCTATAGCCTTGTGGGTCTTGTGGATGTGAGCCCCATTGGCTTTTAAAGCTAGATGTCTTGGGGACCAATTTCTTAGGTGGAAGTCTTAAAAGTTGGGAAGGCAGATGTGAGGTCCAAACCCTTCACTCCTCACAGAGAAGCTGGGAGTTTTGAATTCCCTTTCAGTTCTGTGTTGCTGTGCTGGGGGTGGGGTTTATGGTGAGCTGTGTTTCAGCCTCTTCTCCATGTTTCCATGTGGGTTTTTTTTTTTTTTTAATTTGCCTAGTGTGTAGTAGTCACTTAGCTAGTTTCTGGATTTATTTCAGAGGGAATTGTTCTGTATGTAGTTGTAGATTTAGCTTTCCATGGAGGGACATGAGCTCATGAGCCTACTATGTCATCATCTTAAACCAGAACTCCACATTTGTTTTTCTCAATCGTGTTTCCTAGTCAGATTCTTCAGGAGGCATTCAGGGAACAATATATACTGGGTTTTTCAGTTTCCTAATAATAAACCTTCAGTCTTTATATTTGGAGATCAATTTGGCTGAATATATATTTTGGCTTATATTTTATTTCCTGAGTATCTTAAATATTTTACCCCATTGTCTTGTTATACAGCATAAGCATTGAAAAGACTGGCATCAATCTCATTTTATTTTTCTTATAAGTGCACTTGTTCTTGTTATCTGAACACCTAAAAGATTTTTTTTTAAACATTAAAGGTCAGTAGTTTTACCAGAGTGTATATTAATGTTGACTGCTCTGGGTTGGTTTTCCCAGGTACATCAATAGTTTTTAGGAAATGGTTCCTGAATTACAGCTTTAAGTTTTTGTTCTGACTCATTGCATTGATTTCTTCTTCAAGACACCTGTATGTGTGTGTATGTATATGAGTGTATGTAATAGTAATAGACATAAAATACAGATCATAAAATACATATCACGTATGTGTCTGTGTATATATACATATATATACATACATACACATCTATACATATATAGATATACACACATATATACATATATACACATATATATACATATATATATAGGATCTTTCCTCCTACTCCCTGTTTTTTATATCTGTTACTTTCTGTTAAGTCTTTTAATCTCCTTCAAAGTTTTGTTTTTTTATTTAATCATATTTTGTTCCTGCTCATTTCTATTTCTCTTATGTATTTATTTGCTCATGTGTTTCATATATTTGATCTTTTTCTTTTATTTCTAATTCTTTCTTGAGTTCTGTAAGCTCTCTTTTCAAACTTTGATTTTGTACAGTCATCTTTTTCTATTTCTTATTTATGCATTTTTTTTCGTAGCTTTTAGTTTTTTCCTCTAAATTTTTAACTTGTTTTTTATATAGGGTCAAATTTTTCACTTGTTTTAGGGCATTTGTTTCTGGAATGATTTCATTACCAGTTGGGTCATTATTCTTACCATTCTCCTTTGTTTTTTCTTAAAAAAATTTTCAGTGGTTCTGGTATGATTATTTTTTGTGCCTACTTTTTAAGTGGGATACACTCTCTTTTCCTATGAAGGAGAATATAAAATATTGCTGGATTTCCTAGTTTCTTGACTCCAGGATTTTCTCTTCTGTTGGTATCATGAAATGTTAACAAATTATGGCCTTAAAATTTTTGTGCTCTACCTACTCTGTTCCCCTTCCCTCACTTCACCAGCACATTCTCTTTTCTATGTCTCTACTAGTCCCTTTCCTGCTCAATTTAGATACTACTCTTAACAATTTTTCTTCAACATAGGGATTATTTTTTTATAGCTCTAGTTAATTTACAGAATTCATAAAGCCTGGACTGTTCCATATGGTTAGATTTTTTCCTGATCCCCTTGGCCACATTAGCAAATTGGGGGACTTTTAGGGTGAAGAGGTCACTTACTTTGTTTCAGTTGCCTCCCTTAAATTATAAAAATATTATTATTTTTTTAAATGTTATTTTTTATGAAACTAGATGCCATTTATTCATATGTTTGTGTATATTAATACTAGTGACAGCTTGATAAAAACATTAGCTTCTTGTAGGTATGGGAAGATCACTTATCAAGTGGTTGGTGAATAAAGAAGACTTTTCAAAATCAAATGCTTAAATGATACAAAAGAGCTTGACAAACTTATGTCAACAGTGAGAACACTCTTCCAGAAGAAGCAGATGTTAAGATGGCAGTACAAATGACATGAAGTTACTAACCCAGTTAGCATTGTAAATTGTGGAAACCTTTTCCTGAGTCAGTATAAATCAGCACAAATTATTCATGAATCTTTACAGAAAAGGTGGATTCAGACTTGAAAATCAAAGGGAAAGCTTATGTCTGGATTATGAAGACTCAAATACTTACATAAAGAAGGACAGTGAAAAGCAAATTGTAACCGAATTATTTCATTTTGGAGAAGAATCACTGTTGGTTAGGAGTTCCTCGCTGGTGGTGCTTCCACATAATCTGAACCCTTGGGGGCACTGTGAGTACTGTGACCATCTCTGAACAGTCTGACCCTTTTGTTATAGAATATGTTATGCAACTGAGTGTGATTTGATTTTAGTAAGAGAAGGATCATGGCATGGTATCAAGGTGGCACCAAAAGAAAGTGAATCCCCCTCCCCCCCAACATTAGTTCCCTTGATTTCTGAGGAGACAACATGGGTAAGGGTATAAAACATGATATTTCCTCAAACGTCAACACCGACTGAAGAATAAGAAGTTAATTGCTCAATATATGTATACAGTTCAATCTTATAAAGTTCAAAGGACATGAACAAGGCTGAGAATTATCACTATGGATTTGAAAAGATGATGTGAATAAAATAAGAAGGATGAAAGATTGAAATCGATAAGACTTACCAAAAAACCAGCAGTCAGAACCCAGAGTCCAAGAATCAGGGATAGTGTTTTCATCTTTTCCTGTTATGCCCTGAAAATGGTCAGATGGTTATCTTTCTTAGCCACATTGGCATATATATATCTATAAACCAACATCTGTCTATCTCTCTCTCTCTCTCTTTATATATATATATAAACATGCATGCACGTGTGCATACACACACATTCACACACATATAGATACATATATTGGTTAGTATTAGGTTATTTAATTGAAAAATGCACTTTTAATTTTATATATAATCTTCAAAGACATGGCCTTCTGGATAATGATGAAAAAATGTTCAGGAATTTCACATAAAGAAATGGACCATTTTTAAAAGTAATAAAGCCACTATATTTATAGATACTGCTATTGGTTCTTTTAAAATTATAACAAGGATTTTGGTAAATTTATGGTTAGGACATTTTTTATTTTTCTAGATGATTCACTTAGATCATAGGCCTTCCTAGGAACGTATGCATGAATAAAAGAAAGTCATGACCCTGTTTTTAAGGGTATGTAAGAACTTTTTCTAAAAAATGTTTAGTATTTCTTGAAAAAACTATACTTACTCCACAAGAGTCTTACTAATTAAGAATTTAAAAAGTTCACATCTATGTTAAAGTATTTCCATATTCTCCATACCTCCCATCACCAAGAGTAACCTAAAATAGCTTCTTGTCTTTGCATTAGATTAAAGTCACACACTAATCCATTTCTTTCATTGTTTCTGGGTGTTTTCTGTTAAATAGGTAGATGGCCTTTTAAGGTTGATGTTAGGAAAGACAGAAGATAAGGACATAGTCTATTAATCTTAATATTTGAATTGTGATTTTCAGTAGAAGTGGTCTAAAGTATGTCCACAGATAACTATATTTATACAGTATGAGCAAGAGAAACTATGTCTTCATAAAAGAAGTAATAGGAAGTGGATAATCCTCAGTTCCTTATGTAGAGTTGCAGAGCAGGAAGTTATTCCTGAAGCTGGAGAGGACATTCTTGGAGAATGTGACACTTGAGTTGGTAGAATATAGATTTGCATGGCAGCAGTAGAAAAAAAATCTCCCATACTCCACTCCCAGTGTGGAGGTCAGACGAGGACTAAAAATGTTTCCTTTATTTGTAAAGGCAAAAATGACATCTTTCTCGTGGACTCATCATAAGAACGACCTAATAATGTGAAAGCACTTTGAAAGGTATGAGTGATTTCCAGTTGTGTGGCCTTTATATGATACCCCAATTCCCAAATCCCCAGCTTCTTAGATTATTTAAGATACATTTGTTGCATGACTTTTCTGTGCCACTCTCTCTGCAAGCACAGTAGGGGATACTGAAATATTGAAAGCTAGTTTCCTGTAGTAAGAAGCTCAATGTCTAATATAGGAGTCACATGTAAGATTATCTATCACAAAACTAAAAGAAAACAAGATTATCATAGTGGTCTAACTATGAGGTATGTTTATCACTATCTTGATTCAGGGCAGCCCCAGATGTGTTCTGTCTACTGGGGCTTTCCCCTTCATCTAACCCTGCCAAGTGATGAGCTTATAGTTCTCCTTCTAGGAATTCTTTATATCCCTGAAAAGAAAACACACATTTTACTTCAGCTTCTCTTACAAAAATTGAAAACTGAGTTTCTGTTTCAAATCTTTTTCTTCAGAATAAAACTTCCATATATTAAAAATAAAAAAGTGAAAAAATAATATAATGCTACAAGATTTGTATACAAAAGAATCTGAGTAGAAAGTAGAATTCAGAAGACTCAAATCCAGAGTTCTCAGTACCTACCTTATTGAGTGGAATGCTTCTTCTCAAAATGTTAGTGACATTTGATGGTGGCCAGTTGCTGTCTTATGTCTCAGGATAGCAGGTGAATAAGATGTGTGGTCTTTTTAAGGGATATACTACCTTTTATGGCCTCCACTATTTATTGGAAATAGGAGAGAGTTTTATTAGAAGGGGAAGTAACTTCTTTATTGATAATCTTTATCCACACAGAGAAATGGTATTTTGATGTTTGGCAGCAGATCTCTTTATATCTATTAATTACTGAGGACACTGTGATTCTTTGAGTCATGTTCTTGCAGTGAATTTTATGTCTTAGGATAAGCTATGTAAATTCTTTGGGTCATTGGATTCCCACTGTTATTAGTAACTAGATGCCTAATTTTTGATGGTAGCTGTGTACCCATAAGATTTAGCTTACCTTTCAGATAGCCAGGGATTCTGGCAAATATTTATTAAATCTTTTAAAAGCACACAGAATAGTTCCAGGTGCTGTCCTATTGTATAAAAAGGGCATGGAAGACCCTTTTTTAGTTATTGGAAAAATAGCCAACCGAATTTCCTTGCATACTTGTATCTAGGGGCTGGTGTGTAGTTCTGGTCAATAGAACATGAATGAAGAAATGTACGTCACTTCTAAGATTGGCCACTAAAGTATGTCCCAGTTTGTCTTTCACTGTCTTTAAACAAAATATAAGGGAAAAGAAAGGGTAAGCTTAGCAAATATTTGGGTTAAGGGAGTTCCAAGCAAAGAGAATAATTATGTGTAGACCCTGGGTAAAAGAGTGCCTGCTGAGAAGAACAACAAAGAAATCAGTATGCCAGAGGTGGATTTTTCCTTGCCATCTACTCAAATGTCATTTTTCTCAGCAAGGCTTATCTTCACACTCTACTTAAAATTTCAATGTGTTCTCTTTAGCATTTACTCTGTTCTCTTTGTCTTTTCTTGTATATACTTGCTCCCTTTGACATACGTGGCAGGCAGAATAATGGCCTTTAAGAATGTCCGTATCCTAATCTCTAGAACCTATAAACATGTTAGATTACATGACAGAAAGGGAACTAAGGTTGCAGATGTAATTCAGTTTACTAATCATCCAACTTTAAAATAGGGATATTATCCTGGATAACCTATATACCTCCAGTGTAACCACAAAACTTCCTAAAATTGGAATAAAATGTAAAAAAAAAAGTGGAAGAGCAAGAGAGAAGAGAGTCAGAGGTAAATATGACTGTGGAAAAAAGGTATCAAAAGATGCCTGGCTTTGGGGCACCTGGGTGGCTCAGTTGGTTAAGCGTCCGACTTCAGCTCAGGTCATAATCTTGCAGTTTGTGAGTTTGAGCTCCATATCAGGCTCTGTGCTGACAGCTCAGAGCCTGGAGCTTGCTTTGGTTTTGTGTCTCCCCTTTCTCTGCCCCTCCCCTGCTCACACTCTGTCTCTCTATATCTCTCAAAAATAAATATTAAAAAAATTAAGAAAAAGATGCTTAACTGTGAAGATGGAGAAAGAGGGCCTCTAGAAGTTAGAAAAGGCAAGGAAAAGATTCCTTAGAGCCTCCAGAAAGCACCTTAGCCATGCCAACATCTTGATTTTTAACCTGGTAAGACCTGTGTCTGAATTCTAACCTACAAAGCTGTAAAAGAATAAATTTGTGGTATTTTAGCCACTAAGTTTCTGGTAGTTTGCTACAGCAGAAGTAGAAAATTATTATAGTATATAACTTGCTATATAGTTTACATGTTTATTTTATTGTTTACTGTCAGATTTGCAATTAAAATTTAATTTTTAATATTCTCTTTAAAAAGTTTTTATTTTTTTATTCTGAGAGAGAGAGAAAGAGAGAACATGAGCATGCGCACACATGAGCAGGGTAGGGACAGAGAGAGAGGGAGAGAAAATCCCAAGTAAGCTCAGTGCTCAGCGTGGAGCCTGACATGGGGCTTGGTCTGATAACGGGGAGATCATAACATGATCAAGAGTCAAGAGTCAGCCTAACTGATTGAGCCACGCAGGTGCCCCTAAAATTTAATTTTTAATTGGTAATATATTTGCATAGTTCAAAATACAAAGCTATTTACAATGGTATAAACACAGAGGTCTAGTTTCCATGAAACTCCCTCCTACTGGTCTTATCTGTCCCATCCCTGTTTTAGGTAAGTATTTTATTAAATGTTTTTTTTTAATCTATCTAGTATTTTTTTAAAAAGTATAAGCAAATATGTGTATGTATGCATATATGTATATACATACATATATATATATTTTTCTTCTCTCTTACAGAAAATCTATTGTACTATATATATATTATTCTGCCACTTGCTTTTTTTCACTTAATCATGTGTCTTAAATTTCTCCATGTCAAACATACAGGATTTTGATTTCCTCATTCATTTTTTCAGCTTAATTAACAAATAAAATAACTAACAAGTAAAATCATAAGATATTTAAGGTATCCAGTGTGATGATTTGGTATGCATGTACATCGTGAAAGGATTCCCCTCATCAAATTAATTAACACAACCATTATGTCATATATATGCCTTTTATTTGTGTGTGAGAACATTAGTTCTACTTTCTTAGTAGATTTCAGTGATATAATCCAGTGCCACAACTGTAGTCACCATGTTATATTAGATCCTTAGAACTTGCTCTTATAACTGAAAGTTTGTACCCTTATACTAACATATCCCTATTTTCTGCCACCCCCTCATTGCTGGTAACCAATTTTATATTCTGTTTCTATAAGTTTGATTAAGATTCCACATGTCAGTGATACCATGCAGTAGTTGTTTTTCTCTATCTGACTTACTACACTTAGCATAATGCCCTCTAGGTTCATTGATGTTGTCTTACATGACAGGATTTTCTTCTCATTAAAGGCTAATGTTCCATTGCATATATATAATCTATTATACATATATATATTATATAATATAATAGATTATATATAATATGTATACATATAATAGATTATATATATATTATATATGTGTATGTGTATATCTGTGTGTCTTATGTTTTCTTGATTTACTCACGCACTGACTGACACTCAGGTTGTATCCATACCCTGGTGTTGGGAAAGCTGATCAAAAGGAAGTGATTATGTATTGACCCTTGAGCTTGACCTGGGCAATCGTAGGCTCCTCACCCCTTCCCCTGTCCTTGTAATGTGAATTCCCTTTCCCTTTTCCACTCCCACAGGCTTCTTCAAGGACATAGCCTTGAGATAGTTATGTGATGCTGAGAATGCCTGGATGGTATACATGACTGACCCTAGTTAAGGCCTTTTTATTTAAGATTTGATGGGTGGGTACAGGAATCCATTTGTCTTGCTGCCACCCAAGACAAACCTAGTATGTGAGCGCATTTATTTATTAGAACTGCCATCTACTGATCTGGAGTGACTGGACTCTGTCTTTGATCTCTCTCCACCTTCGCTGATGGGGGCTGGTTTTAGATTACATCAGGGGAGCTCCTGAGAGTTATGAACTGACACTTGGCTGTTGTGAATAATGCTGCAGTGAACGTGGGAATATAGGCATCTCCTCACTATAATGGTTTCATTTCTTTTGGATATTTACCCAGAAGTGGGATTGCTGGATCATATTGTTCTATTTTTAAATTTTTTGAGGAACTTCCATACTGTTTTGTATAGTGGCTGCACCAAGTTACATTCCCACTAATGTTTACATCATCAGTGTTCCCTTTCCTCCACATCCTTACCAACATTTGTTATCACTTGTCTTTTAAAAATTTTTTTAAGTTTATTTATTTATTTTGAGAGAGACAGAGAGACAGAGAGAGAGAGAGAGAGAGAGAGAGATGGAGAGAGTCCGAAGCAGGCTCCAAGCTGTCAGTGCAGAGCCCAATGTGGGGCTTGAACCCACGAACCATGAGATCATGACTTGAGCCAAACTCAAAAGTCAGATGCTTAATTAACTGAGGCACCCAGCTGCCCCAGAACTTGGCTTTTTTTTTTTAAAGTATCCATTCTAACTAGGCTGAAGTAATAGCCTATTGTGGTTTGATTTGCATTTTCCTGATGCTTAATGATGTTGAGCACCTTTCCATGTGCCTGTTGGCCATTTGTACATCTTCTGCAAAATGTCCATTCAGCTCTTATGCCTGAAAATAATTTTTTTCTATTTAGTTGTATGAATTCCTGGTATATTTTGGATATTAACCTTTTATCAGATCTGTGGTTTGCAAATATTTTATTCCATTTTGTAGGTTTGCTTTTCTTTACATTTATGGTTTCCTTGCTGAGCAGAAGGATTTTAGTTTGATATAGTCCTATTGTCGATTTTTGCTTTTGTTGTCAAATCCAAAATATCATCACCAAGACCAATGTCAAAGAGCTTACTGCCTACATTTTCTTCTAGTTTTATGTTTTTAGGTCTTATATTCAATTTTTTAAAATTTATTTATTTTTGAGAGACACAGAGAGACAGAGCGTGAACAGGGGAGGGACAGAGAGAGAGGGAGACACAGAATCTGAAGCAGGTTCCAGGCTTGGACCCAGCAGTCAGCACAGAGCCTGACACAGGGCTCAAACCCACAAACCGTGAGATCATGACCTGAGCCTAAGTCAGACGCTCAAGGGACTGAGCCACCCAGGTGCCCCTAGGCCTTATATTCAAGTCTTTAATCCATTTTGAGTTGATTTTTGTGTATGGTCAAAGAGTGCTCTAGTTTTATTCTTTTGCATATGGATGTCCAGCTCTTCCAACACCATTTGTTGAAAAGACTATCTCTTCCTCATTATATATCTTTGCCCCTTTGTCCTAAGTTAATTGACCATATATGTGTATGTTTATTTCTGGCTTCTCCATTTTGTTCCATTGATCTATGTGTCTGTTTTTATGTCACTATTATACTGTGTCGATTACTACAACTTTGTAATATGGTTTGAAATTAGAAAGTGTGATGCCTCTAGCCTTGCTTTTATCCTCCTTCAAGATAGCTGGGCTATTTGGGGTCTTATTGGCTTCATACAAAGTTTAGGATTGTTTTTTCCATTTCTGTGAAAAATGCTACTGGAATTTTGACAGGGATTGCATTGAGTCTGCAGATTTCTTAGGGTAGCATGGACATTTTAATAATATTAATTCTCCCATTCCATGAACAGGGCATATCTTCTCATTTATTTGTGTTTTCTTCAATTTCTTTCATTAATGTCTTACAGTTTTCAGCATGCAGTTCTTTCATCTCCTTGTTAAATTTATTCCTAGGTATTTTATTATTCAATTATTTTCTTTTTTTAATATTTATTATTTTTGAGAGAGAGACAGAGAGAGAGAGAGAGAGAGAGAGAGAGAGAGAGAGAGAGAGAGAACAAGTGGGGCAAGGGCACAGAGAGTGGGAGACACAGAGTCTGAAGCAGGCTCTAGGCTCTGAGCTGTCAGCACAAAGCCTGATGCAGAACTTGAACTCACAAACCATGAGATCATGACCTGAGCTGAAGTGCAACACTTAACAGCCTGAGCCACCCAGGTGCCCCAAATTGTTTCCTTAATTTCTCTTTCTGATAGTTCTTTTTGAGCTAGTCTAAGATGAGACTGGAAGGAACAGAATTGAGAGAAATGGGGGTCTTTTATTGTCAGTCTGGGAACCATAGGGCAAACACAGAATTTGAATTGGAAACATATTATTAAGACTAAGTAACTATTAAGTTAATCTAAGTAAATTAACCACTTTGTTTAAAGTATTAATCCCCTTCCCCTTCCCCCTGATGATCAGAGATCTTGAGTGCCCTACTCACGTCATTGACTAATTATTGATAGAGTTGACGAGAGCAAATCTTCATTTTCACCCATCTCAGAATCTAAGAGATAAGGGGCTTCCAGATACACACAATGAAAATAGATTGCCATGTAAAGTCTTTATTCGTTGACAGAAAATCTAAATAAAATCATCAGAGTTCTCAGTAGTTATGACAAAAAGTAGAAATACCTCCATATCCCAGATTAACATTATCTCTATATACCAAATAGGTAGTTTATGTTTTCTACTGACTGGAATCAGGGTTTATTTTCAGAGATAATTTTGCAAACATGACATCAGGGGAGTAGTTTGGTATGGTTTGCTTTAAAACACATTTAAATATATGGCTGCAAGTTTTAGAAAATATTCTGCTGCTGAATACATCTCACATTGAATTAATGTGAATTAATTGAATTACTAAGATTAAATTAATTGAATTCATAGAAAAATATTATGACCACCATGTGAACATACAAAAAAACTCTTCTTGTGTTTCACAGAGGCTAGAATCAAGTACACTGGATCTAAATTAGCTTAGATATAATACAATTAATATCAACCATAAGGCCACTTATTCTCTCAAATATGTAGTGCCAGAGATATGTTTGTGCTTGGCTGCCAGATTTCATGCTCACTGACTTCAAATCTTCACTTCAAATAAACTTTCCTCTTCCCTGGCTCATATTTTGTGGAATGGAATTGGATTTAAAGATTTAAGATGATTGTTTAAAGAGTTTTTGTCCCTAATCAGTAACACGATGATAAGTCTATCTACCTTTACATGTTTTTGTGTGTTTGGAGAGACCTAATTTTATCCGTTTATATTTGTGGGATTAGATAACTCAGGTGGGTTCCTGATTTGGGGTACAGAGTAGTGACCTATGGTTTCCAACATTTAGGGAAAAGTAAATGGCTGCTAATCCATGTAGTTTTCTCTCTTTAGCTAATGTCTTTCTCCCCTCAGTGGGCTATCTCTAAAGTTTCCACGAAGTGTTATTAAATTATGGTCATGCACTTGTTTTGTGGGATAGAGGTGGTTTTTCTTGTTAATAGATCATGTGAAGTAAATAGATTGAAAGATTAGTGATAGCACTTTAAATTTGAGGAATATTCTAATTTCACTTTGAGATTGGTGGTAAAAGTAAAGGTGGTAGTTCTGTGCTCATAAATCATATCTGATGACAGAATACTTCAGAATGTATGATGTACTATTTATTTGGTATAACACCAGAAACGTACTTCAATATCTCATAAATAAATTGCCAGAATGCATTATTTTGATTTTGCGTGAAAGGTGAAGTTGTTTGTCCAACAGTAGTAGTCTGAATAGTGGCTGGAGTTGTGGGTGCAGCTGTAGTTTCAGTGGTTGGGGATGGATTGGGTGTGGTATTTGGGGGAGATGTGGTCTCCAGTGGAGCTGAAGAAGGTTGTGGTGCTGGTGTAGTTAGGGAAGATGTAGGTGGGGAGGCTGTGGTGTCTGGCAGAGCTGGGGAAGATGTAGGTGGGGCGGCTGTGGTCTCTTGCAGAGCTGGGGAAGATGTAGGTGCGGCGGCTGTGGTCTCTTGCAGAGTTGGGGAAGATGTAGGTGGGGCGGTTGTGGTCTCTGGCAGAGCTGGGGAAGGTTGTAGTGATGGGATAGCTGAAGAAGATCCCGTGTTGATGTTTTCAGATATGGTGGTAGGATTCTGAGTAAAAGAAGTCACACCTGGAGATTCAGTAATTTTGTTGGAAGTAGATGTGGGACTCAAAGATGGGATTTGAGTGGAAGCCTCTGCGGTGTTACTGTTGACCACAGTGTTACTTTTAACTGGACACTTAGGCAGCCAGGGAAGTTTTGGCATTGGCTGTATCTTGATTGGGCGTGAAGGCTTTTGGTATCTAGGTGGAAACCGTAATAAAGGATTTTGAAGTAACATGTTCTGGTTAGTTTGAGGTTTGGGATGAAATGGTAATCGGTGGCGTACTATATGTTGTCGGACACTATTCTTTTTGTGATGTGTTTTCCATCGCTTTTTGTGACCTTCACTGACCTGTAGAGAGAAAGAAAATGCAAGAACTGAAAACTTCCATTGATTTATCAACTAGGTGATTATTGCTGAATGTCAGGTGAACAGTATTTATAGAGTTTTGAGAATGGAAATGAGATTGACATGGGTTGAGTCATTATTCTTCCAATTTTACCAAATCTCAAGAACAACTTGTATTAGAGAGTTTCACTTTGTCAAGCACTTATTTCCCAGTTAGCTACAATGGATCTATTCCTCCGTGTTTAAGCCTGAAGGATTAGCTAGATCTTCCCTTTGTGCTATAGTTTCTCTCTGCTTCCTTTGGTAGAAAATGGTCAGGTTACTGCCTGAGGACTGAGCAAAAGGGTACCCTGTTTTCTGTACTCTGTTCATGGAACTTCAGTCAAAGACATTCAGTTAAGATCCAGGAATCTTTTCTGAATCACACCTTTTATATCTGCCATCATCAAAAAACAAAACAACAAAATCCCAAACAACCAACTTAACAAATATCCTACTTCAGCTTTATCTCCTCTACATTGAAGGAAACTTAGTTTTTAGCTTCTTTAAATTGGAAAAAGAACTTTGGCCATTATCGTTTAATTTTGTCATTATAAAAATTATAATTATGGAAACTTAGCAGCCAGTGAGTCCTATGATATTGTAGGAAACTTTTGCGTATTGATGCATTTTGTCTGACTAGAGGACCTAAAGCTTTCATCATTTCTCAAAGGTGTCCACATCTGAGAACACTGATTTAGTCCAACTCCACACCTAATTCCTGATCTTTTTCCAGTCCACCTGAATGGCTTTCCAGCCTATGCTTGGCAACTTTTTCTGATTGGGAACTCACTACCACATCTCACCAGGTTGCCTGGTAGAGAGTTCTTGATAGAACAGAGAGTTTGAAAATATTTACCATGCCAAGTGAGTCTTACATTCTGCAGAGAATGTAAGTCTTACATAGTTCCTTTAGCCATTGCTGACATTATTTGAGTTAGAGCACCATCACTGTTTCAGTCTCTTATCTCTAAACCTACTGTAATTTGTCTATATATTTTTTCTGTAGTGCATCTCATACTAAAATTTTAAATTCTCACTTATATTAATTTAAATTGGAGACAAGAAATATTAACATAAGAATAAGGGAGCACCCCAAAGTTCCAAGCAAAGATAGGTTACTTTTTTTCTCCTGATAATTTCTACATAAACTCTTTTTAGACCACCTAATAGACAAATCATTTCAGTCCCACATTATTATAAAGCTATGTTCAGAGATAGTTTAGCATAGGGCAAAGGTGACAACTTTTGAGAGTCTAGCAGAGTTGTTCAGCTAAGATAATTTCCTCAGAGACTAACATATGAAGCCTCAAAAATAACTTTGAAAAGTATTAATTGTTTAAAAAATTAAATTATCCAGGACATTTAAGTTTTTAACTGGGAATGTATTAAATTATTAAATTAAATTAAGTTAAAATATTGGCTTGTGATCCTCATGATTTTGATATTTTTGCATAGATCTCTCTTAAACAGGCATAGAATTCCAGAATCTGCCGCATTGAACCCAGAACGCTTCTCTGATCATGGAACCTCTCAGGAGACCTTCTCCACTATAGAGCAGGAGTTTTCTAATATAAAATAAGCAGTTCACATTGTCCAAGCAAGGTTTTCCTTAATATTCAATATATGATCCAGAGAATCAGGAAATTGCTTTGATTGAAGCAGGATCGGGGGCCTCAAATTCCACCAGTTCAGTGAATCCACTTTTTTGTGTGGTGTCTGAGGATGCTGTGAAGAACTCTGAGATCTTAGAGGAGTGTGTTTGAAACACAATGCAGCAGACCATCAGGAGAGGTTTGAGTTTGTCTTGGATCTGCCATTAAATAACTAAATGACTGGGCAACTCAGTTAATTTCACTGGATCTCAGTGTACTCATTTATGGAATGATTTAAATAAAATTAAATTGCAGATCCAAAGCCTAGTTATATGACTTCTATGCTTTGAAATATCTATGCCGTTCATTCCCTTAAGCAGATGACTAGCTTCAGGAGAGCAGGGAGTTTATTTTGTTAATCTGTTTATGCCCAATACCTAAAACTATGCCACGTGCGTAACAGGCACCCACTAGATATTTACTGAATGAACAAATGCAGGGAATTGATAATAAGAAACATGTCATCAAATAAAATCTTAACATTTAAAAGTGTTTATTAGGATGTGAGCTATTTTGATGTAGATGATCAAAATAATATCTGATATTTTGGTATGAAGACAGATTAATTAAAATGCTATTAATTTTAATGTTAGCTTAGCATAGAACTTGTATCAAATGACCAATTTGGCTAGTTTACTTAAAATACATTAACTAATTATCATTGTGATTGGCAGTTATGTATGGCTCTGATGGAACTTTATGATTTGAATTAGGATTAGGGAAGTTGGGAGGAGTTGAAAATGCCTCTAAGGGTTTGAGATTAGATTGAAGCATGGTAGTGCTTATAATAAATTGAAGAGCATATTTAAGATATCCTCATTTTGCCTGTTCACATCTGTCATTTATTTTTGTAAAAGAGTCCTTATACTTTTTTGTGCACTTACTTTGTGTCAGGCCCTGTTTTTAATGGTTTACAAATACACATTTTCTTAATTTCATAGCAATATCATAAGGTAGGTACTTCTTATCATACAGATGAAGAAACTGAATCACAATGAGATTAGATAAATTTTGGGAGACCCTGTTTACATTTGTAAATAGAGAATATAACAATCTTACTGCCATAATTCTTACATATGTACTCTGCTTTACGGTTTGTAAATAATGCGTTCTTATTCTTCAGCAGCTTTGTGATTATTATTATTATTTCTGTTGTTATTCTTTTATTATTATTTCCACATAGGGAAATTGGGGCCTTATAGATATATTATAGCTCAAGATTCATCTGATGTTCAGATGATGAGCATAAGCGCACATCTTCTAAACTAAACCTGAGTGCATTTTGTCACTATAATCATGGAAATCAGTACTAGGGTCCAGGGAAAAGCCCAAGATATTTTGGGGAGGGGGGAGGAGATATTGTGTGGCAAGTGGGGAATAGGAGAGTACCCAGGAGTAATTCTTTCTACCTCAGTAGTTTTCCTGCCCTCTTTATAGTCACAGTATTCTGAGGCTCTTCAGCCTCGTGTAGTAAATCTACATTTCACTTCTTGATTCTTTTTTCAGATTTTTCAAAGTAAAAGTGAACAAATACATACAGATATATAGCCCTAGAAATAAATATGGCTATTTGTACATAATGTAACTTCTTGAATCACTGTTAATTTTAATCTATCTTTCCCAGTAGATCCTAAATATCTTAAAGGTGGGGTCCTCTTTGTAATCTCTTGGTTTTGGAAACTGTAGTTTCCTCTCCTCTTTTGTGCTTCCTTCATTTTCCCTATCCATATCCAAACTTCCTACATATTTTCTCTAGGTGATCTTGTAAAGTCCCATGACCTCGAATACCTTTTTTTTTTTTTTTAATGTTTATTTATTTTGAGAGAGAGAGACAGAGTGTGAGCTGGGGAGGGGCAGAGAGAGAGACACACACACACAGACTCCAAAGCAGGCTCCAGGCTCTGAGCTGTCAGCAAAGAGCCTGATGCAGGGCTCAACCCCACAAACTGTGAGACTGTGACCTGAGCTGAAATCAGACACTTCACTGACTGAGCCACCCAGGCGCCCCTCGAATACCTTTTAAATATAAACTTCACATGGGTCACCTGGGTGGCTTAGTTGGTTAAGTGTCTGACTCTTGGTTTTGGCTCAGGTCACAATCTCATGGTTTCATGAGTTTGAGTGCCGTGTTGGGCTCTGCATTGCCAGCGGTGAGCCTGCTTGGGATTCTCTCTTTCCCTTTCTCTCTCTGCTCTTCCCTGGCTCACGCTATCTCTGTTTCTCTCAAAATAAATAATGATATATAAAAACTAAATATAAACTTCCCTCCTAAACTTTTTGAACTCCAAACAAGGTATATCCAATTGCCTCTTAACATCTCCTTGGAGAAGTCTAATAGCCATTTCAAATTTAACATGTCTAAAACAGAACTCTTATGTTTTACTACACACCTAACGCAGCATAAGTTATGGTAGACTTAAACACCAATATATATTTTAAATCCACCTTCATGTTTTGTTTTAATTGCTGACATTTCATGCAAGATACCATCATCTTTCCAATGTTAGGGTATGTGCTGCCAAAACGAGCACAAGATTCCATCATCTTCTATCAGGACCACTGCTATGGCTTCTTGACTGGTTTCTCTACCTCAGCTTTTGTTCCCTGAAATATATTTTCTCCCCAGGACCCAGAGTCAAGTCCTCCCCCTATAGATACTCTAGGCATCCTAAGGCTTCCCGATACACTAAAAATGGAATCCATATTCTACACCAGTCAGGCCCTACATGATCGACTTTTCTCATCTCCATCTTATCACTCCTGTGATAAAGTTAGTACTAGGGAAATATCAATTAAAACAAGTGAAAGGAATCATTTTCTTGTGTTTTAATTAGCTGTTTTCTTATGTTTCACAGAAGACAAAAGATGTTAAGCTCTTTGGAAATAGGAATTGCATGTTGTACTTTCGAAGTCTCAAATCGGTATATACACTAAATATTCTTGGCATAGAAGAACAGTTACTTGGATGGGTACTTACTGAGAAGCAAGCACTCAAAGCACAGATGCACACAAGCAGTGTCAGGGTTTTCATCCTTTTCTTTTGGCTCCTGGGAAAAGCAGAAAATTTGCTCACTGTTAGTTAGGATATTGTGAAAGGATGCGTTTTGATAAATGACTTAGTTTTTTTGAAAGTACAGTTTGAAAGATGGCAATGGTTTCTGAAAATTATGTATGTATTTTCACTCCATAGTGGTAGGCCAAATTCCTTCAAGCTTAAACAACATTCTTTCAGAGACAAAGCATTGGAGGAGAGTCAAGAAGTATTATTGTTATAACCAGTTTGTAGTATGGGCACTTTCCACTGATACTGAAGATTGCCCAGGAAGGGCAGGATCCTAGGAAAGTTTAACAACAAGAGAACAAAATAATTTCCTTCTTATTTGTATTCTAATTCTACAAATTTCCTTGTTTGATGAACTATCATACAAGTTATCTGGTATTTACTGAGCAGTCAATGTTTATAATTTTGTAAATGTTCCATGATGTTCTTTTAAGCAAGGAAAGTGTTCCTGGTCTCTGTATTGCTTAGACTGTTACTTAGGACAAAGAACCATATCAAATGGATTCTACCAAACTTATATCATTGTGGTCAGTACAGAGTGCAGATTTACTCAGTTAAAAAAATACTTCCGAAAGTAATTGTACTTTTTGGCTTTAGGTTGTAGGGGGGAAGGACATGGCCTTCTATTTTTCTTATTTTGGTCATGCATGCCATAGTACATGTCAGCTGGATTTTGGAAAACAAAGGTTAAATCATATGTAGACAGTACTGGTAGGGCAAGTAAATTTGTGTGCACAGGTCAGTGCAGTTTGTTGTCAGATCAGATACATCTGACAGTATAGGCCTCTGGTTTATGACACCAGTTTTAGAGGCAGTCGCACTTGTTTTAAATTTCAGCTGTGCTGTTTAATGTGTGACTTGAAGTGAATTGCAAACCTGCATTCTAAGATTGCCCTGAAGATTGACTGGAATGCTATATATTACAGATTGTACTGAGCACTTTGTCTGGTTCATGATCAAGGCTTCATGGTGGTAATTATTATAGTACTAGGATATCAAGAAGAAAACCATCAGGCCCAGCTGGAGGAAGGAATTATTATTATATTATCAGATTCTTAATATCTTGTCAGAGTTTGTTCCCTTTAATTTCATGATTGAAAAATATTCCCCACTGAGGTGCCTGGGTGGCTCAGTCAGTTAAGTGACTGACTTCAGCTCAGGTTGTGATCTCACACGATCAGGCTCTCTGCTGTCAGCCTGTCGGTGCAAAGTCTGCTTCGGATCTTCTGCCCCCACTCTCTGCCCCTCCCCCATTGATACTCCCTCAAAAAAAATTAAAACATTAAAAAAATATTCCCCACTAATTATATTTTCTTCTAATAATATATGAGTTGAGTCTGTTAACACGTAGTTCAGTGGTTCATAAGAGGAGAGGAGAATAACTGTACTATAACAACTACTGCCATTACTCAATATATACATATAATTTGAAAGCTGCTTAAAGTTTGCATAATAGTTCCCAATATATTTAAAATATCTATATACCTGGCCTGGTATGATTCTTCTTAGGATGTTCGATCCAATTGATAGCCTTCAGGTGATCCTTTTAGGATGGTAACGAAGCAAAGGAGGAGAAAGCACAAGAGAATTTTCGGGTTTTATAGCTCTTCAGTTGAGTTTTTTGGAAATAGGAAATTTATTGCATGTAGGATAAGGTCACTCCTGTCAAGGAATTTGATTTCAAAGACAAAGAAAGGATAGTTGTAATTTGCCAATGTTGACAGCAGTCCTTTGTGTGTGACTTTCTTCCTGATGAACATGGTAACAATAAAACCTTCTCAGTGAGTAATTTACTAGGTTAATGAGAAGTGTGATAGTGAGTGATGACACTTAAGAAGACTTGGACAAGCATGGCGCAGGTCTTCCCAGCAGGAACAGTTCTTCCACACTTTCCTCTTGGCTTCTCAAAGTATGCAGAAGGATTGCCTCTGCAAGGTCAATGTGATCCGGAACACCATTTTTCCTCTGTCAAGAAGTACAATTTAGCTAAGAGCAGAGCATTAAAGATAATAACCTGATGCTAAATATTGGTAAAGGAAAATTGTTTCAGAGATGAAAGATAAACATTGACTTCTTTCATATGAAAGAAGTTTTTGGAATTTTAACTTTTTATTTTGACAAAACTTCAAATACACAGGAAAGTGAGGACAGTGGTATAATGCAGAACCATACACTCATTCCCTAGATTTCTCAGTTGTTTAAATTTTGCTACAGATGCTTAATTGATTGTTTTGCTGTAATATTTTCAGGTAAATTATACAAATCATGAGAGCTAATCTCTAAATATTTCAATAGTTAGCTCCAAAAACACCTTTATTTTATAACACAACAGAGCGACATCTAACATTAATAATACACACATATAACTTAAAATTCAGTCCATATGTGAATTTCCTGAATTTTGTCAAAAGTTTTAGTTTTGTTCTAATCAGGACTCAAATAGGGAGCATGCATTATGTTTACTTGTTACATCTCTAATTCCTTTTATTCTAAAACACTCTCCTCTCTTTTCTCCCATGATATGTTCTCTTAAATTAGACCAGTTGTCTCGTAAGTACTTAGTTTTAGAAAGATGTCTAAGAACCATTTTAAAAAAATGTTTATTTATTTTGAGAGAGAGAGAGAGAGAGGGAAGTGAGCATGCATGCATGTGGGGGAGGGGTAGAGAGAGCGAGAGAGGGAGAGAGAGAGGGAGAGAGAGAGAGAGAGGGAGAGAGAGAGGATCTCAAGCTGACAGAGCAGAGACCAATGAGGGGCTTGATCTCATGAACTGTGAGATCATGACCTGAGCTTATGTTAAGAGTTGGATGCTTAACTGATGTCCCTAGGAACCATTTTATAAAGGCTTCAAAATTAGATATTTTGACTATATAAAATCATCAAAGTGGAATACAATTTTGAAGTTGTGAATGCACTTCTCCCCAGTCAGTTTTTTCTCTTTCATATATGATCCTGGACGAGGGCAGGTTCAGAAGTAAAAATTGCTTGGGTTTAATTCACTGCTTCCCCACATAGTAGCAGTGTAATATTTGGCAAGTTATCTAATTTCTCTAAGTCTCATATTCCTATCTACAAAATGGGAGTGGCATCTATCTTACAAAATTGCTGTGAGAATAACATTAGGTAATTTAAAGGGTCTGACAGGGCGCTCTATTTTTATTTATTTATTTATTTAAAATATAATTTTTTGTCAAGTTAGCTAACTTACAGTTATACAGTGTGTTTTTGGCTTCGGGAGTAGATTCCTGTGATTCATCACTTACATACAATGCCCAGTGCTCATCCCAACAAGTGCCCTCCTCGATGCCCATCACGCATTTCCCCTTCTCCCCCACCACCACTTCAACTCTCAGTTTGTTCTCTGTATTTAAGAGTCTCTTGTGGTTTGCCTCCCTCTTTGATTGAAACTATTTTTTCCCCTTCCCTTCCCCCATGGTCTTCTGTTAAGTTTCTCAAATTCCACATATGAATGACATTGTATGATATCTGTCTTTCTCTGACAGATTTGTTTCACTTAGCATAATACTTTCCAGTTTCATCTACATTGCTGTAAATGGCATGATTTCATTCTTTCTCATTGCCAAGTAGTATTCCATTGTATATATAAACCACATCTTCTTTATCTATTCATCAGTTGATGGACATTTGGGCTCTTTCCATAATTTGGCTACTGTTGAAAGTGCTGCTATAAACATTGGGGTATATGTGCCCCTCTGAATCATCACTCCTGTATCCTTTGGATAAATTCCTAGTAGTGCTATTACTGGGTCGTGGGGTAGTTCTAGTTTTAATTTTTTGAGGAATCTCCACACTGTTTTCCAGAGTGACTGCATCAGTCTGCATTCCCATCAACAGTGCAAGAGGGTTCCTGTTTCTCCACATCCATGCCAACATCTGTTGTTTCCTAAGAAGTTAATTTTAGCCACTCTGACTGGTGTGAGGTGGTATCTCAGTGTGGTTTTGATTTGTATTTGCCTGACGATGAGTGATGTTGAGCATCTTTTCATGTGTCTGTTGGCTATCTGGATGTCTTTTTTGGAAAAGTGTCTATTCATGTCTTCTGCCCATTTATTCACTGGATTATTTGTTTTTGGAGTGTTGAGTTTGGTAAGTTCTTTATAGATTTTGGATACAAACCCTTTATGCTATATGTCATTTACAAATATCTTTTCCCATTCAGTTGCCTTTTAATTTTGATGATTGTTTCCCTTGCAGTGCAGAAGCTTTTTATCTTGATGAGGTCCCAATTGTTCATTTTTGCTTTTATTTCCCTTGCCCTGGAGATGTGCCAAGTAAGAAGTTGCTGCGGCTGAGGTCAAGGAGGTTGTTGCCTCTTTTCTCCTCTAGGGTTTTGATGGTTTCCTGTCTCACATTTAGGTCTTTCATCCATTTTGAATTTATTTTTGTGTATGGTGTAAGGAAGTGGTTGATAGGGTGCTTTAAAATTGTAAACCCTCAGCTGTTGAATTGCCATGAGTGAGAAGAAGTAGTTTTTGATGTGGCATTGAGTTAGTGAATATAGAGTATAATACCAATTTCTTTCCCTCCTTTTTGCTAGTAACCAGTGATATGTATTTACAATATGCTTGTTGTGGTCAAAATTGACTGTGGAATAGAATTTTTACTGATAAGAAACAAGTTTTTCTGAGTCCATGACTTCATTAGAACAATTCTCAAACCACTTTAAGTTCTTACTTACTTAGTTGGTGATTTGTAATGATCTGAAAAATTGATAGGGTTTCCAGAAATGTTTATTTCCAGTCTTGATTCATACCTGAAGATTTAATTTTCTTTAAATATTGGAAAAACATAAGAATCCAGTACTGCTTAGCTTTTATCTTTCAGTAAGTGATGAGTATCATTTATTCTTTTTTTCCAGAAACAACTGTATTTTTAATTTTTTTATCATTTATTCTTTTAATGTCCTTGCATTGTGGGAGCCATTTGGCATTTTCAGAACTCATAATCATCCAGTAGCAATTATACATGTCAATGATACAATTTTGGGAAATAATGTAAGGAAATTATTAACATCTAGACTATAAATCAGCATTATCCCATATTTTAAATTAGCACTGGGTGTTGTGACATGGGATACAACTGATGACCTCACAACATACTTCCCGTTGAATTCTGCTCTTCTGGAATATCAAATTATAGCTGATTTTCTCCTCCTCACTACATTTTCACCTCCATACCAAAATTGTTCATAGTTGGAAAAAAAGATTCTCACCTAATTCAATCAGATTGGATTCAACCAACCAGTTGGTGAATTGAAAAGTCTATTAAAGTAAGATTCATAGAAGAAGGGTTTTACCAATGTTTTTTCTACCTTGACACCAATCCCACGGATTTTTCAGATATTTTATTCTTTCTAATACTTTGTAAAAATAATTAGAATATGGAGAACATCAATTATTTCAATCAGTGAATTAAGACAGCTTTTACTGTATCAATGTTCTTTTGGGATTTGTTTTTGTTGTTTGAAATGTATCTTATCTTTTTACCCAAGTTGAGAGTTGAATTCTTTTTAGAGTTTTGAGGAAGTCTTTGCAGGATGGGAGAGACTATAGAGTCCACTTCCAGGTTTACAGAAATAATCTGAGATTAAATGCAAGTGAATTTGGCAATGGCACAATGGAAGATTGGCCTGGAAAAGTGGTAGAGAGCAGTGTCTCAGCTTTGTCTAATCTTGGCAAAGACTATATAATCTATGTCTGTATATGCAAGAAAAGAAGGAAGCTTCATTTATATCTTAAACAAGATTTCCTAGTTTTTGATTTCCTAGTATGATCTGTTTTATCTATATTATAAATCCTAATATCTTAAATGTGTCTAAGTCCTTTTTGTTTTCAAAGTAATTCCATGTACTTCATAACTATCAATGTTCTAGAACAATTATTAGAAGCAAATATAATATTCTGGAAAACTGTGGGGCATTCATTATGCTTAACATAACAAAGCCAGTGGACCAACAATGGATAATTGTGACATTGATATCTTCTTGATACTGCTTTCTCTAAGTATGTCTATTATGGGAAGGTTAGATAAATAGTTTGTACTTTCCAGTATAATATCTCATTTGGTATTTTCCATTTCTCCAGCTTAAGTTGGTTTGTCACTCTTTCTTTGTCATGGCTATCCTGTATGTATCAGCTATGTACTTCTGGATTCACTGTTCTAAAACTAACACTGGAGATGTTTTCTTCTTCTTCTTTCTTCTTCTTCTTCTTCTTCTTCTTCTTCTTCTTCTTCTTTGATCTCAAGATTTCATTTTCATTATTTCTTTCTTGTTTGGGTTCAGCAAAACCTAAACTAAACCATTCCATTGAGTAAGACTTCTCCTCATTGAGAGAAATTACAATTATTTTCGTGATTGCCATGCCTGTCTCTAAACTTTTATGTCTACTTTAAAGATGGCATTTTGTGTTGGAACAGAAGACAGAGACACAGGATGAGAAGGTCTTGGACTTAAAGGGCAGGAAAAGAAACATATCATTCTGTAGTGAAGAGCAGGATCAGTGGACATTTACACAGCAAGAATGGAGAAGGTGGTTCTTGGCATCTGTCCATGAGTAGGTCTTCCCATAAACTAATTTTTGAGTTGAGTTGTGAAGTGGATTAACAGCAATTGTATTCATTACCTTATTTTATTTTATTAAAAATTCGTTTTAAATGCTTATTTTTGAGAGAGAGAGAGAGAAAGAGACAGACAGACAGACAGAGTGGGAGTAGGGGAGGGACAGAGAGAGAGGGAGACACGGAACACAAAGCTGGCTCCAGGCTCTGAGCTGTCAGCACAGAGCCTGACGTGGGGCTCAAACTCATAAACCGTGAGATCATGTACTGAGCCAAAGTCGGAAGCTTAACTGACTGAACCCCATTACCTTATCATTTTACTGCAGATATATAGTAAATAAAACAGTAATTGAGAAGGAAGTAACCTTTCAGGCATATTCTTGAATCCTGTGGAGTTTTGTATGTAGAGTGTAGAATCTCTGAGCACCAGAGGAAGGTCAACTGATGTCTGTGGTGAAAATGATTTTTAAAATGTGGGATAGTCTTGTAAATAACTTGACTGAAAATAATTTTTTTAAACTTCAATTATTTTTTCCAAGAAGGGATAGAAAAATTAAAAAAAATGCTATGAAGTATAGTAAGCTGTTTGTAATTTCAACATCTATATAATAAACTATTAAAAAAAAACAAACCTTGATCCTTTGTCTAAGCAATTGCTGAGAAAGAGATTGTGTTTAAATTCTATCTGTTCTAAAATACAGATTAGGTAAACATTATGAAGGAGAGACACTCAGAACTGCTTTCTAATTAAAACAAAACAAAATGGAGACATCTAGTTAAAGAATAGTCACTGGAAATTGTGGAAATCCATAATTTTTCTTTTATTTTTTGCTAACTATAGGAAAGGAAGCCAAAGAAAAGCTCTGAATTTTTTTTTTCTGGTTAGCTGAGCACAATCAGAAAAGAAAAGGCAAGATATTGGCAAAGGCAAATTTGCAATGATATTGAAGGTTTTCCTGTAGTCATAAGAAGATGGACCTTAAGATATCCCAGGAAGGAATTTGTGGCTCTAAGTAAAGAGAATGAATAATAAGGAAAGTTCTAATTGAGTCTCTGAAAAAATTATAGAATAAAATGTGTATTATAATTTAGGTTTAGTGAAAATGGTAACCAGGTTACTACTAGAGTTGGGTTTAGTAAACCATAGCATGAATGCCATATTTGGCCTGTGGTCTGGTTTTGTACCAGCACATGAAGACTGTTTTTAAATTTTTAAAGTATTGTAAAAACAAACAGCAGAAAATACCTAAAATATTTACTATCTGGCCTTTTGCAGAAAAAGTTTGCTCATCTCTGTTTTAACTAGAGGAAATTTTAAAAGAAAATTTATTTCACTATGAAATGTTTGGGAATATTTTCCATTAAAAAAACAGGAATATTTTCCATCAAAAGTTGGTGTATTTCTGCCGACAGTGATGTACTTTTGTGCTATGTATTCAATTGTCTGGTCTGCCATCTGATTTACTGGTTGTATGACTTTATGTAAGTTGTTCAACTCTTCTGAGATTTAGTTCTATTGTTAGTAATGTGATTATGAGATTTACCTCGTGGGGATTTTGTGAATATCAAATGAAATAATGCATGTTACATGCTTAGTAGTATTTGTCTCAAAAGAAATGACCAATACATGTTAGCTATTACTAACGGTGAAACTGTTGGATGCCAGCATTCCAGAATTAACGCAACAAAGAAACAGACTTACAGTATTATATAGGTAGAGATTTTCATGAAGTCTTTGTTTCTGCCCAATGGGGAAATTTATATTCAGTTTGGAACCCATTTAAGAAATTTTCTTGCCACCTAAGTTGTGAAATTAAGTCCCAACATTGTCACAGGTCTGAAGAAAATACTTGCAGCTGAATAGAGACGGTAGGACAAAGCCCAAAGTACAGATACATATGCAGAACCACAGCACCAAAAAACCCCACAAAACAAGCAAAAGCTGTTTTCAAATTGAATAAAACAGAATTACAAATATTTTATAGAGCTTGCCAAAGAAACTAACCCCTTTCGTTGATACTCGATAAAGGGAATTTTGAACCACTGTACAAGTAGAAATTGAAAACAAGCACATCTCATCCCAGATTGCTGGAGACAATGAAGTTACAAAGAGAAACTCTTCTTTGTGCTTGCTTGATGCAAAGTACGACAGGTTAAATGATATCAGGGATGTTAGTATGAAAGAATTATGTATAAGGGCTTGTGTCATTGGAGAATATAACTAGCCCAAATGTTTTAAAGGCAGAACTTTCTAAATGATAGCAACTTAAATATGTTTCACAGACTTTACCAGTATAGTGAAGCCAATTTCAGAGAACATGATTGAGAGATTACATATGTCCCAGTGTATCTTTGGGCATGTCTAGTCATGGTTCACTTAGATGGCTTGATGGGGTGGTCATGAAGAGCATGAATTTACATCTGATACATTCACTTAGATGAGTTTCTTGGGGATGGAGCCAGCTGCAGTTTCTTGGAAGTAGCTCAGTATAGCAGGTAAAAAATAGCATTCTAAGTTAACAGACAATAAATGTAAAACAGATACTAAGGGTTACAGTTCAGTGGGGAGTCTCCTGACAGTTGGGAGACAGCAATACAAAATCTAGAAGGGAACAGGTAGCATTTGGAAATGGAGGCCAACAGGAAGGCAGGAGAAGAACACTAGATCTTAACTGGTATCCAGCCTACTGTGCTAGATTTAGGAGTCAGGAGTTTCAAGGACAAGTACATTCACAAAAGATGAATTGACTGTGTATGTGTGGATTCTTTCTGGATTGCCTCTTCTATTCCTTTGATCTTTATGTCTGTCTTTACAGCAGTACCACATCAGGTTGATTACTTTAGCTTTATATTGTCTTACATTGGGAAGTATAGTACTCCCAATTTTTTCTCCCTTCACAAAATTGTTTTGACTATTCTAATTCCCTGAGTTTCCATATACATTTTAGAATCAGCTTGTCAATATCTTAAAAAAATTGAGATTTTGATTAGGGTTGCATTTGGGCTGTAGACCAGTTTGGAAAGAATTAAATCTTAGGGGATTTCCCAAAATTCACCTTATGAAGGTAAACTCAGTTGTGGTTGAAAGGGGCTTAGTATAAATAACAAAAACACTCCCTTTCACTGATATTCCTCCTACAGTTTAGGAAACTGCTGGTTTGCAAACTGGCTTCATACTGGAAATACCGGCTTGGAGGGCAAGGAGATACTAATGAGAAAAGCGACCACTCGAGATAGGTGGAGGAGTGTTCTCATACAAGTGAAGGGAATGAGAGACTGTGGAAAGAAGCTGAGTGTTATCTCCATCCTGCCTGGCCACCCCTTGCTGGAAGAAACCATAAACTTGGGGGAGGGCAAGATGGTGGAGCCCTGTAGTCTGCGCTCGCCCGCATCGATTGAACTGAGAAGGACTGAAGGGAGAATACGCTGATTTGCAAGTGGGGGAAAAGGAGAAACAGACACCAGAAAGAAGACAACCTCAAAGATGCCTGAGTGAGTGATTGTGAACTGGAAGTTGGAGGACGGGCGGGCCCCGGAGGTTCAGGGGGAAAGGAGACCCAACCCAACACAGCGAGAGCCCACTGTGCCCGGGAGAGACAAGGGGAAGAGAAAGAGAGACGGAAAATGCACATACAACTATCTCTAAAAAACGAAAAACTCTCCCGTCTCCCCATATATAACTGCTGGGCACGGGGAGAGAAATCCTTCCCATCTGGCCGGTGAATTCTTCCTTGGGCGCAGCAGCAGCGGCATCCATTCCAAGCCCCTCAGAGGGTGGCGGCGGTGGCAGCAGCAGCGGGCCGGGCCAGGAGGCCGGCCGCCAGCAGGAACGCATCTCATCCCCGGTGACAGTGTTGAACTACGTGGACTAGGATTTGGAAGTGAGGCAGAGCTTGGAGAATACAGTTTGGCTCGCCTGTGGCACAGGGAGATCGGACTCAGAAGAGCGGCTTGCAACGCTTGGTTCGAGCAGAGCTTGAAGTGCCGCCATTCTCCCCGCAACCACCAAGGCTGGGCATCGGAGAGCAGCCCCCGAGACCTACCTACCTACGCCAAACCACGCCCATCCGCACAGGAAAGTTGCCTTTTTTCTCTTTTTTTCACTTTTTTCTTTGCTCCTACTTCTTTTCTCCTGCCATCCAGATATATTTCCCTTAACTTATTCTTATCTCTCCTCTTGACTGGTTATACACTTTTAGACTGTCCACAGTTTTTTGCTGTCTCTGTCCCCCCTTTATTTTTGTTTTTGTTTTTGTTTTTTTTTCTTTTTCGTCTTTTTCTTCTTCTCTTCTCTCTTTTCTTTCCTTTCCTTTTCTTTACTTCCTTTCCCCTTTTGGTTTGCTTGTTTGTTTGATTTGTCTGAGCGTTTGCATGCTTTTGTTCCCTGTATGTTAGTCTGTATTCTTTTTCAGGGCTATTTCAAGAAACAAGCCAAAGTGCACATGGTGCAGAGTCCCAAATAGCACTGACCAGGGAAGTAAAATAATCAAAGGCACAACAAGAGAAACCGAGAGACACCATTAAAAGAACACTTTCTGAAATGACAGGCCCTGGACAATCAATGAGCCTCCTCCTTCAATAGAGCAATACTAACAGGTGCACAGGGCATAACGAGCTTTAAAACTGACAAGAGACAGAAAGCTGGCCAAAATGATGAAACGAAAGATCTCTTCTCTAAAGAAACTCCAGGAAGAAGTCACAGCCACAGAACTGCTCAAAACAGATT
>CM053567.1:138197572-138250582 GCA_028646485.1 Cryptoprocta ferox
GCCGCTCTGGAAAACAGTGTGGAGGTTCCTGAAACAACTATCAATAAAACTCCCCTATGACCCAGCAATAGCACTGCTGGGGATTTACCCAAGGGATACAGAAATGCTGATGCCCAGGGGCACATGTACCCCAATGTTCGTAGCGGCACTTTTAACAATAGCCAAATCATGGAAAGAGCCTAAATGTCCATCAACGGATGAATGGATTCGGAAGATGTGGTTTATCTATACAATGAAATACTACACGGAAACGAGAAAAAATGAAATCTGGCCATTCGTAGCAACGTGGATGGACCTCGAGGGTGTCATGCTAAGCGAAATAAGTCAGGTAGAGAAGGACAGATACCATATGTTTTCACTCATAGGTCTAACAGGAGAAAACTGACAGAGGACCATGCGGAGGGGAAGGAGGAAAAAGAGGGAGAGGGAGGGAGACAAAGCATGAGAGACTCTTGAATACTGAAAATACGGAAAGGGGGGGTGAAAGGGGAAGGGGGTGATGGCCATGGTGGAGGTTACTTTTGGGGAAGAGCACTGGGTGTTATATGGAAACCAACCTGACAATAAACTATAAAGTTAATAAAAAAAGAAGAAACCATAAAAAAAGAATTAAATCTTAACTAGATTGAGTCTTAAAATTACTAAACATAGTATGTGTGTCCACTTATTTGGATCTTATTTAATTACAGTATGTCATATAGTTTGCTATTATACCTCTTGCAAATTATTATTTAATTTATTCCTAAGTGTTTAGTATTTTGGATTCTATTGTAAATAGTATTTTAAGATTTTATTTATTTATTCTTTAAGTTTTAATTTAAATTCCAGTTAATTAATATACAGTATATTATTAGTTTCAGGTGTACAATAGAGTGCTTCAGTACTTCCATACAACACCCAGTGCTCATCACAAATGCCTTCCTTAGTCCCCATCACCTATTTAACCCACCCCCCACTTCCATTCTAGTAACCATCAATTTGTCTTTTTGTAGTTAAGAGTCTGTTTCTTGGTTTGCTTTTATTTCTCACTTTTTCCCTTTACTTGTTTGTTTTGTTTCTTAAATTCCACATATGATGAAATCATATGGTATTTGTCATTCTCTGACTTACTTATTTTTCTTGGCATAATCCTCTCTAGCTCCATCCACGTTGTTGCAAAAGGCAAGATTTCATTCTTTTTTATGGCTGAATAATATTCCACTATAAATGTAAATATATGTGAATAGAAATATACCACACCGTCTCTTCTTTATCCATTCATCAGTTGATGGACACTAGGGCTGTTTTCATAATTTGGTTATTGTACATAATGTTAACATAGCACTGGGGTGTATGTATCCCTTTGAATTGGTAGTTTTGTATCCTTTGGGTAAATACCTAGTAATGCAATTGCTGGATCAGAGGGTGGTTCAATTTTAAACTTTTTGAGGAACCTCCATACTGTTTTCCACAGTGGCGGCAGCAGTTAGCATTCCCACCGATAGTGCAAGAAGGCCCCCCTTTCTCTGCATCCTTGCCAGTTTCTGTTGTTTTCTGTGTTGTTAATTTTAGCCATTCTGACAGGTGTGAGGTGATACCTCATTGTACTCTTGATTTGCATTTCCCTGATATTTAATGATGTTGAGCATCTTTTCAGGTGTCTCTTTGCCATCTGTATGTCTTGTTTGGAAAACTTTCTATTCATGTCTTCTGCCCATTTAAAAATTTATTTATTTTTATTCATTTATTTTTTAAAGTTTTTTCAAAAATTTTTTTAATTTAGAGAGAGAGAGAGATAATGTGTAAGCAGGGGAGCAAGGCCGAGGGAGAGAGAGAATCTCAAGCAGTCTCCAATGTGATCCCATGTCCTTGGGATCATGTCCTGAGCTGAAATCTAGTCAGATGCTCAACTGACTAAGCCACCCAGGTGGGCCCACTGCTCATTTTTAAACTTGATTATTTGTTTTTGTATTTATATTTGTTGAGTTTTAAAAGTTATTTATATATCTGGAATATTGACCCTTTATCAGGTATGTCATTTGCAAATGTCTTTTCCCATTCCTAAGATTTCCTTCACTGTGCAAAGCTTTTTATCTTGATGAAGTCCTAACAGTTTATTTTTGCTTTTTTCCCCTTGCCTCAGGAGACCTGTCTAAAAAGAAGTTGATATGGCTGATATCAGAGAAGTTACTGCCTGTGTTCTCTTCTAGAATTATTATTTTTTGGTCTCACATTTAGGTCTTTAATCCATATTGAATTTATTTTTGTGTATGGTATAAGGAAGTGGTCCAGTTTCATTCTTTTGCATGTAGTGTTTTAAAAAAAAATTAATGTTTTATTTATACTTGAGGGAGAGAGAGAGAGAGACTGAAAGAGTGAGTGGGGGATGGGTAGAGAGAGACAGAGACAGAATCTGAAGCAGGCTCCAGGCTCTCAGCTGTCAGCACAGAGCCGGACATAGGGCTTGGACTCATGAGCTTTGAGATCATGAGCTGTGAGATCATGAGCTGAGCCAAAGTCGGACGCTTTACCAACTAAGCCACCCAGGTACCCCTTCTTTGCATGAAGTTGACCAGTTTTCCCAACACCATTTGTTGAAGAGACTATCTTTTTCCCTATTGAATATTTTTTCTTGCTTTGTAAAAGACCTATTGACCATGTAATTGTGGGTTCATTTCTGGGTTATCTGTTCTGTTCCATTGATCTGTCTGTTTTTGTGCCAGTAACGTATTGTTTTGATTACTGCAGTTTTGCAGTACAACTTGAAGTCCAGAATTGTGATACCTCCAGTTTTTTTTTCTTTTTCAGAATTGCTTTGACTTTCCAGGGACTTTTGTGGTTCCATACAAATTTTTAGGATTGTTTGTTCTATTCCTGTGAAACATACTGGTAGTATTTTGATAGGGATTGCATTAAATGTGCATATTGCTTTGGGTAGTATAGACATTTTAACAATATTTGTTCTTACAATCCATAAGCATGGAAGTTTTTTCCATTTCTTCATGTCATCTTCTATTTCTTTCCTAAATGTTTATAGTACATAGTTCTGTCAGTCTTTGGGTTGATTTCTGGGGTATTTGGGATGATTTGATTGTTATCTAGTAGTGTTCCTGGGACCAGGGCAGCCAGTGGTACTCCTACTCTGCCGCCATTTTCCTTTCTACTCTATCAGTATTTTTTTAATTTTAGATTTTAGTTGTTTATTCCTCGTATATAGAAATACAATGTGTCCTGCAGGATACCAGAATACTGTGTATCCTGTAACCTTGCTAATCTTACCTAATAACTCTAATAGCTTTTGTTTTTCAGATTCCTTGGGATTTCGCCATAGAGGACTATTTTCTCCTTTCCAATTTTATTTTGTTTCTTGTCTTATTACACTAGCTAGACTCTCAGCATAATCTTAAATAAAAGTGCTGAGAGCATCCCTCCATGCTTTTTTCCTGATTTTAGAGGTAAGCATTCAAGCTTTCATCATTAAGTATTTGCTGGAGGAGATGTGAATATATATTTTAAATGTGCCTTGGTTTGTATAGACACTGTGTCTAGCCTAACCCAAGCTTTCCATTGTTAATGCACAAACCAGGCTGCCATGATTAAGGGCTTAGAGGGGCTGAATAGCATGTATGGGGATTGAATAAACAGTGATCAGGAGTCATATTTCAAAGGTCATGATGTGTAAGACTGGGCAAAAAAATATATTTAATGAGAGTCCCATCTCCCTTATAGTTCACAAATAGCATGGTTGTTAGAAAGGGAAAATGGAATATTAGAGAAGCAGACTAAATTATTAACAGGTAAAACCAGCTTGGCCAGTGGAATAAAGCACTGTCCTAGGTTTTAATACATTTGAATGATAAACCAGTAGGCCTGTTGCCTCATGCAAAACTGGGGACCCTTGTCAAGACACCCAACATCAAAAGGTTTGGAAGGTGCTATAGGCGGGCCATTGGTCTGACTCTCACTGTGGCTATGCTGTTGAGAATGCCAAGCTCCATCATGCCTGGGAAAGGCATTATATACTGGAATTTGGAATGGGCTGTCCTGCTGGGTTGTATAAGTTACTTTGTACCTCTGGATAAGGGGGATTACTCAATCTTCCCTGGGATCCCATTGTCCTACTACAAGTTTCACTTGTTGTTATATACTATACCTGGAATGGAACATGCACCATTGAGAGAGGGGAGAGGATAGGGGTCCTGATCTGGCATATCCTGCCCCCAGTTCATCTCCTCATGCTTGACAGGGCTGCCTCCCTTAGCCAATGTGTATGGTATGCACAACCACGTTAAATTTCTAAAGCTGCCAACCTCTCTCTCCTCAAGGCCAGGTGGGTACATTTTATTTTCTATTGGTATGATAATTTGGCTGCTTTCTTCCATCCAATGGCCTGGAGAACACTGTCACGCACATAGAATCCCTTGTTAAATTCATCCAGCAAGCCTTAAATAATAGCTGACAATACCTATCTTTACTAAACATTGAGATGTCTCTAAGGAGAAAAACTGTCTTCCAAAACAGAATGGCCTTGGATATTATTGCTGTTGTCAAAGTTATTGACATAAAGTCAATCATAATGTTCCTTATTGATCACTTAATTTTTGAAGAGTTTGTAGTGTTTTTCTCCTCTCATTCCTCATCTTGGTAATTTGTGTCTTCTCTTTTTTTCTCTGATCAGATTGGCTTATAGTTCAATAGTTTTATTCATCTTCTCAAAGAAGCAGCTTTTGGTTCAATTGATTTTCTTTATTTTTTGCCTGGTTTTTGTCCCCATTTATATTATTTTCTGTCTTTAGACTTTTTTTATATGTTTAATATGTCCTCCTTTTTTCTGGTTTCCTAATATGAAGCCAATGTCATTGATTTAAGACCTTTGTTCTTTTCTGATATAAACATTTAGTGATATAAAATTTCCCTAAGCACTACTTTAGCTACATCCCACAAATTTGACATGTGTTTTATTTTAATTTAGTTGAAGATATTTTTAAATTTGTCCTTTGATTTATTCTTTATCCAGTGGGTAACTTAAAAGAGTGTCACTTAATTTCTAATTTTTAGGAGATTTTTCATCTATCTTGCTGTTATTTAATTTTAGCTTAACTTTTTTGTGGTTGGAGAAGATAATTTTTATGATTTCAAATCTCACAAGTTTAGTTTATTGAGACTTTAAAATTTTTTTAATGATCTGTCTTGGTGACTGCTCCACATTCCTTTAAAAAGAATGTGTATTCTGTTGTTTGATGGAGTGTTGTATAAATGTCCATTAAGTCAACTTGATTTGTAGTGTTGTTCAGGATGAATTTTTGATCACATAAGCTGAGCAAATTTAGGCTGCTTATCCGGGCAAGTATGGCTTGTAGTTTTATCTTTTCTGGGGTTATTTTTTCTTCACTCTGCTTTCTTCAGCATCAATATCTATCTTCTTACAGTACCTGGTAGTGATGGTGGGATGAAACAGGGTGTTACTGGTTTATCCTATTTTGAGGATATAGTATATTGGTAGCACAAACTACTTGAGTGTTTTCTTTTCTACAGCCTTACTCCCTCAAATATAGAAGGTGGGAGTTCTGCCTATGCCTTCCTGAGTTCTCGTTAAACAAGTCACCTCTGTATGACTCCTTAGTCAGCTGTATTTTTGGGAATAGCAATCCTGCTTAAGCTGCTTAATGATTAGAGATGATGTGAAGAGGAATGAAGTAAATTTCCATTTGATTAGCTTAGAATCCTAGTACAGTAGAAAAATTTAGAAATTACCTAGTCAACTAATTGTTTTACTTATGAAGAAATTAAGTAACTTATTTAAAATTCAAAATCACAGAATAAATTTAATTAATGGTCCAAACTGGATTAGAACCCTGATACATTGATTCCCATTTTTACTCTGTCATATTGCCACTTTTTAAATTGCTCTGATCAAAAACTAGGAAAATAGCAAATAAATTAAAAAGATTTTTATAGGAAAATTAAGTTTAAGCCTTCTCTGAAGATTTTATTTTATTCTTTTCTTCCCATTTCTCTTGTTAATTCAAATTTAAACTTTATAAAAATAAAACCAACAATGGATATTTGCTAATAATTGCTATTTTATACTTAAAATACTGTTGAAGTTTAATGCTATAAGTAGCTATGAGCAAGGTTGAATATATATTTTTTTAAAGAACTATGGTCAGTTTTATGTATTTATTTTGAACTAATGATTTGACTTTCCTTCAAGAAGGATGACTTCTAGCCAGGAGACAGGTTTATGTTCAAAACCACAGCCACTAGTAGAAAATAAGGCGATATTTGCAATAGTGCAAAACCATAGACAATACAATCATTGAAGTAATCCTATCAATGAGAGCGATCTCTCAAAGCCAGACTCTTCAGTTTCCTCTGTCTGGAGTTCCTTCCTTGTTTGAATACCACTATGTTTAGCTTTCAGTCATAGAATCTGGCACTCTGGCATTACATTTATACTGCTTCCTGTGCCTAAGTTTGTGATGGACAAAAAGCTGGTCAGGCTCTCTATCCTGTACAGAAGACTTTGGAAAGAGGGAGTGTGCCTGGGATTCTTCATTATCTCATAGTTCTGTGACCCCAGGGGGAACAAGAATCTCCTCAGTACCTTTTTGATTCACATTGGAGTGACCCAGGGAGATATCCCAGGTGGCTCTGGGAGCTTCACTGTACTTGGTATTTCATTGCTTTAGGAAAGTCTTCAAATTGGTGGACAGGTGGACAACATACCATTCCCTCTATGTGTAGGGCTGTTTCTCCTTCAGTTTTATCTAGCTCTTCCTACCCAGTTCAAGGTTCAGTCTAAATATCACTTATTTAGAGAAGCCTTCCCTCATAGCTCCAGACTAGGTTAAGTCCACTCTTCCCATGCTTTTATAGACTATTGCAATGTGATTAAAGGTCTGTGTAATTCTTTGCTTGCTGAGTGACTTCCTGACTAGATCACAAGCTCCAAAGGGGCAAGGCCATATCTTTCTGATTAACCGCTGCATCTTTGGCATGTACCAAAGTTCCTGGCAGGCAGCAGGTGAGCAGCCATTATTTAGTGAGTAAACTGTGTGACCTCTAGCCTTGGGCATTCTGGGCTGTGCCTTGGGAACCTACACTTAGAAAAGAGCTAAGCAAGACAAATATCATATTATTTCACTCATATGTGAAATTTAAGAAACAAAACAGATGAGCAAAGGGGAACTGAGGAGTCTCTTGTTCCCCCTGGGAACACTTGTCCCCATAGTCACAGAACTATGAGATAATGAACAATCCCAGGCACACTCCCTCTTTCCAAAGTCTTCTGTACAGGATAGAGAGCCTGACCAGCTTTTGTCCATCATAAACTTGGGCACAGGCAGCAGTATAAATGTAATGCCAGAGTGCCAAATTTTATGACTGAAAGTTAAACAGTGGTATTCAAACAAGGAAGGAACTCCAGACAGAGGAAACTGAAGAGTCTGACTTTGAGAGATCGCTCTCATTGATAGGATTACTTCAACGATTGTATTACCTGTGGTTTTGAATCCTATTTTCTACTAGTGGCTGTGATTTTGAACATAAGCTGGTCTCCTGGCTAGACGTTATTCTTCTTGAAGGAAAGTTAAATTGTTAGCTCAAAATAAATACATAAAACTGGCTGTAGTTCTTTAAAAAAAACTATATTCAACCTTCCTCATAGCTACTTATGGCAAAAATAAGATAAAAACAGAGGAGAGAAGCCATGAGACCTTTTTAAAATATTTTTTTAAGTTTACTTACTTATTTTGAGAGAGGCCGAGTGTGAACTGGGGAGGGGCAGTGAGAGAGAGAGAAAGAGAGAATCCCAAGCAGGATCTGCTGAGTCAGCATACAACCCAAAATGGGGCTTGAATTCATGAAACCGTGAGAGCATGACCTGAGCCGAAATCAAGATGTATGCTTAACTGACTGAGTCACCCAGGTGCTCCACCATAAGAGGCTCTTAAATACAGAAAACAAACTGAGGGTTGCTGGTGGGGTGTTGGGGTGGGGAGATCAGCTAAATGGGTGATGGGCATTAAGGAGGGCACTTGTTGGGATGTGTTGGGATGAGCACTGGGTGTTATATGTAAGTGATGAATCACTAAATTCTATTCTTGAAATCATTATTACATTATATATAAACTGGCTTGGATTTAAATTAAAAAAATTAAAAACAAACAAATAAAAAGTAACCAATAAAAAAAGAAAAAAGAAAAGAGCTAGAATTTTTTTTTCAATTTTAGCTTTATTGACTTAAAATTGACATATAATTGTAAGATATTTAAATTGTTCATAGTGGTGATTTGATATACTTATACATTGTGAAAGGATTTCTGTCATGAAGGTAATTAAGAAATCTATCACCTCATAAATTTATCTATTTTTTTTGTAGTTAGTAATTTAAGTTCTACTATTTTAGCAAATTTTCATTATATAATATGGTATAATCTACTAAATCACCATATTACACATTAGATCCTTAGACCTTAGACTTTATTATTCTTGTAATTGAAAGTTTGTATTGTTTTGCTAACCTTCCCTATTTCCCCCACCAGCTCCTGGCAACCACTTGTCTACCTTCTGTTTCTATAGTTTGACTATTTTTTTCCTTTAAATTCCACCTATAAGTGCCATTATGTAGTATTTGTCTTTCTCTAGCTTATTTCACTTAGCATAATGTTCTCCAAATTCATCTATGTTGTCACAAATGAAAGGATTTCCTTCTTTTTATTGGCTGGCTGGCATTCTATTGTGTATGGATATACATACACACACCACATTTCTTTATCCATTCATACACTGACAGACACTTAGGTTGTTTCCATACCTTAGCTATTGTGAATAATGCTGTGGTAAACATAGGAGTGCAGATATCTCTTCACAGTAATGGTTTTGATTCCTTTGGGTGTGTATCCAGAAGTGGGATTGCTAGATCACATGATAGTTCTATTTTTAATATTTTGAGTAACCTCCATGCTGTTTTCCATAGTGGCTGCACCAATTTACATTCCCACAGACAATACTCTAGGGGTTCCTTTTCTCCATATCCTTGCCAAACTTGTTATCTCCTGTCTTTTGATGATAACCTAATAAGGATAAGGGGATATCTTATTTTGGTTTTCATTTGCATTTTCCTGATTATAAGTGATGTTGAACATTTTTTCATGCACCTGCTGGCCATTTGTATATCTTCTTTGGAAAAATGTTCAGGTCCCCTACCTAGTTTTTAATTGAATTGGCTTGTTATTTTCTTTTCTTTTCCTTTTTTCTTTTTTTAATGTATTGAATTGTATGAGTTTGTTGTATATTTGGGTATTAAGAGATATATATGATATATCAGATATATGATCTTGAAATATTTTCTCTCATCTGTAGGTTGCCTTTTCATTTTGTGATTGCTTCTTTTGCTATGCAGAAGCCTTTTAGTTTGATGTAGTCCTATTTAATTTTGCTAATAACTTAACATTTAAGACTAGATTTTTCTTTGATAAACAGCTTTGATTTTGGAACAAAATGTTCAACTATTCCTGACTTTCTAGATAATTTGTAATTAATTTTGTTTTGAGTTTTCCCCAGTGGTTATTTAAAATACTATTTTTTAATTTCTAGTAGATCATGTTTTTTTCACCTGAACTCTCTTACTCGATTGGTTTACTTGTTTTGGCTTGACATGGGAAGGGGCTCTTAGGTTCTGCAGGATTAATTGGAGCCCAGGTATCATTTACAGCCAAAGACAACTACTTGTGAGACAAAGAAGCTGTGAGGATCAGAAACATAGTTAAAAATTCTGCACTGAAAATGTTGAAATCAGAATCTGGGGCAAAACACGTTTGATGGTTATAGTGCTTAGGTCAGTCCAGGGAAAAATGGAGTCAGGTTTGCTTAGTCAAGATCCAGAGACCTGACAGCTAGGAAAGGATAACCCTGCCAATTCAGACTCAAAGACTGGAAACTAGAATGGAAAAGAGAGGTGATCAACAGGTGAAAGCTTATTTTCAGATTAAATTCCCAACACCTTGGTAATGGCTCTTATAGCTTGTGACCCATGCCCATTGGATAATTCATCAGTCTGGCTCAAATGTAACTCTTAAGGCAGTATTTTTCAAACTGTGTGTTGTGGCACATTAGTGGTGAGTGACTAGCATTAAAAGATTAAAAATAATATGCATGGGATACGAGATGTATTTCATGGTGCATCAAAGATGAAACGGGTTTGAAGAAAATTTTTATGTGAAATGTGAGTACAGAAAGAGTGTTATTCAAAAATTAATCTTTCTCCGTATAAAATATGATTTTAAATATATATATATAACTGTAACCAAATAAATATTATACATAGGGTGTGACAATTTCATTTACATCTTTAGAAATTTATTTATTTGAGTTTACAAATTCTGAAACTTTTTGGCTATCCTCTCACTTGGAAAATGTGGGAAATGTTTTATATTCAGGTTACTATATGCAGACATATAGTCTAGTCAAATATCTGTCCAGATTGAGGAGTTATAAGCATGTAAAGAGAGTGTTGGAGGTGGATCTGAGTTCTTTCTTTGATGTGTGGCTAGATCTAATCGCTGCATTTAATTTATCATGATATCCTTTTAATGATTTTAATTGAAATAGAGGGTCTTTTAGATCCAGAAAACAAACAGGGAAAAAAAGGTCATTTCAAACTTTTATTAGAGAAAATCAAAAAGAGTTTTTGTTGTTGTAACTTTCCCATCAGTGGCAAGTATTTACTTCTGTTTGGTAATGCTAATATATATTCTTTATTAAAGAAGACCTTTATTATATGTAAATAATGCTTAAATAAAGGGCTTTGAAGTAAACTTTTTAGTTCTTGCTGCTATTTTGTATGCTCTGTGAAAGATAAACATGGTCTCCATAAGTGAATTTATGATTATTTTTTTTACTTTTCTTGATAACACCTTAAGCAAATGCCATGAATAAAAATCTAAAGCTGCCCAGCACATAAAAGAAAAGGTGATTTTTCCTTATTGTAAATATTTATTATAATTTAAAGATACTATATAGTAGGTGTTTAGAGTGCATTTATTTAATATGATTTGATTAAAATAATCAGCTTTCCTAAGACTTCTTAGGAACACGTTTATAGGGTAAAGAATAACATACTCTATATTAAATTTTCTCATATGGAATTCATTTCATTTATTTTAGCATTATATCAACACCTTGTAAAAGGTTACTTTTGTCCATTTCATAATTTTGACTAATGAATGACTAATCTGTGCCTGGTGCACCTCAAAGCTACAAATTATCTTTTAAAAATTTTGTTTTCAAAGTTCAAGTACTTTTGGAAATAAAATGAAAATGTTATTAATAACATATTTTCAATTTTCTCACATTATTTTTCATTTTCATTATATTTTTGTTGCTTCTAGCTGATTCTTTCTGGACAACATTTTAATGACATCACTCAAATGAACACTGGGTAAAAAGCAGCCATGTGCATTTTTGTGCCCAGCCTCATGTGAATGGGAGCTCAGATTGGTTGCATTCTGTGTTTCTTGTAGTTAATATTGATTTTCAGGCAATGACACTGGATCCTTTTGATTCATTTACAAATTGTTATTGCAATTTAATGGGTAAAGAGTCTTTTAATTTAGGATCTCTTTGTGGTACTAATAACTGGTAAGTAATTACTTATTAACTTCTTCACAAATTGTCTTCCTTGAAGTTTGATAACTTTAGAATTGTTTATATTTATTTTTTAAAAGTTTATTTATTTATTTTGAGAGGTGGGGTGGGAGGGACAGAGAGAGAGAGGGAAAGAATCCCAAGGAAGTTCTGCGCTGATGGACAATACATAACCTGATGCAGGGTTTGAACTCACATACCGAACTGTGAGATCATGACCTGAGCTGAGATCAAGTCGGACGCTTAACTGACTGAGCCACCCTGGTACCCCCGTTTAAATTTCTTAAAGATTTACATTTGTGTATGTGGGGGTATCCATCAAGTCCAGAGCACATCTGAAGAATTCACTAGGTGATAGGGAGAACTGGGTAAGTGTAGGGAGAGATGTTGGATAGGATAGGGGATTTCTTTGGTTAAATATGATTTTATTCTTTCTCAGTCCTGAAGCATCTATAGGTCATTCACCAAAACAAACACCATTAGTGTTTAGGTATAATTTTTTCAAATCTTTCTCTTGGGGATAGATTTTAGAAAAAAGTCATCATGATTTGCACTATTTAAAGATAAGTCATTATAATTTCATAGGTAATAGAAATGACTGTGTACAAAAAAGAAATATACTTATGCTATTTAAATTTCCTTTAAATATTAAGAATAGAAATGAAAATATTTTTAGCTAGAAGAAAATTAAGCATGTTTGAAACAGTAGTAGGTCTAAGATTTTGGTTTCAGGTTAAGCGTGGTTCAAAAATTCAACCCATGTAAATTATGCTGTATGGTAGTTGGGCTGTAGAATATGATTCAGTTTGCATCTGACTGCCTGTAAAATCATCTGATGTGGGTTCATCAGTGTTATTCTCAGTGGTGCCATCATTACCATCAAGTCCAGTGTCATAAAATGTGCTAGGGGTAAGTGTTGAAGTGTCATCAGCTGTGATGACAGTATTGGTTGTCATAACAGTTGGAGTTGCAGTGTCAGGAGGGGCAATGTCATCAAGTGTGGAGGAAGCAGATGTGGTAGTGGGCATAGTAGTCTTGGGGGTGTCAGAGATAATCTCTTTGGTGGAAACAGGTGTGTTGGATGCATCAGCTGAATTGATGTAGGGTACTGCTGTGGTCACTGCTGTAGTGGCTGTAGGCATGGTGGGGGCTGATGAGATACCCAAGGAAGGAGTGGTTGAAGCACCAGAAGTGGTGGTCAGAAGAACCGAAGTCATTGTGGCTATAGGTGTGGTGCTTGTAATAGCAGACCCAGTGGTGAGAACAGGCATGGCAGTGGTAGCCTGTGTGCCTGCAGAAGTGGCAGGAGTGGATGTAGAGGCTGCCGTGGTAGGACTGGTTGCAGGAGCTATGGTGCTCTGAGGGACAGTGTGTGTAGTGCTTGTAGATTGTGGGGAAGATTCCCCAGTGGTAGGGGAAGTGGGTTCAGAAAATATAGTGTCAGCTGATGTAGAAAAGACACTAGCTGTGGTGGTGCTTGTCTCTCTGGTGACAGTGGTGGTTGTGGGAGCAGGTGTGGTAGGGACAGATGTGGCTGCAGAAGTTGTAGAGACAGTCTGTGTAGTTGGGGAAGAAGACATGGTCAGAGTGACCAGGGCTGTACTGGTGGCTGCAGCAGAGGAACTGGTGGAAGGAGCTATAGTAGTGGCACTTTATGAGGTGCTGGGAAGGGCAGGTGCACTTGTGGTGATGGTAGCAGCTGATGAGGAGGAGACCTTCACTGTGGAGGTGAGGAGCTCAGTGGTAGTCAACATGGAGGTGGGTGTGGAGAGAGTGGTAGAGGCAGGTGTGGTGGTGGCAGAAGTGGTCAGCCTGAGTGGTGGTTGAGGAGGATGTGGTTGTAGTGGCAGGGATGGAGCTTGTAGCAGAGGACATAGAGAGCACAGCTGTGTTGGTGGCTGGCTGTCTGGAAGTAGAAGGGGCAGGTGTGCTTGTAACAGGTATGGTGATAGTGGCAGCAGATGAGGAATTGACTTCAGCTGTGGAGGTGGCAACACTGGTGATGGTGGTGGTTATAGTAGTGGGTGTGGTAGGGACAGATGTGGCAGCATAGCTGGTAGAGACAGACTGTGTGGCAGTTATGGAAGAAGAAATAGTTGATCTGGCTGGAGCTGTGCTGGTGGCTGCAGCAGAGGAACTGGAGGAAGGAGCCATGGTAGTGGCACTTTGTGAGGTGCTGGGAAGGGCAGGTGTACTTGTGGAGATGGTAGTAGCTGATAAGGAGGAGACCTCCACTGTGGAGGTGATGGGCTCAGTGGTAGTCAATGTGGAGTTGGCTGTGGGGAGAGTGGTAGAGGTAGGTATGATGGCGGCAAAAGTGGTGGTGTCAGCTTGGGTGGTGGAAGAAGGAGCAGAAGTTTTCATGGTAGTAAATGATGTGCTAGTGGCAACAGAGAATAGTACTGTGGAAGTGGTAGATGAGACAGAAGTGGTTGTGTTAGGGAGTGTGGTATTGGAGGTGGCCAGGGAAGCAGAGGTGGAAGCTGATGTGGTAAAGGGAGCAGATGTGGTTGTAGTGGAAGTCAATGTGGAAGCAGCTGTGGTAGCACCCTTTGTGGTCATGTCAAGAGTGTTGGTGACCACAGATGTGGTACTTGTGGATGTTGCTGGAGGTGCTCCAAGTGTGGTGGAAGAACCCAGTTTGTTAGTGGCTTCAGCTACTGTTGTGGCTAGAGATGCAAACATGTCTGTAGCAGCTGTTGTGGTGACAGAACTAGTAGTAACAGACAGTTTAGTGGAAGAGGGAGAAGAAATGGTTGTGGCAGCAGGTGAGCTGGAGTGATCATCAGTGGTAGTGCTCGGCTCTGAGGTGGTAGAAAGAGCTGAAGAGGTTGTAGCAGGAAGAGTGGTGACAGAGGCAGCAGTGGTAGTGTCAAGGTCATAGTAGTAGTGTCACCAGATGTGCTGAAGCTCAGTTTTGTCGTATCATCTGTGGTGAGCAGGGTACTTGGTACAGTGTCAGTATAAGATGCTGGATTGTCTTCTATGGTAGTAGAGTGAAGAGCAGAGGAGTCATATGAAGTAGTGGAAATGGGATTCATAGTGATTTCAACAGTAGTTGCAGTGGATCTTGGTGAACTTAGGGCAGGCAATGTGATGGAAGCTGGCCACGTGCTAGAGGACATGGAGGAAGCTGATAAAGTGCTGGTGGCAGCAGGAGTGGAGGCGCTGGAGGTGGAAGGAGCAGGAGTGGGGGCTGGAGAACTGATAGAAGTAGCCTGAGGTGAAGTGTCAAGAACAGCAGTGGTCATGGTGCCAAGGGAGGTGCTAGTGGCTTCAGTGGATGACATAGGGAGGAGGACTGTAGCTGTGGCCACCTGTGTGGTGCTAAGAGGAACAGACATGCTTGTGGCAGCTTGTGTGGTGACAGAAGCAGCAGAGGAGGGAGTGAATGTGGAATAAGCTTGCCTCCGTGGTCATGGCAAGTATATTAGTGGCAGCAGAGGTGATCCTTTTGGATGCTGCTGCTCCAAGTGAGGTAGATGAAGCTAATTGACTAGTGACACCAGAGATAGTGGTGGCAGTGGCTGTGATTGGAAGCATAGCTGTGGAGGTGGCAGCTTGAAGTGTTCTGGAAGGAGCGGGAGTATTTGAGGCATTAGGCACGGTGCTGACAAGATCTCTGATAGTAGTAGCAGAGGTGGTTGTAGAAAGAACAGCAGGAACAGCTGTAGTGGCAGTGGGTGTGACCAAGGGATCATCTTTGGAGGTGGAGGACTGTGTGGTGGCAAGTGATCTATAGGAAACATCAGAGGTGAAGTCAGTAGAGTCAGGTTGATAATCAACTGTAGTGTCATCAGATGTGCTAGAGTCAGATGTTGATGTATCATCTGTAGTGACCGGGGATGTGTCAGTGGATGAAGCTGTGGCATCTGCTCTGGTAGTCAAATGCAATATAGTAGGGATAGTGGTAGTGATGGAAGCAAGATTTGTGGTTGTTTCTGGGGTTATCACTGTGGATATCATTGTGCTTAGGGCAGAAGGTACGGTGGACTGAGCATCTGTGGTTGTAGAAGTAGAAGCAGTAGTTTTCATGGTAGCTGTGCCTGTAGTATTCGAGGTAGGGTTACCAACCTCTAAAGCCATAGACGGAGAGCTGGTTGTTAGTGAGAACGTTGTAGACATAGATGTAATAGCAGCAGGGATGCTGGTGAATATCTGTGCTGTGGTCATGGGAGCTGTAGTGTCCTCAGCAGTGGATGTGGGACTGGTGGCAGCGGACTTTGAAGAGAGAGAAAATTTGGTGATGGAGGTAGAGGCAGCTGAAGAAGAAGAGGTAGAGGGACCAAGAGCAGTTAAAGCAACGGATGTGGTAGAGAGACCTACTATGCTGAAAGCACCCTTTGTGGTGAGAGGGGGTGAAGTAACTTTGGGAGCAGATATGGTAGGGGCAGCTGGGGTGGCAGCAGATGTGTGTCTTGGTGGCACTGTAGAGAGAGAAACTGCAGTTGTGGCTGGCATCTTTGTAGCATCTGCAGCTCTTAAGGTGCTCCTGGCCATAGTTGTAGCAGTGACTGAAGACAGTATGGCTGTATTGACAGTTGAAGCAGTGGCAGTAGCAGGCATAGTAGTGGTTAACGTAGACTGAGAAACTGAATCTGTGATAGGAGATGTAGTTTTCATCACAATTGCTGAGAAATTAGAAGCAGGAATTGTTTTTGTGGTGATGGATATTGAGCTAGTTGGTTTGGGGACTTTGGTGGTAGCAGGAAGGGATTTAGTGGTTTTCATCCCAGATTTGGTCATTTGGGCAGATTTTATAGTAGTAGGGCTTGTGGAAGAGAAACTAGGAATTTCAGTTGTTTTGAGTGATATAGTGGCAGATGAACTGGTGTCAGCTACAGTGTTAGTAGTAAGTTTGGTGGTGAGTGCTTTAGACTTGGTAGACGTATTCAGTTTCGTAGTAAAAATCACAGGTTTTAAAGTTGTGATGGATTTAGTTGTGAGGACAGCAGGCTTAGAGTTGGTGATGAATTTGGTAGAGGAGATAACAACTTTGGTTGTAGTAGTAGATGTAGTGACAGTTGTGGAAGGTTTATTAGGGCTGGAAGATTTGGTTGTAGGGGTTGGTGGCTTGGCAGTTATGGAGGATTTGGGAGTATTAACCACAGGTTTGGTAGAAACAGTAGATTTTGTGGCTGTAGCTGGTGGATTAGAAATTGGAGATTTGGTGATAGAAGCTAATGGGTTCATGGTAGGTTTTCTGCTAGTTGATACAGATTGAATGGTTGCAGAAGATTTGGTGGTCACTAAAAATGGTCCTGAGGATACAGTTTTAGAGGTTGTTGGGTTAAGATTTTCTGGCAACTTTCCAGATTGTGTGGGAGGAAGTACCCCTGGATGATGATGCTGAAATCCAGGTTTAGGTTTCAATGATGACTTTTGACAAGGTCTGTGTGGATGAAGTGGGTGCTTTTACCTGGTTGCTTTCCACAGTGTTTGTGTGAGCCAGGGTGTTGGATGGGTTTATATGAATGAAGATAAAGTGGGTTAGGATATTGTTTTTGTATAGCAGGATGCCAGAGTAAAGGCTCCTTTAGTCCAAGTACTGGTTGACCAGAGGGATGAAACTGAGGGCCTGGTTGGGGAGGTCTTAAATAACAGGGTGGATCCTTTGCCTTTCTGCTTTTCTGTTGCTTGGTTGCTTTTGCCTTAGGCTTTCTTTGGTCAGATTGTTTTTTTATTGGTTTACTCAAATGATGCCCTGAGGGCCCAGTCTGATGATGTTTGGGAATATTTGGACCCGTTTTTGTTTGACTTGTTTGTTGCTTTGTGGTTGGATTTTTATGAGCTTTTGCTTGGTTGGATGTTTTCTTAGGACTTAATGGTTGTGGTTTGGTTTGACTATGACATTTTCTTGGACCCTTTGGAACTGAAGGTAGTTTGGGTACTTTTGCCTTTTGTTGAAATTTGGTCCCACAGTAAGGTTTAGGTTTCCTTGGTAACTTTTTAGTGGTTTTGCCTGGCTGATACTTGATAATTCTAGGTTTTTTAAGAGTCAGTGGGTTCCTTTGATTTGAGCCTTGGTAGCTGTTTTGTTGCACAGGAGATTTTTGAGGAGGTCTTGATTGGCCGGATGGACAGTGTCTACACACAGATCTCTGTTGGCCAGATTGTTTATTCACCTTTTTGGTTCTGTTTGGTCTGTTTGCAACAGGTTTTGGCTTTACAGATTGCTTAGTAACATTTAGATGATATATCCTTTGGTTAATTTTCTTTTGAATAAGAGTCTTTGTTGGACTAATTTGTTGTTTCTTGCTTGCATTCTTAGGAAGTTTTGATAGAGTATGTATTTTATGTGAACCTAATGCTTGTGTTTTAGTTTGGTGCTGACAGATTTTGTTTACCAGCTAAAACACCCGGTGAATTAGATCTTTTTGGATTTTGTTGGAATTTGGTTATAAAGTGAGGTTTAAGTTTTCTTGGAAAATTTTTAACTGTCTTTCCTTGCTGAGATTTGGTTTTATTAATTTTTTTGGAAGCTTTTGAATTCATGTAATTTGGGAGATGGTTGATATTTTGTATGTAATTTTTTTTGACCAGGCTTGGGTTGACCAGGTTTGTCATGTCTAGGTCCAATTGGATCAGATTTACGTTGACCAGTTTTCTGCTTGACATTTTTACTTCCGTTGTTTCTATTTGGTCTAGCCTTCGGTTTTGAGAATGTACTTTGTTTGATTTCAGAAATATTGAAATGGTGTTTTCTCTGGTTAGTTTCCTTTTGTTCTGGAGTTTTTGTTTGACTGGATTGGTGCTTGATGGTTATATTTTTATGAAGTTTTGATTGATCAGCTATTTTTTGTAGTTTAGTTTGACATTGATTGTTTCTCTTCCCAGTTAAAGATGCAGATGGTTTAGATTGTTTTGAGTTTTGTTGAACATTGGTAATAGAATGAGATTGGAATTTCTTTGCTAATTTTTTTTTTTAGCAGTTTTACTTTGGTGAGATTTGGTTCTTTTAAATTTTTGGTGAGCTGTTGAATTCCTGGGGCTTTGCATTTTTTGTCTACTATGTGGTTCCGGAGATTTTTGATGAGAATTAGGTTGGTAATATGAATGAGGCCCAGGCTTGGTTATCACTAATCTTGTCTGTCCAGTTGCTTTTGATTTTGGTTTAGAATCTAGTCTTTTTTATTTCAGTAGTGATGGTATAGTGTTTCCTCTGGTCATTTTGCTTTTTTTATAGGATTTTTTCCTTGATGTCATTGTTTAATAGCTGTATTCTTCTGAAATTTTGGTTGGCTGGATATTTTTTGCTGGCCTGATATCTGGGGCTTTGCTTGTTGCTGATCACTTAAAAATGAAGCTACTTTGGTTTGGTTTGTGTTCTGCTGAATAATAGTACTTGTGGGAGATTTTGGTTTCTTTGGTAATTTCTTAGATATTTTACTCATATGGGGTTTAATGTGCTAGATAATTTGTGAGATAATTAATTTTGAATTATTTTGTAGTTGGCAGCTCGTTTTTTGTGAGAAAGATGTGTGGTTAGGTTTTGATTGACCAAGTTGATGGTTTCTAGGCTTAGATTTCCTAGGTCTCTGTTTACTGGTTTGTTGTTTTGTCTCTTTAGGTTTATTTTGTACTCCAGATTTTGCCTTAGGTTTTGATAATGGGGTGTGTTTTGTTCGAGTATTATTTAAATAGTCTTGTCTCTGGCTAGTTTGCTTTTGTAAAGTAATTTTTATTTGACTACTGGGATGTTGCATTATGGTTTTATATTTTGGAAGTTTTGATCTATCAGATGTTTTCTGTGGACCTACTGTTTGTTGTCTCATTTGATGTTGACTATATTTCTTACCAGTTGAAGCTGTAGATAAATTAGGCAAATCTGAGTTCTGTTGATTATTTACACTGGGAAGAGATTTAGATTTCCTTGGTAATATTTTAGGAGTTTTGACTAGATAAGATTTGGTGTTGCTAGATCTTTTGTGAGCTGTTATATTCATATTATTTTGGAGTTGGTGGCTTTTTTGATGTGCAGGTTTTTGACTAGCTTTTGGTTGCTGAATTTGATGTTTTTTAGTCCCACTTAGGTAATTTCTCTGTATAATGTGTTGTTCTTTTGTGTGTTTATTTTGATTTTGTTCAGATATTTTTGACTGAGATTTTGGTTGGCTAGGTATTTTTGGGTTACTTGCTAGGTTTAGCTTAGTTTTTGGCTTAACATATTTTTGAGATGAAAGGAAATTGGGTTGACCTAATTTTGAATGAGTGTAAGTATTTGTGATAGGCTTATTACATTTAATTAACTGTTGAGAAGGTTTACCTGCATTAAATTTGGTAGGTTTAGATCTTGCTTTAACTGCAAAATTCAGATAATTTGAGGATTGCTGGCTACTTTGTTGTACAGCAGAGCTTTGGCTATATTTAATCTTTGGAAATCTCTTTGGACCAGTGGGATTTAAATGGGCTTGGGAGCCTCCAGATCTTTGTTGAGTAGATGGATTTAGCTAAGTGGGAATCCTACCACTTTTCTTCAAGGAAAGTACTTGCCTATGTGAAGATGATGTTTGTACAGATGGATTCATGGGTAGTCTGTTTTTCAGCCTATTTTGTCTCTCTTGTGTTGTTCTTGTCTATAGGAAAAAAAACAGGGAAAGCATTTAGCATGAATAATCCTCATTTAAAGTTTCATGGATTCAAAATCTTGAATGAGCAAGGTTTCTTTATGTATTGGTAAAATTCTGTTATTATTGGATGGTAGGGAAACTTCTTTTCTCTGAGACAACTACTCTACTGGGACTAGAACTTTGGTTTAAGGAGGACTCTCCAAATATCACATGGTGGCTACTAGCACAAAATCACAGAACCTGCCACAGCGTGTACCCCTGATGCTTTGGAAGAGAATGTGAAGCTCTGAATCTTCTATTAGGCTACATACTTCCAATTCACAGAGGGACTCAGATACAATTATATTCAGAGCCTTTAGTTAAGAGAGCTGTGCATTTTAAGTGCTCAAATATATACTTACTGGAGAATATGTAAAAATAAATATGCTTTATACATTTATAAAATAATATATACTTATATAAAGAGAATAGATAAAGAGAAACAGCCTCTATCGACAGTAGCTTTCCAATTAATTTTTCTCTACTACCTCTTCTTTACTCCTTCTTTGGCATATCTTCCAGACAATTTAGTAATTCATCTTCTTGAAAACGTCCTCTAATCTTTGCAGTTTTGCTACAAAGGACTTCCATTCTCCAATTCAACAATTTGTTTTTGTTGAATTAATATTTTTGAATTTTCCTAGAGTCCTGAATCGCTTATTTCTACCTCTTTATGATTTGATCCAAGTCTGTAATCTGAACTTTTAAATTCTGCATTATTAATGTTTGCTAAATTTTTGACCTGATTTACTAGTTATATATGTTGTTTTCATAATTCCCTGGGTTTGAAAGCCCTTGGTTCACATCTCTGAGCTTGTCAGAAATCTTACACATCCTTTGATACTACCTGATCAGAAATTATGTGTTATTTATTCTTTGTTTTCTTGCTAACTATGGTATCTTTCATAAAAAAGTCACACAAATATTTATGGATTGAACAAATATTTGGCAGTTTGCTTCTCTATTTCAGCCTAAATATCATTTGCTTCCATACCATTCCCTTGAGTGATGAAAAAAATTTTCAAATCATTCACCTGCTTGAATTTTTTCTACTGAATGTATTCAGTGGTTTTTTTTTTTTTTGTGTGTTCTCCATTAATATGTTCCTGGATTTTATTATATTACTTTAATATTGAAGCTAATGTTTACTGAGTGTTTATTATAAACCAGGATCATTTCTCAGGACTTTCTGTTATCAAATCATCTTCTAACATCAAAGCCTTGGGAAGTGGGTGTGTTCTAATCAGTGTAGTCATCAGCTGCCCTGTTGGCGTAGGCTCAGTTAATTTCACTATTGATTCACTATTGACTAGTGACTATAGTGATTTGTAGTGAACTCTTAGTTCCTATGTATTTACAAAAATTTTTAAATGTTTATTTTTCAGAGAAACAGAGCGTGAGTGGCAGAGGAGCAGAGAGAGAAGGAGACACAGAATCCGAAGCAGGCTCTAGGCTCTAGAGCTGTCAGCACAGACCCCAATGAGGGCATCAGACTCATGAGCTGTGAGATCATGATCTGAACTGAAGTCAGATGCTTAACTGACTGAGCCACCCAGGCACCGCAGTTCCTATATATATATTTTTAATTGATTTTATTTTATGATTTCTTATATTCTTGAATATATATTTTCAAGTTGACTTGAATTTATATATACATTATAAATATATAATATATATAAATATATATTTATAATATATATATTATAAATATATATTTATATATTTTCAAGTTGACTTTGAAAAATCAAAATAGAGAACAATTTATTACTGGAAGACACAGTATTACATATGTTCATGTTTAAAAGCACAGACTTTGGAATCATAAGTACCTGTTTCAGCACTGTGGTTTTGATACTGACCAGCTGTGCAACCTTGGGATGGTTTTTTTTTTAACTAATCTACGGTTTGGTTTATAATATATACATTGTAAAATTACTAATAGTATCTATTTTTAAGGTTCTTGTGAAAAGTAGAATAAAAATTTAATTAGTTAATATGTAGTAGGCATACAGTAACTGATATATTTCATTTTGATATATTTTTGGTATATTTCATTCTGTCAACTCTGAACCAGTTTTTCAAACCTCTGCAGATGTGACAACACATGGTCCAAGGAGAGGTGGTAAATAGAGACTAAGGGTAAATATGTGAAATGTTAGACAAATTACTGGTTTTGGTGCCCATTCTAAGTGTTTCTAGAATTTTCTTTGAATATGACTATCTTGAAGTAGACACATTGCAACATAATCATTATTACTGTTCCTTTCTTTATCACTAGAGGATGGGCACCTTTGGGTTCTGGTGGCTGCCTTATAGTGTGAGTTTTGTAGGAGACACTGTATTAGGGTAGTGAGAAAGGGAGGTGGAAGAAATAAAGGGCAAATATTGTGAACAAAATACTGAGTAGTAAGATGAGTAGACAAAGAACTATTTTTGACTGAGAAAACAAGTAAATAATTATAGAAAACAAAAACACTTGATATTTTGAAAGAATAGTAGGGACAAATACATATATTTTTGTATGAATATCCTGCCACAACATAAAACACATTATTAAATGACAATTGTATCAGAAAGGACCTAGTCTAAGAAAAGACACCAAGAAAAATCAGCTTATTGGAAATTAAGTACCGAGTGAAGAAGAGGTATTGATGTTGAGAATTTGGAAAACAAGTCACCACTTTCTTGATTTTGTAGTTTTATCCACATCATGTATAGTGTAAGAAACTTTAAGGTAGAATTTAGAGTGATTTCAGATTTAGCAGTTTGTCTGGGCACGTAGCAGAAACATATTTAGATTTCCTTTCTGGAGGAACTCCCCTTTGACTCAATGAGAAAATCATAGTCAAAAATATTGACCCCACATGGAAACAAGGCATATCAATGATAATAGGCAGAAACAATAAATCGCTGAATTAGAACTTCAGATAATGGAATTATCAGAAAAAAAATGAAGGATATAGGATCTTGAAAATATGTGCAGGAACAAAATACCATGAAAACAACAAGGTAAAATTTAAAAGAAGCAAATTATCTTCTAGAAAGGAAAAAAACCCCCACTGATTGAACCAAAAAACTTATTTAAATATATTCTTATTAACTATGGGTTAGGCACAATTCCAGAGAGAACTGGAAGATTAATATGAAGAAGTTATCCAGAATGCAACATAGAGAGCAAATAAATAGACAATATAAGAAGTGTTAAAATGGAAGATGGGATGACAAGGAATAGGCTAACATAATTTTATTAGAATGTGATAGAGGTATTATTTTAAGAGATAACAGCTGGGAATTTTTCAAAGGGACCAACCCATAGATTTAAGAAGCCTGATACCAAATAAATACCCAAAATGAAATCTCTCCCAGTACATTATAGTGAAACTGTAGAACATCAAAAACCAAAGAGAAAGTAATAAAAGTAGCCTGAAAATGAGAAAGGACAGATTCTCTTAGGAATGAAGGTGAATTTTCCATTTGTTGTTTCCATTAACAATAGAAATCAATGCTTTGCTAAAAGAAAAGTTTCATCCTAAAATTTTATGCCTTATGGTTATATTGGGCAAAGAAAGTGGTGAACATATGGTAAATCTAGTTAAACATTGCCTGTGGGCATGATGGAGTGACAGACCTCTCCTTTGCCCCATCTGCCCACTCCATAGGTAAGCATTCCATAATGACAAATCCCTAGTGCTCTCACTCCACTTTTCTGCAGAGTTAATTCTTACCCTGTTTTCTTTCCAAAGAATCCCAAACCTCTTCCATTCTTACTCTCAGCTGATAACCTTGCTTCCTCCTTTCCTAAGAAAATTGTTCAGAGGAGAATTTCTTCAAACTCCCACCACAGTATCTACTTTCCTACCAACATTTGCACCCATCTGCTCTCATCTTCCCATTTGTCATCATAGATGTAAATCTGCTCTATGTAAAGCTAATCCACTTGTGCTCTAGATCCTACTCCCTATTTCCTACTCAAGGATGTTGCTCTCACAGTTATCTTGCATCAATGTTTTGTTCCTCCAAAAATGGTTCTATCAGCATAAAAGCATATTTCTATTTTGGAAAATAATATTTATATTTTGCATTAAAATGTTTTTTAATTCCAATATAGTTAGCATACTATGTTATATTTCAGGTATACAATATAGTGATTCAACAGTCCCATACATCACCCAGTGCTATCACAGACAAGTGTACTCTTTAATTCCCATCATCTATTTTACCCATCCCCTCACCTACTTCCCCTCTGGTGACCATCACTTTATTCTCTATAGTAAAAACATATGTTTTGACTTACTTTTCCCACAAGCTATAACACATTCCTTTTGCAGAAAAACACCTGGAAAGAGTTAATTATTGTTACTCAAAATGCACTTCTATTCTCTCTTAAACTTACTTTAGTCAGTCTTTAATCCCTATTCTTTCACAGAAGTCATTGTTATCAAGATAACTAGAAACCTTTATGTAGCTAAATCCAGTGGTCAGTTCATAGTCCTCATTTTACTTGATCTATTATCAGCATTTGACACAGATGATCATTCCTTTGTGGGATAGTTTTTTTAAAAGTTGGCTTCATGAATACAAGCACTCTTAAATTTACTCATGTTTGGTTCTTTCTTTCTCCCAGATATCTTAACTTTGGAGGGCCTATGGTTCATTCTTGGGTGCTCTTGTCTTCTCTATCTATACTTCCTAGGTCATCTCATTTAACCTCATGCCACACAAATTTATAACTTCTTGGTCTTTCCCCTGAATCTTCCATCCAGCTGTTTCCTTGAAATCTATATTTGAAGTGTTTAATAACAATTGCATGCCTATTACATCAAAACTGAATTTCTGACTTTCAAAACTTCTCCACATGTAGCTTTCCCCATCTAAGTTGATGACAACTTCTCCCTTCTAGTTGTTCAGGGCAAGACTTTAGAGTCAAACTTGAATTTCTCTCATGTCTCCTACCCAATCCATCCTGTTGGCTCTACTTCAAAATATATCAAGGATTTGATGACTTTTAATTATCTGTACTGCTCCCACTGTGCCCTAAGCCACCACCGTCCTTCACTGCAGTAACTGCCTAATTAGTCTTCTCACTTCTAATCATATCCTCTTACAGTTAATTCTCAACATAATAACTAATATGTTTAAAACATAAGGCAGATCAATACAAAATATAGGGTATTCTCAACATACCATCCAGTGTGTTTAAAACATAAATGAAATTATGTCATATCTTCACGCAAAATCCTCCAGTATCTGTTCATTTCACTGAGTAAATGTTAAGAGTTTTTACTATGACCTCTAAGGCATTATATGATTTAGCTTTTGTTACTTTTCTGATATCATCTCATACTAATTTCCCTCTCATTAACTCAACTCCAGTCATAGGGACCTCCTTGCTGATCCTTGAAAACAGCAGGCACACTTTCACTTTAGTGCCTTTGCCCTTGTTCCCTAAGACTAGAACATTCTACTTCTGAGAGCCTCATGCTCAGCTCCCTGATTTGCTTCAGCTATTTCCTTAAAAGTCAGGTTTTCATTCACCTTTTCAGAAGTGTTCCCTGGCTATCCCATCAAAAAATTTAGGCTGATTCCCATGTATTTTACCCTTCCTTTCTTAATTTTTTTCTCCTTAACATTTATCACCACTAGCATATCATGCATTTATTTATTATTTATGTATTTGTATTGTTTATGTATTACCACTAGCATGTCATGTATTTATTTATTTATTTTTTAAATTTTTTTCCCTCTAATGTTTTATTTATTTTTGAGAGAGAGAGAGAGAGAGACAGCGTGAGCAGGGAGGGTCAGAGAGAGAGGCGAGATACAGAATCTGAAGCAGGCTCCAGGCACTGAGCTAGCTTTCAGCACAGAGCCTGACGCGGGGCTTGAACCCATAAATCACAAGATCATGACCTGAGCTGAAGCCGGAAGCTCAACCGTCTGAGCCCCCCAGGTGCCCCGAGAAGTTTTATGATGAGTTAACAATAGAGTTTTCTGGGATTAAAGGAAAATCCATAAAGTTAATTCTGTCTCCAACTTCACGTCCTTGAGAGTGTGCATCAGAAGAATATTAGAGAAACAATTTGTACTTTAGCAGTAAAAGGCTTATATGATACTTTAATCCCTTCTCTTTCAATTAACCTCGCAAACAGTTGACATCACCTGTGTCCATGAGCAGTGGGAACCTTAGAATTGCTGTGTTTCAAGGATGAATTGGGCAATCATTTTTTTTGCTTTCTAGAATGCTTTGTTCTTTGGAACATGACATTTGAAATTATTATAGTGGTTTCTTTCTTGATTTAGATCAGCAAGACTTTTGCACACTAGATCTTCAAGGCTTATAATATCTTGTTGCTCAATTGAGGCTGTTTCTTGTTTTACTAGAAGCATTTTATTAGAACGAGAGCTGGTTTATATTGCGTTCTGTGGCCGAATCTTATTTTCTAGCTGAGGTACAGAAAGTCTTTCAAGTTGTCCCCTACCTCTTGTCTCTTCAACATATTTACTCATATTTAGTGTGTTTTCCTAGACTTTGGGTCAATCACTGTGTATTTTGGCGAAGGACCTGACTGCTTCATCTTTTACTGGATTTCCTTTAAGGAATTGCTTATGTTGGTTGAATAATAGAGATTAGTTCCTTTTCTCTCTATACCTCTAAGAGTCTAAGACTGGGCCTTGGGAAAGTAGAGAAGAGTACTTGACAGCAGTGGTCTCTGCTGCAGATCATGTGATTACATAAGTGTGCATCCAAGGGAATGTATTTTCTCTTTGTCAGAGCAGTTAGAGACAAAAGGAGAGCCTAAGAATGTTCTCTTTCTCCCATCAGTTTTAGTCTGTGATATCAAAAATTAACAATAGTGTGAGAATTGAGATGACCATAGTCAGTATCTAGTTATTATTGAGAATATCAAGGCCCCCAAATATGGTTGTATATGTTCACTGATCGAAGTTATCCAGAAAGAAGAGTGAGAGCTAAAATATAGCCCTTTTTCTGCTTACCAAGCCATGAACCCTGGTGTGGGATTATGTTAGACTGGTAGAAGGGCCAGTAGTTTCTTATTTTCACAGAGTTGCCTTATGGTTTATTGGTAACTTTGAACAGTTTTGATGAGGCTTAAATCTAAAATAATTAAGCTTAGTTGTCTATCTGGTATCCGCATTCTCTTTACTTCAAAACAGTATTTAAAAGGTGGGAATAATTGTGGTCTAGCATTTAATGTGGTCTCCCAGTAGTGGGGGTGACTTTATTACATTCTCATATTTTTCTTTTAATCATTCATGTAAACAGCAGACACAGTTGTAAGATGTATAGCTCAGAGATTTGATGTATGGTTTCTGTACATATTGAGTCCTTTTATTCCATAGGGCTTTCCCAATGAAATAAAATCTATGGATATTTTGAGCTCTAATTATTCCTTAAAGTAAGAATGAAATTTGTTTTCCTTGAGTAAATATGACATAATTATGACCTAGCTATACTCCTTGATCTCTTGGCATCAACACACTTGTTGCATAGGTTTGTGCCATATTTTAGATTCCCTTTAATTTCTCCCTTACTCTTCCTTGTTATGTTGCCCTTTATATCCTGGCATTGTGAATCATGGAAAGAAACCCATCATCATATATACAGCACAAGATAAAAAAACGACAGACAAAATCATGAAATAAAGATCAAAGTTGGGTTTGAATTAGTTGATAACCTGAAGTCAGAAAGATGGAGAGCAGGATCTAGTATACAGACATCAAATTACAATAATACTAACCAGAAAATTGGAATTAGGTTGATCAGGAAAAGCCAGACATACAGAGTCAGATTTAAAATTAATGTCAAGAGAATCAAACATTAATTTCATGAAAGAGAAGAGAAACAGAAATTCAGCGTCAGAGGCCAGAATAAGATAGTGCTGGAGAGATATATTGCGGATAAGGAAGAATATATCTGCAGGTGGCCACTTCCCGTGACCTTCACATCTACTTTTACCTGAGAACCCACTTATCCTGCTGCCCTGTCAATGCAGTGGGTATGCATATTTACAAAGCATCAGGTATTTTCCCTATGAATCTACCAAATGGGATTCTCAGAGTTTAACGTACTGGAAAATGGCCTTGGTATTAGTGATATTTCTGGTATTATGCAATTACAACAACATCTCACACAGACAACCTTATATTTTGAGAAATAATACTATAATGAATCTTTTCATTGTTCACATTATGTGGATGGAATATCTGATTAATGACATAAGCTTGATCTATGGAGCAACTCGTTTTATGACAGATTTGTTCTTGAAAAGTTTATGTGAGTTGAATTTTCTGTAAATTAAATTTATTTGGAAGTATTGATAGTTTTAAGGAAGTATATAAAAATTCTTAAGTGTAAAACCACCTTCCTACTTAATATTCTTTTGAAAATCTGAATTTTTGTGCATCAGTGTTGCTCAAATAAGGGTGGATGTTTTAGAAAGAAAATTATATAAGTACACACAAAACTGGATATATTGTGAGGCTAATAAAGGTTAAGTGTCAGAGCTGGTCACTTGTAGAGACTTTTCCTCACTCCTTAGGAATGGACCTCATCCCTTTTCCACCCTGCCAGTTGGTTTAGATGTCAACACTGATGACACCACATATACGAGAAGGATATGAAAAGGTTTATTCCTCACATAGACTTTCTGGGGGAGATCAGTGCAGGTGGAAGCTGGTCCAGATGGCTTTTTAATTTTTTTTTGAATTTCCTATTTTTTTAAACTTTTATTTATTTATTTTTAGAACTTTATTTATTTATTTACAGAGAGAGAGAGAGAGAGAGAGAGAGAGAGCAAGCAAACACATAATCGAGGGAGGGGTAGAGAGAAAGAGGGAGAGAGAAAATCCCAAGCAGGCTCCAAGCTGTCAATGCAGAATCCAACATGGGGTTTGAACTCACAAACTGTGAGATCATGACCTGAGCCAAAATCAAGAGTCATGCTTAAGTGACTGAGCCACCTAGGCACCCCAGCTGGCTTTTTTATTAAGCTTTTTGTTTTAATTCCAGTGTAGTCAATATATAGTGTTATATTAGCTTCAGGTATAAAATATAGTGATTCAACAATTCTGTATGTTACTCAGTGCTCATCATAAGTGTACATTTTAATCCCCATCACCTGTTTAACCCATACCCACCTACTTCCCCTCTGGTAACCACCAGTTTGTTCTCTATAGTTAAGAGTCTGTTTCTTGGTTTGTCTTTCTCTCTTTTTTTCCCCTTTGCTCATTTATTCTCTTTCTTAAATTCCACATATGATTGAAATCATGTGGTTTTTGTCTTTCTCTGACTTATTTTGCTTAGCATAATACTCTGTAGTACCAGTCATGTTGTGGCAAATGGCAAGATTTCATTCTTTTTTGTGTCTGAGTAATATTCCAGTGTGTGTGTATGTGTGTGTGTGTGTGTGTGTATGTGTGTGTGTGTGTGTGTGTGTGTGTGTGTGTGTTTATATCACTTCTTCCTTATCCATTCATCCATCCATCAATGGACACTTTGGCTATTTCCATTATTTGGCTATTGTAAATAGTGCTTCAATAAACACAGGGGTCCATGTATCCTAGAAAAGTTTCCTACCTTATAAGTTGTAATAGGAAACTGTGAAAGCCTTCGTTATAATGTAGTTTAGTGATGTGTGTGGAATAAAGTCAGGTAGTCTTAATTGAAATCCCAACCCCTCTCTTGTGTTTAGCTGTGTGTTGTATAGCCAGCTACTTCATCACATGTGTCTCAACACCCTCATCTGCAAAATAAGATAGTACTAATTTTACTTTATAGAATTGTTCTGATGATTAAATGAAATTGGACTTACAAAATCTAACCCATGTAATCAGTAAATGTTAGTCTTTCAACAGAAATGTCTTCTTTACTTTATACAGTTTTTTTAAATATTTTGGTATGATGAGTCTAGTAATTGCAAACTAATGCATATTTATATTTTAGTGGTGATTTAAGGCTTTTAGTAGTGATGGGAGAATTGGGTTGAAATTGATCTTACAACACCAACTTTTCTTTGCCTTGTCATATCTTTGCTAATTATCTCATGGAGGTGACAACTAGAGCTCATGAACAATTTATTAGATTGCTAAATGTTATTGACACAAGTCTGTTGCTCTTCATTTGTAGGACCCATCAAATCTAATACTAACTACCTCACGAATTGTAATTTTCTAGTAACAATCTTACTTTGTTAAAAGTTAACTTTTCTTTCTCCTTGGTGCCGTAAATTGTTTCCATGCCAAGATAAATTATCAGCCAAGTGTTTTAAATACAAGTTGTGATTTCTAGTTGTAATAGAATCTTGACTGAAGGATTTAGGATGAGCATTGCCAAAACTGAAACAAATTCTGCATGGGTCATAGCCCACAAAGGATTAGAGTGTCTGGAGCAGGCAGAAACACACTTCTTTTACAAACAAAAACTATTACTCAAGTGAAACTTTAATTAAAACCTGACTTTAAAAGGTCTAGACTAGATACTTTCTAGAACAATACCCAATGTAGCAATTGTCTTTTATCACAGGAAATTCAGGTTGTGGGCAGAGTCTTAATGTTGTTAGTGAAAAAAATTATTTAACAGATAAAATGTTTTCTAAAGTATTCCATATTTAGTGCAATTAAAATCAGTGATTTATGTTTGCTCCCCCATTATAATAGACACTTTGAGTTTTGTAAGTTCTATATGCAGAGGCTGTGTTTTAAAGCAAATTAAAAATTGTTAACTTTTTGTTGCATTTGATCATTTTGTATTAGAAAATGTGCCTTCTTATCTCTAATACTTCTTGTCTTTATATGTATTTTGTCTGCTATTAATATAAATACGCCAACTTCCTTTTGGATGTGTTTTGCATGGTCTATTTTTTCCACCCCCCAACTTCCCCCAGTTATTCAGTGGCTTTATATTTAAGGAGAATCTTTTGTAGATGATACATAATTTTTGTTTGTTTCAAGCCACTGTATTTTGAGGCAATTTGTTACACAACATTATTGGCATATTTAAATTGTCAAGTTCTGTACTGGAAGCTTTTTTTTAAAATTGAAGTATAATTGACATATAGTGCTTTATCAGTTTCAGGTGTATAACATAGTGATTCACCAGTTCTATACATTATTCAATGTTCACCATGACAGGTATAGTCACCATCTGTAACCATATATTATTACAGTATGTATTACTATATTCCCTATGCTGTATTTTTATTTATTTTATAACTTGAAGTTTGTACTTCTTAATTATCTTCGCCTATTTCGTCCATCCCCCACCAATCTCCCCTCTGGCAACCACCAGTTTGTTCTCTGTATTTAAGCATCTATTTCTTTGCTTTGTTTTTTACATTTCACATATAGTATTTGTCTTTCTTACACTTATTTCATTTAGTATAAGATCCTTTAGGTCCATCCATGTTATCACAAGTGGCAAGATCTCATTTTTTTGTGGCTGAGTAATATTCGATTACACACACACACACATCCCACATCTTCTTTATCCATTTATCAATGGACACTTGGGTTGCTTCCAGATTCTTGACTGTTGTAAATAATGCTGCAATAAACATAGGAGTGCATATATCTTTTCAAATTAGTGTTTTCATTTTCTTTGGGTGAATGCTCAGTAGTGGAATTACTGGATCATATGATATTTCTATTTTTAATTTTTTGAGAAACCTTAGTATTATTTTCCTTAGTGACTACACTAACTTACATTCCCATGAACAATGCATGAGGGTTCCCTTTTTCTCCATATTCTTGCCAATGCTTGTCTTTTTGATACCAGCCATTTTGACTGGTTTGACGTGATATTTTATCGTAGTTTTGATTTTCATTTCCCCGATGATGAGTTATGTTGAGCATCTTTTCATGTGTCTGTTGGTCATCGGTATGTCTTCTTTGGAGAAACGTCTGCTCATGTACATTTTAATTGTATTATTACTATTACTATTACTACTACTATTATTATTGGTGTGTTGTATAAGTTCTTTATGTATTTTGGGTACTAACACCTTATTGGTTATATTATGCAAATACCTTCTCCCATTCAGTAGTTAACTTTTTGTTTTGTTGATGGTTTTCTTTGCTTTCCTTTTTAATTTGGGATAGTCCTCAAAGTTTCTTTTTGGTTTCCTTTCTCTTGCTAAGGCTGATGTCCAGGACATCACCTTTATAGGTGAGATGTTATCATAATTTAGCTTGGCCATAATTAACCCATAAAAATATCCCTCTAGTGTGAGCCTCCAGTAAACTCAGCTAAGGCCTATTAACTGTATCAAATTTTCATGCAATCAATAAAGCATTAAGACTTCTCTGAACATAAGTTTTCCATTCGTATTCAGACTTGTTTCCCATGACCGTGCACATCCTAGGTTCAAAGTGGGACATAGAAGTCTAACATTCACTGAAACTTCACCAAACTGTTACCACACATTCTGTGTTGTTACATGTTTTGTATACTTTCTAAGTGAATGCTAAGTACAGTTGTACTTGGTGAAGAATATTTTGTTGTGTGAGTTTGAACATCATGGTCTGAATGCAAGGTCATTGCTGCAGTAGAGCCCAGTGGGTGTTGCAGCCCCTTATTTAGTGTATCAGTCATGGTCCGTCAGAAGACACAAATAACACCAGTTATTTTTAATCGAGAGAATTTAATATCAAGTGTCATTAACTAGGCATTATGAATTATTAACTGGGTAATTGAAAAGGTAAAGTGAGAACACTAAGGTATCATGGAACTAGAAAGAAGTTAGCACTGCAAGGATGGGTAAGGTTTGGAATTATAAAAACGTAGAAGCTTGCAGGAGAGGTCTCAGGGTATGAAACACAAATGCAAATACAAAGATCATGAAGGAACACACAGAAAATATTTATGGCTGGATTTAGAAGTGACACACCACTTTCTGCCCCCATTCCATTGCCTTAAGTTCAGACACATGGCCACACCTCATTGCAAGGTAGGTTGGAAATATAGTCCACCTGTATATCCATAAAGAAAAGAGAAATGGATTTTCCTATGACACCCTAGAGTTTCTGCTATAATCTGAATTTCCTTGACATTTAAATGCCTCTGCTCACTTTAAGAGTTCTCTAAGAGATTTGGCAGTCCTTTAAAATGACTCTTTTGAATAAATATTTCCATAAAAGTCCCTTTGACCTATATCCATGCAGGATTTTTCTGGATATCTGTGAATTTATTAAGCCCACTATTTAGTGATATAGTTGGGAACATAGGAGATATTCTGAAGACTACCATCTTGGTGTTGCTACATCCATATTGTTTGTAATTGGCAGTGCTGAATGACATGACAGTAGAACATAACCCATATGGAGAGGCACCTTCAGAAGGCTGCCATTATGGAGTAAACATTACACAACATTACTGTCAGAAAATTAAATAAAAAGTACTTAACGGGAACCAAAGTGAGATTATTTTCCATCCTTGTGAGTAGACTTAGCAAGGTCCTATGTACTCAAGATAAGAGGAATGGTTATATACATGGTATTCACTTTATATTAATGTTTCATCTTGGCTCAAGGTTTTAAATTTTATTTTCATTTACAGAATTGTTGAGATTTTAATTTGCATGTTTGTAAAGATGAGTGATTTATACTTTTGCTCTTGGGCTGCTCATAACATAAAGGAGAGAGAATAGATAAAATGGACTTATTGTAGTAAATGACAGGAATATGTAGCTTGTCCAGACAACACAGATTTGTGATCTCCCTCAGCAATGTTCATTGACCTAGGAGTGGAAGCAGAGAAGGTAGAGAGTGGGAGTTAGTGAAAACAAAATAAAAATGGAATGTTAGAAATTATAAGCATTGTGTAAAAAATATAGATCTACCTGAGTTGGAATTGTGATTATGCCACTAATGAGATGCTTGTTCTTAGCTAAATTATTTTAACTTTCTGAGCCTCATTTCATGAAGGAAAGCCCTAACACATGTATTGTAGAGTAGTACACACACACACACACACACACACACAGAGATCTGATCCTTTTTTTTTTTTTATTTTTTTTTTTTATTTTTTTTTTAGAGATCTGATCCTTAAACAACATGGGTTTGAACTAAGCAGATCCCTTTTTACATGGATTATTTGTAGTACAGTATCGTAAATGTATTTTCTTTATGATTTTCATAAGAATATTTTCTTTTCTCTAGCTTATTTTATTTTAATAATACAGTGTATAATACATATACAAAATATGTTTTAATTATTTATGTTGTCAGTAAGGCTTATAGTCAACAGTAGACTATTAGTAGTTAACTTTTTGGAGAGTCAAAAGTTATATGTAGATTTTAGACTGTGTGGGGATTGGTGCCTCTAACCACCACGTTGTTTCGGAGTCAACTGTATATATATCAAATCTGTTTTTATCCATCTTTCTATGTCTATATTTTACAGTCAGTTTCAAACATATAACGGGCTTATAGTGGTAATTAGTGTTAAATGTTGTAGTCAATTTATTATTAACTCAGAAATATTCACTGATAATGGTATAATTTTTTCAACACTAGGATCCAGGAAGAAAATGGAAAGGATTACCAGTATATGTTAATCATATACTGAAGAATCGGGAGGACTTAAAGAGCCTACTGATTCTGAAAAAGATATTTAATAGAGGGAGAGGAAGGGAAATTTGGAAAGACAGAAAAATGGACCAGAGAAGAAGTTCTAGAGTCCCCGATTTGAAATGAAGGAATTTTATGGGATGTCTGTATCTGAAGGGATAGTTTTCTGGTGATTGGCTAAAGAGCTTGTATCAGCATCTTCCACTATGTCAGTAGAGTTTCCATTATGAGCAAGTCTCTTTCTGTCTTGGGGTTTTCCCTGAATCATGAACTAACTAAACCTGGCTTCTTCCTCACAATAGCACACACAACTTTTGCTATAAAAAATGTTCTTCATCCCACTCACTATAAACTATGTCTCCAGAAAATTTTGCTTGTTGCCCTCAGTCTCATCCAGATCCTTTCACTACTGTCCTTATTTATTGATTTTTTAAACAATTCCTCCTCTTTTACCAATACAATATTAGACAGATAGTGGTCTGCTCTCTGTTGACTGTATTCTCCTACTCCTTGTTTCCTATGTTTTGTATTGATGAGGGTTCTTTTTAAGAAAAGAAGCCATTCTTTCACATAGAAAGTGAGTCCATACAGATAACTATATTTTACAAAGCACTGGAAAGAGTGATTGAGAGAGTGGCAGTGAGGGGATTTCCACTGTCTCCTGACCTTAAGGTTGTAGGGTTATAGTTGTGGTTCTGAGAGCACAAAGCTGCTCCTCCTGCAACTGAGCTGTCCTACAGCCATGAAGCCACAGTCAGCCACCTCAAATACCTAGATTCTTGCTTGCCAGTAGCCCAAACAGCAAAACGATAGCTTTTGCCCTACTTCTGCCTTCTAAATCTGACGTAAGTGTTTTCCCACTGGATTCAATCCAATCACATTCAGAATACCAGCTGTGTCTTGGAAATACAATTTTTAATTCTTCCTTTTCTGACATATAAGAAGTTGCATATAAACCACTGGGAATTGAAGGCAAACAGTAATAAAACATTAAATACACTCCTCATGTCTTTCTGGCTTTTTGTTGTTGTTTTCCAGCTTAGATTATATAGTCCACTTCTATAATCTTTTTATTGCATGCTGTCATAGACCATGTCCATGTTCAGTGCTCAGAAACCTTGATTTGACTTGATGGCACAGTAAGAAGTCACAAATGTAAGATAGGTTAAATAACTGGTTCAGTGAGTAATTTCTTAAAAGATGTTATAGTGGGGCTTTCAGTGCTGATGCATCTCTTCCCATGCACCCCAGTTTAAAGTCAGTTCTGGGCTCTGTGATTTGGCGGATTTTTCAGTCTACATTGGCTATTGAGACTTCCAAAATTTGGGTATGCCTATATAAGGAAGAAGGGAAGTGCCAGGAAGCCACTTAATACCGCATTTTCTTGATCTCTGCCTATTGTTTTCTTTTCTTGTTCACATATTTGATAATAATATAAAGTGGAAGTATACTTAGCCAACTTTGAGTTGTCATTTTATCCAATATGTAAACTTGCACCAGCCTTTGTGGTATAGCTTAGTTCATATATAACCAAATTCCTTGAATAGCTCCTCTTCCCCATCTGTTTTTCTGTCAATCTTCTCTGGCAAAACTGGGATACTAGTCAAACTCAGTCCTCCCATTTATTTTGCTCTTGGATGTATCCCATCTGCTCAGTATCTCTACTTGGAAGTTGTAGGCAGATTTTTAAAGGATGTGTCCCTCAAGATTTCCATCCTCTGGTTGTTTAACCAAATACTAATCTAGGTACTTCTGCAAAAGGACTTTTCAGGTGTTATTAAGATGTAGATCGTTAAACATATCCTGGATCATTTTGGTAGGCTCAATATAATCGTGTGAGCTCTTAAAAATAGAAATATTTCTGTGGGTGGGGGGTGTCAGAGAGATATGACAGGAGAGTGAGACAAAAGAGATATGTAGGAGAGATGAATGAACCTTGAAACATTCCCCACTAGAGTTTCCAAAAGGAATGCAGCTCTGTCAATAACTTTGACTTCAGCTTTGTCAGACTCTCAGCAGAGAAACTAGTTGAGCCTTGTTATTTTGTAGACTTCTAGTCTGTAGAACTGTGTCATGCATTTATATTGTTTTGAGATGCTAAGTTTGTGGTAATAATGTTATTGCAGTAACAAAAAATAATACAGAAGTTGGAGATATCAAACTTAACATATCCATTGCAGAACTATGATATTCCAAATTTTTAAACTGTGATTCTTCTCTAATCTTACCTCTCTCACTGGACACCATTATTCACATGCTTTCTTGGGCCCAAAATATCATAGTTATTTCTAGATTATTTCTTTTCCTTTAAAAACCAGGTCCAACGCTTCATAAAATACTTTTGAATATATTTTTTAGCTGTTTCTATGTCTGACCACTTCTCCCCTTCTTCATTGATCCTGCCCTAGTCTAAGCCACCACATTTCCCACCAGGATTCTTGAAATAGCCTCTACTCTTGTTCTCCTTACAACGTGGTACTCACAGAGCAGACAGAGAGATAAAGTTTTGAAAATGTTTATTGGAATATGTTATTCCTTTATTTAAAGCTCCAATGACCTCTCATACATTTAGAATAAAATTCAGATACTAGATCATTTATGATGTGGTCTGTATCTGCCCTCTTGATAGTATTTCCTTTCAACTCTCTTCCTTTCTCACTAAGTGTGAGCCACATTAGCATTCTTCTGGTCCTCTTGCACAAAAAATTCACTGTTGCTTCAGACGTTTACGTGTTGGATCCCTTCTGCCTTCAGTACTCTTTCTATAGATCTTTGAATACTTTACTTAACACTCTTCAAATCTTTACTTAAATACTACCTTATCAGAGAGGTTATTTCTGATTATCTCAAATAAAACAAACTGTCAATGCCACTTTGTATCTTTTTATCTTTCTTATTTTTCAAAGCTCTTCTCATTTCTTACATATACATGTATTTGCCTTTTTTTTTTTTTTTGGTCATACTTGAATGGGAGCTCCTGAAGGCAGTGACTTTGACAGCTGATTGCTTAACTACTGAAACAGATTCTGTGTCATAGTAGATTCTCAACAACTACTGTGGGATTTAAGGTAAAATTAAGCACATACAAACAAATTAATGCTTAAATTACCTATCTTTGAGAAATTTTGATTTATGTGTTTGGTGACAATGTGAGTAGTTGTGTCTTGAAAGGAAAATAGAGGTTTATACTTCAAAAGTCAAAAATGTATGAAAGATATAGCTCTCATGATATAATGAAGCCATTTCCGAAATAGTCATAATACTTTTGATTAAAATGTTAACTAATAGTTGGAAGCAATGGAAACTTTGGAGTCTCAGCCATCAGCCTTTCATTATTGATTTATAAAACCATCACCTATCTGTTCCTTAACTTGGAAAATGATTTTTTCCTATAAGATTCCAAGACTTGTGCCTCATATTTCATTTAGACATTTTGATTTACTAGAAAGGCATTTCTACCCCAGAATTGAGCATATAATATGAAAGCTTATTTATAGTTAATGATCTGTTGGTACTCAGGAATATTTCAGGGGGAATGTTGTGGAGATAGCTAAGATTATTTAAATATCTATTAATATGTTATTTTGTGTTTTGTAGCTGTATGATGGGTCATGGTACTCAAGAGGGCATCTTGTTGCCTAATCTTCCAGCTCCATCCCCCTAAGTCCAGATATCTACTTTATTTCCCCCTAATTACCTCTTTAACTTCGTGTTACAAGGCCAGGCTTCTTGCAGCACTAATTTTCATTGGGTGGAAAAGGGAGGACAGACCCAGGGTACATATGACCACACTGGAGGTTTCATATTGTTGCTTAACTCTTTATTTTCACTTTGTTGTCATAATATTTATGTGGGTTGTTTTGTAGTTTCTTTCTAAGATTATTACTCCCCAAAGCTCAGGGATTATGGAATATCTCATTCTTATCCAAAAATTGAAATGAATCTATTGAAAAAGTCCTTAAGATATGTCTTTTGGTAAGTAGAAGTGGTAGCTGTCTCTTGCGGAGGGGAAGCGGTTGTTGTCTCTTGGGAAGTAGAAGCGGTCGTTGTCTCTTGGAGAGTAGAAGCGGTAGTAGTCTCTTGGAGAGTAGAAGCGGTAGTAGTCTCTTGTGGAGTAGAAATGGTCGTTATCTCTTGGGGAGTAGAAGTGGTAGTAGTCTCTTGGAAAGTAGAAGCGGTAGTAGTCTCTTGTGGAGTAGAAGTGGTCGTTGTCTCTTGGGGAGTAGAAGCGGTCGTTGTCTCTTGGAGAGTAGAAGCGGTCGTTGTCTCTTGGAGAGTAGAAGCGGTAGTAGTCTCTTGTGGAGTAGAAGTGGTCGTTGTCTCTTGTGGAGGAGAAGCAGTTGTTGTCTCTTGGGGAGTAGAAGTGGTACTAGTCTCTTGAGGAGAAGCGGTCGTGGTCTCTTGGGGAGTAGAAGCAGTCGTTGTCTCTTGTGGAGGAGAAGCAGTTGTTGTCTCTTGGGGAGTAGAAGTAGTAGTAGTCTCTTGAGGAGAAGTGGTTGTGGTCTCTTGCGGAGTAGAAGCGGTTGTTGTCTCTTGTGGAGGAGAAGCAGTTGTTGTCCCTTGGGGAGTAGAAGTGGTAGTAGTCTCTTGAGAAGTGGTTGTGGTCTCTTGGGGAGGAGAAGCTGTAGTTGTGGGTGTGGCAGAGTCTGTTTGGGTGGTAGTGGGGTCAGTTGTGGTTGTTCCTGTTGTTGTAGTAGTTTGGGGCCCGAGGATAAAAGGAGGATACTTTGGAGGGAATCTAGGGATGCATGGAAATCTAGGTGGATAAGGTCTTGGTGGGAAAGCTGAATATGGATAACATGGGCCATTAGGGAAGAGAGGAGGGGGTGGTGGAATTCTCCCTGGGCCATGAGGTCGAGGAGGAGGTGGTGGAATTCTCCCTGGGCCATAAGGTGGAGGAGGGGGTGGTGGAATTCTCCCTGGGCCATGAGGTGGATGAGGGGGTGGTGGAATTTTCCAGGGGCCACCAAATGGAGGAGGGAGTGGTGGAATTCTCCCTGGGCCATAACGTGGAGGAGGGGGTGGAGCAAATCCTGGACCAAAAAGAAAACGTAGAGGAGGAAGAGGTGGTAGCGTTCTAGGTGGATTTCGTCTCCTGGGACCTCTGTGACTCTCACCAGGCTGTAGGAAAGCAGAAGTGAACAATTTTTAATTAGATATTTCTAAGTCAAGCATAAGAATGTACACTTTCTGTGGCAGGCAGAATTCTAAGACAGCTACCAAGATTCCTGCCCTTGCTGGCACATACTGACATAACCTTATCGGGTGAGTCCTTTTAAAATGGGTTCTGCAGGTCTGATAAAGTCAGAGATTTGAAGCTGCAGCAAGTGCTCCTCTATTGGGTTTGAAGCAAAGAAACGTGTTGTGGAGAGGGCCACATAGAAGTAGATGGTAGTAGTGGGCCCCGTGGCTCATAGGCTGCAAGAAAGTAAGGACCTCAGTCCTATAAACATGGAACTGAATTCTGCCAACAGCCATGCAAATTGGAAAAAGAGGACTCTGAGCTCCAGAAAAGGATGCAGTCCTGACAATACCTTTTCAGTCCTTCAGTCCTGTAAGACCCTGAGCAGAAAATTCAACTAAGCCAAGGCCAGAGTCTGACCAAAGAAACTGTTGGATAATAAATGGATTTTTTTTAAAGGTACTAGTTTGTGGTAATTTGTTATTTAGCAATAGAAAACTATTACATACGTATCTAACTTACACAGTCTGAAAATTTGTCTCAGAGAAAGGGAAGATTTTCACTTCACCCTCTGAATGCCTAGGCTCTTAAATGAAAGCTGAGGTAGTTTTGATGGGGAAAAGATTGTGGGTAAAATCACATCCCATGCTTTTGGTAGAGCCTGTCATTGGAATCAATTCCAAATAAGGAATTTATATCTCATTCAAGAGTTTGAGATTGTTTCAGGCTTTGAATACTAATAAACTGTGAAACACGTTATTGAGCACCTATTTTGTGCAGTACGCTAAAGTAGGAGCTGTGGGCATGCAGACATGCCTTTTGTGAGTCTACAGACCAACTGGCTACAATACAAAGCAGTACAAAATGGCCCAAATGGAAGCAGAATGCTAGTCCTTCAAGTGTAATGCCAGGATTTGGATTCTGCCTCTGCTACTTAGAGATTGTGTGAATGTTGGAATCCTTTTTGAGATTCTTTCCTCATCTGAAAAATGATGTTCTTAATAGTCCCACCTCCTACCTTTTTTTTTTTTTTTTAATGGTAGTCATGTTTTTTCTGGGTTTTGAGATTACGGGTAGTTTTAAATTCATTTTTGTAGCTTTGTAAAGTTTTGAACACTATTACAATCTATGATCAGAATTGTTCCCTTTTTTAATGTGCAATATTTCAGAGACCCCCCCTTCCACACCAAATTTAAGTTTGAGACAACTTTGAAGTTGTCTGAGACTTGAAGTGGGTGAGATGTCTCAGATTTGAGTCAGATTTGTTGTGAAATATTACCTGTAAAATGCTTCGGGCAATGGCTGGCCCAGATTTAGTGCTCAATAAATGTTACATACTACTATTTGTTATGTTAGCACCTTGTATAGTGGTTGCAATTTTTGGAAATTCAATTTTTGGAAATAAAAATAGTTGACAAACAGTGTGGGAAAAAATACATTAGAGATTTAGAACAATTGGTTAGGGAAACATTAAGGATCATTAAACTGAGAAGGCAGACTTTGAAAGGAAGCCGAAATAACATAAAATGGAGACAGAGCATGCTGAATGGAAGGCAAATATACCTATACTCTAGGGTAAGAATGCACAAATCTTATTCTGCTGAGGCCTTGTATCTGACACAGGCGTCTGTATTTCCCTCTTGCTGTTCTTAGGTCCTTCATGTATTTGTTCATGTGGCACTTTGCCCTTGCAAATTCTAAACTTTATGTGTTCTGAATCATCTGTCTCCCTGAATCCCAATTACAGGTTTTTGAGCAGTGGCAGCAGATGTCAGAGGTACTGAACCATCACCAATTTATAGTCCCTTAGCACTGCCCTGTGATCTTCTAAAGTATCTCAGGTTAACTGAACCTTATTCCCCAGAGGCATATAATTTTCTAAGTTTATGCCAATTTTGTTAAAGTTCTCTACCTCTTCCTGACCCTCAGTCACTAGGATGATTTTCCTTTTACCTCAAAATAATGCAGGCAATTAGAAATGAACTTCGCCAATTAACTGGCCACACAACCACAAAGTTATTAAATCGACGTATTTCCTTTTCCTTTATGAGTATTTTCTCAGAGCTCTGTCCATCTTCCCCTTTCTTCCCCCTGAACTTTAATATGTGTCTTTTAACTGGTTTCTTTTCCTTAGGAAACAACTATCATTTATGTTCAATTTACCTTTTTAAAAAGAATCTACTTTCAACCATGAATTCCCTTGTCACTGTCACTGTCTTGTCACCTCTTTCCTTTACAGCAAAGCTATGTATTTGGAGTTAATTTCTTGTATTACTTAGTTTAGGAATTATCCTGCTAAAACATGGATACTTTAATCTAAACTTATTTATATTTTAATGGGACTAAGAGTAGTCCCTTTATCAGATTTGCCTTGAGGGTTAAGTGGGATAATGTCTGTAAAGCATTGGGAAAATTACCTATAACAGAATGAAGACCCAATATTTCTACTTACCCTGCTATATGCAAAGGATATTCTACTCTGCGTTTCTGTATTTCAGTAATTATTAATCATCGTGAATTTCATACAATTAAGTTGGTAAAGGCCTATTTCTATTTAAACTGCTTATGCTATGGGAGTGAGGAGAGAGACATCTTGATGACCTGTGTAGCTCACTTTCTCCCCCATTGTAGGACTGGTCAAGAAGAAGGTTCAGCAGGTTAGATTCGTAAAGAAGAGACTGGGACCAGCGCTGAGTGCTGAAGGCGACTCCTTCCTTTTGTGGATGACCTTTATCTGATCAAGGAAATTTCCTTCAATCCTATTTGCTAAGAAAGCTTTTAAAATAATGAATGAATGTAAAATTTTACTGAACAATTTTTACACAATAAAAATAAACTACTTATGCTAAACTGCTTATATTATTGGAACTCTCAAGTTTATTTTGCAAAAAAAAAAAAATCCTTGTTTAGATAATCAAAGCCTGATCCTTTAAAATAATGTGTGTTTCTCTTATATTCTGGGACATAAAAATATTGAAAATCAGCTTTAGAATCATGTCAGTAAGACATAATAGAACTTTTAAATATGTCAGTATGTTTTATTGGTTTATCAAAAATTATGTCACACTTATAATGCACTTATATGGTCAAGGTCAGACTACCTGAGTGATCTATTTAGTTGCTGCTTTTGTTCAAGTTTCTGAGAGTAGACGGAAGAAGCATTGTTTCATGTTTCGGAATGATATAGTTTTATGTTGTCTGCTTTGTAGAAGTCCTAGTCTTCTGAAAAAAAACCTTATTTTTTCCATTTGATGTATTAGATTTTATAGTTCTTTGGTAGAAATTACTATGGAATTAATCTCTTCCCAAACTGGAGTTAATCCATCCCTGTTTTGAAGTTACCATTTTAATACTTAAAAAGACCAAAACTGTGGTGGACAGTTGTGGACTAAATGTCCATCAACTGAAGAATGGATTAGGAAGATGTGGTTCATCTATACAATGGAATACTACATGGCAATGAGAAAGAATGAAATCTGGCCATTCGTAGCAATGTGGATGGACCTCGAGGGTGTCATGCTAAGTGAAATAAGTCAGGCGGAGAAGGACAGATACCATATGTTTGCACTCATAGGTCTAACAGGAGAAACCCAACAGAGGACCATGGGGAGGGGAAGGAGGAAAAAGAGTTAGGGAGAGGGAGGGAGACAAAACACGAGAGACTCTTGATTCCTGAAAACAAACTGAGGGGGGAAGGGGAAGGGGGAAAGGTAAAGGGGGGTGATGGTCTTGGTGGAGGTCACTTGTGGGGAAGAGCACTGGGTGTTATATGGAAACCAACCTGACAATAAACTATAAAGTTAAAAAAAAAAAAAGACCAAAACTGTGGCTTTTTAAAAAAATCTCTTGCAACTTTGAATATTTAGTAACTTCCGTGGTACTTAATCCAGTCCTTTATACATGGTAAGTGTTAATATAAATGTCTGTAGCTCATGAGTCCATGGCAAAGTGCATATTCCCAGGTCCTACTCTCAAACACTCTTATTCTTTTGGGAGAAGTCCTGGAATACTCTGTTTTTAATAAATGAGTCAAGTTACTTTGATTTAGATGGCACACAAACCCCATGTTGAGAAAAACTGCTCTACTCTGTCTCATTTTAAAGATGAGGAAACAGTTCCAATGAAATAACATGTTCAAGGATATTCAAATAACGTCTTTAAGAATAGTGGATCAAAAATTTGCAATAAATTTGTTTTATCTACTAGTGAAATTGCTAATATATGCAGGAACCCATATTCATACCTGCCTGTATAATGCAGTCTGATATTATGGATCTAAATTATCCAACATGGTAGCCCTGAGCCATGTGTGGCTATTTAAATTAAATTAGATTTTATTTTTTAAAATGTTTATTTATTTATTGAGAGAGAGAGAGAGAGAGAGAGAGAGAGAGAGAGAGAGAGAGAGAGAAAGGGCGAGGGGTGGGGGAAGAAAGAATTAGCAGGGCAGGAGCAGAGAGAGAAGAAGAGAAGGAATCCCAAGCAGGTTCCACACTGCCAGTGTAGAGCCTGATGCGGGGCTCAACCTCACAAACCACAAGATCATGACCGGAGCGGAAATCAAGAGTTGGCCGCTTAATTGACTGAGCCACCCAGGTCCCCTAAATTAAACTAGATTTTAAATTTAAATTTTAATTAAAGCATGAAAACAGTGTTTCATCCATCATTAATAGCTACTAACATATAAGGAAGGGTAACATTATTAATGTGAGAAGAAATCCGAAGTAATAGTTGTGAGAGAAATAGAAGATGTGATTAATGAGACTTACCAAGAAACATGCTGCAAGAGCCAGAAGGCCTGTGATCAGACACAGTGGTTTCATGGTTATGATGACCTCTGAAAGGAAGCACAATGAATGGCTGATCAGCATTCCTTTAAAAAAGTACTATTTGGAATGTATTCCAATTCTTTGTTTATGATGTAGTACAGGAATAGTATGGTAACATTTTAAGAAATTTGCCTAAATGTTATTTTGGAGCAATATTGGTAGGTTTGTAATATTTAACTATAAAGTGGTGGAATTAGTTTTCTCTTTTGACTTGTAAATGGACACTGGAGATAATGGCAAAGAGTTATTCTTAAAAGTGTTTTACTTAATGGAAGCTTTTATGACATAAAGATTTTACTTTCAGAAATAACTACTTTGAAATGGTACTTATTTGGATTTGACCATTTATAGAAATTTATAGATTTCTCCTGACTTGTATTTGAGATATTAATGTTTTCACTAGATCTATGTTTTAAATTTAATTTCTTGGACCACCTCAAAAATAAGGAAAGGAAAAGAATCACCCTGCTAGACATAGTTTAAAGAAAAATTGCCACATAATATTTTTAACAATATTCTACTAAGTTATTTTACTCTATCATGAGCAATCTTTAACTAATTCCAAAAATCCATATATGGAACATCAAAGACAAGAGTAGAAAAAAGAGAAGTGTCCAGGTATTTTACTCTCAATAGGTTCTAAATTTAGAATATATTGCAAGGACATGATAGCCTGAGTTCTGGGAAAGTAACTCTATGCACCTTTGTGCAGACTGGTTTTCTGACAATGAGTTCTGACCATCAGTTAAATGTGTTGACTGAACAATCTTAGTCTTAAAAGAATCCTAGGGACAAAATTTCAGTGAATATTTAATTATAGGTACATATGGTGATTTCTTTAAGCATCCTTTTTCCTATGACACATTTTAATAAAAAGTTTTAAAAAAACAGAGGCAAAACCAATAATAAAACTATACTGTAGAACAGTTATACAGAGTTATATCTGATAGTATTCTGGTCATTATGAAGCACATAATGTTAAGGTACCTTATGGGGAAAAGTTGATTGTGTAATTGGATGGACGTGTTGTCTCAAGTGCCCAGCATGAATGCTTTACATACAGAATTTCTCAAAATTCAATGCATTTTATGGCTTAACAAATTTTATATAAGTATATATTATTCCTTTGGTGGAAATCAAGGTTCTATAAAAAGCCAATGAAAATGGTGTCTTTGCAAGTCTGAGAAAAATTTGGTATTCAAAATAAGAGTTCTTCAATTCATATTTCCATGTACCTACCTTTGTATAAGGATCCTTCTTAGTAGGGCTGATTAATCTGCTGGTCAAAATTATTCCTGCCAATTAGGTGACAAATGAAGGTGAGAGAGAACAAGAAATCTCAGCTCTTATATATGTTGCAGTAGATTTCTAGTGATAATAAAGGAAAGGCTGGTTGGAAGACAAAATAACTTGTGGATTGATGTTCTTTAAACAGAAGATAGGAAAGTCGTGTTGCCAATGTTGCAATCTTTTCCTGCATGTTTTTTTTTTTTTTTCATTTCTGAGGCGCTTTGACCCATTCAATATTTGGTGTTTCCTGAAGAAACACATTATACAATGAGTCACAATGTCTTTTTGTCTAATAAAATCATCTGGGGGTTGTGGTGCACTATTGTCTATTGTCTCTTTATTTTAAAGAACAAGTGTAGCTGTTCTATTTCAAATAATTTTAATGGGTCATCTTTCATTACATGTTACTATCACCATATTTCCTATTTTATCTAAAAGCTAACTAAATTATGTGAGAAATAAAAAAATCATAGTTTTAATATTGAACTCAACATAGTCGAGAGACATTTTGGAGGAAAAAAACAGAATTAAAATTAGAAGTCATTACTAACTAGATATTACCAAATATCACATGCTTCGTATATCAAATATATTGCTTGACTGTTTGGACCACTGTGCTATATCTTGTGGGTTTTCCATTTCTATTCTTTCAGTTGAAATAATGAAATTGTATTACTCTTTTATACTTGGACATTTATACGTATCTGGTCCTATATATTATTTCTCCCACTTATACAACACTGGTTTAATTTAGTAAATGTTTTTGAAAGATGAGAAAAAATGAATTCTTGGATTAAGATTTGATCTGATATTTGAAAATAGCAAGAAAAAAATCTAGTGGTGGAAGAAAAGTAGTCAAGATTCATGCAGTTTATATTTTAATTCCCTGCGTCTGTAATTATTTACAGTAAACCTGTAAAAGATCCTTAAGTTGGGGCGCCTGGGTGGCTCAGTCGGTTGAACGTCTGGCTTTGGCTCAGGTCATGATCTCGCAGTTCGTGGGTTCGAGCCCCGCGTCAGGCTCTGTGCTGACAGCTGGCTCAGAGCCTGGAGCCTGTCTTCGGATTCTTTGTCTCCCTCTTTCGCTGATCCTCCTCTGCTCACGATTTCTCTCTCTCTCTCAAAAATAAATAAAACATTAAAAAAAACTTGTTAAAAGATCCTTAAGTGGAATTTTTAGGGGCATTTCCTTTTGTTAATGAAGAACTAAAACAGTAGTCTGAGATTGTCTTTAAAAAAGTCACATTGGTGCTTGCTATTATTAACTTGAGAAATTTAAACAAAAATATGATGACGTGAGGTTTCTGATCATGGGGAAAATTGTACAGAGGTAGTTTTACTTTGAGGTGGATATCTGTGGGAAAGCCACAGCTTTATATTTTTGATAAACCCGGGCTTTGAAAAATAACAATGTAATGTCTTATTTTTACAGATTGTTGTATAATAATATAATAGCTATTATTTATCAAGCCTTTACCATATAGGATGTGGCAGGATGACATGATCTCTATTATCATCTTTGTTTTACATATAGATAATGAATGTATGTCTGCTCACTGCAAGGCCTAAATAATAGGTTAACCAATATTCCACATTACCTCCCAAATCTCAATAACCTTCATAAACTTAACTAACATTATAAGTTATAGTATGCTGCAGAGATTAATCAAGTGAATTATAGTCAGGTTATTTTACTTCAAAGCCCAGTACCAACATTTATTTGCTGGATAATCCTGGATGAGTTATTTCACCTCATTGTGCCTCATTTCCTTCATTTGTAAAATGTGAATATTTCTAATTTTTGTGTCACAGAATTTAGTTATTTCTTTATTCGTCTAATTATTCAGCACTTATTGAATACCCACTGGGTGTCAGACATAATGCTAGTTGTTAAAATCACAGGATATTTAAATGTTTAGTGTTTTAAAAATCTTTTGGGAGTCATAGGCGGTATGGGAACAAAGAAGCCCTACTTTGAGAGCTGATCTTAGTTTTAAATTACTGTACTTAATTTCATTTGCTTCATTGCAATTCATTGTCTTAAAAATTCTAATGACATAATTATGTGCAATAAAATGTATTATTGGTTTGCTAATCTTAGACCCTGATTAGTTACTGGACAATGATATGCACAAATAGTGAAGATGATTGTATCTCTAAATTAACTTGGAAAGTTAAATAAACCACTTTCTTGTCTGAGAATAACTCAGTTTGTCAAAAGATAAGTATCTCTTCTTTCTAGTTTTGATGCCAACATATTTATTAGCCAACTCCTTTGAATCTAGGTGTGAACACCACTGTAATGGATCATTGGCTCTGGAAGACAGAGTATGAACATTGGCAAAACTGAAAAACAATTTCCCAATGGGTTGTGAGCACCAAAAAATTAAAGGAATACAAGCCAAAAGAAGCACACGTCTGTTAGGAAATAGAAATGGTAACTCCAGTAATCTTCAGTTAATTTGTGGCTTTAAAAGATCCTGAATGAATAGTTTCTAGAATAATACCAAAAAAAAGCTAAAGTTTCTGGCCACAGGAAATTCAAAGTGACAGTGGAGTCACACTCATGTTAGGGTAGAGCCTGATGTGAAAAGTGGAAAATATTATCCTCATATGATTAGATTTAGCAGAATTAAACTGTCATACAGCGACATATTTAAGTTCACTGTCCTGTTTTGCAGCTCTAGTAATAACTCTTTTTTTGAACCCATGGAAAAGCATATGAATATGTTTTTTAAAGATTATTTAGAAGTAGATGATTTGGCTTCTGGATTAATAACACTTTAAATATGTTTCATGCTTTTGAAATTACAGATTGCTTAAAAATTTTTTTGTGGAAATATTTGTGGTGTAGGATTGGTTAGAATTTGTTGTGTGGCATTAATAACAGGCTTTGAAGACTGAAGAAAAACTGTAACTGACTTGTACAGCATAGATACTGCATCAGACCCAGACCAGAAAGTTCTGTAACTTTCTCGAAGTTTATTACAGACTTTTCCCAGAGCTTTCATTAGCCAAAGTTAAAAGAAAAATTCAATAAGCTAAAAAATTCACAATGTCCATAAAATAAACACAGTAATTGCTTATTTAAAAGTACAAGAGAGAGAGGAGAGGGGCAAGATGGCAAAGAAGTAGGGACCTCTGTAATTTTTGCCTGCCCGCATCTATCAAACTGAGGACTGAAGCCACAATACTCTGATCTGCAAGAGTGAGAGGAAAACACACAGAGTCCAAAAAGAAGACAGACTCTTAGGTGCCTGAGTGAGTGCGAACTGGGGAAATAAAAATGGCTGGGGCCTGGAGACATGGAGGGGAGGGATCCCCCCGGCACAGAGCCTGGGAGAGCACGCAGAGCTGCAGAGAGACAAGAGGAAGAGAAAGAGAGACTGAAAACGCTCATAGACCTGACTCTAGAGAAGAGAAAAACCTCGCCCCGCGACAGAGAGGGATACTATCATCCCATATATAATCGCTGGGCACAGGGAGAGAAATTCGTCCCCTTTAGCTGGCACATTTTCCTTAGGTTCGGCATACCGACTCCAGGGGAGCCAGGAGAAAGCGCTCCCCAGTCCCACTACTCACTCCCAGCTAGGAAGTCACCCTCCTGCAGGAGTACATCTCATATTGGGCGGTAGCATTAAAGTGCATGGACTAGGATTTGGAAATGAGACTGGGCTTGGAAAATACAACTTGGCCCGCCCACGGCACAGGGAGATCAGACCCAAAAAGTGGCTTGCAATACTTGGTTCAAGAAGGGCTTGGGGCGCCGCCATTCTTCTCCCCACAACCGCCAAGGTGGGGCCTTGGAGAGCAGCCCCCGAGATCCACCTACACCAAACCATGCCCATCTGCGCTGGAGAGCTGCCTTTTTTTTTTCTTTTTCTCCTTTCCCCCCTGAAGCCCAGGAAAGACCAACATTGATGCATTGCCGTGATTAGATAAATTCTTTCCATTCAGATATATTTTCCCTTATTTCATTCTTATCTTCCCCCTCCACTGGTTTTATGCTTTTAGACTGTCTTTTGTCTTTTGTTGTTTCTGTCTCCCCCTTTTCTTTTCTTTCCTTTCCTTTCCTTTCTTTTCTTTTCTTTCTTTTCTTTTCTTTTCTTTTCTTTTCTTTTCTTTTCTTTTCTTTTCTTTTCTTTTCTTTTCTTTTCTTTCTTTCCCCTTTTGGTTTGCTTGTTTGTTTGATTTGTCTCAGCGTTTGCATGCTTTTGTTCCCTGTGTGTTTGTCTGTCTGTTTTCCTTTTCAGGGCTACCTCAAGAAACAAGGCAAAGTACACATGGTGGAGAGTCCCAAATATCACTGAGTAGGGAAATAAAATAACCAAAGGCACAACAAGAGAAACCGAGAGACACCATTAAAGGACACTTCCTGAACAGACAGGCTGTGGAGAGTCAATGAGCCTCCTTTAATAGAGCAATACTAACAGGTGCACAGGGCATAACAAGCTTTTAAAACTTACAAGAGACAGAAAGCTACCCAAAATGATGAAATGGAAGAACTCTCCTCTAAAGAAATTCCAGGAAGAAGTCATAGCCACAGAACTGCTCAAAACAGATATAAGCAACATAATGGAGCAAGAATTTAGAACAATTGTCATAAAATTAATCGCTGGGCTTGAAAAAAGCATAGAAGTCATCAGAGAAGCTATTGATACAAAGACTAGGGACCTTTAAAATAGCTGTGATGAGTTAAAAAAAATGTTATAAATGAGTGCATAATAAAATGGAGGCGGCCACTGCACGGATTGAAGAGGCAGAGAGGAGAATAGGTGAATTAGAAGACACAGTTATAGAAAACGAGGAAGACGAGAAAAAGAGAAGTTGATACAGGAGCACGAAAGGAGAATTTGAGACCATGAGTGATACAATCAAACGGAACAAGATCCACACCATAGGAATTCCTGAAGAAGAAGAAAGAGAAAAAGGTCCTGAAGGGGTGCTAGATCCAATTATAGTCGAGAGCTTCCCCAATTTGGGGAAGGAAATAGACATTGAAATCCAAGAAGCACAGAGAACTCCCCTCAGACGTAACTTGAATCGACCTTTGGCACGACATATCATAGTGAAACTGGCAAAATATAAAGACAAAGAGAGAATTCTGAAAGCAGCCAGGGAAAAAAGGGCCCTAACATACAAAGGGAAACCTATCAGAGTGGTTACAGACCTATCTAATGAAACTTGGCAGGCCAGAAAGGAATGGCAGGAAATCTTCATTGTGATGAACAGAAAAAATATGCAGCCAAGAATCGTTTATCCAGCAAGCCTGTCATTCAAAATAGAAGGAGAAATAAAGGTATTCCCAAATAAACAAAAATTGAGAGAATTCATCACCACCAAACCAGTCCTACGAGAAATCCTAAGAGGGACTCTCTGAAGGAAATGTTGCAAAGGATACAAGGTACCAGAGACACCACTACAAGCATGAACCCTACAAAGAACACAATGAATCTAAACGCATATTTTTCAATAATAACATTGAATGTAAATGGGCTGAATGCTCCAATCAAATGACACAGGGTAGCAGAATGGATTAAAAAAAAAATCCAACTATTTGCTGTCTACAAGAGACTCATTTTAGACTTGAGGACACCTTCAGATTGAAAGTAAGGGGATGGAGAAAGACCTAACATGCGACTGGAAGTCAAAAGAAAGCCAGAGTAGCCATACTTATATCAGACAAACTGGACTTTAAATTAAAGCAGTAACAAAAGATGAAGAAGGACATTGTATAATAATTACAGGGTCTCTCCATCAGGAAGAGCTAACAATTATAAACATCAACTCACTGAATTCGGGAGCACCCAAATACATAAAACAATTAATCACAAACAGAAACAATCTTATTGATAAGAATGTGCTAATTGCAGGGGACTTGAACACTCCACTTACAGCATTGGATAGATCAACCAGATAGAAAATCACTAAAGAAACAATAGACCTGAACAGCACATTGGAACAGATAGAATTCATAGATATATTTAGAACTCTGCATCCTGAGGCTAGGGAATTCAATTTCTTCTCTAGTGTACACAGCACATTCTCCAAGAAAGATCACATAATGGGTCATAAAGCAGTCCTCCATAAATATAAATGAATTGAGATCATACCATGCACACTTTCAGATCACAATGCTATGAAACTTGAAATCAATCACAGGAAAAATTCTGGAAAACCTCCAAAAACATGGAGGTTAAAGACCACCCTACTAAACAACGATTGGGTCAATCAGGCAATTAGAGAAGAAATTAAAAAATATATGGAAACAAATGAAAACAAAAATACAACAATCCAAACTCTGGGATGCAGCAAAGGCAGTCCTAAGAGGAAAGTATATTGGAATCCAGGCCTATTTCAGGAAACTAGAAAAAGCGCAAATTGAAAATCTAACAGAGCACCTAAAGGAACAAGAAGGGGAGCAGCAAGAGAACCCCAAACCCAGCAGAAGAAGAGAAATAGTAAAGATGAGGGCATAAATAAACAATATAGAATTAAAAAAAACCAGTTGAACAGATCAATGAAACTAAGAGTTGGTTTTTTGAAAAAATAAATAAAATTGATAAACCTCTAGCCAGGCTCCTCAGAAAGAAAAGAGAGAACACCCAAATAGACAAAATCATGAATGAAAATGGATCTATTACAACCAATCCCCCAGAAATACAAGCAATCATCAGGGAATACTATGAAAATTATATGCCAACAAACTGGACAATCTAGAAGAAATGGACAAATTCCTAAACACACATGCACTATCAAAATTCAAACAGTAAGAGATAGGAAATCTGAACAGACCCATAACCAGTGAAGAAATTGAATCAGTGATCAAAAATCTCCCAATGAATAAGAGCCCTGGGCCAGATGGCTTCCCAGGGGAATTCTACCA
>CM053567.1:138251082-138270441 GCA_028646485.1 Cryptoprocta ferox
GAAGTGCTGATGCATAGGGGCACATGTACCCCAATGTTCGTAGCAGCACTTTCAACAGTTGCCAAATCATGGAAAGAACCTAAATGTCCATCAACTGCTGAATGGATCAAGAAGATGTGGTTTATCTATACAATGGAATAATACATGGCAATGAGAAATAATGAAATCTGGCCATTCGTGGCAACATGGATGGACTTCGAGGGTGTCATGCTAAGCGAAATAAGTCAGGCGGAGAAGGATAGATACCATATATTTTCACTCATAGGTCTAACAGGAGAAACTTAACAGAGGACCATGGGGAGGGGAAGGGGGGAAAAACAATAAGGGAGAGGGGGGGAGGCAAATCATGAGAGACTTTCAATACTGAAAACAAACTGAGGGATGAAGGGGGAGGGGGAAAGGGGAAGAGGAGTGATGGTCATGGAGGAGGGCATTTGTGGGGAAGAGCACTGGGTTTTATTTGGAAACCAACTTGACAATAAAGTATATGAAAAAAAGAAAAAAAAGAAAAAAAGAAAAAAGGCTTCAGGAATAAAAAAAAACTAAAAGTACAAGAGAAGTACTTTTCCTTCCTACTCAGTGCCATTAGAAAATTTCTCATTTATTTTCAAGCAGGAAGCATATTATTCTGTAGTAAATGTGAAAGTGATCTTTACAGTTTAATGAGAATATCTCCAGCATATGAATGTAAATAAGTATACAATTGCTCTTTAATTGGAATTTTTCTAGATTGATAACTCTAGTCATGTAGCCAGATGAATTTAGTTCCCCTTACAAGATCTCTTTTGGGTTTTAAAAAATATGGTTGTATACAACTTTTCTCTGTAAACTAGCTTTAATACTTAAAAAAATTTAACCTGTAATACATTTGTTAGTTAATAGATCATGTTCTACTTACTTTCTCATTTAATATGCCAATTAGTTTAAGACATAGTCAAGAAAAAATTAACATCCTGGTTTTTAAATAGAGAAAGAGCCTCAGAGAGCGGCAGAGTTAGTACTAAGACCATATCAGGCTTTTTAATAAGATTTATTTCTTTTTTGCTTGTTTTGTTTTAATAAAATTTATTCCTAAAATAATTATTATTTCTAAAAACAAAATTAACATATTGTAAGAATTTGTTACTTAAAAAATAATTAAGGACTCTAAAAATAAAATCTATTAAAACATGATGAACGTTATATATGTCATAGCCTAAAAGCTAGTGCAAATACCTTAAATAACAACTTCATATTTGGGGGGATAATGGTGTCTTATTCTCTGAGATGGAATTGGAAAGTCCTCGGTTCCAGAATCGATTTTGACACCTATTAGTAGTGTGGCCTTGGGACAGTCCATAACCTCTTAGGGGTTTATTTTTTTCCTTTGTAAAATAACACAAAGTTAAATTTAACAATAAAGTTAAATTGTTGTCTCCATTACAGGCAGATGTAGATTTTGAGGGGCTTACAGCTTATATAATTTTGGGATTTGGCTAGAAAAACAAAGAGTACCAAATTATAACTACAAAATAGCTTTAGCTACTACAAGGTCATCTTCTAGGAGGAATTGTGGATACGCAATCATCGGAGCCATTCAGAGAGTATCTTTTGTGAGGGAAGGTGTGCCCAAGAAGAATTTGGACTAGTAAGAGAAGGCAGTGTTAACCAGTGGTTATTTGAATATCTTATGATTGCAAATTTGATAAACACATAGGACTTTGGAATGCATTATGGTAGTTTTCAGGGGTCTTAGGATGCATCTTCTTCACTGTCAATTTCAGTAGCTTTCCCACTCATCTCCTTCTGGACATCTTTAAGGTCTCACACATTTGCTCTAAATCTAGATGTGCATAACAAGCATCTGGAAGTTGGTGATAACTAAAAATACAGAGACGCAGTGGCTGAAGGTTCTGATTTATTAGGTTTGGGATAAGACCTAGAAAATCGCATTATTAGTAGATAACCATAGATAATTCTGATGCAGATGTTTCATAAAGTATACTGTGAGCAACACTACTCCAGTAGAATCCCAACTAAAGGCTGGAAACAAACAATTCCATTTTAACTAGAGGCTGTTAATGATTGGAAGTGAAGGCCAGAAGGCCTTGCCTCACACTGTATAAAGAAACTTCAGGGGTGCCTGGATGGCTCAGTTGGTTAAGCGACTGACTCTTAATTTCAGTTTAGGTCATGATCTCATAGCTGGTGCAATCCAGCCCCACATTGGGCTCTGCTAACAGCACAGGATTCTTTCTCTCTCTGCCCCTCCCTTGCTCACTAGCATGTGCACTTGCAGGTTCTCCCTCTCTCTCAAAATAAATAAAGAAACTCCAATCTCTTGCAGCTAAAAAGGCAGAAAAAATTTGAGGACCACACTCAGGACTCAATTATTAGAATAGCAGAGGTCCAGAGAAGGTCCAGAACCTAGACAGGTCTGTCATATATAGTTTAGGGCCTTGATTAGGGAACAATGAGACCCTGAGATATAGATTGAGTTTTAGGTCTTTTGGTGTATCGGTTAACTATTTCTGTGTAACAAATCACTGCAAAACTTGAAGGCCTAGCACAGCAACTGTTTAGTATTTCTTAAAAGTCTACATGTTTATTTGGTAGTTTTCTTGGTCTGGCTGGGTGTTGTTGATATTGTCTGGGCTTTCTTATGTGTCTCTCTTCAGCTAGTGAGTTAGGTGGGAGGTGGGTAGTCTAGGATTGCTCTGGCTAGGACAGTACAACAATTTTCCACATGTCTCTCCTATCCCTCTAGTAATCCGGGCATGTTCTCATAGTAATGTGAGAAATTCAGAAGAAAAAACAGAAATGTGTAAATTTTTTTTTTCAGATCTCTGTCTTTTTCAAGTTTGATTGATACAATGTTGTTCCAATGTCCAAAATATTCTAGTGGTGAAGCCTGAAGACCGTGCAAGAGCATACAACTGTTGGGTTTCTATAAAGGGAGTTGTGAACAATTGGTGCTGTTAACTCAAGAAACATACTTGATGTCCCCAACTTTCTGCCTCAATTTCTAATTTTAAAGAATCTGAAATTGGGCTTAGTCTACAATAGGGTTTCTTAATTTAGACACTTGAAATTTGGGCCAGATAATTCTTTGTTGTGGAGGACTGTATTGTGCATCTATGGATTCTACCCAGTAGATTCCAGTAGTATTCTTCCAGTTATAATGGCTAAAAATGTTCTAGACATTGCCAACTGTCCTCTTGGGGACAAAATCACTCCCAAAAAAGAACCACTATTCTAGATGAAGAAGAACTCCTGATTTCAGCACCTAATTGACATATTCATATTTAGTTCTTTAACAGGTATATTTGATTTTGCCTACTCTAAACATTAGAGCTATATAGAGAGTGGATAGTGAGACATGAAACTGGTGGAAAAAAGACCTGCTAGAAAGCTGTTACAGTTGGCCAGATGGCCTAGGGAATGTGGCAATGGGACTACAGAGAAATGGGCAGAGTCAAGAGATTTTGAAGGGATGTAATCAACAGGTCTTTTTTTTTTCTTTTCTTTTTTTTATGGACCAGTGGTATTGGGAGGTGAAGGAGAGAACAGTGTGAAGGCTAATGCCCATGAATCAGGTAAAATTACAGGAAGAAGTTGGTAATTCAGCCAAGAGGGTTAGACTTGACTAAGACACATGCAGATAATTGGAAGGCTATTTCAGGACAGTAGAGACATGTGAGCCAAGGCAATGAAAAGGAGAATGGGATGTATGTAGTTAACACTGAACCCAGGCTGGAGGATATAACAGTAGTATGGATAAATAGCAAAAGCAGGGCTTCTAGGGGACCCTGAAAAACTAACTACAGATGGAGCTTCTGACATGAAAAAAATGAGTAGGTATTGTCAGGAATATTTCAAGTGCAAGTGAGATGGGTTTGAGTTTATAGATCTGTTACATGGAGGATATTTGCAATAGACAAAATGGAGAACTGGAGAGGAAAACTAGGGAAACTGTAGGATTGTGAGGCAGATCTGAGGGCCCCTTTGAGTTTGGAGGCCTCCAATTTTAGTGTTCTTTCTCTCTAAAGTTGTGTATTTTTCCTGAGCAGCACTAGGTAGATTTTGTATACATTCAGAGGAAGTAATTATTTCTATTAATCAAGTATTGGGATTATATTAGATGTGTGAGCAACTGGAAAAAATAAAAAGAAAGTTAAAGATATTTGCAAGCTGTTTAAATTGATGGACTATAAAAATCTAAGATGGATATGAAAGAAAGTTGAAGAGGTGATTCTGGGGAGAAGGTAAATGTCCAGGAACTGGAGAGTTCAAAGAGTTTAAAGAGCTGACATAGTGAGAATAACTGAGTGAAATATCTGGGAAAATGGGACGTTTTAATCAAAGGTATTTTGATCAGGTATGTCTTGATATATGACTTTATGGGTGATATATCAATATGAGGATACAGGTTACTTATATAACTGGAGGGAAGTAAAGATCATTCAAGATGAGGAGATTAAAAAAAAGCAATCAAAGAATGGAGCAATCTGGATTTTAGTGGATGGTCAGTGTGAACTGTGGCATTTCCCAGAATATGGTGGCACTGGGGATAAACATGGTTGGCAGAGAGTGAGAGTGGTGGCTAAGAGCTTGACTGATAGCAGTAATAAAGAAGTGAAGAAGGGTGACTGGATAAATGACGTAGGTTTCATTTATTTGGGAACAATTTTTTAGAAGATTGAAAGAGTAATGGTCTCTGTGCTAGTTGGCATATTTACTGCAGTAACAACCACCACCACCAATTCTTAATGTCTAACAAAAATATTTCTTTCATGTCAAGTATTGGCAACTGTTGGCAGAATGCTTCTGTAGCTCCACAATATCTTCCCAGTTCAGGAGCAGGTTGAAGAAACAGTTTCTATTTAGGACATGCAGCTCTTGAGTATAAAGGAAAACAGCAGAAGAGCAGATGTGATGGAATTCCTGTTTTTAATTTGCCTACTGTGACTTGAGTTCACATTTCAGCAGCCAAAGCAGGTCATAGTGCCACGCCTGACAATGAGATAGGGAGGTATATTCTGCAGAGAAAGAGAGATGCCCTGCAAGCCTTATGACAATGAATGAAAATGAATATAAAATTCTGTTTTTATAAGGGAGGTAGAAGTAAATGATTAGGAGAACTAGTACCATCCATCTACAGTTGGGAGATTGCAGCTAAAAGAATGATACATCTGCCTCATTTTCCTGTGGTTAAAGATTGAGGAAAAATCACTAGCTTCCACTCGAGAGAGTACATTTGTTTCTTGCAAAGAACCAGTTTACCCATTGAGAATGATATTAGTTGTGGATCTTTTGTGTATCACCTTTATGGTGTTGAGGTATGTTCCTTCTATCCCTAGTTTGTTGAGGGATTTAATCAAGAATGGATACTGTATTTTGTCAAATGCTTTTTCTGCATCGATTGAGAGGCTCATGTGGTTCTTATCCTTTCTTTTATGAATATGATGTATTACACTGTTTGATTTGCGAATATATTTTTTAAAAATTTTAATATAATTTTTTGTTTATTTACTTTTGAGAGAGAGAGAGAGACAGAGAGAGAGAGAGAGAGAGACAGAGAGAGAATGAGCAGGGGAGGGGCAGAGAGAGGGAGACACAGAATCAGAAGCAGGCTCCAGACTCTGACCTGTCAGCACAGAGTCTGACGTAGGGCTCAAACTCATGAGCTCTGAGATCATGACCTGAGCTGAAGTCAGACACTTAACCAACTAAGCCACCCATGCACCCCTGATTTGCAAATATTGAACCACCCTTTGCAGCCCAGGAATAAATCGTACTTGATCATGGTGAATAATTCTTTTTTTTATTAATTTTTTAAATGTTTATTTATTTTTGAGAGAGAGATACAGAGCATGAGCGGGGGAGGAGCCGAGAGAGAGGGAGACACAGAATCCGAACCAGACTCCAGGCTCTGAGCTGGCAGCACAGATCCCAACGTGGGGCTTGAACTCATGAATCATGAGATCATGACCTGAGCATAAGTCGGGCGCTTAACCAACTGAGCCACCCAGGCACCCCAATACTTCTTTTAATGTAATGTTGAATTTTATTTCCTGGTATCTTGTTGAGAATTTTTGCATCCATATTCATCAGGAATATTGGCCTGTAATTCTCCTTTTTAGTGGGGTCTTTGGTTTGGGAATCAAGGTAATGCTGGCCTCATAGAATGAGTTTGGAAGTTTTCCTTGCATTTCTATTTTTTGGAACAGATTGAGAAGAATAGGTATTAATTCTTCTTTAAATATCTAGTAGAATTCTCCTGGGAAGCTATTTGGCCCTGGGCTTTTGTTTGTTGGGAGATTTTTGATTACTGTTTCAATTTCTTTGCTGTTTATGGGTCTGTTTGTATTTTCTATTCCTCTTTCAGTTTTGTTAGTTGATATGTTTCTAGGAATTTATCCATTTCTTCCAAATTGCCCAGTTTGTTGGCATATAATTTTTCATAACATTCTCTTATAATTGTATTTCTGTGGTGTTGGTTGTAATCTTTCCTCTTTCATTTGTAATTTTATTTATTTAGGTCCTTTCTCTTTTATTTTTGGTAAGTCTGTCTAGGGGGTTATCAATTTTGTTAAATCTTTCAAAGAACCAGCTCTTAGTTTCGTTAATCTGTTCTACTGTTTTGTTGTTGTTGTTGTTGTTGTTGTTGTTGTTGCTGTTTCTGTATCATTTATTTTTGCTGTAATATTTATTATTTCCTTTGTTCTTCTGGCTGTAGGCTTTATGCGCTGTTCCTTTTCTAGCTTCTTTAGGTCTAAGGTTAGGTTGTGTATTTGAGACTTTTCTTGCTTTTGAGATGGGTCTGTGTTGCTATATTCTTCCCTCTTATGACCACTTTTGTTGCATTCCAAAGTTTTGGAGTGTTGTGTTTTCATTTTCATTTGCTTTCATGCATTTTTTTATTTCTTCATTAATTTCCTGGTTAACCCACTCATTCTTTAGTAGGATGTTCTTTAACCTCCAAATACTTGTGGTCTTTCCAAATTTTTTCTTGTGATTGACTTTAAGTTTTATACCATTATGGTCTGAAAATAGGCATGGTATGGTCTCATTCATTTTGTATTTGTTGAGGCCTGATTTGTGACGCAGTATGTGATCTATTCTAGAGACTGTCCCATGTACACTCAAAAAGAATGTGTATTTTGCTGCCTTAGGATGAAATGTTCTGAATATAACTGTTAAATCCATCTGGTTCAGCGTGTCATTCAAAGCCATTGTTTTCTTGTTGACTTTCTGCTTAGATGACTTGTCTATTGCTGTAAGTGGGATGATAAAATCCCATACTATTATTGTATTGTTATCAATGAGCTTCTTTATGGTTATTATTATTATATTATAAATATATAGTATATATATATTTTATCAAATATATAATTGATTTATATATTTAGGTAATTCAAATTGGGGGTATAAATATTTACATTTGTTAGATCTTCTTATTGGATAGATCCCTGTATTATGATGTAGTGTCCTTCTTCATCATTTGTACTGTATGACCCAGCAATTGCACTACTATGTATTTACCCAAAGTATACAAAAATGCTGATTTGAAAGGGCACATGCACCCCAGTGTTTATAGCAGCATTATCAGTGATAGCCCAATTATGGAAAGAGCCCAAACATCATTGACTAATGAATGGTTAAAGAAGATGTGGTGTGTGTGTATGTGTGTGTGTGTGTGTGTGTGTGTGTGTGTATAAAATGGAATCTTTATATATATATAAATATATAAAATGGAATATTACTCAGCCATCAAAAAGAATGAAATCTTGCCATTTGCAATGATGTGGATGGTGCTAGAGTGTATTAGGCTAAGCAAAATAAGTTGGTCAGAGAAAGACAAATGCCATATGATTTTACTCATATGTGGAATTTAAGAACCAAACAGATGAACATAAGGGAAGGGAGAAAAAAATAGAGGGGAGCAAACCATAAGAGCCTCTTAACTAAGAGAACAAACTGAGGGTTACTGTAGGGGAGGTGGGGGGGGGGAAGGCTAAATGTGTTGAGCACTAGGTGTTATATACAAGTTATGAATCACTAAATTCTATGCCTGAAATCAAAATTACACTGTATGTTAACTAACTAGAATTTAAATACAAGCTTTAAAAAAAAAGCAGGTTTCTTCTTAGAAAGCCTAATTCCTTCTGCTTTCTCTGGGATGAAATTTTATTAATTATCACCTTTTAAATTAAACATTCAATTTCTCATTTTCAACTAGATATAATTCCTAATTCATCTTTCTTAATACAAAATTATGCTCTTGATTGGATTACCTTTTCAAGCCATCAGCCTATCTCTTTTGGTCATTTTTAAATTATTATTATTGATTTAGTTTGAGAGAGAGAGAACCAGTGGGGAAGGGGCAAAGAGAGAGGGGGCAAAGAGGATCGAAGTGGGCTCTGCACTAACAGCAGAGAGCCCAATATGGGGCTGGAACCATGAACTGTGAGATCATGACATGAGTCGAAGTTGGATGCTTAAACTACTGAGTCAACCAGGCATCCCTCTTTTGATCTTTTTAATGCAAAGTCTCTTTTGTTGCTTACTCACTTTTTAGCTCTTAACTTTTTATAATTTGGAGAACATTGAGACTCATTTCTAAACACGTGTTGTTCATGTGCTCCTTATACTTCTCTTGTTTTCTTTTTTCTTTTCCTTCTCTGCTTTTTAAGAGGTGTTTAGGGGTGCCTGGGTGGCTCACTTGGTTGAGCATTGGACTCTTGATTTTGGCTCAAGTCATGACCCCAGGATCATGGGATCAAGCCCTGCATTGGACTCCACACTAGGCATGGAGCCTGCTTAGGATTCTCTCTCTCTAGCCCTCCCCCACCTCTCTCTCTCTCTCATGAACATGTGCATGTGCACTCTCTCTAAAATAATTTTTAAAAAGTACTTAAATATTTTTCCACTCTTGGCTTTTATGAGAAGTTTCTTAGTTCTCTCATCTCTGATTTCTCCTTTTCTGTCGACTGTCCTTGCTTTTCTTCCTTCTGTTCTAAATAATAGTTTCTCTTATTTGATTCTGTCTTTATGGCTCCTCTTCCTTCTGCTCCTTCTCTCTCTCTAGTTCTGCCCCCCCTACTTCCCCTCCTCCTCCTCCTTTCTCTCCTCTTACTTTCATTTTATAATAATAAATATGTAGAAAAAAGTGATTAAAAAGGAATGTGCTCTAAACTATCGCTGATGATAAAGACACTATGAATTACATTAATGTGGAGTTTGCACAGTCCTAGTTGAAAGAAACTTTTCCTTATAAGACTCTAGCATAAACCGAACAAAAAGCTGACTGGCCCATCACAATAGATTCCCAATTTATTTCTTCATTCCAGATGTCCTAGACATTTTTGGCAAAAATGAAGAACAAGGGCTAGACTAGTTAGGTTTGAATGTCTGCTCTTCATTAACTACTATGTGTCCTTGGGTATTTGATTAACCTCTGTGTCCCTCAGTTTCCCTATTCCTAGAGTGTCAATATTATTATTCAATAGGTTTATGGTTTTAGTTGTACATCAAGCTCTTAGAGTTTAGCACATGTAAGAAATCAAATGTTTTTATTTTTTATGCTATATTTTTTATAGACATATTTTTTATAGTGATCTTCTGTGGTAAAATCTTTATTGATTCTCTCTTCTTTAGAATTAATCCAAACTCCTAATCTTGCTCCTTGATAATATGATAATCACTTTCCATTATGATATCTATTTTTCTAGGTATGTCCTATATTCATGGCCAACTTCTGTTTGGTGGGATTAGGAGCAACCTGACAGTGTGGTATGTATCTTAACCATTTTTGTGTTCCTAGACTCACAGGCCTGGCATATTGTGTTCACTTAGTAAATGTTTGGGGGGCATGGATATGAATGCTATTTTCTCTCTTACCCCCATGCATTTGCTGTGTTTTTATCCAGTAGTGAGGCTACTACATTTTATTTCTGCCTGTCGAAATCATTCCTTCATTTTTCATTTCTTAATGAAACTTAAAAGCAGTCTCCTCAGTGAAATTCCATACTACATTTTGGGCATCATTTCTTTATGGCTGTCATCATAATTATGTACAGCCTTGACCTTTACTTTCTACTCCTTTAGGACTGGATTGTGTCTCCTTAGCTAGGGAGTCAGTTTCAACCCTTCAATATCAAGATTTTGTGATTATCTGTGTCTCTTATAACAGCTTATTGATTGTAGGTTTTCCAGTGTTTTCTATTATTGAAGGGGAATAAATATCTCCTCCCCTGTTTGCTCATTATTGTTTGTACCTTTGTATATAATATTTACTACACATTCCTTATACAGTTTAGAGTTAATTGCCTTATTTCTATCTTTGCCACTTGAGCCTTTGAGGAATAAGTGATTGAGTTACTTCTGTTTGTATTCTTCTGTTCCCTAACCTAGATATAGGTAAATTTTACTAAATCACTTGGATGAATTAATTTGGCAACTAGAAATTGATCTAATATATGTTTGGGTAAAATGATTCATGGAGGGGTGCCTGGGTGGCTCAGTGGGTTCAGCGTCTGATCCTTGGTTTCAGCTCAGGTCATGATCTCACAGTTCCTGAGTTTGAGCCCCACGTTGGGCTCTGTGCTGACAGCGTGGAGCCTGCTTGGGATTCTCTCTTTCCCTCTCTCTCTGTCCCTCCCCTGCTCATGCTCTCTCTCTCTCTCTCTCTCTCTCTCTCTCTCTCTCTCTAGGTCTCTCTCAAAAAAAAAAGAGAAAATTAAAGATTCATGGATGGTAGAAAATGTTAGTTGAATAATCTCTGGAGAAAATACCTCTTTAGATGAAGGGATAGTGTTTCAGATATTCAGAAAAAGAATATCTGTAGATCTGTAGAAACTTAACTTGTTCTTTTTATGCTTTTTGAATATTTTTTTTGCCTTTGTAATATTTACATTTTTTTCTAAACATATACTTTGTGTGTTATAGACCTATCTGAATGAGTGGAGGTGCTGGTAATACTCCTGTCACTCTACCCAGAAACAAAGAGGAGACCAACACATGTGATCAAATGCATATATCTAATCATATTTGGAAATGTGTACAGTATAGCAAGACTAAAGAAGAAGTAGTAAGAACCCACATCCTTTTATTTTTATTTCTTTTCCTGAATTTTTGTTAAAATTGAAATGGTGAGAGAAGTTGATCACAATATACCAATATTCAGTTTTTCAGGATCTGTAAAAACAAAACAAAATACTATGAGCCATTAATTAAAAGTATATAAGCTCTTTTTTCTCCAATTGTTTTTTTTTTTAAGTTTTGTTTAAATCCCAGTTATTTAACATATAGTGTAGTATTAGCTTCAGGTATACAATATAGTGACTCAACAATTCCATACAACTTCCAGTGATCATCACAAGTGCACTCCTTAATCCCCATCACCTATTTCACCTATCACTTTCCCTCTGGTAACCATCAATTTGATCTCTATAGTTATGGCTGTTTCTTGTTTGCCTTTCTTTCTTTTTCCCCCTTTGCTCTTTTGTCCACATATGAATGAAATCACACAGTATTTGACTTTCTCTGACTGACTTATTTCATGTAGCATAATACTGTCTAGCTCCATTCAGTTGTTTTAAAAAAGTTGAATGCTGGAAAGAATATTAGAAGCTGGAACTTCAGAGTTAAATGGATATGAATTTGAAGACTAATCTGCCATTTATACTTTGTGGTCTTTGGAAAGTCCCAAAAATAGCTTCAATTTCCTCATCTCTAAAGAGGAGACAATGGTATTAGCTTTACAGGGTTGCTATGAGTATTAAATGGGAATCAGTATTAAGACTATTTAGTGCAGTAACAGCACAGGAACTATTCTAAGTGTTCTGTGGTTGGTATCTATGATTATTATTTTTATGTCACATAACAGGGGTAATTCTCATTTGTATTAGTAATACAATACACCTATATTCAGAAATAGGAGCAATATATGATATTCTCCAATTTCTTCAATATTTCTTAAGGATCATGCTGTATCATGATGTATATGTTTCAGTCAATATAGCAAGAGATTATAGTAGGAGAGTTTTATTATGGGTTGTAATTTAGTTTATATTTCTATTCTCAAGGCTAATTGTAATATTTGCTAAACTATTTCATCCTTTTTTTGCCTTATTAGAGTTGGTAGGTCTTGAAAGAAGGAGGGGGCATTCTCTATGTCAAGTACACAGTTTGTGGGATTTAATAATCTCTGAAGTATACACTAACTTTTATTTACAAAGGCCCTAATTATAAGTGATTATTTCAGGGAAATAAAACACATTTTGGCACTGGAAACAGAAAGTCAAAATACATACATATTAGTGAGCTTTCAAAATCTTTCTTTCTTTTGTAGGAATCTGCTAGCACTGGGTTTATAGATATAAGCTATCAACTCAAGGAGATCAAATTTAGTTTTTGAAATAAAAAAGTATTAAGAGTTTCTAATCCATATGGCAGAGTTAAACACTATATTTCTTTTTTCTTTCTTTCTTTCTTTCTTTTCTTTCTTTCTTTCTTTTCTTTCTTTTCTTTCTTTCTTTTCTTTCTTTTCTTTCTTTCTTTTCTTTCTTTCTTTCTTTCTTTCTTTCTTTCTTTCTTTCTTTCTTTCTTTCTTTTCTTTCTTTCTCTTTCTTTCTTTCTTTCTTCCTTCCTTCCTTCCTTCCTTCCTTCCTTCCTTCCTTCCTTCCTTCCTTCCTTCCTTCTTTCCTTCTTTCTTTCTTTTCTTTCTTTCTTTCTTTCTTTCTTTCTTTCTTTCTTTCTTTCTTTCTTTCTTTTTCTTTCTTTCTTTCTTTTTGATGTGGGAAAAACCCACCTGTTCTTATTTAGGCACATCTTAAAGATACTCATTTAGTTAGAAAATATTTTGGAAAGTGTCCTTTACCTTGGTTTGCCTTGGTCTCCTTGTGGTTTTGCACCTTTGTAATCTCAGACCGTTGTGGAATTTACTGAAGCTGTTGTTGCTGGTTGACAGCAGTAGCGTTAGCTACTGGGGCCGTGGTAGTGCCAGCCGCAGGGGTACTGGTGATGTCTTCAAGTTGGGGGGTGATGTCTTCAGATTGGGGGGTGTTGTCTTCAGGTTGGGGGGTGATGTCTCCAGGTTGGGGAGTGTTGTCTTCAGCTTGAGGGGTGATGTCTTCAGGTTGGGGGCTGTTGGGAGCCGGGGTGCTGGATGCCACGCCTGCAGTTTTTCCAGCAGAGGCAGTCGAAGCAGTGGTGGTGGCAGCAGCAGTGGCGGTCGTGGAAATTAGGGTTGGAGCAGCACTAGAAGGGGCTGATGGTGCTTGAGCATTTACAGTGTTCTCAGGTGGTGATATAGGTCTGGGTGGTTGACCATGTGGGCTTTGGGGATGATGGGAGCAGGGAGGGGGATGGTGGCCTCTGAGGGGTTCATGCAGACTATGGTGACCACGTGGACTTCCGGAGCTCGTTCAGATTTTGCAAAATATCCTCTTAACAGCTTAGGACTTAATTGTTTAAGTAGTTTAAAATGCTCTTTGGAACTTTCACCAACCTTAAGAGAGAATATGAAACACAATTGTTTAATACAGGTGAGATGCATAAATTAGTCTGAACTCAGGCTTTAAAAATATATCTATATTATCACTGATATTTGTGTAAATATTCTAACTTCATTCCATAAGTAATTTGATTAGTGATCCTACCAAGTAGAGGGTTTTGAATGATGACCTTTGGTGAAATATAAAGTAAGCTGTATCTCTGCTATTCTTAAAGCCTAATAGTTTTATTATAGATTTTCCTAACATGTGATTCATTATAGACAAAATATTGAAAAGATTTTGGTGGTCAAATGACTGTGGAAAAGATTTGGGTAAACACATTTCTTTACTATAGGATTTATTAGAGTTTTTAATATAACATTCTATGAATATTTAGCATATCCAAGGGATACATATTTCCCAAACTTAATTTACCACGGAAGTGTGTATATGTGTAGCATTTCTTCATACTAGTGTTTTCGTGTTTAATAGATAACCTTTTGGGACATGCTGTTCTAATTTTTATCTTAGAAAAAAAAAACATAATGCACTTTATTCCTCTGAATAGAGAATAAAAGGAAACTATGGAAGCTTTGCATTGCTCTCTGTTCATAGGTCCAAAATATGAGATTGATAGAACATTGCATGAATCCATGTTGCTCACTCATTTGCACAGAATCACAGATATTAAAAGCTAGAAGTATCTTAGATCAGGCAGTGCATATCTACCCAGTGAAAGCCTCATTATAGCAAGGCCAAGGACAATTTTAATTGTCTTCAGTTACATGGGCTTTTAACCCGATATTCCCTTCAGATTTCCATTTAGACGCTTGCTTCTCATTTTGTCTTCACTGACAGAAGTTGATTCTTGGGATTCTACATATGACACTCCTGCCTCTTCATGAAACATTAGTTTTCAAAGTGAATAAATTCTAGGAGATAGTAGGACACTTGACTTTATGATGAAGGAGAAATAAGTTGACAAAATTGTCATAAACTTTCAAGGTAGGTTTAGAATTTTTTTCTAAATATCAGCACAATGTGTCACTAAACCTAGACTTTGTTTATTCCACTGTCTATCCTGCATTAGAAGCAGGAGAATGTTCTTGATTTTAAGGATTCATTTAGTGTACTTATCTTAGGAGGGGCAAAAGAGAGAACAGGGGATGTAAAAGGATGTGACAGTATTTTCAGGTAACACACCTTGTCATGCAGCCCACCTCCATTGTGACACAAAATGGGGATTATAAGAATTAAAAAAAATGATAGAGAGTGGAAACAAGAATTTGTGATTTGGAAAAGTCTTTCCAGATGATTCTGAATTTTCTCCCCCCCCCGCCATGAAAAACCATTGTTCTTGAGGAAAAAAACTATGTTTTTATATTTTGTAGGATCATAGGAAATGTCCCTTACTCAAAAACCATTAATATTTGTAAAGAAAAAGACATTTGCACTGAACAAGAACACATAGATAGTTTTTTGTACTGAGGGCTAGGTGAACTTTGCTTTTTATGTGCTAAGTTGTTCTGTTCCCGTTGCAGATTTATTATGTATCAAAGTGGCAGGCAACTGGGGGCAAGGTTTTGGTGTTCACAGAACTATTCCCCTTGAAGGACTCTCTTAGGTTGGGAATAAAAGAAAATATTTGTACTCTGACAACTCTTCAGACATAACTGACTTTTGATTATGAATGAAAATATAAAAGGATACCTAGAAATATAAATAGAACTTACCCCGAAGCTTTTCCGCTTATGTGCACCAGCTGACTAAAATGGAAATAGAGAATACAAATGCATATAAAAAAATTAGACCTAGAGCATATATGGCATATCAGGAATACTGATTGTAAGTTGTTTGAGGGAAGTATGTGGTTGGGTTAGGTGAATAGAATGGAATATGGTTTTAGAATTTTGAGTGTCCTTGTTAAATGTGGGGGACCTTGTAACAATTTAGAGCACACAGTTCATAGAATAAAGACTATCAGTTTTTCTGCAGGTCTTTAGGCAGAAGTGATCCTCTCCCTCTACATTCTCATGGATGTGTTGCCAACCAGTCTGTAGTTTACAGGTAGTGCAAGATTTGGCTCCCTTCATCATAATAACTATCATTTACTCTGATGCCAAGCTTGGGGACCACTATAGAACCAGCATCTTTATGAACTTGATATAAGGAAAAATCAGCCTGTCTTTTTGGGAGAGAAAAATGGGTGATCCAAAGAGCTCTGGAACAAGGTTTTTCACTGGATGGAAATTCTTCCATGTTACATTTTAGCATGGAACAACAGGGAAGAGGTGCTTGTGTTAGCAGTGCCCATAAGACATTGGTTGTTTGTGAAATAATACGGGATGAGGTTTGCAGCAGCAATAAGCCTTAGACGGTGTAATCTGCCCTTTAGATAATGTAACATAGGTGCAAGCTTTAGGTAAACAAATCTAGAAGTGTTAAGAGGATAGCAAGCATGAACTTTAAATTGGAAAGTTATATAACATGTCTAGAATTTCTCAATTTTTTTGATTCATGTGAAATCTCTTATATGGTTAAAAATGTATTTTATAGGATTCCCTATAGCAGTTTTTTCTTCTTTAGACATCCTTCTTTTTGAGGAGCTTACCAAAGACTAAATGTTATTCAGGAATGGTATTGCAGAGGTGGAATCAGAATACATAATTTAAAATCATAACACTACAAAATCCTACTTACACATGTTGGGAATTCTAAAGACTAAAAAAATATGTGGAAAAAAAAATAAAAATGTTGATTGTATCCTAAGGTCAACAAAAAGTGTACAAAGAAAGTTAAATTAAGATCTTAGGCAAAAATAAAATTAAACAAGTTTTGTGTGGATTAAAGTTATGTTGACATAAAACAATGGACTGAATGTACACCTTATGATTAAGAACTAAATAAGAAAATAAACGTAGGAGAAGATATCTGATATTTACCGAGAAGCAAGCAGTGACAGTCAAGATGACACCAATCAAAATGAGAGCCTTCATTTTGTCTTAGGGTCTTCTTCTAGAAGTAGACAGCAAAAGGTGATGCTTATTGGTGGTAGAAGAATAAAAAAATATATCATTTTTTTCCCCTAAATTTTAACCAAAGAAAAAACATTAATATATGTTAAGGAACGTTGATGGCATATGTTGTATATATGGTATGATAAAAAATTATCAAATTTATAAGAAGACTAGCCCAACAAATATGTGCAAAGGTTATGAATAAGGATTTACAATGGCAATACCTATAGTAGATAAAAATGTAGACAGAGTTAGCCCTTGTCTTATTGTCAAGAAAATATAGAGAACTTATTTTTTGAGCTTCTATTTTATAATTACTAAAAAGTTATTTTAGAAGGTAAAACGAAATTATGATCAAGATGGTGAAGTTGATATCCTTGCACACAGCCATTGGTTCTATTAATTGAGGTAATTTTTTTGAAAAACAGTATGGCAATATGCAAAAGATGAAAATGTTTGTACCTTTAACCTAAAGAATCTGTCTTGAGAATGATCTTTGGTAAATTAACCAATAGGAAAAAATTTAAATCATTTTAATGTTACTTATATGTAAAAAAATTTGGATACTGATAATCATGAAGACTTTATAGAAATTTAAAAAATGCTTATTATTGTAAGTGAAAAGCTTAACTGCCACACTGTGTGTAAATTATCCAAATAACACAAGTGAAAAGTTTAAATACATCATCGTGTGTAAATTATTCAAATGGACAAGAGAGGAACATGTAATTGAAAGATAAAATAAGTGTGATATGATGATTTAATATGCATGTGGATTTTCTGTTATTAAAATTTTACAGTGTTTTATAGATTTTATAACTTAAACACATAAAAGAAATCAGGAAATTGCCATTAAAATAATCTTTTCTGGCTCTGATTTTGACCTTACATTCTTAAGGCTTTAGACAAATAATTTTAAATGTGAATTAATAATTTAAAAATGCGACAAACATAAATATGAGATATTTATATTAATATTGCCATTAGTATTATTTTTATTATCCATGACTAACTTTTAGAAATTTGACATTTCTGCTAAACCTTTTATTTTCTTTTGATATGATCATTGTTGCTAGACCCTCCTTTTGATAGTAAATGCAAAACAAACAAAACCAAATCCAAACCTCTCCAATTGCAGTCCTTTGAGGTCTGTTATAAAATTATCCTTTCTTGGGGAATCTGGGTAGCTCAGTTGGTTGGGTGTCCGACTCTTGATCTCAGCTCAGGTCATGATCTCAAAGTTTGTGAGTTACAGCCCCTGGTTGGGCTCTGTGCTGATAGTGCAGAACCTGCTTGAGATTCTGTCTCTTCTCTGTCTGCTCCTCTCCTGCTCTCTCTCTCTCTCTTTCTCAAAATAAATAAATAAACTTAAAAAAAGTTATGCTTTTTTCATAACTTTGCATTCATATATCACACTTCAGTAATGGATCATATTTTTTTTTGTCACTATCCATTTAACTAATTCCTTTACCAAAGAAAAGTAGCTATGTAGAGGAATTCATGACTAATTATTTATGCTTATAAAATCTCAGGTTCAAATGTAATCTTTAAGTTACGGCTTTAAAAACATGATAGCCATTGGGGGTCCTGGGTGCTCAGTTAAGCGTCTGACTTTGACTCAGGTCATGATCTCATGGTTTGTGAGTTTGAGCCCCGAGTCGGGCTCTGTGCTGACAGTTCAGAGCTTGGAGCCTGCTTCAAATTCTGTCTCCCTCTCTCTCTGCCCCTCCCCCACTTGTACTCTGTCTCTCTGTCTCTCTCAAAAATAAACATTAAAAAAATACAAAAAAATACATGATAGCCACAACATAATTGACGGAGAATTACTTCTATGGAAAACAATTTGAGATATGGAAAATGATGATTATACTAACTAGAAACAAGATATAATCAGTCTAAGGAAAACTGATTTAAGTCTTTGAAATTTTAAAAATGATACCATTTAACAAGGGATCCTCTTTCTGCTTGTCTAGCAATGTCACAGCCTTACCTCAGATTCTGAAGTCTGGGAGCTTGGAGAAATAGTACAGGTAATTCATGCTTTATAAAGAATTTCACCACCACCCCTGATTATCCTTTCAATTTTGTTCTTATTGCTAAGCAAACTATTATTATTATTATTATTTTAGCATTTGCTTCTGGGCTAATCCAAACTATTTCCTGAAGCAAAAAATGGAGTGTTATAATCTTCAAAAGCTGACATTTCTTCTTTTCCTTTTTTTTTGGGAAACATCGCGGCTGATTAACTGTGCATCAGAAAAATTGAAGGCTTATTCTTCATAATTTAAAGATAATACTCTGAGGCAATTTCTTTCCTTTATTTCAGATAATGTTTTCTTAAATAACTTGACATTTTAGTAACAAAGCAGTAGTTATTGAAACTTGACTATAAACCCTAAGTCTGTGAACACTTTCATAATTAAGACTGCTGTTTATATTTGCCTTTCTACTGTGTGATAATGTTGTGGGCTCTGAGCTGGCATAAAATATTTGAAGATGGTAGCTTCTTTTGTGTTCATCTTTAGCTTTGTAAGATAAAGTACTTCATTCCTGAAAGTTAATTTTTTAATTAATTCTAAAATGAGCTCAACTTTAAACATTAGTAATTGGAGTGCAGCTGCAAACACCGCGTTCTTCTCTTGCCTTTCTTGGACATAAAAATGAGAAAAAGATAGCTAGTGAACTATCTTTTGACACCACTTAACATGTTGACATTAAGATGAATAATTTTTAATTAAATTGTAAATAAGATATGTTGTTCACCACATTTTCTCATAAAAATGAGAAAAAGATAGCTAGTGAACTATCATTTTGACATCACTTAACATGTTGACATTAAGATGAATAATTCTTTTTTTTTTTTT
>CM053567.1:138270941-138338392 GCA_028646485.1 Cryptoprocta ferox
GTTGATGGACATTTAGGCTCTTTCCATGATTTGGCTATTGTTGAAAGTGCCGCTATGAACACTGGGGTACATGTGCCCCTATGCATCAGCATTTCTGTATCCCTTGGGTGAATCCCCAGCAGTGCCATTGCTGGGTCATAGGAGAGTTCTACTGATAGTTTTTTGAGGAACCTCCACACTGTTTTACAGAGCAGCTGTACCAGTTTACATTCCCACCAACAGTGTAGGAGGGTGCCCGTTTCTCCACATCCTCGCCAGCATCTATAGTCTCTTGAGTTGTTCATTTTAGCCACTCTGACTGCCGTGAGGTGGTATCTCAGTGTGGTTTTGATTTGTATTTCCCTGATGATGAGTGATGCTGAGCATCGTTTCATGTGTTTGTTGGCCATCTGGATGTCCTCTTTGGAGAAGTGTCTCTTCATGTCTTCTGCCCATTTCTTCACTGGATTGTTTGTTTTTCGGGTGTGGAGTTTGGCGAGTACTTTGTAGATTTTGGTAACTAGCCCTTTATCCGATATGTCATTTGCAACTATCTTTTCCATTCTGTCGGTTGCCTATTAGTTTTTTCGATTGTTTCCTTTGCAGTGCAGAAGCTTTTTATCTTGATGAGGTCCCAATAGTTTATTTTGGTTCTTGAAGGATGAATGATTCTTTAATTAAATTGTAAATAAGATATGTTGTGCGCCACAGTAATTATCTTGCTCAGAAGAAACGTACCAGTCAGTGGACAATACAAATTGTGAGCATTGTAGTAATTTGACATTTGCTTTGATGTAAGTTTCCCTTCCTTGAAAGTATCATACATCATGACAAAGATAGGTAAACATTATGTACTTATACATGAATGGTCTATTGGTGGGTAATGAGATTTGTAATGCTTTTCTTTCAAGTTAGAGATTAACAATGCATATCTTCTGGGCATTAATTCACCCAGTGATGAATTGAAGATCAAATGAGAACCTTTAGACTTTTTCTCCTAAAGTTGAATTTGAGGGCACTGGACACAGTGTCTCCTTGGTTATCAGTTTTTCAGTTTGTTCATATATATATATATATATATATATATATATATATATATAATTTTAAGGATAGCTTATTACAATGAGGGTAACCTAAAATCCAAATCAAGATGCAGACATAGATCCATGTGCTTTTACATAGAATATACTTTTGTACATGAAGAAACTGAGACTTGAGAAAATAGCTAGCTCATAGTTTTAAGAGCCAGTATTTTAACCCAAATTTGTTGATCTTCAGAGCTTTTTCTTTTCCCTGCAGTAAGATATTTTTAAGTATGTTTACTTCTGTTAGGAAATTTTGATTAATTATGATATGCAGTAAGCTATAGGCAGAGAATTATCTTAGGCATTTTTGTGTCTTGATTAACTGATAGATTTCTGGCAAAAATTTAGGTGATAAATAATGTTTTTGACCAAGTAATATATATTATGAACTTCCTTTCCTTTTCTGATTTTGTTATAAATTATATCTAATCCAAAATTCTGTAGAATGAGAGGGGCGCCTAGGTGGCTCAGTCGTTAAGCATCAGACTCTTGGTTTCTGCTCAGGTCATGATCTCATGATTCGTGAGTTCAAGTCCCATGTCGGGCTCTATAGTGACTGTGCAGAGCCTACTTGGGATTCTCTCTCCCTCTCTTTCTGCCCCTCCCCCTCCCTCACTGTCTCTCTTTCTCTCTCCCTCTCTCTCTCTCTCTAATGAATACGACAAACAAAAATGAAAACAAAAAATTCTGTAGAATGAGAGAAAATGTGACAATTTCTACCCATAGAATGCTTGTTCTCATTAAAGAGAGGCAGCCAACTTGGTTAAGAACAACTACCAGTTGGGGTTGATACTAGAGTTATCAGATTTCTACCTAAAATTTTCATGTCAAAGAGTCTTTGTAGTTAAGGCTGTGCTCATTTTAATACCATTCTGGTTAAGAGGACAAATGGAATACACTCATATTGATAATTGATATTGATAATTATTCTTACTGATTCCTACTCTAGTTTCTTCTCTCTCTGCTTCTTGCTTCTTCTACATACCCAATCCAACTTTTACGTTTCCACCAACATAATCTTTCTAAAACACAATTAAACATATTAACCCCTTAAAACTTTTGATGCTTTCCATTTTATACAACAGCATCTCCTAAATCATGTTATATAGAGCATTAGTTCCTAAATCTATTTAAAGATTTTATTTTCTTATTTTTTATTTTGAGAGAGACAGAGAATGCAAGCAGAGGAGGGGCAGAGAGAAGGGGAGAGAGAGAATCCCAAGCAGCCTTCACACTGTCAGTGGGGAGTCTGATGCGGGGCTTGAACTCATGAACTGAACCATGAGATCATAACATGAGCCGAAATCAAGAGTCAGACATTTAACTGACTGAGCCACCCAGGTGCCCCAGTTCCTAGGGATATTTACTGGAGCTCCTTGAAAATACAGCTCCATGAACACTTCATATACATACTCTCAAATATGTATCCTCACTCCAACATTTCAGCAGTGCATTTTACCTTGAAAGTCTTTTTAACGCCTACAAAAAAGCCATTAATTCCCATGAAACTAGCTCAGGAATGAATTGTTATGTGAAATTTTAACTCTAAGTTGCTAACGTATGGTGTGATGGCTAATTTTATGTTTATTTGCATAGGTTGTGATAACTGTTTGTCAAATACAAGTCTAGATGTTACTGTGAAGGTATTTTATAGATGTGATTAACATTTATGATCTGTCAACTTTAAGTAAAGCAGATTACCGTCCATAACATGGATGAGCCTCATTTAGTCAGTAGAAGGCATTAAGAACAAAGACTGAAGTTTCCTGAAAAAGAAGGAATTCTGCCTAGAGACTGAAACAGAGAATCCCTATCAGAGGCTCCAGGCTGCAGTGTTGCTCTGTGGATTTTGTACCCAAGATTGAAACATCGACTCAACCTGAATTTCTAGCTTACCAACCTGTGCTGTGGGTTTTGAGCTTGCCAGTCTGCACAATTACATGACGCAATTTTTAAAAATTTTCTACATCCATCCATCCATCCATCCATCTATCCATCCATCAATCATTAGTTCTGTTTCTCTGGAGAACCCTGATCAATACACCCAGCCTGACACAGTTTGATTATTTTTGCTTTTGTGAGGCTATAATATCAGTTACAACCTAGTGTGTCTGTTACTATTCTCTCTCAGACTGTCTCTGTTCTAAACTGACTTGAGTATTATTGAGCACACCAAGTACAGTTGATCCTTGAACAGTGTTGGGGTTAGGGGTGCCAGCATCCTACATACTCGAAAATCCATGTATAACTTTTGACTCCCCCCAAACTTAACTGCTAATAGCCTACTGGTGAAGTCTTACAGATAACATAATCAGTCTATTGACACATATTTTGTATGTTATATGTATTATATACTGTATTCTTACAATAAAGTAAGATAGACCGAAGAAAAGGTTCTTAAGGAAATCATAAGGAAGAGAAAATATATTTACCATACTGTAATGTATTTACCAAAAAAAAAAAATACACATGTAAATTGGCCTGTGCCATTCAAACCTGTGTTATTCAAGGGCCAACTCTACTTTCATGCTTCTGAGTTTTTGCCCTTGCCCTTCCTTCCCTCAGCTTGAACCCAGTGATCCCCTTCTTGTCCTGGTAAACTCATATTTATTTCTGAGTACCAGCTCATGCCATCTTTCCTCTGAGAGCATTCATAGCCTCATAAATGAAACCACCATCCACTTTTTCATTTAATTAATTCATTTAGTAGATATTTATTGAGCATCTACTGTGTTCAAAGCTCTCAGAAGTGAGCAGTGGACAAGAGCTATATGATCTCTTTTCTTGGAATGGGGTGATCAGCTCTGTTTACTCAGGACACTCAAGTGCCTATTGTTGTGAAGCCATTATTAATACTGTCTTCTTCCAGTCTCACAAGTATTTTGGTTTTGATAATAAATTATGTGGTCTTTTTCATTATCAAACATACAGTTTAGTAAGGAAGACAGACTTTAAGCAGGTGTTGCAAATTGAATTGTGTCTTTCCTTTACCTCCAAATATGTTGGAGTCCTAACTCCCGGAACCTGAGAATATGACCATATTAAGTTTGGGGTCTTTGCAGATGTAACCAAGTTAAGAGGAGGTCATGCTGGATTAAGGGTCTTAATCCAATGACTGATATCTTTATAAGTGGAGAGAAATTTGAACATGGAGACACACAAGAGAATATCACATGATGAGGGAGGCAGAGATTGTAGTGATGTGTCCATAAATCAGAGTGTCAAGGACTGCTAGAAACCACCAGAAGCTAGAAGAAGCAAGAAAAGATCTTCCCCTTGAACTTTCAGAGAGAAAAAGCCCTGCTGACACCTTGATTTCAGATTTCTTACCTTGAGAACTGTGAAGAGAATAAATTTCTACTGTTTTAAGCCATCTAGTTTGTGGTAATTTGTTACAGCTTTCCTAGCAAATCAATACAACAGGCAACTTGAAAGATTATGTGTGTTACATAAGCAAGATGTTTTGTGCTATGAGGCAATATGATGGGAGAATACAGAGGCCTACTTGGTCAGAGGAATTGATAATTTAGGGAATTTTAAGAAAGTTTCAGAAAGAGTCTAGAATGTTCAGTCATCCTGAGATAAGACATAGCTTGATGCTCTAAAAAACCAACAGAAGATCTATATAGGTAAGATTTAAGAGTAGAAGTTGACAGTAACGTACCATGAGGCTGCATAGATTGGCAATGCCCTGGTTGTGGAGAATCTGACAAATAGCAAAATGATTTTGGACTTTATTTTGAAGTTGGCGGAAAGTCACTAGAGCATTTTGGGTATGGAGTTGGAAGTGGCATGATACGTTTGTGATATAAAATGATATTCTTGCTTGATAAAACTTGGTATAAAGAAGAAGCAGTTGGAATGGAGACAAGTGGATTCCTGAAGGCCCCAAAGGTGAAATCTTTGTTTTTGTTGCATGTGGGAAATGGGAGAGGGGTGTGAAGGAGGAGTGCCAGTTTCCAGCTTGGACAACTGTGTACGTGGTATCTTTTGCTTGAGATACAGAATATTAGAAGAGAAATATGAAGGAAGGGGAATGCCAATTTAAATTTGACTTCTGTTATCTTTGAAGTGTATGGCAAAAATGCAAAAGAACATACCAGTGGCATTGTGGAAATAGACTGCAGACTAAAAGTTTAATTCATGTATCATTTATTTGTTTCTAATCTGCAACGGGTATAAAAATTGGATAACGCACATATATTACACACATACTGGCCCAATTCCCCAGTCTTCTTGGTACCTTGAAGTTATAAATGTTCTTTAATGCATCCTTATGTAGAACATCTCTTTAGGAGAACTTTCTTTGTGGTCAGGGGTCTTTTCGTTTTATAGCTGTTCTCTCTCTTTCTCTCTCTTTCTCTCTCTCTCTCTCTCTCTCTCCCTCCCTTTCTCTCTTCCTGTCTATCTCTCATATTGGATCAGGAATTCCTTAAGACATGGAAAAGAGCTTTATGTCACAGGTTAGGGGAAGCTGTAGGTAAGGGCTACAGTGTGGATTGTGAATATATGAGGATTTGAACAGGGGTTACATTAGGACAGAGAGGAACTTTGGACAGAGGTATCTTGTGTCAGAGTAAACTATAGATAAGATTATCTTGTGACTTAGGAGTATCTTTTATGAAATACAATAAAGTATAAGTGATATTATTGAAGAATGTATATGGTTAGTGGGGTACACAACAAGTTATCACACCTAGAGGTGGTTAGAGAAGCTAGTACTTGAGGTGAGTCGTGAAAGATGATTAAATATTTACCATGTGAAACTGCAGAGAATTCTAGGGACAGAGAATATGTCCTTCTTCTTAGAAAGACAAGAATTTGAAACTGTTAGGATTCTTAGTATTAGGATGCTTCGGTTTTAACCAACAGAAAACTTCAACCCAAACTTGAACTAGAATGGAAAATGTATTGTCTCAGGTAGATAAGCAGACCAGGCTTATATGAGGGTTTGATAATATGATGTGACTAGACTCAGTTCTTTATATTTCTTGGCTCTTATTTCTTCAGCGTTGGCTTTATTTTCAGCACCATGCCTCCTTATGATCCCTAGATGGTTCCAGAAGCCCCTTGCACTACATGTTTCCAGACTGACAGTTTCTTTCAGAAGTTTATTTTCCACAAATGTGTCCTCTTTGCTCTGATTGGTTTATGTGCTTATCCTTGAATGACTGTGGCAAGGTGTATGGGACATCGGAGTAATTAGGTCTTTGATGGAATTGGGGGTGGAGTCTATCTCATTGAAATGTGTGGAAGGAAAAGAGTTGTATTACAAAGAAAATTTTATAGCAGGCAGCGGTTAGAAGCTAGACCAAAAACAGTAGATGCTACTCACATTAAGGAAACTTTAATTCCTTTCATTTCTTCATTTATTAACATTTATTGAGTACCTATTAGGTACTCTTTAGCTCAGTAGCCATGGATCCCAGCTGTTAGGGAGTATACATTTAAAACTTTGTATAGATAGATTATAGTGTGTGAAAGGTGCTGAGGAAAAAGGTGGGTGGGGGGAAAATCACACAGAGGCTTATGTGCCTTGCTGAAGAGTTTGGACTTTATCATAAAGACAATAAATAAAGACAGCAAGTAGAGAGCTTTAGAAGAAAGATGAGGACTCCGGGGCATAATTAATTGATGGGAAAGAAGACAAGAGGTGGATTGCCAGTTACAGGATTGCAGGCAGGCTTAAAGAAGGGAGTGGCAGTGGAAATAGAGAAAGAAGGAGGGTTATAAGTTGACAATGTGTGACTGAACTTGGGCTCTAGACTCCTACAGATGTGGAGAACTAAGCTTTGCCACTTCCTGGCTTGGTTATCCTGGTCCAGTGGCTTTTCTCAGTTTTTTCTTTGGTCATCAGGAAAATGAGACTATCCAAAATGCCCACCCACTGTATGCCCCAAACTCCTTTCTAGAATCATTGCTATTTTAGTACATTTGGGAATAAAACTGTTTCACATTTATTCCTTAATTCCCTATCTTAGCTGTGTTTCTTAGGCTCATCAATTCCTTTATTCAAGAATTACATTTAAGACCTTGTTTCTTTCAGATGTTTAATGAAATTTCAGGGTAAGGAGAAATTTTACTATGAAGCTGCATCATTTAAAATTGATTATTAGGCACCCATTCTTTGAAAAGTCTGATGTCCACTGGTCACCAATAATCTCACTGGCCACAGCTTTTTTTTTTTTTAATTAAGGTTTGCTTGACGTACAACAACACTGGACACTCATATTTCTGAACTCTAGCCAGTTGCCAACATTCTCTCTTCTTCCCATCTTTGTCCAGTCCTATCTGTAAATTCCCATCATCTTGTCTTATAGTGCACATTATCTTTTTAATTGATTAACTGTTCTAGTCCAGCTTATGCCTCACTCTCTCTCAGTCAAAAGGGACTACCAAACTTTTTTCTTCTTCTTCCCTCCCTCCCTCTCTCCCTTCCTTCCTTTCCTTTTTTCCTTTCCTGTCCTGTCCTTTCCTTTCCTTTCCTTTCCTTTTTCTTTTTGAGAGAGAGAGAGAGAGAGAGAGAGAGAGAGAGAGAGAGAGCAAGCATATGTAAGCAGGGGAGAGGGGCAGAGGGAGAGAAAGAATCCCAAGCAAGCTCCATTCTCAGTGCAGAGCCTGGCGTGGGGCTCGATCTCATGACCCTGGGATCATGACCTGAGCTGAAATCAAGAGTAGGACACTCAACTGACTGAACCACCCAGGTACTCCCAAACTATTTTTTAAACAGTGTTTCTGAAAAGAAATATGGTTGCAGTTTGTAAAATAATGATGCTTTCAGCCTGCTGCTTATCTCAATACTAAGGTTGATTTGAGAACAAAATCAGGGCTTTGAGCATGTTGTGTCCTCAACTCTTCACATTTTTCAATCTTAGCTTAAATCTCACTTTCTCAGAGACAACGTCCCTGGATTTAAAATTGTGTGAAGTCTGCAGCTATACTATTTTTGTTTGTAATACCCAACACAATCTGTAGTTGACATTGCTTCATGTGTGATTATTTGAGACTATTTGTTTGATATTTATCTTTTCCAGTGGATTAATTTCCATGATGGTGGGGCCTTTGTCATTTGGTTCACTACAGCATCCACAAGAGGATTTTGAGGTATTTGGACCATAGCAGGTACACAATAAATATTTTGTAAATGAAAACTGATGTTGACAATTGTTCATCCCCCCATGTACACTTTATATTCTGGATTTCATGCATTTATAACTGCAACAAAATCGTCTGCATTTCATTCCTAGAGATAATCGCCGTTAAGGTATTGTTATATGTATCTACACACACACACACACACACACATATATATATATATATATATGTATATATGTCATATGTATCATCATGTAAATTTCATTTACAAGTTTAGTATGATTTTTTCCTTTTCCCCTATGTGATTAAATTATTTTATAGACCATTTAAAAATGCATACTGTGGCTTTATATGGGTATACAGAAATGTAACTAATTCCATGTCACTAGAATTTTAGATTACTTTTAGTGTTTCTCTTATATAAACATATAAAATCAAATGAATGTTCCCAACATCCTTTTTTGGTAAAACTGTGAGAGCTAGGAGAGCATAGTGATTAAGAGAGCCTGAGCTATGTAGAAAGATTGCTTGGTTTGAAGCTTTTACTACATAGTAACTATGAGGCTTGGGGATGTTATATAGATTTGCTGACTCAGTTTCTTTATCTGTAAAATGAGTATAATATTGTTCTTTCTTATAGGATTGTCATGAAAAGTAAGCGTTATTCCAAATGTGAGCCCAACAAAATCTGTAATAACTGTCAGCTATTTTAAAGAAATTTTTAAGAAAATTCTTTGTTGCAAAATAGGCCAAAACCTTTAAATATTTTTTATATCGTACTTCTTGCATTTACTGTTAAACCACCTCCCAAAAGGGTGGAGAAATTTGCACTAGCCAACACTGAATATTTAAAATGATCATTGTTAATTGTCAAATGAATAAAAAAACATATATATACATATTATATGATAGTTTTACTTTCTTTAAATACTATGACCATTGAGTTTTTCTTATGTTTACTTGCAATTTGTATTTCATGAATTATCTATTTATTTCTACTGTCCATTTAAAATGCTTTCTTTTCAGGAGTTCTTCATAGAATAAGGATAGTAATCTTTTGACTGCCATGTATAATGCAATTATTTTTCCACAGTTATCATTTGCTTTTTGATTTTATGTTAATTGTATTTTGTACAGAATTTTACCTATTTATGGTATCAAATCTATGAATATTCTTTTTGCCATTTCTTATATGCTTAAATTTCTTGACTCCATTTAAATAAATGTACATGTGTTTCCTTGTACACTTTTGTATGATTTTATATTTAAGCCTCTTGTCTATGTAGAATTTATTTTAGATTGCGGTCTTAACACTATAGCTTAATTTTTCCTCAAATACTCAGCTATCAAGGAAGGCTTAATTCCTCATCATATTTCATGGTTTTGAAGTGCACTTTACCATGTACTAAGTTTTTTAGTTAAAATGGTGTTTCTGGGGGCACCTGAGTGGCTCAGTCAGTTGAACATCTGACTTCAGCCCAGGTCATGATCTCACGGTTCATGAGTTCAAGCCCCACATCAGGCTCTGTGCTGACAGCTCAGAGCCTGGAGCCTGCTTTGGATTCTGTGTCTCCCTCTCTCTCTGTCCCTCCCGACTCTTGCTCTGTCTCTCAAAAATAAATAAACATTAAAAAAATTTTTTAAAAAAGAAAAAAATTAAATGTGTTTCTGAGTTTTAACAGGCTACCATAATTATTCTAGTCAATAGTCTATCAAATGGTGTAAACCCCTCCTCCTCCCCCACACCAAGTGTACCATTTACTATTAACCCACTGTTTTGGCTTTGTTTTTCTTTTTTAAAAATATAATAAAATTATGAGCCTCTGGAGAATAATTCTGTCCTTTGTGTCCAGAGCTAAGTTGTTTTTTTTTTTTTAAATGTTTATTTATTTTTGAGAGAGAGAGAGACACAGAGTGCGAGTGGGGAGGGGCAGAGAGAAAGACAGGGAGACACAGAATCTGAAGCAGGCTCCAGGCTCTGAGCTGTCAGCACAGAGCGCCACGAGGGGCTCAGACTCACAGAACTGCATGATCATGACCTGAGCCGAAGTTGGAGACTTAACTGAGTCACCGAGGCGCCCCTAAGTTGTTCTTTAACCAAACAATGGATTTTAATTTTACAGCTGACCCTTGAACAGCATGAGTTTGAACTGTGCAGGACCACTTATATGTGGATTTTTTTATGGTACAGTACTGTAAGTGTATTTTCTCTTCCATGTGCTTTTTTAAATAAAAAAGCTATACTTTATTGTATGAACGCAGCATATAACAGATACACAAAATATGTGTTAATTGACTCTTTATATTATTGATAAGGATTCCAGTCAACAGTAGACTATTAGTAGCTTAGTTCTGGGGGACTCAAAAGTTACAGGTGGATTTCTGACTGGCAGAGGAATCAGCCTCCCTTATCCCCATGTTGTTTAAAGGTCAACTGTGCTTATGTATTTCTCGTAATTTGAGAATTCTGTACTGGAATATCAAACACATCTACACACAGTAAGTCAGTTGCTGTCAAAAGATTTATTGAAGAAAAATTAGCAAGATGAAAATAGACCCATTTAAAAAGTCTGTGTCAGAAAAGAATGAAGATACATGTCCTTGAATTGCTAACCAAAAGCATAATAAGAATGGAATATCAGTGTTTATGACCTGAAAAAATTGACAAAAATTCAGGAAAGAAATTTTACATAAAGAAAATTAAATTGATTCGTACATTTATACAAAACATTGTTTTTGAGAAATTTACATGCTTATGAAATAATCATTTTTTCTTAGTTTGCGTACAAAATAAGCTAGGAACCCTATAATATGTCTTATATTTCTTACATGTGGGTGCTAAACAATTACTAAATAGCCTTAATTCTTAGTGAGGATTGCAAATATATTTTTTAATAGAAGAGAATCATTGGATGCATGAAAAATATATGTTTAGAATTAGCATTTCAGAACTTTTAATACTACAGCATTTTTTTGGAGATAAGTTAATTCAACTCTCTTCAACTCACACTAAAATATGCTATTGAGGGTTAACTAAAATGACAAACATCATTAAATGTAGTAGGAAGTGAGCTTTCTGTTGCTCTTTCTTCATATCCCTGAAGGCTGGGATTAAATATTTTTATATTAAGATAAATAATTAGAAAACTAAATTAAACTTTCTGATATGAGGGGAACTCTTGCTTACTGAATTTTTTAAGTTTCCATAAATATATTCTACTGCATGACCTCTATTGTTAAGTATCTGCATTTTCTGAGTCTAATACTTGCCTTAAAGGCTCACATTCTTTAACTTATTAAGATTTTTGCTTGTTGGACAAACTTCTTAGATGTCAAAACTGGTTGTTCAGGCTATTACTCAAGTCCATGTGGCATCTGTTTTGTTGCTCTCAAATCAGGAACTCATCTGGTTCTTCTTTCAGGGGCTTAAAGACACCTATTTCAGTTGTAACAGCATCGTCCTCATGGGTTAGGGTATCTAGATCAGAGGTAGCTCTTGAAAGTGGCTCACTGTCCTTAGTTACAGATTCCACTGTATTATTTTTAGACAGATCTTTTGTTGTAAAAGATGAATCTTCCATGAGGTTCACATCTACTGATGTAGGAACTTCAAAGTTATTTATGTTTTCAATAAAAGGAAGCAAATTGGGATGGTTTTCTGCTTCATTTTAGTATCTTTCTCCATCCAAACATTGACTTCATCCATAGACTCTTCAGCAGTTGGCAGAATATCTTCTGGGTTATTGTTGCCCCTTTTGACAGTGGTAGTGAGCTCAAACAGATTGATGAACGTTTTCTCATCAGAGTCTGTTAGTGTAGGCACAGCATCGGGGTCATCCTCTGGAATAATAGGGTTCATCCTTCTTAACTGGAAGGGCAGGGGTGTCCACAATGCTGGTGGTGCCATCCTTTAGGCTTCCTGAGACTTCAGAAGTGATTGAGACATTTTCATTCCCTGGGCCAGTGATATCCAAGAGAATATCTTCTTTTGCCATGTTAGTGGAAAAATCTATTAAAGAAACAGTGGCACTCGGTGATGAGATATTACCAATTTTCACTGGAATGAAGTTTTCAGTAATAGAGTCATTAGCCGTGGAGTTTGCCATGCCTTTCAGAGTAGTAATTTCTTTCTCCAGATGTGTTGATGACTTAATGAGACTCAGCATCATCTTCTGATTTTTGTTTTTCCTTTGGAGATGTAAACTTGTTGCCTACTGTTGAAAAATTATTTTCTAGTGTATAGTCATTTACTGAAGTAATGTGGTCTTCTGAAGTAATGGTTGTTTCTGATTTAGGAGTAGTGTTGTCAGCCCCAAATAAAATGGTTGCTTCAGTTGTTTTGCTGCTTTCTGTTGGAGGATGAGAATAATTTTTTGGCAAACCATCTTTAGCCATGGGACAAAATGGCACCATGCACACTCACAGGTCTTTCCCTGGGCCCAGTGGTATCCCTAGGAAGGAGAGTGATGTTCATGATAGTGATTGAAGCATTGGTCATCATGGTGATTGTTGCATCAACCATAGGGCCAATGGCACTGGCTCTTTTTGGAGGTTGTTTTCTGTGCTCTGGCTTGGCAACTAGTTTGAAGAGTATAGATAGCAGATGAAAAAGACAGTAGAATCCTCTCTGATTATGAAATCAACATTCACAGCTGGATTTATCTTGTTTTGTTTATAAGGGATGTGCCTTCCAATATGGAGGTAGTGTCACTTGAAACAGACATAGCAGAGTCTGCCAGGTACTTTGTGGGTTGAGTGTCAGTGGGGAAAACTCTGGGAGCCATGAGAATATCAGCATTAGCTTCAAGCTGGCTGTCTTTCAAGTAAGTTAACAATATCTTTTTCAGGTATAGTGTCTTCTTTTGAGATTTATGGTTATTTAAACGTCTAAAAACATTGATGACAGTTTTGGCAATGATTGTAGCATGCAGAAGGTAATTAGGTAGGAAGGATTTCAATTAGTTCTCCTCTTCAGAGAATAAATTTTTACTTTTTCAGTAAAGATAATGAGTAAGTAGTATTTAGGGTTTTTGTAGTTTTCTTATTCATTATAATTCTTACTTTTTTGTTAATTAACATGCTTAACAAGGACAATATCAGGTTTTGTAGATTTAATTTCTTCAGGAATATTTTTCTGTAGAGTGTGTTACTTCAACCTAATGCCAGGGAGTTGGCATTATATGTCAGAATTCACCCAGAAACAAAATCAAAGTGTGGAATAACTGTATTAGCCTTAAGAATTTTATCCTCAAATTTCAGAGGGAATGTTTTCTATAATGATGTTAGTTAATTCAACCATCATAATTTTTTATCATTCTTAATGTGCCTTCCAATATGAAAGGAGATTATAGTCTGGTTTTAGCTACTTAGATGAAAGGAGATTATAGTCTGGTGTTAATATTTTCTCAGTGTCAGAAGAAAGAGAATTTTCTGACTCCGATACAACTAAATCTGAAAAGGGGTAGCAGTATCAGCCAAAGAGGTGGTTTTCATCTCAAAGGAAAATGTTTTCTCTTCATTAGATTTGGACTCAGCCTCCAACTTTACAGTGTCTTTTCTAGGTTGATTGGCCTGGGATATATCTTCACTCTGTAGAATTATAATAAGTTTTAAGATGGGCATTTTTCATTTTAAAGATACAAGTAGCTTCTCCAGAAATGTTTTTGCTTCAAGGAGATATCACTATGGAGGGTCTCAATGTATCTATTGACATAGGAAATGCTGTCAGCATCAGGGACAAGGAAGAAAGTCTTTTAAGTTAGTGACAGGCATGGTTCTTTATTTCTAAGTCATTTCCAGTGACAGGAAAGAAAATCACAAGGTAAAGCCCTTCTTTGGGTTTATTAACTCAGTGGGAGGTTTTTTAACCTCTACTACCCAACCCGCCTCTCCCCCCATTATCTAGTGTTTATGATGTTTAATTCAGAATAAACATTCTATAAATGGAAGATTGGTGTCCTTTTGGGGGGAATTCTTTTTCTGTGTCAAAAAGGGAAAAAATGGAAGTGTTAGAAATGTCAGGTGAAACGATACTATCTTTGTAGACAGTAATTTGTCAAATAATCTTTAATTTCAGGGATTACTGTTGTGCTCACATCAACTCTGCTTCTACTAATATAACTGTGAAGTGGGATCGCATTGATTATAGCAAATGAAGGCTTTTCCTGGCTATAGAGAATATTATTATAATTATCTTTTTACCATTGACCTCAAAAAGGACACTTTACATGGAGAGTGTGTGTCATCCATTAAAGAGCAGGAAGCATATGATTAAAATCCTGGTGGGACTGCTATAATTTTAGCAATTTTGAGGGCAGAACTGGAATCATCTGCTCTGGGGAACATAGGATACTCTTATTGGACCAACAGATCATTACCACCAAAGATACTAGTTGAGTTAAGGATAGAGGATCAGATTCTTAGGTGAGTTTCATTTTATCTGAATAGTACTTTCTTCTATTGTTGTAGTGTCTATTACACTAATGGAAACAGCTTGTCTTTTCTCTGAAAAGCATCACGTTTATATTTAAGTAGCAACTTCTTCAGGTCCAGGATGAAAAAAAAATCCCTTTTTTAAGTGGGGGGAAAAAAAAAGGAAGCTGTAACCAAAAGAGGGAGAGTTCGCAATAAGGCCTCAGGAATGTTATCTGACAATTTAAGATTTTCAACGATGCTTGACTAGAATGAGTCCTCAGACATAGACTTTGAAAATGCTGATGTCATAGTGATGTTCACCCATTAAGACTGTCTTTGTATGGAGGATATCTTCAGATTTATCAGATGAAATGTAATGCGCCATTTTAAAAGAATTAACTGAGACAAGTGGTATCTCCTATGGACATTAGGATTCCTACTTTATTATTATTATTATTATGATTTATTGTTTTAATATTTATTATTAATATTTAATATTGTTTTAATATTATGTTTAATATTTATTTATTTATTTATAATATAATTTATTGTCAAATTGGCTACTATATAGTGTGTAAAATATGCTCTTGGTTTTTGGGGGTAGATTCCTGTGGTTAATTGCTTACATACAATACCCAATGCTCATCCCAAGTGCCCTCCTCAATGTAATCACCCATTTTCCCCTCTCCTCCACCCACTCCCTATCAACCCTCTGTATTTAAGAATCTCTTATGGTTTACCTCCCTCTCTGTTTGTAACATATTTTTTCTTCCCTTCCTCTATGGTCTTCTGTTAAATTTCCCAAATTCCACATATGAGTGAAGTAATATGATATCTGTCCTCTGACAGACTTATTTCACTCAGCATAATTCCTTCCAGTTCCATCCACGTTGCTGCAAATGGCATGATTTTATTCTTTCTCATTGCCAAGGAGTGTTCTATTGTATATATAAAGTACATCTTCTTGATCCATTCATTAGTTGATGGACATTTAGGCTCTTTCCATAATTTGGCTATTGTTGAAAGTGCTGCTATAAACTTTGGTATACATGTGCCTCTATGAATCAGCACTCCCATATCCCTTGGATAAATTCCTACTAGTGTTATTACTGGGTCATAGGGTAGTTCTACTTTTAATTTTTTGAGGAACTTCCACTCTGTTTTCCAGAGCGGCTGCACCAGTTTGCATTCCCACCAACAGTGCAAGAGGGTTCTTGTTTCTCCACATTCATGCCAACATCTGTTGTTTCCTGAGTTGTTAATTTTAGCCACTCTGACTGGTGCGAGGTGATATCTCAGTGTGGTTTTGATTTGTATTTCCCTGATGATGAGTGACGTTGAGCATCTTTTCATGTGTCTGTTGGCTATCTGGATGTCTTTTTTGGAAAAGTGTCTATTCATGTCTTCTGCCCATTTCTTCACTGGGTTATTTGTTTCTCAGGTGTGGAGTTTGGGAAGTTCTTTATAGATTTTGGATACTAACCTTTTATTGGATATGTCATTTGCAAATATCTTTTTCCATTCCATTGGTTGCCTTTTAGTTTTGTTGATTGTTTCCTTTGCAGTGCAGCAGCTTTTTATCTTGATGAGGTCCCAATAGTTCATTTTTGCTCTTGATTCCCTTGCCTTTGGAGATGTGTTGAGCAAGAAATTGCTGCAGCTGAGGTCAAAGAGGTTGTTGGCTGCTTTCTTCTCTAGGATTTTGATGGTTTCCTGTCTCACATTTAGGTCTTTCATTCATTTTGAGTTTATTTTTTATTGTATGAGAAAGTGGTCTAGTTTCATTCTTTTGCATGTTGCTGTCCAGTTCTCCCCAGGACCATTTGCTAAAGAGATTGTATTTTTCCCATTGGATACTCTTTCCTGCTTTGTCAAAGATTAGTTGGCCATACATTTGTGGATCCAGTTCTGGGTTCTCTATTCCATTGGTCTATTGTGTCTGTTTTTGTGCCAATACCATACTGTCTTGATAATTACAGCTTTGTAGTGGAGGCCAAAGTCTGGGATTGTGATGCCTCCTGTTTGGTTTTCTTCTTCAATATTACTTTGGCTATTCTGGGTCTTTTGTGGTTCCATACAAATTTTAAGATTATTTGTTTTGGTTTTTGAAGAATGCCAGTGCAATTTTGATTGGGATCGCATTGAATGTGTAGATTAGAATTCCTACAATTGAAAGAGTCTGTGTAACTTCAGATTTTATAAATTTACTGGAGAAAATAGAGTTATTAGCCTTAGGTGAGGTGATTATCATCATTGTTAAATGTAGCTGCTGGGAAGTTTCAGGTTCAATATCTTCATTCATGAGAGAATTGCCAGCTTCAGAAACAGGGAGGTGAGAGGAGCAGTTACTTCTTGAACTTTGGTTAGAGCAACAACCACATTTTTGGCCTCTTCATCTCCAGTGATTGGAATGTTGGGTGCATGAGTAAATAAATTGTAATTGAAGGATGTGTTGCCTGTGGTATCACTATTTTTTTTCAAGGAAGATGGCGTAGATAGCAGGATCAGTAATGACTCTCATTTCTGTTTTGTTGTTTGTAGGCTCCTCAGGGATATCCTTTGGAGTAATTGTTTCTGTGACTGAAGAATATCAGGTTTAAAGAAAGTGTTTCCTTCAACCTCTTTGTTAGCTTGTGGTACAATAGAAATTGAAATCTAAATAATATATATTTTTTATCTTGAAAATGGATTAATGTGTATCATTTATGCTTTCTGAAGTTTGAAGTTCAGTATGTGTTGCTCTGAAATTGGCTAATTTAATTCCAACTGAGAATTTCCTTCTACCATGGAAATGATCTCTGTGTAAGATAAAGATTTTTCATCAGTAGGAATAATGGTAATTACTTCTGTGAGCAAATTTGAGTTCCCAGTAATGAAGTAGGTTTCCTAAGGACCAGATCCATCTGGGAGGGAATCCTTTGGCATGTGAAAGCTTGAGTAAGCTGCGACAGGGACAGGGTCAGAATCCTTATTCACTGATTTGTTATCAGCAATGACATTTTTATTCACAAGATAAGGCTTTAGGTCAGAATCCTTTAGAAAGTTGTTTCCACTTGAATGACTGGATCATTTCTTATTCTATTTACATCTGTAAGGTGATTCACTTCAGCTGTGTCTTTCACTGCAGAAGCTCTGGTTATTTCCCTTGTATAATAGAAATTTGGTTTACTATATTCATTAGGAAAAAGAGAAGAAAACTTGGTGGTTGTTTGCTTGGGTTCTGCATTTTGATCACCAAAAGAATCAGTATCAAAAATTTTGCTCTTGGTGACAACAGTAGCAGATATGCTAGGTTTGACATTAGCCACGTTGTCTGAAGAACCTGTGGAATCAGCTTGGAGGAAAGTATAGACCAAGGGGAAAGGCTTTGGTACTATTTGACTGTTAGTATTTTGTCCTTCTGAGACAATGCCTTTATTGAAGTAAGGCGAGTCTATAGACACAGGCTGTGATGATGCTAATATTAACACTGTTGGGTAATAGAAGTTTGTGCCTTTTATAAGTTTGGTAGGTGCATTTTCTTTAGTAGGGGCTTTAGAAGTTAAGATGAGAATTTCAGGTAGTCCCATATATGCATGTTTTAGAGACCTGACAGTCCCTGATGATGGGAGACTAAAACGACCAATGTTATTTTTGTTCTTAGTAGAAATAGCAGGAGCATTTGGCATGTTGGCAGACATCTTTTTCAAAGGATAAAAGAAACTACGAGCTGTCTTGATTGCATCCTCTTTGTTTTCTTTCACATTGGAGATATCATCACTGGAAAGTTGAGCTGAAGGAAAATTACTAAACCTTGAATCATATACTGTAGCTATACCTGTTTGATCTTCAGTAAAGTCAGATATACTGGATGTGGTAGTGTCTCCTCTCCTGGGTGTAGATGTCTTATAAATGATAGGTGATATGTCTCTCCTGAGAAAATTATCACTGTTTTTGAAAGCATGATTAGTAGTATCAGTTGTGAATGTCTTGCTATCAACTACGGGTTTTATGTCTGGAGAAAGGGAATACTCTATTTTATTTTCTAAGTCAAAGCCTTCAGAGGGAATTATGGTGCCATCATCATCATTTATAGTACCTTTTCCCACAGGTATTTTGTCAGAAAAGCTAGAAGGAAAATTTATACTTGCATCAATTAGGAAGTGAGTTGTGGGTCTGTGAGCTTTGGTATTGATATTGGCATTAGAATCCTTGAGAGCAATGGCATCAGTATCAGTGCTGTTTTCCTGTCTAATAATCATATCTTGGTAGTTTTCTTTGGCTTTGAACACTGGTGATATTGTTTTAGATAGTCTGTCTGGAGGAATAACTGTGGTATGTCGTTCATGAGACACATGTGTCTTGGGGGAATATATGACTGTACTCACTTTTATCAGGGAATTATTTGCTCTATCATCTAATTCCGTGGTATGCATATCTGAGACGTATTCAGAACCACTGTCATCAGACATAATAGTTGTATGGTTCAAATATGCTGGAGTGATTTTACCTGCAGAAGAAATGTTATCCTCTCTTTCTGACATGTCTTCTGTAAAATAAATGATTTCATATTCAGCTGCCGTCTCTTTCTTTTTAAGGTCTTTATGCTCAGATATATTCTCTTGTAAAGTACTTGCCATGTCTTTTTCAGAGGTAATGATAATAGGTGAAATGGTACTTTTATCAGATGGAATAATAATTTTCTTGCGTGGAATGTTATGATCAATCTTTTTGGTCCTATCTTTCCCCATACTAGGAACAGGAACAAGTTCAGAATATTTGGAAGTCCCCATGGATGTTGTGAAATCAGAAGGAGGAAAATTTGACCTCCATCGGAGACTATGTAGTCCAGTTGGAGTGTTTGTGATGGACCCTCCTGTGTTAGTAACTTTATCATGAGAGGTAGGCCTAGGTTCTTCTGGAAGAGTTAATGTGGGATTGCCTAAAAAGATTCCTTTTAAATTGGTAGGTGTTTGAGGTTTGAAGGAAGTAGCATCGAATTTAACAGTAAAAGAATCTTCCACATTGCTGATACCCTTGGAGGGAGGGCTGGGCTCAGCTCCTGATGGAAGAATTTTCCTCATAGCTGGGATAAAAATTGTTGTATTTGTAAAATTATGTAATTCTGATTTAGAACCTGGATCTCCTTGATCAAAAATATTAGCTATTTTCCTTCTTTCATAGACACTATCTTGAGAGTCTTCTGTAAGGGAAAAGGCTTTCATCATTGCTTTTTGAGATTTGAAATACATTTTTTCAGTTTTAGGTATATAATTCTCAGGAGTATCTCTATTCAGAGAGAAAAATGAGTCAACTTCATCATCTATGGTACTATCTGAGAAAGTAGTTGATCCAGTTGGAGAAACATTCCAAGCCAATGGATAGGAATGAATGTCAGCTTGAGTTATTATGACCTGTTTCCCTGAAACATCATCTCCATTAATGGCAGCATATTCAGTTGTTCTTTCTGACATTTCTGACCTATTTATTAATGATTCAGATGAAGGTTTATCTGTCGTTAGGCCAGAAGTTTCAGGATTTTCAGGCAAGGAATTAGGGATCAGCATGGCAGATGTTAATAGAGATGGCAATCCTCTAGATTTAACATCTTCTCCAGGTAACATAGAATCACCTCCTCCATAACTACGTTCAGTGGAAAGATCAATGGAATCAGCCATAGTGCTGGATGCCTTATTCATAAATGAGAAAAATATTGAAGCTCTGTTGTTTGCTTTCTCAGTATTTTTACCAATAAAGGGAAGATCATCATCAGGAATGACATGGAACTCAGCCAAAGGAATAATGTTGTTCTGCAAATGAGGTATATCTGCCAAGTTTGGTTTATGTTTATTTGCATCCAATTTGGCTGATATGGTGGTTTTTGCTTCTTCTGGGGCATCATTATTATAAAAAGCAAATGATACACCTTTTCTGTTAAATTGGTTTTTATAACCTATAGGATAGGTGATCACAGCAGGATCAGTGGAATCAGTGAATATCTTGCTCTCTCCCATTCTTATCATTAGTTCTGGGTCTGGAACAAATAGGTACTCCATTCTTTTGTCTTCAGGAAGAATGATGATGGTGTTATCACCAATTAGAGAAGTATTTTCCACAATTGTTTCACCTAGAAATTCAGGTAAAAAAATCCAACTTGAATCAGGCAGAGAATAAATCATGGATCTGGGAACCTTAGTGTTAAAATTGACAGAAGAACTTTTGAGAACAGTAACATCATTGTCAAAATTAAGATTCTTATCTTTGGGGATGAAGCTTTGGTATTTTTTGGTAGCTTTGATAACAGTTGGAGATCCTTGGGATGCATGTTCAGAAACTGCAGCACTGGAATGGGGTGAATGAGAGTCAAATACATTGGAGTCATTACTGACTGTGATCTTTCTTGTAAGGGGACCATTTCCTTCCCTCACTATTTCAAAGACATAGTTATCTGCAACATAGTCAAGGGCACTGTCAACAGGTATAATAGTTACAATATCGTCATCATTTGGAATATTTTCCCCTGCCAAAAAGGTGTCATCTGTCTTTTCTGAAATGTCTTCTGTAATAAGAACTACTTCAGTGGGTATATCTTTCTCTATTAAGGTCTTGTCTCCAAATTTATTATTAGTATTAGTATTAGTATTAGTATTAATAGAGTTTTTCATGCCTTTTTTCGAAAGAATGGTAGTGGGTGAGGTAATGATTTTTTCAGATGGAGCATTTCTTTCTCCAGGTGGAATATTATTAGTAGTCTTTGTTGTGGTGTATTTTTTACTTTTGATAACTGGATAAAGTTCAGAATACTTAGATGAACTCATGAATGTTGCGAAATCAGAAGGAAGAATTGACTTCCATGGTGTTAGGCCATATGTCCCAATGGGAGAGTTTGTGATGATCCTTTCTCTAGTAGCAACTTCAGGAGAAGAGCTTTGATCATTAGACCTAGATGCTTCTGGAAGAGTTAATGCAGAATGAACCGTAATGATTCCTTTTAAATTGGGGTATGCTTGAGGTTTAGTAGAAGTAGCATCATATTTAACAGTGAAAGAATTATCTTTCAATGTTCTTTCATATTTTGGAAAAACATTGTCAGCTTTAGAAATATATACTTCCTCTTCCACGTTGCTGTCACTCTTTGACAGAGTATTCAGCTCAGTTACTAAGGGAATGGATTTCTTCATAGCTAAATTGAGAATGGTTGCATTTGCAATGTGACTTAAATCAAATTTAGTGGCTGGATCTTCTTGATCAGAAAAATTATCTATTTTTCTTTCTTCAGAGACCATATGTTGAGACACTTTTGTAGGAGAAAAGGCTTTCATGATTGTTCTCTGAGGTTCAGAATATATTTTATCTGTCTCAGTTTTAGAGACATCAGTGATTTCTGTGTTTACTGAGGGCAGTGAATCAAACTCAATGTTTGTGGGATTGTCTGAAAAAGTAGTAGAACCAGTAGGAAGTTTTGTTGAGGTTAAGGAGTTGGGCTTGAGATTAGTTTTATTTTTAGTGGAACTATCACCGTGAGTAACAGAATTAGGGTATTCAATCATTGTCTTAAATGTGTTTGACAATGCAATTGAAGAATTAGCCAAGGAGTTATTTGTCACTGGGTCAGAGATGTCAAGATTTTCAGTTGAGGCATTAGGATCAAACATGGCCTTTTCTAGGATTTGTAGAGCTAGGAATCCCCTGGAACCAATATTGTCTTCTGGTGGCATAGAGTTACCTCTTTCATAACTATTCTTAGTGGAGGGAGTAGTGGTTTCATCCACAGTGTTTACTGTATTCCTAGATAAAGAAGAGATTGAAGCCATTTTGTTTAAAATTTTAGTATCTTCATTGATGAAAGAAAGTTTGGCCTTAGGGATGACATTGAACTCAGCTGAAGGAATAATGCTATCCAATGAGTGTTGCATCTCTGGCATATTAGTTTTACCTTTAACATTGTCTTCTTGGGATGATAAGATATTTTCTGCTTTACCTTGGGCATCAGTGTTATATACAGCAGATGAATCGACTTTCCTGAAGTGATTCTTATTTTTTAATAGAGAGGTGATAACAATTGGATCCATGGGTTCATCTGGGAACATCCTTCCCTCTACCGTGGTTACTGTTTTTTCTGGGTCTGGAATAAAGGTGTATTCCATCATTTTGTCTTCGGGGAAAACAATGATGGTGTCATCTCCTCTTAAAGTGTCCCTTTTAAGAGTTGATTTACCTAGAAACTTGTGAATACTTTCACTTGTGTGAGTTAGGGGGTGAGTCATAGATTTGAGAGCCTGATAATTTGAATTGTCAGTGGAACTTTTGAGAACAACAGCATCAATGTCAGAACTGGTATATTTCTCTGTAGATAAATTTTGTAGGATTTCTTTAGTTTTAATGTCATTTGGGGCTCCTTGAGATGAATGTTCAAAGACATCAGCACTGGAGTAGAATTGATGAGGCCCAGCTATTTTGGAGTCATAACTGAGAGTAGTTTCTTTCATAATAGGATTGTATTTTTCTTCCTGTGGTTCTAGCACATATTCATTTGTGACATACTTAAGAGCTCTGCTGTCAGGCACAGTGCTTATCACATCCTCAATATTTGAAATATTTTTACCATCTGAAGTAATGTCTGAAATGTTTTCTGTAATAGGAACTATTTCATATTCATTGATTATATCTTTCCCTAGAGAACTTCTGTGCACAAATCTTTTATTAAAAATAGTATTCAACATGTCTTTTGTTGAAGTATTGATACTAGGTGAAATGGTGGCTTTGTGAGATGGAATATTTCTTTCCTCAAATGGAATATTATTATAAATGTTTGTTGTAGTATCAAATTTCATTCTGACAACTGGATCAAGTTCAGAACTCACAGACGTTGTGAAATCAGGAGAAAGAATTGATTTCCATAGTAGCACATAGGATCCAGTGGGAACGTTATGAAGCAAACCTGCTGTGCTTGCGTCTTCATCAGGAGGAGCGGAGTTTTTGTATTTAAGCTTTGAAGTATTTTCCAGAAACATGGTGGAATCAGCTGAAAGGATTCTTTTAAAATTGGGTGGAGCTTGAGGTCTAGCAGAAATATTAAATTTACCAAAGAAAGGATTATATTTCAATATCCTTGAATCTCCTAAGACAAAATTGCCTGCTTCAGAAATATTGAGTTTCTCCTCCTTTTTATTAGTCTTGGAGAGACCGTTGGGCTCAGAGGTTGGGGGAAGTGTTTTTTCCAAAGTTGGAATGAGAACTGTTGGATTTATAATGTGATTTAAATCCAATTTAGCACCTGTGTCTTCCTTACCAAAGAGTTTAGGCATTTTTTTAATTTCAGAAGGGAAGGAGTTTATTTCTGTAGGCAAAAGCACTTTCATCATTGTACCCAGAGGTTGAGCATCTGTGTTAATTTTAGAAATGTTAACAGTTTCTCTCTCCACAGTGGATGCTGAATCAGCCTCATCTGTGGAATTCCCAGTAAAAGTTACTGAATCAATAGAAGAAATATTTGAGTTCAACAAGTGGGGCTGAAGGTCTGTTTGAAATTTAATGTCCTGATTTTTTGAAATACCAGTTCCATGAATGAAGTCAAAGTATTCAGTCCCTGTCTCTGAGTCTATTGATACTGACTGTGAGGGGTCAGACAAGAAGTTATCACTCATTAGCACAAAATCATTGGTTAAGACTTTAGGCATAAGAATGATACTTTCAGTTGTTAGTAGAAATGGAAATTCTCTAGACCTAACATGATTTTCATTAGGTTGCATAGTATCACCCCTTTCATAACTGTCCTCAAAGGAAAGAGCAGTGATATCAGCAACAGTGTGAGTTGTGTTCATAGGTGAAGAAGAAATTGAAGCCCTATTTATTTTATTCCCAGGATTTTCATCAACAAAGGGAAGTTCATTATTATCAAGGTTGACATCGAATGTAATTGAAGGAACAGTGGCATTCTGTGAATGATGGCTCTCTGCATTGAAATTTTTATCTTGATTATATTCTGATTTGGGTGACATTGCAGGTTCTCTTTGGTAATAAAGAGCACTGAATGTGACATATCTCCTGTAGAGCTGGTCTTTGTTTATTATTAGGGTTGTGCTAATGGTGAGATCATTCGTTTCATCTGTGAATATCCTGCTTTGTCCTATAGTGTCCATTGATTCTGGATCTGGGGCACTGATATGCTCAATCCATTTACTTTCTGGAAGAGTGATGATGTCATTTCCACTTAGGGTGTCCTTTTCCAGAGCTAAATCATCTGCAAATTTGGGGGAAAATTTTATATTTCCATCTGTGGGTAAGGGAGTCGTTCTAGGTGACTTGCTTTTGAACTTGGCAGAATAAACTTTGTGAAAGGTACCATCTTTGTCAGAGTCAGGGTTTCCTTTTCTGGAGATCAACATTTGATATTTTTGTTTAATTTTGGGTTCTACAGGATTTTCATTTAGGAGACTCTCAGTGACATGTGCAGTGGGGAAGGGAGCATTAGGTCCATATCTATGGAGCCCTTGAACAGAAGTAGGTGTTTCTGTTCTGGGGCTCTTTTCTTTTTCTCCAACATTAAAGGTATTTTTCTCCAATATGTATTTAAAGGTATTGTCATCAAGCCTAGTGGTCATTAGGTTCCTATTATTTGAATTATTTTCCTCTGCCAGAAAAACCACATCTGCCTCTGCTGAAAAGTCTTTTGTAAAAGGAATGACTTCAAATCGAGTCACATTATCATTTTCTGTAGAATCTACATGCCTTTTTTCACTTGTTATGTTTCTTATGTCATCAGTAGAATTAATATTGTCAGGTGAAATAATTTCTTTGTCAGGTAGAACAATGATATCTCTAGCTATAATAGACTCATCAGTCATTTTTATGTTGCTCTCTCCTTTAACAATTATTGGATTAAATTCAGAATTATTAATTTTAATAAAATCAGCAACAAAAGTAGTAGGAGGAAGAGTTAGTTTCATGGATAGATGTGATTTCTTATAAGAGTTTGTGATAGACCTCTTTAAGTTATCATTACCAAGAAGAGAAAATGAACCTCTAGCCCTGGCCTTTGTCAGCTTTGTTGTACTCATTGTGGAAGCAGGGTAAAGTGTTTCTTTTAAAGTTCCAGGTGCTTTCTGTTCAGCAGAAGAAACATGAGGCTTAAGAATAAAAGGATTAATGTTTGCTGAATTTACCTGTTTTAAGATTATTGGAATTTTGGCTTCAGAAATATAGGATTCATACTCTATGATAGCCTTATCTTTACTGAGGAATGCACTAGCCTCAGTTCCTGAGGCAGTGTTTTCTTTTGCAGATAGATTGATAACTGCTTTATTTATATGGTGATTTATAGCAGAGTCAGAACTTTTATTTACCTGCTCTTTTTTGTGAACTGTATTAGGCGCAAAGGCCATGGTGCCAGTTTTATCATAAAAGCCCTCATTTTCAGTGGTGGGTATATCAATGGCTACATTTATAGGGTTATCTGAAAAAGTAGTAGGGTCTTCAAGAGGAACAGAGGAGACCATGGAGAAGGGCTGAGGGTTACTTTGTACCTTGGTGACTTCCCAGTTTTGGTCAGTGATAATAGAGTGTTCACCCAATGGCTTTAAGGCCACTGATTTATTAGATAAAGAATCATCATTTTGACTAACAGCATCTGCAATTCTAGGTCTTTTCTGATTAGGAATTAATAGAGAGTTTAATTTTATGGAGAGGACATCATCTATCTCAGGTATGGTAGAGTCACTATTTTCATTGCTTTCTTGAGATTCAAAGGCAGGAGCATTAGGTGAAATTGTGGTAACATTTGTTGACATTTGGGTGTTCCTAACAGGATTAAGAGAAACTATTGAGGTTTCTTTGATTATACCCTTAGTAACTTCATCAACATAGGATATATTCTTTGCTTGGGGGGCAATATCCTGAGCCAAGGGGTAAATGTGATCCTGTGAAGGCATCACTTCAGCTAAGTCCAATTTATTTTCATTGACTTTTGATTTTTCTGATTTGATGTCTGCCAACTCTGGGGCAGCTGTGTTACCAACTTTGGATGAAATGCCTTTCCTGTAGAAATGACCTTGACTTTTTATTGGGGTGGTGATCACAGCATGATCTGTAGGCACAGTGCCAAATGCACTGCTCTCTCCCATAATAACAATTGTTTCTGTGTATGGTACAAAGAAATACTCTATTTTTTTATTTTCCAAGTCAGAAACTTCAGGAAGAATAATGATGATATCATCTTCACTTAGAGTTCCTTCTGCAGATGATCTTTCTTGAAACTCAGAGGGAAAAGTGTCAGTAGCATCAATTAGGGAGGGTGCTATGGTTTTCAGATGTTGAGTGTTGAAGTTTTTGAAAGAAGTGGCAACAATATCAGAGTCAGAATTTTCTTCTTTGAGAATAATAGTTTTATATTTTTCTTTAGTTTCAAACTCAGGGTGAGTTATTCTATACAGAAGACTCTTTGAGGTCCCACCTTTAGGGGAGGTTGTATGAGATGCAAATCCATTTGGTCCATTTATAAATGGAATCAGTTTTTTAATAGAACTATTTTTTTCCTTCTCTAGTTTAAAGGGATGCTTATTTGAAATATATTCAGAATCACTTTTATCAGGTTCAATGATGATCAAGTTCATAGCATCTAGATTATTTTTCTTTGCCAGTGTAGTCTCAGGCCTAAGAAAAAACAAATCATCTCTTAAGGTATTTGCATATCCCAGTGATAGAGGAGTACCTGTTCCAGATATATGGTAATAATTTTTCACATTTGAGTCTTCAGAGGAGATAGGAATGGAAAAGGTCACAGGTATAATGCCTGTGTGAGAATTTGTTGTGCTACCTGTAGCAATTTGGTCTTTTTCTGTTCCTGGATCAGTTTGCTCATCAGTATAGGATGCATAATTTTTGTTGGAAGTTTCTTTACCTAATAAAACAGTGCCTTCCAGAGCAGGGTTTAGATTATCTTTCAATGGAATTCTAAACTCTGGTGTTGTAAAGGTAGATCTTCTTTCAGGGGAAAAGAGATAGCCTTTTGGGACATTTTCTTTCATCATTGGATAAAGAATATCACCACCAAAGAACATGTCACGTTCAGCACTGCTATTGCTGTTTCTTACAATTACTTTTCCTTGAGACTGAGGAGTAAATTTTCTAAGTAGAGGATTTGAGACTTCAGTTAAATAGGTTGATGCAGGAGTCTCAAATTCAAGTTGGTCAGCTGTGGTTTTGGTTGTTCCTTTGAATCTTGTGGAATTATATACATCAGAGTTAAAGGAATAATGTTTAGCTGTCAAGTTATTGCCTTTAGGAACATTATCACCTGCAATAGGTGTAACATAATTATTATCCGTCATATTTTCTTCTTTAAATATATCTTCTTCCTTTGACATAATGTCTATGTTTTTTTGGGGGTATGCTTCATAGTTCACTGTTATATCTTCCTTAAAAGTGTCCTTAGATTCATTCTGTGCACTGTAAAGCATGGTGTCAACATCTCCTTGAGAAGCAGCAGTGACAGCTATTGTCAAAGCTGCTGGGATAGACTTATTATGAAAAGTTTTTGGTACTATAGTATCTGCCGAGGAGATCTTTTTAATAGGGTTTGTTGCTTGAGAATGATTGAAAGGGGCAATAGACTGCATAGAAGCAGAGGAACCAGCTACTAATAGAGTGCCATCATCTCTATACACACTGGTACCTCTTGTGGACATGGTAAAGTCATCTCCGAGTTTATTAGGTTCACTGTTATGAGTATTAATTTCATTCATCATCAGAATGCCTTTCCTTATGGGCGAGATGGTAGCTATTGAAGTCAAGTCTGTCACAGCTTCAGTATTTTTATCCTCTTTGGAAATATCATCAACTATAGTAGGACTGCCAAGAGGGATATTTGTTATTTCAGTCCCAGACATTTTGCCCTTCTTGAGCAGTTCCTTAGCATTGCTTGATGTGATGGTAGCAAGGGTTGGATAGCCATCTCTATAATCACCAAGATCTGCATCGTCCATTGTGAAGAGTGATGGTCTATGTTTCTTAAGGTTCTGAGCAACATTTGGGTTCTCTTTGGTTATATGGAGAGGATTATCAGTGATTACACTGTAGTATAAATTAGAGAATGTAGGATCATCTGTTCTACTTTGAGGGATAGGATTGTTAGGTGGAAGGAATTCAGTGCCATCTTCTGCTTCTGCCCTCTGTTTCACAGCTGCACTTTCCCCCACACCATTAGCTATTGCTTTGGTGGCTATAGTATTAAAATATATTTTGCCATTTGCAGGTTTAGTGACATCATATAGAATGTCAACATTTTCTCCCCCAGGAGTGGTAAGGTCTCTGTTACTTATAGTTACCTCAGCAGTAGGTATACTACTACTTAATGTGGAAAGAGACATTGTGCTGTCCATAGCCACAAATCCATTCCTTTCAAAGCCACTATTTCCTGATTCAGAATACTTGAAATTATGTGAAGGTGGAAGGTCTTCTTTTATCTGAAAAATACCATCTTCTTCCACTGAAGATTTTACATCCACATAGGGAAATGATTCCTCTTCATTATCCCTTTTTTTGTCTATTAAACTTCCAAATCTTTGTTTTGGTGTAAGAAAACCAGCTGTTCTTGTATGCAAGGAGTTAATGGCTACAGTGGGCCTTCCTTCTGGTATCCTGGCCTTATTAATCATCAATTCACAGCTGTCAGTCATATTTGTGGTCCTCTTACCTGCACTGGCAGTGGTATTGTATTCATTGGTGGGGGAGGTAAAAGCAGACTCCACTGGAATGTTCAATGGATCTACTGAAACTTTTTTAATTTTCCACATTTGTATAATGACATCATTAACGAGATGAGAATTTTTAGCCACAGGATCTGATATCCAAGCACCAGCCAAGGAATCATCTTTAATTAGCAGGGAGTTTTGAACTTGATTATTTTGGGCTTTGGGCATTAGGGTAGATGATTCAGCTACTGATGGAAGAGTGTATCCTTTGTTCATAGGAAAGTCTATTTCAAGGATGGGACCTATACCACCACTGGCATGATTATTATTAGTTGAGAGACTAAAGGTTTCATCCACAGAGTCAGTAGATTTATTTGAAGGAGTGATACTGAGCTTTGAAGCTGAGGTCATGTCAGCTACACTGTCTTCACTAAAATAGACAGGTCCAGTAGTTCCAGGGTGAGTGATGATAGGAGTGATATTGCTCTGAAAATTGGCTCTTTTAAACACACTAGTTCTTTCAATATCCATCTCGGCTGTGGCATCATTTTCAGTAATTGAGGTGAGGGTTCTATGGTTACCTCTCTTGTTGATGAAGTTTGTGCTACCTATTGTAAAGGGCTTTATTTTATTTTTCAAAACAGCATCGAACATGTCAGGGCTGTCAGAAAGGAGGATGATTTTGTTTCTTGCTGTTCGTTCATAATCTGCATCAGAGTTAAGAGAGTAAACTTTTCTTCTAATTTCTCTTGTGGAAGTGTCTGGATGAAGAAATATCACTTCCTCTATAACTACATCATCTTGGTCCATATTTGCAATTTCTTGGACCACAGGAGTGACTTCCTCAATTTCATTATTGCTCAAAGACTTAAAATTATTCCTATTAGGTTTGAAATGTACACTGGCAGGAACATTAGGATGGGGCTTAATTACTGAATCAGTGACTGTAGATCCAGTTGCTCCAGCAACATTGTTATTGTTAGGTGTTGTGATGTTTTCCATCTGTACAGTGTGTCTGCCTCCTATTGTACCTTCCTTCAAAGGCCAGGTTATTTTAAAGTTAATGTTGGTGTTAGTTGTTGGCTCTCTGGAGTTAGGGTTAGCATAATGCTTTGTAGAAGTGATGCCATTTGTCTTGGAAATAATTAAATCCCATGGTTGCATAGTATTTTTAGCTACATCCAACATTGTTTTGGTATCATAGAAATTACTGATAACATTATTGTGTTCCTTATATATTCTATAATTAAGAAGAGAATTTGTAGTATTAATGGGATTGAAATTGGAAGGAGCTTTATCAGTGTCAGTGGCAGTCATGCTAGATTTGGTATCAGCCTTGTTGTGAGTACTCAGAATAAGGAAAGATTCAAAGTCATCACTTTTTTTTGCAGAGGAAATGCTAGGTGTTCGAGCATTAACTGTAGTTCTATGATGATACTTCTTGTCTCTGGCATCAATTACAATAGAATTGTCTTTCTGTGGAACATCTGGAGCACTGCTCACAGTTTTGCCATATCTTTCGAGGTAAGTATTGTCAATAATAATTACGTTTTCGTCTTCCATGTCAGGAACATCAAACAGAGTTGTGTAATCTTCTAGAATGTCTATGGCAGCAATGGTGGCCGTATCACTTTCTTTTATAAGGGAGGTAGCACCAGTAAAGTATACACTTTGTGGCCCTGCTTCTTCCTCACGAGTAGTGGTGTAAGTTCCAAGGAGGTTGTTTGCATCTGCTGTGATAGCAGTGCTGTCATGTGCAGAGGCCCTGAACTCATTCTTAGGGTTTTGTATGTGTGCAGCAGGATTAGGGACGAAGAATGGTTTAGATCTTCCAGTGGGTGGAAAGAAGGGTCCAAGACTCTGAGTTGCTTTGGAGTCTTTGCCAGTCTGAAAGTGCGGAATAGCAATGGAATCAGACTTATACTGGTGAGTGGTTATGGATACAGGTGCTGAGATGTTATTTTCCCCAGAAACAGCCATCCTGCTCTGTGTTATTGTGAAGTTGGGTGCAAATCTGGAATTCGTGATACTGACAGCAGAAGTATCCTGCATAGCAGCAGATGAAGGTGAAGCATTGCTCCTTGGAACCTCTTCCTGAGTAGAGTTGCTTCCTATACCCTCAACATAAGTGAAGCTAGCTGAAGTCTGGTTAGTTGAAGGGTTACTTGGTATATCATCCCCAAATGGGGGAAAGTTATATATGCTAGCTTGAAAAGTCTCTGGGGGGTTTCTATTTGAAAGAGATCCAGAATGCCTTGTTACTGTATCAGTAGACTCAGAGTAGCTGTTTGAATCATCTCTAGGTGCAGAATTATTTTTTGTTCTTAGAATGGATGAGAGTCGACTTGCTGTGTGGCTATCTGATGCAGACAAAGGTGGATTGGCAGACAAATGATTTGTGTGATTGCGTGTTTCCTGATTCCCATTATACTAAAGGGAAAGAAGTACAATATTTTTGTGAGGTTCCTCCTGCTGATTATACTTTACTAAGAACCTGAAATCAGTAGTCACAGTGCTAAATTTATCAAATAAAGCAAAATTCTGAAGGTCTCTGCTTTCTTTTTTTATCCATTAGTTGTTAGGTTAATCAAATCAGAACTATACAATGTCATTGTACAAAAGGAACAGCTAACATATTAGGGTTAAGTAGCCTCTGTAAATAAAGCAAATATAAATCCAGGTGTTCCATAGCAAATTTTCAGTATAGAATCTCTTAAAGTATGACAGGTATAGAGAAGCCCTTTAAATTATATACTATCATGCATTATAGTTTCTGTTATCTTTACTTCATTATGTACATTATTTATTTTCAGGGAAGGAAGTTTATAAATAGAAAATAGAACATGAAAATACAATGATGTTTTGTTTAGCAAAATATTCTTTCTTGCATTAAACATAAGCTAATGATATAAATCCGTGTTTTCCCTCCATTTAATTTTTAGTTTCATAAGAATACTGTTATCAAAAATACTGAAACTTACCGGGAAGCAAGCCACAAAATTCAAGATGGTCACAATTAAGACTAGAATCTTCATCTTGTCCTGCTATTCCCTGCAACCAAGTGCAACCATGTTACATTAACTCATTGACAACTTAAATGACAATTTAAAAGACATCAAAAATAATCTCTATTATATTCTAATATTAGCTAATTAACTAAACATTAACTAAAATGATGGCTTGCTAATAAGATAGTGCCGAGTTAATTCTAGTGCATTATCAAAAATGACAATATGTGGGATAGAATACTGTTTGCTAAGGTAAATTTTAACCAGTCAGTGAGAATAAGAATTTTGACTATTTTTGATAACTTACAGAGAATCAAGGAGTAAATATTTAACTATCCATTACATTTTGGACAGAGTTCTTCGGTGGGGATGAACATCATACAAATTCATCCTTGTTCTCTTGATGATATCTATTTGTTGCATTTTTTCAGGACTATTTAGACAAAAGCTAACTTACTGAATCTTTCTTCAGCCAGAGTTTAACATTTATCTAAGCAGACCTCTTTAAAAAAGTGTTTTAAGAAAGTATAGGAATTTGAGGAAAGAATGGCTTCAAACTTTCTGATTTATTCAAGCATTACCTTGCAAAGGAGTCTTTCCTTTCAGCCACCTTCTAGCTTTGTCTCTTGATCAAATCAGCCTGGTTCAGCAGTGCACGATGAAGATGAAATCCATGATGAAAAGTCTAAATCTCAGAAAGAAATGCAAGCTCCTCTTTCTTCCTCCTTTATTTCAATGGGGGAGAGTAAAAGCTTTGTATATAAGGGATTTCTTCTGAGATAATCCCAAAACAAAAGAATAGAGAGGAAGTGTCTATTGGCTTTTGTGCATGCATCTCTCAAGCACAAAGTGAACCTATTAGCTTATCTTCAAATTGAAAGGGCCAAGGATCATATTTTAAATCTTATGAAGTCTTTTAAAAATTAACTCTCTAGGGAAACAAACTTAATGATAGAGAACAAACTGTGGGTTGATGGACGGAGGTGCGTGGGAGATGGGTTAGATGGGCAATGGGTACAAAGGAGGGCACTTATGATGAGCACTGGGTGTTGTATGTAAGTGATGAATCACTGAATTCTACTCCTGAAACCAATATTATACTGTATGTTAACTAAAATTTAAATAAAAAAGAAATTATAGAATAAAAAATAGTAAAGGAAAAAACTCTCTAGCATCTAGTGCCATTTCCTCATTTTTTCCTGTTTTTTTTTTTAACATTGCTCCTTCTTCTGCTTCCACAGAAAAATTTTGATTCACTCTAATCACATTTAACATGTATTGTCACTAATTTGTTTATATTAGGATTCACCTGAGGAGGCTGTTGTTTTTGTAAGGACAGAACTGTGTTTGGTTGAGTGTTTGAAAAATATGTTTATAGGAGAAGAAGAAATAAAAAAAAAATGACATGCCCATTATAATCTTGTTTTTTCTTTTCTACATGATTTATATAGATACCATGCTGATCTCTTAGGCATCTACTTCCTGGCTGATATAGCTGTTAACTCTGGTTTCTGAAGCTAACTGTCCATTTACATGGAATCTACCGAAATACATCATCCCTGCTGTGTCACTTGCTGAGGTGATTCATTGGTATATATTCTAAAACCTCCATAAAAATCTGAACTTAAGTTGTTATTGACTTTCAGTTCATGCTATGCAAGGCATAGTACAATAGTATTTTTATCAGACATAGAGACTAAGTCTAAACTTAATTGGCTTGCTATTTCTTCTCATTTTAAGACATCTCAAAATTTACTTACTGGCAATTACATTTTTCATTTTTTTATCTTGCATTCTTCTTTCATATCATGTAACCCTAAAATTCAATAATGATTGTGATGTATGGATGTTACTAAGTAGAAAGACAAAAACAGTCGAGCATTTTGTATTTTTTTTCCCCTTAGGCTTCCTCAATTTTCCCCTATTCTCTCGCTCATCTTAATACTTTTCTGTAGGGGCGCCTGCGTGGCTCAGTCTGTTAAGCATCCAACCTCGGCTCAGTTCATGATCTCACAGTTCGTGGGTTCGAGCCCTGTGCCAGGATCTGTGCTGACAGCTAGCTCAGAGCCTGGAGCCTGTCTTTAGATTCTGTATATCCCTCTCTCTCTCTGACCCTCCCTTGCTCATGCTCTCTCTCTCTCTCTCTCTCTCTCTCTCAAAAATAAATAAAACATTTAAAAATATAAAAAAATACTTTTCTGTAGCTGACATTCTTTTATTATGCATTGGAGCAAATACTGAATCCCCAAATTATATCCCAGGTTGTCACTGGGTTGTTCTTTTAATCAGGCAGAGTATTGATGTACAAAGCCTCTATGTACATTATAATTACCTTCAGATCAAAAGCAATGTGTCATGAGTTGAACAATTATAATGTTATCACTTTAGTAGCTTGGAAATACCATTCCCATGACATTAAATATTGGTCTTTATGGCACTTGAAGTAATTGTTGGAAACGAGTGCAATAATACATACTTAAAGATGGAATGTTTGTTCAATTGGAGATAATATTTGCAGGTCTTTTCATTTCAAGTAGACTGCCAGACTCAGATTCAGAATCCCTGGCTGGCACTAATTCATCTTTATAAAATCTAAGATAGCTAAGATTTCTGCGTCATGGTTTCCAAAGTTGAACCAGGGACAATAAAATCAAGACTTTGTTAAGAAACTTCATCTTTAAAATTCTTCTCCTTTTCCTTCTCCTCCTCCTCTCTCCTCCCTCCTCCTCCCTCCTTCTTCCTCCTCTCCTTCCTTCTCCTTCTCCTTCCTCTTCCTCTCCTCCTCCTCCTCCTTCTCCTTCTCCTTTTCCTTCTTCTCCTTCTTTTGTAGTCCAAGAAGTTCTAGTCCATTGTTACCCTTCATTGAGGTGAATGGTTGATTTCTTTTTCCACATACTTTCTAGTTTATGATCTGCTCACTATTTCTGGAAGTGGTCATCATCTATAATGCATAAGTAGGCTAACACCAGTGTTTTTCCATATACTACAATAGTTATATTGAAGGGGAACTACAGATTCAAAAACAGGTTATTGGCGTCCATATGCAGTTACGATTCTTACATGGCAAAAGTGGAACCTACAGATATAGCCCTAGGTAATTTTTATAGATATTTATTTATTCATTGATACATTAATTGAATGCTTGTTTACTTTAAACTTCAGCTCCAGGCTCTGAGTGACATGATGGGTAACAAGATAGGCAAAATCTGGGTCTATGAGTTACATAATCAAAGGACTATAATTTTGGGATTTCAACAGAGAAGAAATGATTATTTGAAAGGTTCTTGGCTTTGAAGTTTGGGTGTTTTGAGACTAGAGTTGGGGTAGAGGGACTTATTAGGTGTAGGAAAAAAGTATGAACAATGGGACAGAAATGAGAATTCTCACATACAACTGGGGTTAAGAAGAGAGAATGTGTGATCTCCATACTTCTCCCTAGCATCCATGGCCTGGGACAAGAGTAAGATCAGCAGAGATCTAGAGGAAGTCCTGGGAACTCTGAAGTAAATAAGCCTTCCCTTCCCTGTGTCATTACACTCATGGGTCTTGAGGTAAAATCTCATACACCCGGAATAAGACTTGACCTTTTTGGGCCTTCTAATCTCAATATATAGGGGTGAATTCAAGGCTCCAAGATTTCAACCCCTTCCTAGTCCCAAACTCAATACTGATCATGAAACCAATCTTATTTTGTCCTTTATCCCTTATGATATCCCAAACCTAGCTTCCCCAACCTGAAGACATGGTTTTACATGTCACTATTTTAAGTCTCGCCTCTTTGCTTTTCCATATCCCTTGTACCTTTGAACCTGGAGGTGATTTAGGAATCTCCCTTGCTCCTTATTGCTGTTTCAGAACATTTGCATCTCTTTTCAAACTTTTACCAGCTTAGACTCTTGCATCATTATCTACCTTCCACTACATATCCAGTTAGTCATCTTGGAATGCTCAAATCACTCTCCCTCTTCCTATAAAGATTTTGTATTCATTATGGTTCTCCATAGGATGGAGACATATCTATCTATCTATCTATCTAGATATATAAAGATATTTATTATAAGGAATCGATTCAAATGATTATGGAGGCTGAGAAGTCTCATGATTTGCCACCTGCAAGCTGGTGATTCACGAAAGCCAGTGGTATAATTCCAGTCCAGTTAATGGTATATATCCTGGTCCAGGGTAGGAGAAAATGTCCCAACTCTAGCCGGTATTAGGAAGCAAAAGGCGGCAAATTCCTTCTTCCTCCACCTTTTAAATTCTGTTCAGGCCTTTAAAGGATTAGATGAACCAATTCTTTGGATTGGATGAATCTTACTGAGTCCATTGATTCAAATACTACTTACTCTCATTCAGAAATAACCTCACAGATAAAACCAGAAATAATATTTAATCTGGGCACTGCTTAGCCCAGTCAAGTTGACACACAAAAAAATTAACTATCACAGATTTTATCTCTTGGCTCACTGTAAATTTTTTTATGCTGTGACTTTTTTCATACCACTGTTTTGTCAATTCATGGTGATTTCAATGTCTACATAGAAGGTCCTTTCAATGTTTTGTTCTCTCAGTTCTTTGACTCCTTTTTTTCTATATTCTTATTGCTTACTTATTTTTAACTACTCATTCTCATGGCCATAACTAAAACATACCATTACTAATAATCTCTGTTACAAAAAACTCACTTTCTAACCTCCCTCTTGTGCCCTGATTCTAACATTTCTGTAACCTCATGAATTTCTACAGACCATGAATCTTACCAACTTTTAACACTTTCTTATTCCCTGAGACCTCTTTGTTCTCCTTATCCAGTTCACATTTTATAAACAATTACTATAATCTCTCCCTCTTGTATACAATCAACTCCTTTGTCCTGTTCTTGCTATATTGTACTTGCTTGGAAAGCATCAATTCAGAGTAAACATAACTCTCCATCCACTTTGCTCCTGTGCCAATAGAAAACAATACTTGATTATGACTTCTAAGTGCTTGTTAATGCTGACTGGTAATCAGAATGGTCAATTTGAATTCATTCACCTTCTCAATCTCTTTTTTTTTCTTTCCAAATATTTAAATTCTAGTTAGTTGACATACAATGAATGCAATGTTGGTTTCAGGTGTAGAATTCAGTGACATACAATGAATGCAATGTTGGTTTCAGGTGTAGAATTCAGTGATTCATCACTTACAACATTCAGTGCTCATCATAAAAGCTCCCTCCTTAACACGCATCACCCATCTAGTGCATCCTCCACCACCTCCTCCATCAACCCTAAGTTTGTTCTCTATGTTTAAGAGTCTCTCATAGTTTGTTTCCCTCTCATTTCCCCCCTCCTATCTGTTCATCTGTTTTATTTCTTAAATTCCACATATGAGTGAAATCATATGGTATTTGTCTTTCTCTGACTGACTTATTTCGGTTAGCATAATACACTCTAGCTACATCTTCATCATTGCAAATGGCAAGATTTCATTCTTTCTGGTGGCTGAATAATATTCCATTATATATAAATATACCACCTCTTCTTCATCCATTCATTAGTCGATGGACATTACGGCTCTATAAACATCAGGGTTCATGTACCCCTTCAAATCTGTATTTCTGTATCCTTTGGGTAAGGACCTAATAGTGCAATTGCTGGATTATAGGTTGGTTCTATTTTTAACCTTTTGAGGAACTTCCATACTGTTCTCCAGAGTGGCTGCACCACTTTGCATTCCTACCAATAGTGCAAGAGGGGTTCCTTTTCTCTGCATCCTAGCCAACACTTGTTGTTTCCTGAGTTGTTAATTTTAGCCATTCTGACAGGTGTGAGCTGCTATCTCATGGTGGCATTGATTCATATTTCCCTGATGATGAGTCATGCTGAGCCTCTATTCATGTGTCTGTTAGCCATCTAGATGTGTTCTTTGGAAAAGTGTCTATTCATGTCCTCTGCCCATTTCTTCATTGGACTATTTGTTTTTTGGATATTGAGATTTATAAGTTATTTATAGATTCTGGAAACTAGAATTTTATCAGATATGTCATTTGCAAATATCTTCTCCCATTCTGCAAGCTGCTTTTTAATTTTGTTCATTGTTTCCTTTGCTGTGCAGAAGCCTTTAGTTTGATGAAGTCCCAATAGTTGATTTTTGCTTTTATTTCCTTTTGTTCTTGTGATGTGTCTAGTATGATGTTGATATCACCAAAGTCAAAGTGGTTGCTGCCTGTGTTGTCCTCTAGGATTTTGATTGTTTCCTGTCTCATCTTAGGTCTTTCATCCATTTTGAATTAATTTTATATATTGTGTAAGAAAGTGGTCCAGTTTCATTCTTCTGCATCTTGGTGTCCAGTTTTCCTAACACTGTTTATTGAGGAGACTGTCTTTTTTCCATTGGATATCTTTCCTGCTTTATCAAAAATTAGTTAACCACATAGTTTGGGTCTATTACTGGGTATTCTATTCTGTTCCACTGACCTATGAGTCTATTTTTTTTGCCAGTACCACACTGTCTTGATGACTACAGCTTTGTAATATAGCTTGAAATCTGGAATCAAGATGCCTCCAGTTTCGTTTTTATTTTTCAGGATTGTGTTGGCTATTTGGAGTATTTTTTGGTCCATACAAATTTTAAGATTGTTTGTTCTAGCTCTGTGAAACATGATGGTTGTATTTTGATGGGGATTGCATTAAATATGTAGATAGCTTTGGGTAATATAGACACTTTAACAATGTTTGTTCTTTGAATCCATGAACATGAATGCTTTTCCATTTCTTTGTATCTTCTTCAGTTTCTTTCATATATGTTTGATAGTTTTAAGAATACAGATCTTTTACCTCTTTGGTTAGGCTTATTCCTGGGTAACTAATTATTTTTGGTGCAATTGCAAATGGGATCGATTCCTTGATTTCTTTTTCTTTTTCTTTTTTGAATGAAAGAGAGAGAGACAGAGAGACAGCAAATCTCAAGCAGGCTCCATGCTGTCTGTGCAGAGCTTGACCTGGGGCTTGACTTCACAAACTGTGAGATCATGACCTGAGCCAAACTCAAGAGTTGGACACTTAAGTAACTGAGCCACCCAGGTGCCCCTCAAATTAATGTCCCCAGGTCAGATATCTAGTCTAAATTCTAGACAATTATATCCAACTTCTTATATGACAGAGCCAATTAGATGCCATGTCTAAACAAAACCTCTTAAATACTCCAAATACCACCCAATAAAAAAGCTCCTATCTTTTTTGTTGACAGCTGTTAAGAGACTGAATTGAGCATCCCTAAAATTTATATGTTGAAGCCCTAATTCCCCGTGTGACTATATTTGCAGATAGTGTCTTTAAGAGATAATTAAGGTTAAGTGAAGACATAAGGGTGAGGCCCTAATCTAGGTCTGGTGACCTTATAAGAAGGAAAAAACATCTTTTTTTCTCCATGTGCATGGTCAGAGATGAGACCATGTAAGGACATAATGAGAAGGTGGCCATCTAAGACAGAGTTCTCGCCAGGAATTGAATTGGCTGGCAACTTGATCTTAGAACTCTGGAACTGTGAGAACATAAATTTCTATTGTTTAGCTACCCACTCTATAGTATTTTGTTATGGTAGCCTGAGCAAACTAATATATCAAGTCAATAATTCAAGTTGTTCAGGTCAGAAATTTTGGAGTCTTCCTTCACTATTCATTCTATTTTATACACCAAATCCAATTCTTCGGCAAATATAGATGGGCTCTGTCTCCAAAATATACCTGGAATCTGGTGACTTTTTCCAGCAACACCACCACCATCCTTGTCCAAATTTCAGTCAGTTCTCACTTTGCTTTTTATTTTTAATTATTTTTTATTTTTTTTATTTATTTATTTTTTAAGTGTCAGATTGACAACATTGGGTGAAAAAATCTTAAGATGAATTGGCTCAGGGCTCACTCCCTTATTATTTCCTGAAATCCTTTCTGTTTCATTTTCAATTTCTTGTCGAATTTCATCAAAATCCGTGTAAAGCTTATTTTTGGTGTGAAGAAATTTACCCCATTCTTCTGCTTCAACCCCATTTTCTTCTCCTGTTGTTTTTCGCTTATCTTCGGGTGAAACATGGACTAGCTGCAGAATGAGAGGTCTCCGGGTGACAATACCAGTGCCTCTGGGAAGCAGGTCCCTCCCCACTAGGCTTTCTAGCACTGAGCTCTTTCCACTGCTCTGCGTTCCCACCACGACGATCTGAGGCAACTGGATGATGTCGGCGCCCACCGTGTTGAAGACATCCTGGAGCTTGTTGATAACTGGAATTAGTGCCTCCATGACTCCGAAAACACGGGACCCCCGCCCGGCCTGCCGCGGCAATGAATGGGGCCGGGGCCCAAAGTCCCAACTTTGCTGCTTTTTAAAATTTTAACTAGTTTTCTGCTTCCGCTTTCTCTTATCATTGTAGCCAGCTATAGTGTTTCTTTTAAATATTAGTCAGATTATGCTACTCTTCTGTTCAAAGCCTCCAGTGGTTCTTCATCTTACTAAAAATAAGTCTAAACTTTTAAAGGCCCTACAGAATATTATGCCCCATTACCACTCAGAACTCAGTTTCTGCTTTCCCTATTGCTCACTCTGTTCAGCCGTGTTACCTTCTTGTGGTACTTTGAATATTTCAGTCATTATTGGCCTTAATGATGAGAAGGAAGAATGAGAATAATTAGAAGTAGAAAGACTAATTTGCAGATCATTAATCCCAGTCTAGATCTGAGGTCATAAGTCTCTGTAAAGGGCAAGAGAAGAAAGTATCACTTATTTAAAAAAAAAAACAAAATAATTGGGAGAGAATCAATAGACTACAGTGAGGATTAAGAGGAGTTGAGGATAATATTGAGATTTATAGCTGGGTAACCAGATGGATGATAGATCAGGGTAGAGACAGAGACCATAGGACAGAAAGCTGTGGGAGGCAAAGATAACATGTTCCTTTCCAATGTGTAGTATTTGAGATGCTTCCACACTATCTGCACAGATACTTTCAGTTCATAAAGCAATTGGAAGTGGGGATTTGAGGTGAAGAATGAATTGATGGCGTGCCTGGGTGGCTTGGTTGTTTAAATGTCTGACTTCAGTTCAGGTCATGATCTCACTGTTTGTGGGTTTCTGTCAGCGAGGGTCTACTTCAGATCCTCTGCTGCCCTCTTTCTCTGCCCCTCCCCGTCCATGCTTTCTCTCTCTCTCTCACTCTCTCTCTCTCTCTCAAAAATAAATAAACATTAAAAAAAAAAGAATGAAGTGATAAAGGGGATTAGGAATACAACTTATCTTGACTACTGAGAAATGTGTAGAACTGTTGAATCATTATATTGCACACCTAAAACTACTGTAATGCTGCGTTAATTATATTGAAATTAAAAAAAAGAATGAAAAGATGAATATCAGAATGACAGTTGCTTTTTGTCAAGGGCAGTGACTAGAAGGAGGCACATGAAAGTCTTCTGGTGTGCTTGTCATGTTCTATTTCTTCATGTGGGTAGTAGCTGGTTACATGGTATGCTCCCTTTGAAATATTAATTGGATTGTGCACTTGTGATTGTGCTTCCCCCCTTTTTAAATGTCCATGCCAACAAGGGCTGGATGTTAATTTCTGTAATTTAGAAATGGATGTTACAAGATACTTCATTTGGTGTGTGTTTTAAATGGAAATTTAACACAAACAATTCTTCTCTTATATTGAATAGGCTCTGGGATCAGATGAGCTCCTCTCAGTGCCCTGGGTATTGATGTTGATACACTCAAAGATTATCATCTAAGTTTGTCAGATTTTAAGGAAATAGAAATTATAAATAGTATTTTCTTATGCCATTTTTGAGGTACTTTCTTTTATATTCAGCTTTTTTAGTCCTTTAATGGGATGAAAATATTGAGTATATGAGTCATCTTGCCATGGATCACGTATTAAAATTAATTTATACACTTATTTCTTTCGGGGGGATCCAACTTATTCACATGCTTTGAGCCAACTTTTCTATGCTAAAGATGTTACCTGCAATTAAATTAATTGTGTGTTAATCTTCACTTATTTTATAATAAATTTCAAGGTATTATATAAATGCTAGATCTATTGCTTTATAGCTCTTTGACCTTGAGCAAAACACTTAAACTTTCCAAGCCTCAATTTCCTCATATGTAAAAAGGGCCTAAGAGTAGAACCAACTTCATAGCGTTGTTACTGAGATCTATTGAAATTTGATGAACATGTAAAATGCGTCACACATATTAGTGCTCAGTAATTGTCAACTATTATTGTTATTGTTTTGGAAAGTAAATAGTAACCTTGAGAGTATTTAGATACACAGACAATCTCGTCAATATTAAAGCCTCCAGGATGGCCATTTTTCCTTTGATGTTGATATGTTTGTGAAGAGGGTGTCCCTGGATCAGGCCTGGTCTAATGGATTCACTAGAGCGATTAATGTAGACGGTCCTCAATTTATGATAGTTCGATCGATAGATCGATTTATGATAGTGCAAAAGTGATACATGTTTAGTAGAAACTGTACTTAAATTTTGAATTTTGATCTTTTTCTGGGCTAGCAATGTTCTCCCTTGATGCTGGGCAGTGGCAGGACTGCAGTTTGGAGTCAGCCATGCAATCACAAGGGTATACAGCCAACATGACCATTTTGTACCCATACAACCATTCTGTTTTTCACTTTTGTGTTCAGTAAATAACATGAGCTATTCAACACTTTTTTATTTCATAGGCTTTGTTTAGATGATTTTGCACAACTGTAGGCCAATGTAAGTTTTCTGAGCATGTTTGAGGTCATTTAGGCTAAGCTCTGATGTTTGATGGGTTCAGTGTATTAAATGAATTTTCAACTTATGATATTTTAAATTTATGATGGTTTTATCAGGACATAACCCTATCATAAGTTGAGGAAGATCTATACTAAGATGCTGCTCAAGGGGAAGATTAGCTGAAGATTTATGCACATTCTTTGTGTGATAAAAATATCAACTTGTTTGTTATTTTAATAAAAAGGTGAATGAAATGACTGGTTCTCAGTCCTTATACCTTTGAATATTGTCTCTGTTCCTTTATCTCTATTATGTTATTGGAAGGAAAATAGGCAATCTCAATCTACATCCATTATCTCTTAAATTCTCTTTAATCTTTCAGACTCAAGTACATATAGTACATTGTTTCTGGATTTTCTCTACCAGTGTTCAGATGTTTTGAATCCATTTAAAGGATGTGACTTTCTGAGAGTCCCAGGTTTATGTAGAGAGACTGAGTTCCAACTGTTTGTCTGGAGTGGGCTCAATGCCCATTCTTTTGTCTTCACCTAAGTTTTAAAATTGAAGCCCTTGCATTACCAAGACCAGCCACATCTTTGAGGGCAGCCTTAGAGTCCGTGCACATCTCTTCCCTGGATTCTATTTTTCATTTTGTTTTTGTATTGTAGTGGTTTTCCTTGTTATTAATTTCTTTCAAAGTCAGCTATACATTCAAAATTATATTTATTATACTTAATTCAGAATTTCTCAGTGTCAAAAATGTAATATATATTTTTCATGGTCTTAAAAAGTAGGCATAATATGAAAGACATTTCAGATTATGTTAGTGGGCCTCACCCTGTTTTTCATTTCTTTTATATTCTTGTGGAGTTTGATTGATGGAAGTTTTAACCCAAAATTTGTTTATAGTTTCTGCATTCCACAAATTTACCTTGTCAAAGCAAAAATTGCAGGAAACAGTTAAACAGGCAAGGAAGACTTCATTCAAGACTATTTCAATAGCCAACTCTGCAGAAACAAAGGTGAGAGGTTTTTTAGAGCTGGGGTAAGCTAGTGGAAAAGTACCTGGAGGATGTTATGGGGATGTTGATTGATGGAAGGTGTAGAGCAAATTATGTAATTCTGGAGTCTGCAAATGTTCTACTATGATTTAAATAGTATATGCTTGCTAATTGGTGTTTACCTAAATAAGCTCTTACCCTCTGCCAAGACTGGTAAATGGGGGCACTATCTTCCTTGGCTGCCAGGTCCTTAGGAAAGATATTTCTATGTTGTAAAGTTGGAAAGAGGCTTTTTAAAATATTTATATCTCAAAGAAGTAGAGAAACAATTTACAATTGCAAGTTTTCTAAAGAAATATCCTAAAACTCCAGCGGCCTAGAGTCAGGAAAAAACCTGTCTAAAATTTAGTCATGCTGAGGAGAATATTAAAGTCTTGGTCAACCTATTTTTTTTCTTGAGAAAGAGAGACAGAGCATTAGCAGAGGAGGGGCAGAGAGGGAGGGAGCCACAGAATACGAAGCAGCCTCCAGGCTCTGAGCTGTAAGCACAGAACCTGTTATGGGCTGGAACTCTTGAACTGCGAGATCATGAACTGAGCCCAAGTCAGCAGCTTAACCGACTGAGCCATCTATGCATCCAGGTCAACCTTATATTTAAGTATTGCTCATAATTGGAATCCCTTTTAGAGGGACAGGCATATTGATCTTTTCATTCACTTCCAAACATGTACGAGTGATACAAATATGTACAGAGAACAAATGATTTTCAAAATGATTTATTGAACAAAAGCTGAAGAAGTAAAATTGAACATACATAAGAAGTGAGAGAATGAAAGAAGCAGAATTTCTGGAATGGTCTCATTTCTGAAGTGTGATCACAGTCAATTTCTTGAGGCAATATTGGCAGAGGTTAAGGTAAGAAGTTCAATATTTAGGAAAATTATGACCTAGAAAAAATGTTAAGAAATATAAAATTTCTACAGTTTGATAAACATCACCTAGTCAGTTTAAAATTGCTATTTTCCATTAATTATATGAAATAAATTCCAGTCCATATACGCTCCCTTGCCCCAGCACCACTCTCTTATTTTTACGACAGCTCATTATTCCATTGTAAAGTAAAATGTATATAGTTAGATGTCCTATGTTTAAAGCATAGCTACTTGTTATGCTCAAGGCCTAGTTCACCGTTATTAAAACCTAGAATGATTTTATGCAACTTAAAAAACAAAACAAAACAAAATAAAAAATCAAAACTCCTTGTACAAAAATTTGATATATGTTCCAGCAATCCTTTCTCTGAAACTATTTAGATCTGCTCCTTGTATTTTAGAGTTTTAGATCATGGTTCTAATCACATGGTTCACTGAGTTGTTTTTTTTTATGCTTATTTATTTATTTTGAGAGAGAAAGAGCAGGGGAAGGGCAGAAAGAGAGGTAGAGAAAGAATCCCAAACAGGCTCCATGGAGAGAGGGCTTGATCTCATGACTGGACATTATGACCTGAGCGAAAATCAAGTCAGACGCTTAACTGACTGAGCCACTCAGGTGCTCTTATTGTGTTGTATTTTGATAAAAGTTTATTTTATAAATTTTTCTAATTTTGCTTTCTTCTCCATGGATTTTCCTTATTAATAGTAGCAGTATTCCCCCATTTCCATCTAAGCTTCACTGAGGTGGCACTTTTGCTATAGTCAAGTTCAACTATTTACAGAAAATTGATTGTGATACTCATTCTTGTGTTTGAGCTCATATACTTGCCAGTTTCCCTTTCTGAAATACTGTCAGGGTGTTCTTAACACTTGTAACTTCATCAGACTCCTTACCTCCTAAGAATTTTCTTTAAAGAATGTATTGTTCCTAGAGTAGGAGAACTCAGTAATTTTTATTTTGAAAAAGAAACCAAGTGACTGTGATTCACCTACTAAACTGTCTTCTGAGCTCACTGTTCTAGAATTGTAAGCTTTCTGACTGTTGCCTTAAGTATTAAGACAGTTGGATTTTAGTCTTGTTTTTTCCATCATGTGTTCTGAATTTGAGCAAATTTCATGCCTCTATATCCTATATGCAAAATGGGAGACTATCTGCTCTCTCTCATAGAATCGCAAAAAATAAAAATTTATGCATATCAAAAGTAACTAGTTATTAAAGTAAGGTGTTTAGAGAAATATAGAGCACTACTGAATTTCTTCATCTAATTCTTTGCAAGTAGTGATTTACCTGTTATCAAGATGCTTGAGATGCACCACTGCATTGTCCTGACTATGAGGAAATAGTGTTAAGGCTGGTTGTAGGTATACTGCTTGTGGTCACAGTAGCAGACGATGATTGTGTGCTGCTGTCAACAACAGAGGTGGTTCCAGTTGAGCCTGTATTTGTGGGAACTGTAGTTGCGAGGCTGATGGTTGTCACTGGGGTAGTATTAATGGCATTAGCTTCAGGCATGGGAGTTGCTGCTACTGTTGTGGTAGCTGGAGCTGTAGAGGTCCCTTCTGGTAGCGTGGTAGCATCTGCTGCAAGTGTGGAAACCTCAGCGGGTTCTGTGGATTCTGCAGATGGCGTTGTGACAGTGTCAGTACTTGTGGCAGGGAGAGTAGTATCATCTGCTGTGGTAGCAGTGACCTCATCAGTGGAGACAGCTGTTTTGGGTTCCGTGGTGGCAGAGCCCAATTCGGTGGTTAAATCTTCAGGTGCAGTAGTGGAGGTGACACCTGATGGAGTTGTAGTGACAGCAGTACCTAAAGTTTCTGTAGTGTCCTCATCCACTGGCATTGTAGTTTCACTGGTTGAAGAAACAGGTTCTTCAGGGAAGGTGGTGGCTGATATGCTTGTACTGGCAATAGTGGTAGCATCTGAGGCCGACGGTGTCGTTGCAATGCTTGTGGAGGCTGCAGCTGTTGCAGTGGTAGCTGTTACAGGAATTGTGGTTGCAGATGATGCAGCCATTGTAGTAGTGGCAAAAGACGTAGTGCCTGCTTCTAAGGTTGTGGAGTCAGCTGAGGGGGTTGTGGCACCTTCAGCTGAAGTGGTGGCAGCTTCGGTAGTTGTATTATTTGCTGATTCAGGGGTGGTCTCATCCCCTGGGGTTGTAGCATCAGGGGTCTGGATGGTGGTTTCACTGTCAGTCAGTGCACCAGATTCAGTAGTAGAAGCAGCACTTGGTACAACTGTGGTGGCACCAGAAGGAGATGTAGTACCAGTGATGGAAGGTGAGGTAGTGATACTTGTGGTGGCATCAACCCCTGGAGTTATGGAGACTGCTGTGGTTGTGCTGGTAACTCCTCCAGATATTATGGTTGTAGCCGAATCAGTTGCACTGATGGCTGGAGATGTGGAGTCTACTGCTGAGGTTGTAGGGTTAGCTGTGGGGGTCATGGCATCAGCAGGTACAGTTGTGGCAGCTTCAGTGGTTGTGTCATCTGTCAGTTCAGTGGTAACCTCTTCCCTTGGAGTTGTAGTTCCATAAGCCTGGGTGGTGGTTTGACCCAGACTGGTCAGTGCAACTGGTTCAGCAGTGGAGGCTAAAGTCATGGGGGTTGAAGTGGCAGCACCTGCTACTGTTGTGCCAGCAGCAGCAGCTGTATTATTGGTGGCTGAGGTTGTGACTATACCACTGGTGATCATATCCAGCCCTGGGGTTGAAGAGGCTGCTGCTGCAGTGGTGGTGATTGTTCCCACAGATGTTGGGTTTGAGGATCCAGCAGTGAGTGACGAGTCTGTTTCTGAGGTTGTGGAGGAGTCTGTTGCACCATTTGTTACCCCACTGAGTGAAGTTGTGGTGGCAGCTACAGTGATTGTGTCATCGGCTGTTTCAGTGGCATCCTCATTCACTGGGGACTCAGCTTCAGTGGTTGTGTCTTCGGTTGTTTCAGTGGTGTCCTCATTCACTGGGGACTCAGCTTCAGTGGTTGTGTCTTCAGTTGTTTCAGTGGTGTCCTCATTCACTGGGGAAGTAGCTTCAGTCGTTGTGTCATCGGCTGTTTCAGCGGTAGTCCCATCCACTGGTGCGATGGCAGAACTCGATGCAGCCATGGTGGCAGTACCAGGTGCACTGGTGGTTGTAGCACTTGGTGCAACTGTGGTTGTGACAGAACTAGAAGCAGTGGTCGAAGTTCTGGATATTTCTGTGGTAGCAGAAGCAAGAGTTGTGGTAGCACTGTCTGATAATGAGGTAGCACCAGTGCTAGTGGCACCAGTCCCCAGGGCTGTAGGGGCTGTCACACTTGTGGCTCCATTTGTGGGGGTTGTGGCTGCAGTCGTGGTGGCAACAGTAGCAAGGGATGTGCTTGCTGAAGTTGTAGAGGCTGCTTGAGAGGTGGAATCATCAATAGCTGGGAGAGTGGTGTCATCTACTGTGTTAGCTTCAGCTTCTGAGACCTTCGTGGTGAAATCAGGTGCAGTGGTGGAAGCAGAGGTTAAGAGGGTTGTGGAGCCAGCCTCTGAGTTTATGGAGGTGGCAGCACTGGAGTCAGCAGACTCCTGGGATGTGGATTCCACTGAAGGTGTCACAGAGGTGACCACAGATGCTAGGGCAGTTGTAGTGGAGGCAGCACCGGTTGCTGAGATTGTGGTTGATGTCACTTGGACTGTGGTGGCAGACACTGGGGATAGAGTTTCAGAGTTTCTGGTGGTGGCATTTGATCCCTTAGTTGCAGTGGCAGATGTACTAGTTGGGGCAACTGATATGGATGTTGTGCTATCAGATATGGTACTAGTGATGGTGGCCAAGTTACTAATAGTTCCAGGTGCTGCAGTGATTGCATTGGTCGGGCCATCAGTTGTGATGTCTTCTGTTCCTGTTGGCCTTGTTGGAGGTTTTCGTTTTCCAGGGCATGGCTTATGAGGCAAATGAGAATGCTGGTGCGTATGGGGATGTTGCCCATTGGGCCATGGTCTTGGTGGATGTGGACAGAATGGATGAACCTTCAGTAGACACTTTTGTGGTCTATTTGGTTGCAGACAGGGAAGTTTAGATTGATGAAATTTACATGGAGAATGTATTGGAGACGGTTTTGTGACTTTGTTATGTGAGCGCCTTTTCTGTGGAGTTTGAACAGTTTTAGATCCTTTGGGTTTAGATGATTGCAGCCTTTTTGGGGCAAGTATAGTTTTCCCTTTTTTTGGTTGTTTTACAGTTTTGCCTGCTGAAGAAGGTGGTCTTTTTTTTCCTTGAAGGGATTTAAGTTGATTTACACCTTTCTTATGAGGTTTAAACGGTCTGTTTTTGGATTTACTTGGCCTTTTTTGTGCTGTTAGAGATATGGGCTGCCGTTTTTTAGATGGTTTTATAGACGTACTCTGTATAGGAACTGTTTTTGCAGTCTTTTTACCTGCTGTGGGCTGTTTCTGTGTAGATTTCTTCTGAATTTTCTTCTTGGCTAGAGATCTTTTTGGTTCTGCTCGAGCAGATTTAGACCCATTGGGAAGATTTCCGGTAGCTGGTTTAGATTTTCTTAGGTTTTTCTTTTTGGCCAGAGTTTTTTTGAGAACTGGTGATTTGCCTTCTTTTGTTTGACTTGACTGCTTCCTGGCAGTTTTAGAAAAGGAGCTTTTCAATTCTGTTGGTCTTTTCTTTGAGACTGGTTGTGTTTTTGATACTGATTTAAATGTTTTAGGCTGATTCACTTGTTTCTTGGCAGGTGCAGTAAAGCTTTTGGATTTCTTTGACACTTTATTTTTGGCTATAGATACTTTCTTTTTTGTTGCAACTTTTCTTGGCTGATTGAGCTTTTCCTTGGCAGATATAGATGCTGTCTTTTTAGATGTAGTTAGATTTTTCTTTTTGACTTTTAAAACTGCTCTTGTTGCTGTTGTCTTAGCTGGCCCTTGTTTGATTGGAGTTAACAGTTTATTTTTTTGTTTCTTTAGAGTCTTCTTTTTGGCTAAGCTTTTGTTGGGGACTGCTTTACCTGCTTTTGCCTGATTCTGTTTTTTCTTGACAGGTGATGACAGAGTCTTGTGAAGTTTAGTTGGTCTTTTCTTCGGAGCTGTAGAAGTTTGGGGGGAACCTTTTATTGCTGTGGACCTAGATTGTGTTTTGGATACAGACAAGTTTGGTTTATAAATATTTTGAGATTTCTTCTCAGTTAGATATGTTTTTGGAACTGATTTAGTGGTGCGCCGTTTTAACTGTTTCTTAGCAGGTGTAGACTGGATTCTCTTGGATTTTTGTGGACTTTTCTTTGAAGATGAAGTTCTTTTTGATGCTGCCTGAGCTACTTTGGGCAAACTCAACTGCTTCTTGGCAGAGGTGGGGAGGGGTTTTTTAGATGCATTTTGACTTTTCTTTATAGCTAAAGATCGCTTTGGTACTACTGGAATCTGTTTTGACGGTTTCTTGGCAGTTGTCTTCTGACTTTTTTTAGGCTGTTTTAGAGTTTTACTTGTTCTGCGTGGAGTATTTCGACCTGTTAAACCAGATGAAAGGGGGGGCCCTTTCTTGGCAGAGGCTAATGTATTTTTCTTAGACCTGACTTGTCGACTTTGCCTTTCTGATGGCAGGATAGGTTTTTTCTTTTTACTTGATGTTCTAGAATTTAAAGATAATTGGTTGGCTGCTTTGTTAGGCAGTGCAGGTAAGCCAGAGGCATGAGAACGGGTTTGAGGTCTCCTAATGACTTGGGTGGATGGAGGTCTGTTTTGTGATGCCCTGGCAGGGGATCTTTGCGCTGGCCGACGGTTAATTGTTTTCCCTATTGCCCGGCGCTGTGATTGCTGACTCTCACTGAACTGAAGCAGGAGAGAATAGAAAATAATAATTACCAAGTGAAGCATTCAATCAATTATTGTTTTATATTTTCACTTTAGTTATAGAAGCTCTTCTGCACTTTAGTCTGGAAGGTGTTTTGGTTTCAAGTGTAATATAAATTTAGAATAAACTGCACTATAAATTAAAAGAACACAATATGTGGATAATTAGAGAAAGTACCTGAATGTTACTTTCAAATGCTTAGAGTATTTTCTAAGAAAATGCAATAAAATACAGAAATCTGATTTTGGGAAATCGAATTCATTGGTTTTATAAAATACCCCATTAAATCTATGAAAACTTGTTTTTTGCATAAAAACTGCAGGACAAAATCATTGTCATCTCCTTTAGGAATTAGCAAAAGAATCACATAGTTACCATGTAACCATGTTACATGAATCTCAATGAAAGTATTACATCTAAACCACAGTTTTGGAATTATATAAAGAGAAGTATTTGATGTTGAATTCAGAAAGTTGGATATTAAAAAACTGCAACAACAACAAAAAAACCCTGAGTTTCTCTTGCTGGTAAAAGCTTTCTCTGAGGCATTAAATGTTCTGGGAAGAATATGACAAGGAACTCATAATAATCACAGAAAAGGAAAGGATCCTTGAATGAAGCATGGCTGGTTAAATAGCATGGAACGGACACTTGAAGACCACCTGTAGTACTAAAAATAGTGGATACTATGCTCTGATCAAAGAGAGGTAAGGAACTAGTAAATAGTATATACTTAAATCAGAAGAGCAGAAGAAAGTATTTAGAAAAAAAAAAACTCTGCCAGGACTATAAAAGGGAAAAGCAAAAGGCCACAAAATTCAAAAGACTAAGGCTCACTTAGAAAAGTACACAAAAACCTATTTGCACAAGCCATGTTTCAGATGAGTCAAATATGTATAACAATTGTTTATTTTAGATGCCAATAGAAGAGATTATCTTCTTTTTCACTGTGTTTATGTCTTATGTGGAAGAACATATTGCAATGTTTGATCATGAGAACATAATAGTAGACCCAGAGGTTGAGTGAAAAACAAGCTAGATAGATGGGTAAACTTGTCCTCATTTTTCATCTTCACAGGGGAATCTCCTTATAATGAAAGTAGTGGGTGAACATGGATGGGAAGGAGAAGTGGGGGTCTTGGTAATTTCATTGCCAAATTCTAGTCCTCCAAATTTATTTGGAGATTTTGTCATATCTTATCCTCCTCAACTAATAGTCATTCTTTTCTGCCTCTCTCCCTATTTTTCTCTCTTTATTTCCCTTTCACATCTCCCTTTGCTTTGTTTCTTCTCCTCAAGTTCCAGGTGATTTTGAATAAACATATTTTTATGAGTACTAGAAGTAGACAGTAATTGTTTCTGTTTCTTTCCATCTCATGTGACTGTGTCTTGATTTTAGAAATACAATGCCATACTCTCACTCTGAACCCTATCTCAGTGTTAACGTAGCTCTTAATTTTAAGTTGTTCTTATTTCAAGTGTATAGAATCTTACCGGGAAACAAATGGCAAAGACAAGGATGAGTCCAGTCAGGATTAAACCCTTCATCTTAACCTTTTAACCCCTATAAGTAAAGAAACAAGAGAAAATATTTGTTATGTGCTTGACAGTGAAAGAATAGGTTTTGCCAAACTGCCCAGTGATATACAATTAAAATTTTAGTAGTAAGTTTAAGAGCTAAGAAAATTTTTCCCTAAAATTAAGCTTCAGATGTGGATGTGAAATGAAAGATACCTATATATTTTTTGAAAACACTATCGTTATTTGAAACCACTAAAAGTTAGGTTTTCCATTTGGTTTGCTAATAAGATTATTGTTTCCCTTTAAATTCTCATCTAAAAGGAGACCTTCACCATCTTCTATCAGGAATTATATTAAGAAATCCCTCACCTAGCCATTATCCACTTACTGCATATGTATTTACTCCCCCCTTCCCAACACACACTAGTTTCTCTCCTCTCCCAACTCCCATCACCATCATTTAGGAAAATCATAGCAGTTATGACATAGAGTTCCAAGAAGGTACATGGTTTGCTCTTAAATTGAGTGGCCAACTTTATTGAACTCAGATCCTCTATGTATGATGGATGACACAGTGCACTATGTAATATATTGCAAGGACAGTTCCCATGAAATCCTGTGATTCTTTGATGCTATTTGACCTTTGTTCCCCTCCTCCCTCTAATTTTTATTTTTTAGTATACAGGATCCTTTACCTGAAAATGTTTTATAAAATTTTATCATACATTTTGCCTATTGGTAATTCATTTTTAAGATGAGGTACCCATCACAATTAAAGTTATTGAATATATAAAATCTTTTTATGACCTATATTAGTTTAATTTTTAAGAACCTAATGTTGTTTTTCCTAAAATAATATGGTTTTATGGGTGGAAAGTGTATGATGTTTCCATGATATTAAGATGAGTATACAGGAGAAAGGACTTCTAATTCCAGAATGTTGTGAAAGGAAAATGGAAAATTAAGGCAGCCTGTATCTAACTTAGGAATTACCTTAGGGAAACACAGTATAAATGAGCTGGTCTCTGACAGCACATGGCTTATGATGATGTGATGGGGAACCCTCAGCTTTAGTGGCTATAAGTGCCAACAGGTCACCTTTTAGAAGGTGTTCATCATCAGATGAAACTTTAGAAGTTTTCATCATCAGAAAACTCTGAAACCACTTGGTGTTTCAATCTGAGTCTGAACTGAATCAATCTCCATCAACATCTTTCCCCATAAAACAGTCTCTTCCATGTGTCCCCATTTCAGTGAATGACACAGTATTCTCCCAGTAGTTAGTGTAAGCCAGACCCTGAGTCAGGCATGACTCTTCCTCTCATTCTCCTGTGTCCATCCATCACTAAATCCTCTCTATGTTTTACTTTCTGGACAGTTTTGAATCAGTTTTCTTCTCTTCATCTTCACCAATAGCATCCTATCCAAGGTAGCATAATATCTCACTTGAGCCACTTCTTAGCAAATATTACCTATTAAGTAGCAGGCACTACTAGCAGGAGATCGTTTCAATATTCTTGACTTGTTAAGAGTTTTCATTTTCATGATTAAAAAATAGTCTCTTAACTGACCTGCAGCCTTGCTTTTAATTGACCACAGTCACTCTGAATTTTAAAAATACAAATCTGATTATTCTAGTTCCCTCATTAGAAACTTTCACTGGTTTTCCATTGCCCTTTATCTTAAAGCCCTCCCCCTAAATTCTTCAAGTGGCTCACAAGGCCCTTTGCAACCCCACCTCTCCTTAATCTTCAGTCACATTCCTTTTAGTGTCACTCACATTGTGTGTGTGTGTGTGTGTGTGTGTGTGTGTGAGAGAGAGAGAGAGAGAGGGAGAGAGAGAGAGAGAGAGAGAGAGAGAGGAGAGAGAGATACTCTTTTCTTCCTCGAAGGTCCTTACATATTCTGTTACACAATTCAATGCAAAAGGCTTTGTATTCCCACCTACCTAGTTGAACAACTTCAGTCAAGTTAGCTACTGGTGTGTTTATTGACAATCTAATTCTTGTCTTACAGGATGGAATTCTCTTCAGTGTTTGACAAGTCCTTTCCTTTTCTCTTGGTTTTTGTGGAACCAACTTATCCTTCCTATGTCTCTGAAGGTTTTCTTTGGTTCATTCATGGGTTTTCTTTCTTCTCTACTTACCCAGTTATGGTTCTGACATCAGTCCTATTTTTCTCTCACTCCACAGCAATGTCCCTGTATAACTCCTACCTTTACTTGGAAACAGCATCCATCTATATGCTGACTTTTAAGTTTATTGATCAAGATTCATATGTCCACCTCTTTCGTGGACATCTCCATTTGGTTGTAGCATTGCACCTTTAGCCTGGCCTGTCCAAAATTTAATTTATTAGTTCCCCCAGTCTCTTCTTGATTAAGAAACCACATTTTAACAGAGAAAAATAGATTCTGGAGTAAGAGTTCCCTAGAAGCATTGTCATTTATCCACACAATTACCTTGAGAGGGGTGTCTCCTTTGGATCTTGGTCAGGACTTTCTTCTTCTTGACTCACCAGTGCCTCTAAGACTTGATACCTGCAGATGTCAAGAGAACTAATTGAATGGTTCTTCCACCTAATAAGGCAGCCATGCCTTCCATTTGCACCTCCTACTTTTTGCCTATTGGTTGTAGTAGGGAGTGGGGGCTAGGAAAAAAAATGTGTATGCGATTATTTATGCATTTTAATCTTGAAATATTTGCCTTTGGATTTTCTGACTCAGGAACATTGAGAACTCTATCTTATCTTTTACTTGGAAGAGGTAATGATAAAATCTGATTGTTAACAAAATTCATAAATTAACACTACTGCTTATATGTATATCACTCATTTTAAGAAAACCATGGTTTGGTTACTTATTTGAAGTTATAGAATAATTTGTATATTGTCAGATGTTCCCCAATTTTTGGAATTTGAACAACTTTATTTTTGCAGTTTGTTTCCATATTCCAAAGTTTAATAGACTCAAAGATATGAATGTCTGAGAAAATGTAATAGGAGAACGTAAATAATCTTTCCTCCATTGAGTTAAAACACATTTATTTAACACTTAAACTTAAAATGCCTGCATTAGGGGAAATTTGTGAACTATGCCTACCTTGCTGCACCCCCATTGTACTTCCTCATGACCCTTTTAATTTAGAATCTCCCAGATTTTGAAAAGCACATATTCAATTATCTAATAATCTACTTTGTAAATACTTTTTAAATTGCCATGACCACACAATAGAAGAAATATAGATAATTTTCATTAAGCATACTTTTATTAATTTTATACTGATTTATTTACCATTTTTACATATTCGTCTGTATTAAGCCACATACCAGAACAAATGGCAAATACACTAATTCTGAAGAAATGTAGCTGTGAGAAATCAATAGTGTATTTGAGAAAAAAATGGAAAAATATTTATAAAGGCAATTCTAGAATGGTAAAAAGAGCACTAAACTTGAAATCAAGAAGTTTCTATTTAACTCCTAGCTCAGTCACTTTATTTCTGTGTGACCTTGGTAAACTTATTAGCAAATGCCATTTTCATATCTATAAAATGAGATCAATCCTTTTCTATTTATCTGAGTGTGTTGCTATTAGAATTAATTAGAATATTCATTTACTTTGTAAACTCTATAGCACTATGTGACAATATTGTTTATAATATATTTGTGTATTGAATTTTTAATATATTATTTATAGATGTATTTAATATAATTTTTAATTTCAGCATTACTAGATTTGAAATGACAACTTTGATCTATTTATTCATTCAACAGATATTTTTGTGGACATCCACTCCATAGAAAGCATTGTGGATTCAACAGGAACAAGAGAGATCTAGTTCTTGCCTTGAGGGACTAGGGTTTTATTGGAAAGTAATATAATACACACAGAAAAGACTGACTTTGATCTACTGATATCTGGTTAACAGAGCAAGTACACTTCCACTTAGCCATTTCTTTTGGACAAACTTTCTTCATTCACTTTTTCTTCCAAGAACCTTATTTAGGTCAGAAGTCAGGGTTTGGCTGCACTTGAATGACTGGGTGCCTGCGTGATAATCAGTATCATAATAAGAGCTGTGCAATAACAATACACAATATTGTCTTTTCTGAGAATCGAGGTAATCACTTTAAAGTTAATAAAATTATGTATACCTAATACCGATACACGAATTTGACTCATAATAAGGTTGACCTCCTTTCTCTTTTATGTTTGTCATTACTTTGGAACATTAATCATAACATTCTCCTTTAGGAAGTCAGTATTATTTTAGTAGTTCCAGTTTATGGTTTTTATTCTGATTGAATATTGGAATATGGTAGAAAGGACTTTGGAAGCTAAGAACTTTAGACTGCATATTCCCTTAATTTGAGTTTATAGTTAATTTTGTAAGGATAGTTCATATATGAAATTGCATCATGTAACATTATAAACTCTATGTATATGTAAAAATTATTCATGCTTTCTTCATTGTGAACTCAAAGATAGTCAAAAAGTTTTAGAAAAGTAGACCAACTTTCTTGTAATAATGAATAAAATGCACAGTTATTAACATGTTATTGATATGGAAGAAAGAGATTATTAATCATTTATTTATTAATCATTTATTTCTTAACACCAGTCATGATTACATAATTACAAAATATCTGGATATATTCTTATCAAAATAATTGGTATTAGCATGACCTTAGATATTTTTCTATCAGATTGTTTTGAAAAAAGTAGGAGAATAATTGCTGACATGAGGTTCATAAGCAATTTTTAGAGAAGGGAGTTTCAGACCAATTTGGCAATCTGTTCTAAAATATAATGTTTAGAAAATCAAGACAATGTAAAGTGATTACATAGTAGAAAATTTGAAGGGAAAATAAATATATATGTTTTTGGAGGAAGGATAAAAGTAGCTATATAGATGCTACAGTCAGATTAATTATAAACAGTGGGTAAGAATTCTGAATTTGGTGAGAATTTGCAGGTATGGTGTCATTTGAGGAATGATGTGATTTATTAAGTAGACTTATATTTACTCTGATATATGTACATATACAAATTATAGATGATATAATTTTTATTTCAATTAATTTCAGTGTGAAATATTTCTTTTTTGCATTTGTAATTATTTGGTAATGCTTATGTTTCTTTGCTCACAGTCATCACTCAACTCCGCATTATTACCATGAACAACCTCAAAATTATGACCTTTTCAAGAATTGATCAAATGTGATTTTCCTCAGTTTATAATTTAAGGAAGTAACTGCTTGTTGAATGAATAAATAAGTCAGAATTTAAATGTATATACTTTAACACTCAATATGGTGCTTTTTCTGAAGTACTGAAATACCATATTTCATTTATAGAATTTTGAAACTATTTGGGCTTTTAATTCAACGGTGATGAAGAAAATTTACCTGTGGTAAAAGAAAAAAAATACACTATTTTTCCAAAATCCCTGTGACTTTATAAGGTATGACTTTATAATATTTTCTTTTAAGAGAAATTTAGAATTCATTTTTTGTGTTACTATTGTACACTCATATTTCCTTTGACAGAAGAACTGTGCAGCTGCCACTGGTTCTATATTAATATGTTTTCCCAATCCAAACTCTTTTCTTCTCCTACCCTTCATACTTAAATAGTCATCCATTCAGCCATTCTTTTTCATCTTGAAAATGATGAGATAATCAGGGAACATTTTTCTCCCTTCATTCCATATTAATTCATGGATTAATTCATAATTAATTAGATGAATCTGGTAAGAAGTTAGTGACTTAGTGAGTCATTTCACACAGGTGAGCCTCCTGGGGCAGAGAGGAAAAGGTGGACAGTGGATTTGGAGGCACGGAGAGGAGATTCAGCACAATCATAAAGCCATGCATGGGCCCTGGAATTTCCAGGTCATTCTTATGTAAATACCATTCCATGATACACAGAATTATTATTTCCCTTCTTTTACTTGAATAAATCTTAGTTTACCAAGAACTAAAGTGACTGTGGGTCCTTTGTGGCTGATGGGAACCAGTGCCCTTGCTCTTAACACTAGTTTGGAGAACCCAAACAAGAAATCTTTACTCAGAATAACACTGCAGATTTTAAAATAGGAGGAGCTTGATATCTAGATGAATTTGAATTAAAAAACAAATCTAATCAACATCAACAACAAACTAGGCATTTAGTCTTTACATTTTCTAAAAAAGGCCCAGGCACATATCATAAAGAATTCACATTATAAGATGTTCTTAGATTTATTTTTTTTACATTTATTTATTTTTGAGAGACAGAGTGAGACAGATTGTGAGTGGGGAGGGACAGAGTGAGAAGGAGATACAGAATCTGAAGCAGGCTCCACGCTCTGAGCAAGCGTTCAGCACAGAGCCCGATGCGGGGCTTGAACCCACAAACCGTGAGATCATGACCCGAGCTGAAGTTGGATACTTAAACTAACTGAGCCACAGAGGAGCCCCAAGATGTTCTTAGATTTAAATGAGAGTATTTTGCAATACATAAAATATGTTATAAAACTGTTTATAAATCTGAGGTTATTTTTATTCTCTGGGAATAATAATTATTCTTATCCCATAGGATTGTTGTAAGGATTAAATGAATTAATATATGTGAAATATTGGGGTGTCTGGGTGGCTCAGTTGGTTGAATGTCTCACTCTTGATTTTAGCTCAGGTCATGATCCCAGGCTTATTGGATTGAGCCCTGCATTGTGGTTGATGCTGAGTGGGGAGCCTGCTTAAGATTCTCTCTCCCTCCCTCTGCCTCTCTCTCCTCCCCTCTCTCTAAAAAATAAAAATAAAGTAGAATAAAATAAAATAAAATAATATATATATGAAATATTTACAGCAATTCTTAGCCCAAAGTAAGCATTGTAACAGTGTTAGCTAGCAGTAGTAATGGTGGTGGTAGTAGTAGTAGTAGTAGTAGTAGTAGTAGTAACATAGTAGTAGCATAAGCAACAGCAGCTGTACGTTCATATGTTCTATTACTAGGTGTTTGGAGAACAACAGAACTTTGGAATAAGGCTCCCAATATTGAAAAGTATGTTGACAGATGAAGTTGGAGATTGACAGGTTTTATTAGTTATTATAAATCAATATATGCTTCCATATTGTCTTCCATAGTATCCCCTCCAGTGATTTATCTGTCAAGTTTTTTTTTAAATGGGATTGAAACTATTGCTCTGTACAGCAATAGAAAATCACAATAAATTATTTTATGTAGTAGTAAATCAATAGAGAGCTTAAAATGGAAACATTTCTTAACTGCTACAGTGCTACATATTTGGTTCTCTAGCTTGGTTCTTAATATATACTCTTGCATACTGTGTTTCAAATTGTGATTGTAGTATTATCCACTGCATAAGCTTATTGAAATATAATCATCATTGGGATTGTTACCATTTCAAGAAGTAACGATTGTTTCTTTTTCAAAAGTGCTGTCAGCTTTCTGGACAGTGTGAAAATCTATATTATCATCATCACCATTAGTGCTGAACTTACTAATAAAATTTTTTTAAGTAAATATTTGAAGTGATAAATGTGTTAATTAACTTGATTGTGGTAATCATGTTACAATGTAGGAGCATGTAAAATTATTACATTGTATGTTTTAAAGATATACAATTGTGTTTATCAATTATACCTCAGTAAAACTGGAAGAAAAGATCTTAGTCTTTTTATATCCCTGCCTTCCCTATTTGTAATTCATTTGATAAATAACTTTTTGATAAATCTACTCTAATCTTAATTTTTTTCTTTTTTTCTTTTTTTTAAAAGTAGCTCCATGTCTTAAGTGGGTCTCGAACTCATTAATCTTGAGATCAAGAATCACATGCTCTTCCGACTGAGCCAGTCAGGCACCCGTAAATCTACTCTACTCTTCAAATTGTAATAATTAATACAGCATTTTACCTCTTCATATGACAGACATCCCATTAGCTTGCATATTTAGTTTCACTTTTGTTTTTAATTCCTTTTTAATACTGTTTAATTAGTTTTGTTCTTTTGGAAGAGTAATTGGATATCTTTGGTTAGACTTATAATTAATTTTTGTTTTGCTGCATTCTAGCAAGAGAGGTCTCCACTTGTAGAATTTCTGTGTTTTTAACCTGTGGCCTAATCTATGATACATTTTTATAGATGTACCATGGGTATTTGAAATGATGCCATGCTCTCAGTTTTTAGGACACAAAGGTGTACAGTCCAGCTCAAAGAGATGGAAGAGAGGGGAAATGTGTAGAGTCTATCTCAATGTAAATTCTTTTCTGCAGACCGACTCTTCGAGTCTTGGTTCATGGTATTACCTTCCAACCAGTCATACAAGCCAGAAAATAATAAGTTGCCACTTATTATTATGCCAATAATAATCTTTACCACTATTCTATTAAATATACCAATTTACTGGTATTTATTACTTAACATCTCTCAAAATTATTTCCTCAGTTCTCACATTAGACCTTTACTAGCTTTTTCCCCAATTCTAATTCAATTTCATTGATCACATCTAAGGGAATTCTACTTTCCTTTTCAAACATCTTATGTGATGTCATTGTTAAGAGCAAGAGTTAGAGTTTCAATGTCTAGAAGACCTAGTTAACAGTGAATGTGAAGTAGGCCTGGTTGAGACTGGAGGAGAATGTGCCTCATTTATGAGAGTGAGGAGTAGCCGCTTCTTAGTTCCACTGATACTCAGAGGATGGGTTAGGGCTTAGAAGAGTTTGTATCAGAATATATTGCTTTTGTCAGCAAGAAAGTCTTGTTGCTAAATAAATGAATGAAAACATGAATTAATCAATTAATATAAAGGAAGCTGGAAAATGTGTACATTGACAACATTGATTAAGTCCTTCACTCTTAACTGATCTATAACTGTTGTGGATCAGCAGCCAGTTTGCAGACCACACTTTGAGTAGCACTGCTGTGGTTGACAGTTGTCATGAGAGAGTGCATGCCCACAATACCAGATTTTTCATGTTTTGGAGGAAAATTTGGAATTTCATTTGAGTTCTTCTATTTTTTTGTTTGTTGTTTTACTTACAGGTAACTAATTCAGTTGTTCAAAGTACTCTTTAAATAAGAAAAAAAAAAGAGAGTATAAAATTCAACCTATTCTTTAACATCCAGCTCAAATAACACTGTTTTTCTACACTTTTCTTTTTTTCCAATGATCTCTGCCCTGGTCTGTAAGAAGCCTCCTCTACTATTTTGGATTATGCCATCATTAGTTATACATATGCTATGTGCCTGCCTTTTGTCTTATCTCCTTTAGACCGCTCTCATTATTTGCGGCTTTTTGTATTGTCTCAAAGCACAGAGATTTGCTTTGCTATTTGTGGAGGCTCAAAATATGAGGATGATTGTGTTAATTTAATATATCTCATTATCTTAAAAACTCTTTACACAGTAAAGAACCTTGGACAACATTTTAGGTGTATATAAATTCATAAATGTCTCAGAATGAGAAGATAAGTTAGCAGAAATCTTTTAGACATATGCATTTATGGCGTTAGGGAGCAGATTCAAATTTAAGCTTCTGCTTTGCAGATCCTTATGATATTTCTCATGTACATGTAAACTATCCTCAAAGGCTATAAAAAGAAGGGAAATCTTATGTGGTAATTTGGTTTGCTTTTATCAACCAATCCAGATAATGAAGGTGTTCCCAACCAACATCATGAGTACACTGATTTAAAAATTTTTCTGTGGGGGTAGGGTGCCTGGATGGCTCAGCTGGTTAAGTGTCCAACTTCGGCTCAGGTCATGATCTCATGGCTTGTGAGTTCAAGCCCTGCATCAGGCTCTGTGCTAGCAGATTCTGTGTGTCTCTCTGAAAAATAAAATAAACACATTAAAAAAAATTTTTTTTAATTTTCTGTGGGGTAGTCTTGAGGAAGAATATTTTAAGATAAAAATTGATAAACTTAAAATATTTGGCCCAAGGAGAAAAATAATCATTGTTTATTTCTTCTTTCAGTTCTAAATTACTGTTGCATATATGCTCTTTGATTCCACATTGTAGAAAGGAAGAAGGCATTTGTGATGGGAAATTGAAAGAATAAATATGAGGCAGCCTTTCAGGTGAGTTATATATTGAAAGGCAACCTTCCCTAACCCCTCGTCTCCTTCTTTCTCTCCCTCTCACACACATACACATACAGACCCAATAAAAGTAAATAAAGCCCCTACTTATTTCTCAGAAGATATAGAGGTTTTAGTGAAGTGTGATGGTCATGGAGAGAAGGGACAGGGGCAGGATTTCTCAGTTTAGTTCTCCTTGGATCCCAGTCTATGTGTAGTTACAGGGATGGGGAGGGGGATGGTCCCAAAGATGCCAGTGAAATTGTCCATGCAAGACATGGATCTAAATCGTTGGATCTAAAAAGCTCTTTTTTTCTCTTCCAGTGCTTCATAGCTCAGGAATAATTTAGTAATTATTATTTAATAATTTGGGGGGACAGTATAGTCAAGATCAGTGAATGAGAGATTTCGTTGCTTAAGAGGGAATTAAGAGGATTTAAGGATTCTTGCCTCTAAGACGTCAAGGGCTTTTTAGAGTGGATAGACAATAAAAGACAAATTTATTCTTTTATGTCAAGTATTGAGGGCTGTGAAATAAATTCAGTCATCATGATAAAATGTAATGACACTTACTGGCTGGCTCAGTCAGTAGAGCATGTGACTCTTTATCTCGGGGTTGTGAGTTCGAGCCTCACATTGAGTGTAGAGATTACTTTTAAAAAGTCTTTAAAAAAATGTAATGACAATTCTTATGGTATTTCAAATATGTGAAATGATATGTTGGCGATAGATGAAGAAAGGCTGAAATCTACAGTATAGTATACTTAAAGAATTGTATTTTCACTGCTCAAATCTTCAGTATTTCACAACTTTGATTATTGGTTGGGGTATTAAGTCAATATTGAGGGGCTATGTGTGTACTAGCTATCCCTTGTAGGTTCTGGGTAGTGTTACAAATTGTAGGTTCTGAGGCATTTTATTTAGGAGAAGTGGCCACTGGAGTTGAGAGAGTAACAGGGCCCGTGGCATTAGATTCTGGAATTGCAGTGGAAAGTTCTGCAAGCTCTGGCTCATATACCTATTAAGGGGCTGAACCATATTCTTCAATGCCATAGGAATCCTCTTCAGGGTTGGTGACATCTTCAGACAAAGTGTCAGCAGTTGTTTTGGTAGCATTAGTGGCACTAGAGAGAGCAGAAGTGGTATCAGTCACAAGCAGAGTAGTGCCAAGGGTGGACATGTTCACTGCTGGAGCAGCTGTGGTGGTTTTAAGAACCTCGGCAGTGGCTGCAGTGTCAGTTACAGTACCACTTGCATTGTTGGTGCTCACTACAGTGGCTGTGGGGCTAGTCATTGGAGCAGTCACAGCGGTGTCCTCAACACTGTGAGTAGTGGTGGTGTCAATTGCAGAAGTGGTTGCCATAGCAGCAGTGTTAGTGACAGTAGTAGCTGTGTCATCTTCAAGGATAGTGGTCTCTTGTCTGGATGTGGTGGTTAAGCAAACTGAGTGATGATTTTAGATGTAGAGGTAGTAGTAGTAGATAAGAGGGTAGTAGTAAGGGCTTTTTCATAAGGTATAATTTGAGCTATGCTAGCAGTAATGTCATGAGGACATCCAGTGACTATGGTCATGATGTCTGCAAAGATAGTAGTTGGTGCTGTTTATGATGCAGGAGCTGCTTCTATGGAATTCTCAGAGGGCTGCTTTTTTGTTTGGTTTTGACAAGGCTTATGAGGTTTAGGTGTACGAACTTGTAGTTGAGATGGAGGACATTCTATTAGACAAGGTAGTGATCAATGAGGTTTGCATACATGGCACTTGGGAGCATGCAGTAATGTCGGATCAGCTGGAGATTGGTTAACATAATGCAAGGATCTCATCTTCCTTGGTTTGTTTTTGGAAACTAAATGGTAGTTTATGGCAGAATTGCATCCTTGAGAGTTGGCTGTGGACTTAACAATTCTTCTTGAAGCAGATCTGGAGCTTGGTAAGTTGTTTGGTAGAGACCTCTTGTAAGAAACTCTCTTTGTTTCACTTGTGGAAACTTTAGACTTTAGCCATTTAGGATTAGGAACCAGATGATTCCTTACTGAACAGTGGGAAGATGACAGCTGTTTAAGTGCAAGTGTGGCACTTAAACTTTTGTTTTTGTTTTCCTGTCTTTATAGTTGATTTCTGTGTAGTATTGGCAACTGAAGACCCTTTTCCTGTATTGTGGGAAGATAATGTCTGCTTGGGTATAGCCTTGGAAATGTTTGACCATTTCTGTTTAGGCTTAGTAGTTTGCATCCTTTTTATAGCAGTTTTGTAGGATGACGACTGACTCAGAGTTGTCAGCTGAAATGAATTTGTGTGCAGACTTGTGGACTAGGTTCTGTTTTTTGAAGTTGGTTTCAATCGTGGCTATTTTTGTGCACTTTTCCTAGCGAGAAATCACTTCTTGGTAGAGGTAGACCTTTTTGCTCCATCTTGGGAAGATAATGAGTGCTTGGATGTTAACTTTGAAGTTTAAGATTTTTCAAATTTAGATGCTAGGGATTGGTTTGATGTTGCAGACTTTGAGTCTGGAGTTCTCTCTTGTCCAGCAAGACAGTGGATGCAGAATTGAATAAAAGAGAGGCTAATGTCTGAGAGGAGACAAGAGCCCTGAGTAAGGGTCCTTGCTCCATATTTATTAGGATCAGAGGGCTTACAAACGTGATGGACATGCAGAAAGAGACAATGAAACAGTGATCATTAACTCAAATGTGTGAGGCAAAGGGGGTTTTGATGATATGCAGTGTTAGGGGTTTGGGTCAATACAAAACAAAATCCCAGCACTGAGCAGATGGCTGTTTATGGCAGGCATCAAGCGCTGTGTCTGTTTATCTTACCTTGCCTAGGGGATAAGACAGATAGAGCATGCTACCTCAGGGTCAACAAGGCACCTTTCTTTTGCTAATTATCTCCGGGCAATTTCACCCTGCTGCAGTGGTCTCTCGCCCTGTTTATCTGTTCTTAGACACTTTCATCCTGTGGAAGCAGCTTTCTGCTTTTGTTCTGTGCCAGCATTGCTTTCGCCCTGTTTACCTATTCTTGGATGCTTTTGTCCTAAGCCCTCTTGACCCACTGGTGCAAGCTGAGGGAATTCCCAAACTTATTCCCCACAGTTTGGTAAAACTGATATAGATGATTTTGGTTGAGTCTCAGTAAGCGAAGTCTGGCTCAATGACTGCTTTGATGTCTGGGCTTGGGCTTGTCTTAGTGCAGCTTAGGCATATGAGGACTTGGTTTTTCTGGTTTTGGAAGGTGAATTCAGCCTCAATAGCTTTTGTCTTGACAGGTCATGAGTTTTAAGACTTTCAATTGTCTGCAAATACAAAAGTATACAAATATAAAAATATGTGTGGCATCAAGTCACATGGGTTGTATTTAAAAATATTCACTAGTAAAAACAAAAAAGTAACTATTTTTAATTTTTTTTAAGATTTTATTTTTTTAAGTCTACTTTTTGGAGCAGTTTTAGGTTTACAGCAAAGTTGGGTAGAAGTTACTGAGAGTTTCTATCTACTCCCTGCCTCTACATATGCAGTCTCCCCACTTTCAGTATTCCACATCAGAGTAGTACCTTTGTTATAATCAATGAACTTAACATATACATATCATTATTCAAAGTCCATAGTTTACATTAGATTTCACTCTTAATGTTGTACATTCTGTGGGTTTTGATAAATGTATAATGGCATGTATCCACCAGTATAGTATCTTATAGAATGGTTCACCACCCTAAAAATTCTTTGTACTTTACCTCTTCATTCTTCCTAACTTTTAGTGACCACTAATGTTTTTTTTTTTTACCATTTTCATAGTTTTTCTTTTTCAAGAATGTGATATACTTAGAACTATGCATTTAAGATTTCTCCATATCTTTCATGGTTTGATAGTTCATTTTTCTTTAGTACCAAATAATATTTCATTAGTTGGGTAGATCACAGTATATTCACTCACCACTAAAGGGCATCTTGGTTGTTTCCAAGTTCTGGCAATTATGAATAGAACTGCTATAAACATCCATGAACACATTTTTGTGTGGACATGTTTCTAATTATTTTTTATTTATAATCCACTATGTGAATATATTGAAATATATATAATAATCAGAGTTCATGGTAAAAAAATTTTTAAAGCAACAAAGTTTTCCTTATCCTGGTTATAAACACAGTGATGGTTTACTCTAAGATTTTTTTTTGGCATATGATTGATATGAACCTCTTTATCTTTTTCTAAATGAAAAAAAAATTACTTGTTGAAAAGTATTGAAAACTTACCAAAAAGAATGTAGTAAGGATCAAGGTGATCATAGATAAGAGGAAGATCTTCATCTTTTCTTCATGGACTTCAGAAAAAAGAAAGAAAGAGAAAAGAAAAGAGAAGAGAAGAGGAAAGAAAACAAAGAAAAGAGTCCATATGTAATAGTACACATAGTGTAAATTATTTTAGTAAGTCATGATATTAAGAATTCTCAATAAGCAATACTTTCACTAAATAATTTGCTGGTTACCCACAGTCTTTCTGCACCCTTTATAAATTTCTAATGATATGAGCATAATGAGAGCAATTGGAATTAACAGTGTAATGTTTCTTTAAATATAAGAAAAAATCCGTTATTTAAGTAAAAATTATTTTTAAAAAGTTTTAGTTAAAAAATTGTAATTCATACTTTTAGGATATTTAAGCCAATGCTTCCATAGAGGTCTGAAAGGATTGAGGCAAATATTGAAGTTTGAACCTACTTTATCACCAGGGAGTGTCTTAGGCAGAATGAAGCATACCTATCATAGCAATTTTTACTTAACAAAGACAAGCTTGTTTTATGATATTTACTTAAATTGTGTTCTATCAAAGATTGTTATTTGGCCATAGAACTTGCACAATTCATAGGAATAAGCTTTGATTGAACTGCAGAGAAATGAAACTTTGTTCTTTGAGGGTATATGACCAGTTGCCATAGTAATTAGTAATAATAATGTTAGAAACAAATCTAGTGATTAATTTAACTTTTACATTTATGTCCAAACTGTGGAAAGCCCAGAGTCTAATGAAAAATCTATGTCCCAAACTCTTATCTGTGTAGATACCTTAGAAGGGGGTTTCTCCTCTTTGTTCTGGTCAGATTT
>CM053567.1:138338892-138372500 GCA_028646485.1 Cryptoprocta ferox
GTAATTTTCTTTTGATTTTAAAATTGGCTTAGTAATATAGCACTGATTTTGTTAGTTTGATTTGTGATCACTAACTGCTAAGGTCAGCATTTATTTTTTCTAGATTTTGGTAAGAAAAGTCTAGGTTATTTCATCCTATTCAATGGGTATTTCAACATCCATCATTAACAATCCACTTATTCCTTTATTTACTCATTTGTTTAACAAATATTTATTTGGTTCCTACACTGTATCAGGCCTTACCTTGGACAGACAATAGTGAGCAGGATACAAGAATACAGTTCCTATGTTCATCGGGCTTATAGGCCAGCAGGAAAGATAGGAAGGTGGAACAGAGTTGATGAGCACCAAGGGGAAAAGAACTGGCAGAGGCAGGATGCTATGGCAGCACACAAGTGGATCATTTGATCTTAGAAGTTCAGGAAAGGTTTTCCTAAGAATGTGATATTTTATGGGGCGCCTGGGTGGCCCAGTTGGTTAAGCATCCGACTTTGGCTCAGGTCATGATCTCATGGTTTGTGAGTTAGAGCCCTGCATCAGGCTCTGTGCTGAAGCACAGAGCTCAGAGCCTGGAGCCTGCTTTGAATTCTGTGTCTCCCTCTCTCTCTCTGCCTTTCCCTGCTTGCTCTCTTTGTCTCTGTCTCTCTCAAAACTAAATAAACATTTTTTAAAAAAGAACGTGATATTTTAACCAAGGAGTCAACTTTTGATTATGTGGTATGAATTATCAAAAGGATTTGAGTGGCTTCAGAAAAGTGCAGGTGCAGCTAAAGCAGCCACAGGAGTTTTTGAGTGTATGAGGATGTAAGGGAGAGAGATGGTGTGGGAAGCAAAAAGCAAAATCAGGAAAGTTGTCTTTATCTAGTGGGCAATGGATGTTCTTGGAAGTGTTACTTAGGGAGTTTAGGGATAAAAAATGAATGTTGACTGAATGCCCATTTAATATAGGGCACATTAATGAATATTTCAGTTTAAAGGTTGTTTTTCCTAGTAGGAAGATAATGAAGGCTGGTGGATTGAATTACTAGCATTCAAAGCTAAACTTTACCACTTAGTGATTTATGATCCTGTGCAAATTACTTAATCTCTTTGAGCCTCAGTTTCTTCATTTATATATGAGAATAATAATAATACCTAGGAGAGTACTATGTGGAATAAAGTAGTACCTATAAAATATTTTTTACAGAGCCTAACACATATATCAATAATTCAAAAATATTAATTTCCATTTTATCTATTGCTTAAAGTTACACAGTTAAGTGTGTTCTAGAGCTAGAACTTTGAGTTTTATCCAAATCTGAAGCCCATAAATTTTTACTGTCTTACGTTTAACTATATTGAAGTTGTTTTCACATATAGAAAATGAGGATCAGTAACAAATTATTTCAAGAGGTTACTGGTGAAGATTAAGAGATTAATATATGTGAAAGTGCTTTATATGTAAGAATTTCTTGTTGTTTTCATTGTTTCAAAGTGGTTTGCTTCATATTTTATTTTACCTGCCAGACTAGAAATGCTTTTATTATTTTTAATTTTTTAATGTTTGTTATTTATTTTTGAAAGACACAGAGAGAGACAGAGTGAACAGGGGAGGGTCAGAGAGAGAGGGAGACACAGAATCTGAAGGACAGGCTCCAAGCTCTGAGCTGTCAGCACAGAGCCCGACATGGGGCTTGAACCCACGAACCACGAGATCATGACCTGAGCCGAAGTCGGATGTTTAACTGACTGAGCCACCCAGGCGCCCCTAGAAATGCTTTAATAGTAGTGTTCACATGATTAAGAGCATGGACTTTAAAGCAAAATCATCTGGGTTCAAATCCCAGCCCCACTTGGGGAAAATGACTTCGTTTCTTTTTCCTAACAGCAAAAAAACAACGGGTAGTCCATGGGTACATATTAAATGAGTACATATGTGTAAACCAATAGAGGATTGACCTATAGTATATATTGTATAGTATGTTGATTGCTTATTATTTTAAAATATCATTATTGTTATATGCTCCACAATAACTCTTATAGTACTTTGTACTTAGTAGGTGATAAATGTTTTTTTAATTAATAAAATAAATAAATTCTGCCTCTTCCACATTTGCACTTGGTTTTTCAAGAAATTAATGATGTCATTAATGGTCATAGCAAATGAGGCCCAGTTATGCCATGCTCCTGACCATGCCTCTCTTCCAGACTCTAGAATTTGAGTGAGAGAGCAGGTAGAAGGCTGAAAATCATTCCTAATAATAGCACATCTGTTGAGGGTTTCAGCAGAAGATTAGATGGGTGACCAGTAAGCACTTTGTAAGGGTTGAGTGATTTGTATTTTCTCTGGCAGGATGTGTTCAATATGGAGTAAGCACATAAACAACCTGCTTGTTTTTGCAATATTTGTTTAAGGAAAAACCCTGGTTTTGGACTTTGAATATTCACCAATGTTTATATACTGGAAGACGTCAATACTAGAAGCTTCCTGTTTTGTGTGTGTATGCGTGCATGTTTATATTTGGACAGATGTGACACTGTAGCTTCTAGTCTGGAGGAATCTGGTCTAGTCTCCATCAACTTCTCTAATTTTTCCATGTATCTGTGTTTGTAGTTGTGGTCGTCTGTAGCCTGCTTGTGCTGCGAAATTTCTCCTGGGAATGATCTTATCGTTAGCAATACACTGGAACACTTAAATTTAATGTTAACTCTAGAGTTTCCAGGGCTCCCAAGAATCAGTTTTGTGGTCCCTTGGATTGGAATACCGTAGCTTAGCTTTCTCCTGGTCCCAATGACTTAGTTTTAAGTTTAGCTGTCCCAGTGTCATCCTGGAGAAGATGTTCTTAATCAGTGTTTGTACCACTTTGAAAATCAGATAATATTTTGAACTTTGCCCCAGATAAACTTGTTTACTCAAACTCACACTAAATTTTCCTTGGAATTTCAAGGCTTCAAAGATCCCTGAGGTATATCCATAGACTTCTCAATTAAGAGATCCTTTGCATCCAAATGGCTTTATTGTGCAAGAAACAAAAAATTAAATGGGACATGGATGTAAAATTTAAGGGGAGAAGTGAAAAGAGCAAAATCCATTGACATCACATTCTCTCTCTTGAGTGACCAAAGAAGAGTTTGGAGTAGTCATTTGGTTTCAGCAAGACCTATAAAAAATGATGACAATTTAGGAATTTAATTTATAATGTGTTAACAGTTTTCATGTACACTTTTATTTAACTTAAATGATTTATCTCTTATGTCTGTATCCAAAAATTTTATCAAATTAAAAATTTAAATATAAATATTTAAAATTGGCTTACAGTAACTGAGAATAATTGACTTCACCTAATATTTATACCAAGACAATGTCCTTTACATGCTTCTTTATAAGTGATATTATACACTGGTTGTAACTTAGAAATCTAGGTTCATGAGTTTTGAACAAATGTAACTACTGAAATAATGATTATTCCATTAAAATATAATCATGTAACATATTTTGAATCAATAAAATATATAACTGTGTACTACTTGCTTTCATGTTGTCTCCATTAATTTTCTCATTGTGTTTTTAAAATTTTAATAAGTCAAAAATTTATTCAGTATCTTCTTTTTCCCACCATATGTCCTATTAAATAGCAACCAAATAATACAATTTACACATGCACTGATCTAAGGAAACCATAATGTGTTTTCTGTTTTTCTGCACATTAGACGGCCTGTATAGAAATAGATGGCACTGTTGGTGGGAATGCAAACTGGTGCAGCTGCTCTGAAAAACAGTGTGGAGGTTCCTAAAACAATTAACAATAGAACTACCAATGACCCACCAATAGCACTGCTAGGAATTTACCCAAGGGATACAGGAGTGCTGATGCATAGGGGCACATGTACCCCAATGTTTATAGCAGCACTTTCAACAATAGCCAAATCATGGAAAGAGCCTAAATGTCCATCAACTGATGAATGGATCAAGAAGATGTGGTTTATCTATACAATGGAATACTGCATGGCAATGAGAAAGAATGAAATCTGGCCATTTGTAGCAATGTGGATGGACCTCGAGGGTGTCATGCTAAGTGAAATAAGTCAGACAGAGAAAGACAGATATCATATGTTTTCACTCATATGTGGAACAGGAGAAACTTAACAGAGGACAATAGGGGAAGGGAAGGGGAAAAAAAGTTACAGAGAAGGAGGGAGCCAAACCTAAAGAGACTCTTAAGTACAGAGAAAAAACTGAGGGTTGATGGGGGGTGGAGGCAAGGGGGAAATGGGTGATGGGCATTGAGGAGGGCACTTGTTGGGATAAGCACTGGGTATTGTATGTAAGCCAATTTGACAATAAATTATATTTAAAAAATAGGTGGCATAGTAATTAAGCTTTACCATCTGAAATCAGACAGTTTTGGTTTGGTTCCCAGTTTTAAACTTTTGAGCTGTGGTAATTTACTTAAGATCCATAGGCCTGTTATTATTTATTTTTTTGTGTGTGAATTCAAGGTAGTCATATAATCTGTCCCATATGGTTGCTATAGGAATAATCAGAGGTAATTATATAAAATAATTATCATTTAGGAAGAACAAGATATTGTTTAAAAAGAAATTTAAGTATTTATTATTTTTATTTTTTCTAATGCATTACGTTTTGTAGACTGATCAGTTTTTACAGTCTTTTCACAATATGCATTGCCACTTGATTCTTACAGAAACCACAATTAAGCCCCTGCTCACACTGTCTCTCTCTGTCTCAAAAATAAATTAAAAAACATAAAAAAAGAAACCACAATTAAGAGAAAATCAAAGTTCAGAGAGAGTAATGACTTGCCCAAAGTCACACAGATGGAAGAAACAGCGCTCTGTGGTCTCATGCTATTCCTATTGTATCACAGATCACTGTGTTATATTTTAGATTATATAACATATAGATAGTGGGATGCACTGAAAATATTTATTGCAAAGAAACTCAAAATTTTGTAAATTTCTCCCCAAATTATTTCATACTCTGGGTTTTTTATTTTATTTTATTGATCTTTCCCTTTAACGTCTTCCCATAAGTTTCAAGTTATTTTAAACTCTGCCCTTATGCATTGATCCAAATAATCAGCAGAAATGTTGGCATCACATTTAAGATTCTGAAAATATTCTTTTAGTATATATGTGCTTTTTAAATTAAGAATTACAATTCTTCCATGGGTTTATCTTAGAATATGAGAAATTTTGGGTGCCTAACTTCATAGGTCCTTTCAGAAATGATGTCTGAAATAAAGGAATGCATGGGAAATGTATTTCCTTTTACTCAATTTAGGGCAAAATTAGAGTGCAAGAACATGTTTACATGTTTAAAGTGTATTTAAACTCATATTTTGTATAAATGTTCTAAGAAAACTTATTTTTGAGATAAGAAAAATGACAAGTTTTTACTTAACTTCGTGTGTGAATAGAAATGAAGTAAAACTAAGAGATTCTAGTAGTGTTCGAACTGTTGAAATGAAGTTTGATAGCAAAATCTCCAATTTTTCTTCATTTTGTAAAATAAGATATTTCATTTCTTACTGGAACAGAATCTAGCATATCAATGGGATGGCACCACCAAAGTAAAATTATAATGAACCTATTTTGACTGTTTTTGTAACAGGCATAATTTATCTATTATACAATCTTAGATGTTATGATTGTACTGATAAATCCATGGATCTTGTCTGTATTATTTTTAAAAAAATTTTATTAAAATTTTTAAAAAGTTTATTTATTTTGAGAGAGGGAGAGAAGGCGAGCGAGTTGGGGAGGGGCAGAGAGAGGGAGAGAGAGAATCCCAAGCAGGGTCTGCACAGACAGTGCCAAGTCCAATTCAGGAGCTCAAACCCATGACCTCTTGAGCTCATGACTTGAGCTGAAATCAAGAGTCAGAAGTTTAATCATGTCTGTATTATTTATTTTTGTCTTTTGCTCATTTACCTGTGTTGTCTTCTTCAATGTTTCCTTAGAGCTTTTAGACCATGGTTGAAGTCACTGGAACTGTGGTAGTCTCAGGTGTGCTTGTGATGGTGAAATCTGAGGAAGCTTCTGTAGTGACTACAGTGTTCACTATTGGTTCAGTGGTAGGAATAAGTGTAGGCTCAGCAGTAGCAATGGTATTGATGGTAGGGATGCCTGTCTTATCCTGAATTTTCTTTGGGGGAATGGCAATAAGTGATGCAGGTAGGTGTGGGCGATGTACCACAGTGGGTGAGTAGGTATTTGGCAGAACTTGCCACTGAGAAATTTGGACATGTGGCCTAACAGCGACTGGTTTTGCATAATATGGATAAGGCATATATTGATTATTAATTGGTACAGCTTGTTTATGTGGGGAGTAATTGGGCACATAGTGAGGATAGTTATTCAGCACATACTGAATTGGGATATACTTGGCAGTTTTCTGATTAAGCAATCTTTCATCATTCTCACGGCACTGCAAAAAGAATACATTGTGCAGATGGTGTTATTGCAGGCTAGAATCTTAAATCAGAACTTTTTGAAGTAATATACGTTAGTATTTGATGTTAGAGAACTACAATATTGGAGCAGTGAACTCAGCAACCATATTATTTTACAAGATACAGATTTGTACACTTCTCTTCCACTTCTTGCTTTACAACAAATATTTAAAAAATATTAGTTTCAAGCAGATTAGATGAGGTAATCTATAATGAAACCACATTGCCCAGGTCTTGGCATATATGAATAGTGCTCAGTAAATGTTGGGCATTATAATAAGTACAATACCTAGAAAAATCTCTGACATATTATGCACAAACAGCACACACAGAGAAATATATGCTCATATATATGTATTTTAATATATGTGTGTATATCTGTATTCTTACCACATGTTTGTAATTGTTTACAAATTTATTTATCTAGAAATTAGGCTGAGGGCACATTTTTTTCTAAACTAATTATAGCAGAATAGTAAAATACTATGATGTGGGAGGATTCCTGGATTTATACTTTGGATTCTTTTCAGCTTCATTTTATTCATTAATGAATATTAAGGAATTCTCTGTTTTTATTTGCCTCTCTTTTATTGGTTGTGTGAATTTATAAAAATATGTCATTAAATCTTTCCATATGAATTAAAACAAATCAACAAAATTACACTCCAAAGCAAGTATTTCTCATGAAACAAGACATATTTAAATGTGTTCATTCAAACATATTTGGAAAACAAAAAGAGTAAGTAAATGCAAGTGTATGAGAAGTATTCAAAGATGGGTCAGAGAGGGATCCTTCCCCAAGTCTTTAGTCAGGAGAGATACTAAACTTTATGTTTGTTTTCCCTTTCTCCCTAATATTGAATTCTGAGATAATTTTCTCATGCTGCAAAATATACATGAAAACCAAAAATACATGACTTGGATCATAAAAAGAATCCAAGATTTTCAGGTAAATATTGACCGTTGATTCATATGACTGCTGAAAGTGATTTTTTGGGTAAAGATTATTATTTTATGGGATTTATTTATTAATTTTTAGACAGAAGACATATAAATATCATTGACCTGTGCATAATATTATACTTTAGAGTTCATGTCTCTACTAGAAATAATTAAAATAAACTTACAGTTGCTTGTTCCTGGTTTTGCACATGTGCGCCCTGCTGCAGTTCACAAAAATGAGAAATAAGTTTTAAAAAGCAAGGCAAAGTCGAGATTTTTTTGTGGTTTAAAAATCTTTTGTACTAAAGACAAAACATTGTTTCTTTATTTTTACTTTAATATTGTAAAATATTGTAATGCATTCTCCATGGTTATTTAATCTATAAGGTCTGTGAGCCACTCAAGAAGTGATAACAATAAACTAATCAAAATCTTTAAAAAATCACCACCTGGGAAGAAAAATTTAAAGTTGAAAACAATATGATCATCTGACTCTTATGCAACAAATATATACATATATATTTGTTTAAATGGAAAATATGAATAACCTATATTCAATTTGTATTGAATGTACATTGTGTTTTTTGTTTCCTTTTTTTGTTTGATTTTTGAATGTATATTATTATAAATAAGAAGACCATTAGGCATAGTTTTTTTCTGCTGTCCTACTAATATGATTTATGAGACTTATTTAGATTAAAAAACTGCCTTTGTATAACATTAGTATATAAATATTATATAAATAATAGTGTGTTTTTAATCAGCTTTCCTTTGGTTTTATAATACTTTTCTTAATTCTATATTGCAACATGCATAGGGAATCAGGAGTGGAAAAACAATTTTCATAGGCATATATATAAAGCTTTAAAAACTCACAAAGTTTATATAAACTTCTGAGATGAGATTATAAGATTAAATATTTTTAAAAATGATAGATCTAGTTTAGGACATTTCACACACATCCTTTGAATATAAAAAGACTCTAGAAACTTTTTGGATGATGTTGGTACAGAAAATCAGAGGTTTGATAAAATAATAAAATTCATGGTATGTTGAGAGAGATTTCTTTGCTCTAAATGCATTAAACTACTAAATTTACTAGGTTACTAATTTAAAGTTTAAAAGGAAAAAGAATATTATAGAACGTTAACCTATACTCCAAAATTCAGATTATCTAGACATCTTCAATTATATCAATCTGTACATATGTTCCTGGTATATGTTCTTGTTAGTATACATATTGTATCTTACTTTTTTTCAAGAAGCAACGTCTCATATTTTTTTCCATTTATCATATAGTTTTTATACTCAAATATTTATCATTGAAAAATGAATGATGATGTCATGAAATGTTTATTCTTTATTGTTAAACATTAAAGCTCCTTTCAAAAAATGTTTTATTGTTAATAGATAGATGAATAACATCTATTTATCACTGTCCTTTTTTAGTAGCTTTCATAGATTCCTTAAAATAGCTTTTTAAAAATATAACTTTTGGTGGGGACAAAAATTCTTTGATGGAAATTATTGGATTGCTGTACAGGAAAGTTGTGCCAACTTATAATGCCACCAGTAGGCTATAGACTATAAGATTGTGCTATTCATCATATAATTGTTAATAATAAGTATTATCCTAACTGTATTTGGAGAGAAGGGACAAATTAACACATAAAAAAATTATCACAAAATATGTATAGTTTTGACTGTTTACTAGATTGAATGGTAAAATCTATAAACTTTCATTCTTCTTTTGAATTATTCATTAATTGTCCCTGGGGCTTGAAGCCTTTGTGAAAATGGGAAGGAGTATTTGGGAGCTAGAGCAGGCTCAAGTGGCTCAGGCAGAGATTGCTATACACCAGGGAGTTGTGGATCATGTGATATTGTGATTTATAATATGAAATATATATTTTGTCTTCATTCCAGTTTCTGGCACAGTGCTCCTCCTAAAACCCTGTGATTTCCTAAGTGATAGGCTTGGGTTGGGGAAGAAGGTGTCTTTCATTATGTTAATGAAGTGAATTTGGACCCCACCTAAGGATGGGGGCTGGTTGTGGGAGAAACCAACTTTTTTTCTTTAATGCTTATTTATTTATTTTGAGAGAGAGAGCTCCAGTAAGGGAAGGGAAGGGAGAGAAGGAGACCGAGAATCCTAAGTAGGCTTTGCTGTGGGAGGGCGGAGTCTGACAGGGGGCTCGAACCCAGGAACCGGGAGATCAGACCTGAGCCGAAACCATGAGTGGGACACTTAACCCACGGAGCTACCGAGGTGCCCCATGAGAAACCAACCATTTGGTTTGAAGGTTGGGACTTCCAATCCCACTCTGTAATCCTTCAGGGAGGGGAAAGAGATTGGAGGTTGAGTCAGCAGACAACAGCCAATAATTTAAGCAATCATCCCTAGGTAATGAAGCCTCCAACAGAAAGGATGGGTTCAGACAGCTTCTGGGTTGGTGAGTACATGGAAATTCGGGAAGAGTGACTTTCCTGGAGAGGGCATGGGAACGCTGTACTCCTTCTCACATACCTTGCCCTATGTATTTCTTCCATTTGACTGTTTCTGAGTACATCCTTTTATGATAAACCAGTAATCTAGTAAGTAAAACATTTCCTAAATTCTGTGAGCTGCTCTAGCTAATTAGCCAAATGCAAGGAAGGGAATGTGGGAAACTCCCATCTATAGCCAGTCTTCAGAAATACAGGCGACATTCTGGGCTTCTGACTAGTGTCTGAAGTGAGAGCAGCAGGGACAGTCTGAACCCTCAACCTGTGGAATTTGACACTATCTCTGAGTAGATGGTTTCAGAACTGAGTTGGAATCTCTGAGGCAATGCTGGTGTCCAATAATTGCTTGGTGTTGTGTGAGAACTCCTGCACCCAAACACATGTTGGCAATGTGTCCAGGAACCTAAAATAACAATTTTCTTATTTCAGGTTTAATACTGATCATTCAGAGAGAAAACCCAAATTCAAAATATGCTTCTGGCCAAACTAAAATGGAATTTCAAAGAATAAATGAAGGCAAATGAATGTAAAAGTCATAATAATTCAAATTTTTAAGAAGTTTGACTCTAAGAATTTACCTAATAGAATTATTTAATAAACATTAACTTAAAAGCAAGTCTAAATTTAATAATAAATGAATTATGAAACAAGGACTAGTACTTTCCAGAATTTATAATCTAAGAGATGGTCATCTAAAATCATCTTATCTTTGTTTTGTTCCTGCTATAGGCAAATAAGTGCCTGGGATCCCTAAACGAATTTCACTCTTTGGGATCTCTCTCTCTCAAAAATAAATAAACATTAAAAAATTTAAAAAAATTTTTAAAAAAGATTTTCTGATCTTGGATTATAATTTATGTATTTATTCTTCAGAAATTATTTTTAGAGCACTTTATAATTTAAAAATATTTCCAGAATTGTTATCTCCCTCTCCACCTCCAACATATTTTCTGTATAGTATGAGAATTTTAAAGGTTTTTCATACATGATAAAGTGTGATTTCTTAATTCCTGGGAGCTAAAATCATATCCAGAAGAACATGGCTATAATTTTATAATAAAAATCAATAAAATTTTAAGAAAATATAGCAAGTATGCAGTTACTTTGTTCTATGAAGTATAACTTCACTTTCCACAATAGAACTTTTAAATAAAATTTTCTTAAAATCTTAATACAAATTGATTAGATGAAATCAACTCACCAACAATGGTATGGTTAATGCAAGAATATTCACAACTAGGAAAAAAGTCTTCATCATTGCACCTGAAAGTAAAAATTAAACAAAACACATTAAGAGGATTTGTTATAATTTATGAGTGATTTGGGACAATATTTGCTTGTTTTGTTTTGTTTTTGCTTTAAGGAAAAAAACAGTTTTATGGGTAGATTTAGCCAATGTGGAAAATATTTATTGTACACTTTATAAAAACCAAACTTGAAATTATCAGGGTGAATCTGATACAGGCTTTGCCAACAACTAGCATCAGTTTTACAAAGAGAATTACAACATACACAAATCAGCATAAGAGGAAAGAAAGAAAGTGGAAAATACCACGTGTTTTTCTACAGATAGAAGGTTTCAGTTAAGAGAATCATCAAATTCTTTGTGTAGGAGATGTCATATACATAGGGCTTGTCCATGGTGAAAGATAGAGGAGAAAGCCTTGGGAACATCCATGGACATTTTGAAGGGTGTGGTGTTTTATAAGAAGGGAAAGATAAAGTTGAAAAGAAAGTTTAGGGCAGCAAAAGGAGAGGCCTTGAATGCCAGGTGAAAGAGTTAGGCATGGCTTTGTAAACAACAGAAACTAGTTGAGAGGTTTTAGACTGGAGAATGTTGAGACTATACTTTCATTTGGAGGACTAGTTCTAACCCAGTACCCATCTAGTTGTGTAACTTTGGCCAAGTAATTTCCTTTGCCTGGGACTTATCTTTCTAATCTATAAACTGAATGTTTGAACTAAGTGATTTCTAAAATTCTAAAATTTTAGAATAAAACAGTCTAAATAGTCTAAAAAGACTATTCATACTTTTTAAATAGTTCCGTGATTGATCTAATGGAAACCGGTAATATGGAGGGAAGGAGGTGGAGCTTGAAACTGTGTTCTTAATAATATACTTCGGTAGAAATCATAAATGATATTATTAACTTGATTGTTTTAATAAGAAATATAGATATGACAATTACAGTGCTTTTGAATATTTAAAAAAGCAAATTAGTCTTATCCTTCTAATGGAATATAGGCTTGTCACACCTGCTTATTTGACCCTTTTTCTAAAGTTCATTTATTTATTTTGAGAGAGAGAGAGAGCAGGGGAGGGGCAGAGAAAGGGGGAGAGAGGATCTCAAGCAGGCTCTGTACTAACAGTGGAGAGATCAAGCACATGGGGCTTGATCCCACGAACTGTGAGATCATGACCTGAACTGAAATCAAGAGTCAGATGCCTAACCAACTGAGCCACCCAGGCCCCCTATTTGACTCTTTTTTAATAAACTGTCTTTTTAGAATGGTACATATAACACTTCAAACTTTTAATATTTAAGTGCAGATCCTATTTGTGAAGTAAATACTAACTATAGACTGTTATAGCTGTTGTTATTGACATATGTGTAATACACTTGAGTCCTACAAACAGTTGTACACAAGAGGTTCACAGAGTTAAAGCCAAGGGTTGGAGAGGGGAATCACATCGGACTCTGTTTGCCTCCATTCCCAGGTAATAATGATAAGGAAGACTGCCGACTAAACTGACCTCAAAACTGCTGACAGGATATCAGTGGACAGAAAAGAACTACTATGGAATCAAATCTGAACAATCTACAGGAAACTCAGATTTCATTGAGAGATGGAATTGCTTATTCTTTATTTGCCAATTAACTTTTTAATTAAAATATATTTGACATATAACACTGTATAAATTTAAGGTGCACAATATGTTGATTTGGTACATTTATGTATTGTAATATGGTTGCCATTGTAGTGATAATTAACACATCTAACATGTCACATAATTACTATTTTTTTTTGGTTGGAATAATTAAGATCTAGTCTTAGCAAGTACCATGAATATAGACAACAATATTGTATTATAATCACCAGGTAGCTTAAAATTATAGACTGAACAATAAATCCTGTTCAGTTCTCACAAAATTATAACACATGTGCACACACACAAATATTCTGTAAAATGATAGTAATTCTTTCCTTTTTAGCATAAATAGATATCAGATAAGACCATACTTTACTTATCAGCTACTTAAACCAGTAAGTACTTGAATTTGCCTTCATCACTACGTAAGACAGAAATAATTTATGAAAGAGTAGAACTATTCAGCTTTCATGGGAATACAAAAGGCATGTTTTAAAACAATAATTATACTATAAAAATAAAATTAAGACCTTTAGATATAAATATATTTGAAATTAATTAAGGGATCAATCTGGATTATTATTACATATCCATCTTGCTGAGAAGTTATCCCTCTACATTTGTCTGCAGGTCCTTTGTCTTGAATGCCTTCTTTTGTTTATATTTGTTATTTTTTTTTAAGTTTTGATGATTTTTAAAAAAGTTTTTATTTAAATCCCAGTTGGTTAACATACAGTGTAATATTAGTTTCGGGTGTCCAATATAGTGACTCAACACAGTGCTCATCACAAGTGCACTCCTTAATCCCCATTACCTATTTCACTTATCCCCCTGCCCGCCCACCTCCCCTCTCATAACCATAAGTTTGTTCTCTATGGTTGAGTCTGTTTCTTGGTTTGCCTCTCTACCTTCTTCTTTAGAATTTACATTGTCTTTAGTAGTTTATCAGAATCAAACCTTGACCTTTAACCCAAAGTGAAGTTAAAAGTAAATTGGATTATAACACCATTCAGAATCTAAGGTTGAGGTTAGAAACTAATATCAAAATGAAACCAAAACATATTCATACTTAACAATAAAAGCTAAAAGGAAGAAAATGTTCTTCTAAAATAACTTTGGTTGTATTATTTCTATTGTAAAAAGGTATCTTTCTCTCTGGATATTTAGTATGATTACCTTTCCTTGTGCCTGTCAGGTCTTGCTTGGCAGTAGGTTGAGGTGGCCTTTCAACTGCAGAGAAGACCCAAGGTAAATAGCTGAAGATTTATTAAAGGGTATTAGTGGCTTGTGTCATGTGATTTGTTTTCCTCGTACATTTCACTGAATAGGAAGATGACAAAAAGGAAAGATTTGATGACAGTCAGGTCATCTTTGGGTCAATCTTAGTGAAATGCAGAAGGGGAAATAGAGTTGTCATTCATAGAGCTTGAAAAAAGACTATTCACACTTTTTAAATAATGAATTTGTATGTTTCATAAACAGGAGTTCTAAAAAACATTAATTACATTCTTAATTAACTAATCTTACCTCATTGAATTTAAAGCTGTTGTAAAAATGAAAAATAGCTAACCACAACATTGTAATATTTTAAAGATTTTTAAATTTAAGAACCTGGGTATCAAGTGATCCTACATATATTATGAAATCTAGTTGGTCTTCTTCAAAACTATTGATTTTTTAAAATTAGAAAGCTGATCATTCATTGTACACCAAAGAACAACTTAAAAATTAAATCTAAATGTGAGACATTTTAATCAATATAAAATAGCCATTTGTGTTTGAGCTACAACATAGAGTTTTTAGTGGGCTCACAGTGTAAGCATTCAGTACACATTTGTTCATTGATTAGTCTCTTATGAATGAAATTTTAGTGTAGATTTTTAGTTTTCAGAAATTTAGGTGACACTCTGGATAAACAAAATTGAATTATTGGATTGAGGATAATTGTTCTGTCTCAAAGATAGCTCATTCTGACATAATAGTAAGTTTAATAAAATCACCAATATGAGGGACATTTTGGTAAATTACAGTTAACTAAATAATTTGCCTAGCCAATTCAGAAAAGGATATTTTCTTTTGTTTGCATTTTTCTGGGGAAAAAATGTTAATTGTGACTTCACTTTAGCTGTGAGGTCCTGGCAAGACTGAAATATTTACAGGAATCAGTGTAAGGCTGCCAGAATATAAGAAATAATTTCAGCATTGTAGTATTCCTGTATTCTTGTTTTTTTCTTAGAACTATTTCATGTCTTAGGAAATTAGGAACAATGTTCTGAATCATAGAATGAATGCTTATTGAGTTTGAACAGAGTGAGCTGAGATTTTCTATTTCTCAGAATAGTTGGCTTCTGCTGTTTGAAGAAAAATGGCAGAGATTCAAAACTGCTAAAACAAACTGCTAGAATAATAAGACTAGCCATTCTATATGGACTGTTTAGTTGCACCTTTTTTGTTCGGTTGTGGGGGTCAAGTGATAGTTGGAAGATTATGGACTGGTCAATCCCCAAATTATGAAGGTGTTCCTTTCTACATGGTAATTTCTCAGTCCTTGATTTAGAGTCATAAAATGATACTTATTTTCAGTTGAGCCTTTACCTAATTCACAATTACAAGAACTTTATTTATTATTATTATTATTATTCACCAGAGGCTCACAACACTTTTAATGACATTGTTTTAGTGGGAAAATATATTTCAGTAATTATATTTCACCTGGGAATACTAGGAATCTTTACTCATACCAAAAGAAAATCATTTCTACAGTGGGGTCACCAATCCACCTCAAACACTAATCTGACGTTTTTGAAAAACTGGATATAATTTGTTGAGCACTTAAATTAGCTCAGGTACTGTTCCAGGCATTAGGGATAAATTAGTAACCAAAGCAGTCAAAGATCCTTGCCATTGTGGAGCTCATAGTCTAACATATACTTGAATACTAGTGACACAGAACATTCCCCATATATATATTTACCTAAGGAATCTAAGAAAACTAAAGAGTTTCGAATGATTGGTTTAGATGAATTAGGTGAACTCTACATTGGAGCTATTCAGATCCCTGTTTTTTTCCAAAGAAAAACAAAAAGGAAGATCAGAACTCTCATGATATGAAATCTCCCAGAAAGTTGGGATAGTGATGAACAAGTTCTTAAAATACAGAGTGTTTCCTATCTGGAATTGGTTCCCTAGCCTCGATCTAGTCATATATTCATTTTAGGTGTCATAGTCTACTCCTGAAACATCCCTGAAGTATGGGAGGAAGACCAACAGGGTAAGCTACAGCTTCTTTCTGTTTAGGTCCTGATAATCAGTGTCTATATAACCATTTACACAGTGGAGCTGAGTAAGAGGTTATTATGGGTTCATAAGTTCACATTTCAAGCACTGTGAAATAATCATTTTATGATCAGTGAAATGATGATTATTGACTCATATGCATTCTTTCATCCATAACAACTTCTTGTACTGTTAGCACTTTTCACGTTCGATATGTACTTTATCTCTTTCTTTTCTTTTGGTGGTACTCACATGCATGTGGTTTTATTTTTTTCTGTCTCATTTTATTTCTCAGCTACTTCATTACTACCAGGCTGATCTCAATATTCTATTATGTGCTTGAAGTACACCAATGTTTGTGACAGTATTTTCAACGTAAATAACTAACATAACTTTTTACATGACTAATTCTTAAGACATCAGAAAATTAACATTTTAATGAAGAAATTTGTATGCTTTGGAAACCTTTGCTATACAGGAAAATATATAGCATTTTTTATATATAGGAAAGTAGCATAAAATGGTCCTAAAATTTTAAAACACTAACAAAACAGAATATCACAATTTTGCTCTCCTGTAGACAATTTATTTAAATAAACTGTGCACAATATATAGTTCTTATTAAAAACAAGGCACTATGGGGCGCCTGGGTGGCTCAGTTGGTTGAGCATCCGGTCATGTTCTCACAGTTCGTGGGTTCAAGCCCATGATCTCATGCACTGACCATGTGGAGCCTGCTTGGGTTTCTTTCTCTCTCTCTCTCTCTCTCTCTCTCTCTCTCTCCCCTCTCTCTGCCCCTTCCCCACTTGCACTCTCTCAAAATAAATAAATAAACTTAAAAATAAAGCAAAAAAAAACAAAAACCAAGGCACTATATTTGGGGACTATAGTAGGCAGTCACAGTCTCTGCCTGCAGAGAACATATAAAGAGTAATGTTTTCTGTTGGATGTAGATAGAGAGACCCTTTTTGAGGCTTGAGAATACATTCGATGTCATCTGGTGCCCAGAATGAGTGTTGTTATGACTTTAGTATTAGTGCACATATAAATTTATACTTTAGTAACTTTTAGAATCCCAAAGTTTCTGGGTCCACTATAATAACACATTAAAAAAATACAAGGGGTAATCAAGAAAGTTTTCAATTTTTGTAAAGCATTATTTGTCCAATATGATCCTAGGACTCTCTGTAACTCTCTTCTTTATTTACTCCAATAGACCTTTTATTCCTCTCCTACCATTCAAAGTAGATAGCCAGGTCCACTGTGACATCTATGTGGCCAAATCCAGTGCTAATGTTTCTATCCCTCTCTTAATCAATCTCAGCAGCTCTGGCATGCTGATTGGCCTTTCTGATTTGTAATGATTTATTCTTTTGTTTTTTCCTCTCAAACCATTGGCTGCTCTTCATTTCTCTTTTGGTTCCTCTTAGTTTTCTCAAACTCTAAATTTGGGAAAACATTCCTGAATTCTTCCTGGGTTTACCACCCTTCTGCCTTTTTTTCCCTCTCTAGCTTTGCTATCATTATAGTTGACCTACTCCATTCCTATAGCTTTAAATATGATACACATACTCTTAACTTCATTGAACTACAGACTCATGTATCTAGTAGTTGCTTCAGCATTCCTGTTGGTATATGAAATGGACAACCCACATTTTTCATGAATAAAGCAGAGTATTTGATTTTTAGACACATCCCTTTTCACAACTCTACTACTGTTTTCCTCTTTAGTAAATTAAACCATGATGCTCTGTGGATGAAGACAAAATCCTATGAGTCATCTTTTGTCCCCTCCTCAACTGTCCGTTAGAATTATAAGCCTTATCTTTGACAATATAGCTGGAATCTGCCAGCACTTTCTAGTCTTACATTTATTGCCCCAGTCAATCCCACCTACTGACATCTCACACTTGACCATCTCAGTATGTTCTGTTCTAGAGATGTTTCTTGGCACATTTTCTAAATAGCCCTTTCCTTTCTTTCATCACTCTATTATTTTATCTTATTTTTTTCATAACATATTACACTATGAAATGATTTTCAAAATTTATATATGTCCATTTACTATTCTCTGTCTTTGTTCACTAGAATCTAAGTTCTCCACTGCCCATAGACTTATGTCTAACACATTTTAGACACTCAAATATTTCTTGCATAAATTATTATCTGGATACTTGTTTAAGTTACAAGTCCTTATGTCACTTCACACTACTGAGCCAGAATTTTTAGGGGAGTAGTGTCCCTGAAAATCTTCATAGGTAATATGCACCTGGGGGTGTCTGGGTGGCTCAGCTCATTAAGCGTCCAACTCTTGACTTCCACTCAAGTCAAAATCTCGTAGTTCATAAGTTTGAGCCCTCCATCAGGCTCTGCCTGTACTTGGGATTCTATCTCCCTTGCTCTCTGCCCCTCCCCCACTTGCTCTTTCTCTCTCAAAAAATAAATAAAAATAAACCTAAAAATTTTAAAAAAGAAAATAAGCACCTAAATAGTGTTTTATACACTTGAAAGTTTGGGATTCACTAGTTTCTTCTGGATGACATCAGAAGCTGGTCATGAAGAACTCCAGAAGTGGATAGGCATATTCTCTGTTTTCCCTGGAATTCTGATTTACTTCACTGAAGAGCTAGTGGATAAGAGTTAGGTTTTCTGGGATTGGTTTTCCTGTGAGAGCATTAAAACTGACTTTTCTCTGATTGTCGGTGGAGCTGGGCTCTCACTGGGCTCTCACTTGGAGTGGTTGCTGATATATATCCGTGTGCCCCCTGGTTGTATTTCCTTCCCCTACTAAAGTCTTGGATAGTTGAGAGAAGTTAGATGTGTGAAGGAGTCCTTCAGCCAATGGTGCCTCACTTTTACCTTGTTCCATTGCTTCTAATTTCCATCATCTGCCTTGGTTTGACCAAACTTCAGCCAGAAGTTTATCCAGCAGAGTAACTCTGCCAGCATATTATTGAATTCACATAGAATTCTGGAGAAATACTACCTCCTGGATGTCTTAGTCATTTACATAAGGGGATGACTCATCAGATAATATTTGTCTCTATATCCATATGAAAAATTAACGGAAATGTTATGTACTGAACAAGAACATAGTAAGATATTTATCATTTTCTCTTTTGTTTCTCAGATCAGAGGTTATCCCTGAGGTTAAGATAACTTTATATATTCACTTTTTATCCATTAGAAACAGGTTATAAATTATTTCAGTCCCACCTTTTGTTCTTTTTTACTTTTCCCAATGAAGATAAATGTCATTAAAAATACTAATTTGAGTATAGAGTTTATCCATTCAGTAGACATCTGTTTAAACATTTAATTTGTGCCTACTTACTTGTCAATTACTTTTTTATCCATTAAGGTTCAACTTCTAGTCACCTGTGGGACCTTTCCTAATTTGTGTAGGTAAGGCTAGTATCCTGTCTACTTTAAATGAGAGAGAGCACACGAGCAGGGAAGGGCCAGAGAAAGAGAGAGCCAAGCAGGCTCCATGCTGTCAGAGCAGAGCCCAATGTGGGGCTTGAACCCTCTTCACTAGGCTATAAGATCCTTAAAGAAGAAAAAATCCTTTTGTCCAAATCCCTAGCATTTATCACAATTATTGACACAAAATGAATTTTTAGTTTTTAGTGAATGAATGAAATATGAAAGATTATATGGGGAAATGTGAGTCTTCTTCTCAAGGAGAATAGTGGAGATGAATTTAGCTTTTTGTTTACTTTTCCATAAAACCTTTTTTCAATAGTTGGTATATAATACTCCATGTGAATGTGGTAAGTAGTTTCTCTACAGCTGATTACATTTTAAATAATAGTGGGTTCAGGGGCACACTAATTTTATCAACTATTTTAGATGAGATGGTGATCATGCTATCATAGGGTCAGTTTAGTTTGGGAAGCATAGTTAAGCAAATGATGTTTTAAACTGACATTTTCAAGAATGTTATGTATGTATATTATAAATTTTCAAGAGATATTTTGAGTTTGAGGATGAACATTTAATTTTGGAGTCCATCTGGTAAGATTAATGCTTCAAGAAACACACTTTGGGAGACAAGGTTCTTGTGGATCCTATTCCTATAAACCAACATTAGATTACAAAAAAAATGGAGGTTTGATTGACACTTTCAATGAGAAATTATCTCCCTAGTCACAATAGTTAAAAGTATCAGGACCAGGAATGATGTTGCCCAAATCTACTGGGGGACTAGCTGATAAATTTTAATAGAATGCATTTGCTTCACAAATGTAGTAGTTAAAAGTAAATGACCGTTTCTATTTTTTTTCCTCCCAGGGAATTACAGTGATATAGTTTGAAGTGAATAAAATAAAACTTCCAATCTGACAGTTAAGGACATATATCAAAGACTTAAACAAACAAAACAGAGGAAAGACAGTAAACTGGAGAGTTGGCCTTCCCAAACTTTAGGGCAGTCAAGCTTTGCCTTTGGGCCCTCTTCAGGACTTTGATTTCCTACCTTCATTTCTCTCTATCTTGGTTTCCCTTTACTGTCTTTCCTCAGTCATGCAATTGCTTCCAATCTGTCAGCTGTAAGATTGTGAAACAATTGCTATAAAATTTATTTACCAAATTTTATTGAGGACAGTTTGGTCTTCTCTCTCCCTCCCATTGTTTTAAATGGGATCACTGACTTTAATACCAAAGAATGAATATTTAATGTTTGAGCAACCTCTAATCCTTGAAAATGACCAAGGGAGACAGCCGTTTCCCTGTTCAAGTCATGCCAGGAGGCTCATTAGGCTGGCCTTGATTTGTAGCCAGCTTATGGGTCATGGCAGAATTTCCCTCATTGATGTTGAGGGGTTAGCTATGAACACTTTTAACTTGGAGTGGAGAAATGTAATCTTTGTTCAAAAGGAATTTTCCTAATTTCCTGATAATTGACCTATGGGGACAAAGGTTGCCATTGTGACACAATGAAAGGTTCGCTGTGCAAGTAGAATCTTGTTGGATGCTGTTTTGTCATTTACTGCAGGAAAGTTTATTTTCATCACCACCTGCTACCTTTTCCTCTTTCAAGGGTTTGTTTCTAGAGTGCCCATCATGGGATTTATGGGAAGCTGATGATCAGGACAAGTTGTTCTACAATAAAGTTTGCAAAATCTTTGCTGTGTGTATTTACTTTATATGAAAAGGAATATATACTTGATTAACTAAAAGCCTCTGAACTTGGTTTTTCCATAGCTGACACAAATGTTAAATCCTTTGAGATATATCATCTATCTGTCTGTTGATCTATTCTATTCTATTCTATTCTATCCTACTTGTATTGTCTTGTGACAAAAAATTTTATTCATGACTTCACATTTTATGGGCCCTACAATTTCTGTGGCAAAGTATGGATAGGACATATTTACCCAATTTGTTGGGCTAATGCTATTAATTGATTAAGAGAAAACTGTTACCATTGATGTATTGATTTTAAGAAGTTTTTTTTTCACAAAAAGGACTATTCTGCTAATTTATGTATTGATATAGGTCAGAGATATGAAAAAGCTATCTTTTTTAACATTAAGAATTTGAAAGTTTTCTTAATATATTTTATTTCTCAAATATTCACTGAGTACTCTGCTAAGTGCTGGGGAATAGTTATATTATTGTGTTGCTGCAGGAACTTACAGTCTTCTCAGGAAAGATACAGAAATGTAAATGAATGATTTTATTAGAAATTAAAGTATAATAAGATTTATTTAAAAAAGTGGAAGTAAAATGAAGTGGAGGAAGGTCGGAGTGGTGAATTATTTATTCTGTTTGGAGAGATAGGAGAAAGTTTTTCATGAAGGTCATGATACTGGATTTGGATCTGGAGAGATAAATTGGATTTAAACAGTGAACCCAAGGAATAGACATTGCATGAAGTGAGAGCACCTAAGCAGAGGCACAGCGTGTGAGAGTGAAAGCCAGTTGTGGGGAATGACAATAGGGTGGTAGAACACCTAGGGCTGGGAGAAAGGCTGGCTCATGGCATGGGAATTCAAAAGGAAGCTCAAGGTTAGTTTGTAGAAAGCCTTGGACACCATGTGGGGTGGGGGTGGGGATATGGATTTATACTGCAGATAATATGAAGTCTTCCAAGCCATTTGAGAGGTCAGAGATACAAGTCAGGGTATGTTTAGAAAGATAACTCTGGTGGCAGTGTGACATCTAGAGTAGCAGAAAAGGAAATGGGTGGCAATTACATTTATTAGCAAGGGTCTGAGTTTTCCTTCTGAAATAAAGTGAAACAGATGGACTTAACTAGTCTTTGGTACTGCCATTGTGGAGTCCTAGACTCAGGATTTATTTTAGTATATATGCTGCTGGCAAAAACGTAAGAGTTGGATAGGCTTGGTTTGTATTTCTTTTCTGCCATGTGCTAGGTCTATGTGTAGGTCCATAGGACTTTCGTGATCTTTAGTTTCCCCACATATGGAATGTGATGACTAAACAGAGATTGATGATTATTTGCTGATCTAATGATTCAGAAAAGCACTTTGTAACCTACAAGCATGATATCAATCTATTTTTAGGATCTTTCTCATCAGTTTTTTGAAGTTAGATAAAGTACTTGATTATTTTTGATATCCTTTACCAACATATCAAGCTTATATCCTAAAGTATATAAATTACAGACTCAATTGAGTAATTGAGGCACAATTATTCAAATATTTTTTGAATTAAATTAAATAAACTTCTGGCTCTTGTTAATACAATTGGTGCAACTATACAGCATAAGCTGGTGGATAGACTTACTCAAAGTACTTCCAGGACAGGTTGATGTTGGTCACCTCACTCCCCATATTTTTTATAGAATGGTTAGTCATCAAGAAATGTACATTAAAATCTGTTAAAAATTATTTTGCATTCCTACCAGCAAAGCAGATTTAGAAAATAGGAAACCAAGATCTTCTCTTTTATTTATTAAAGAGGGCCACAAAAGATATCCATGAGAGAATACTGTATGCTACTTCAATTACATTTATTTTTATTTTATTAGCAGGAATATTGATTCTTCAGGAAAGTGGCTCACATTCAACGTTGCAGGGACCTGAAATAAATGATAAGTGCTCCGTTATTAACCCAGATAGGTAATTTGCTTGTGAACTTACAAATTTTTTACTTTTGAATTACAAAGATTGCTTTAAAAGTAAATCTAGTCCAACGACTGGGAAACTTTATGCTCAAGAAGACTTGAGTAGATGCAGGAAAGGAGGCAGAGACCTTCAATGGTAGGTAATAGCTGAAAGTTTTTGTTTCCTAAAACAGTCCTCTTGGTCCTAATGTAATCTTTAGTCCGCATTCCTTCAGTTCATCAATTAGCTTTGGTTTTGGTATGATGAGATGATCGGGGCCTCTTTTATACATGGGATATTCAGCCTTTAGGATTTTTATTATGATATGACCATCAGAAGCTAGGTTTGAAGTTGTAATATTCATTAGAAAATTACAAGATTTTCTTAAGGAATAGGCTGAGGTCTGCCTTAGACCCTATATCCACAGTTTATCTGTTGTCATATGCACTTCAGTTGAAGTTTTGCCTCCTGTAGACCTCTGATTTAGCCCAAATATACAACAAATGGGTAAAAAATATTTAAAACGTTAGCAATATATTAGTAAGAAAGGAAAGAGTTTGTTTCTATTATATCAGCACAAAGGAGGTGTTTAAACTGCTGTGCTACTTTGATCATGGAAAGACACAGGTAAATACCTCTGAGTGGAGACCTAACAATGTCTACCCTAGAGAAAAAGATCAAAACAAATTGTCACCTACTGGAGATAAGTGGGAACATTGCAATATATTTTTCATGGAATGGTACATTATAATTCACAGACAACTTAACACATGCTTTGTGTTGTGTGTACTTACCATCGATTTCATCTTAAATTGCAGTGGGACTTTTTCTTATTTACTGTCCACTAGGAGGTGTAGTTGTGGAGTCAGAAAGAGGTATTGGAAAAAGTGGATGTGGAAACCATGGATATCCTCGGTATAGGAATGGTACATAGTATGGGTTAAATGGATATGGGAAAGAGGGCATATAAAACTGTGAAGGTGACGCACTGCTCCCACTGGCCTGTTGAAAGAAAGACATTAAAAAGGCTTGTTTTACTCTGCATGATGGAGAGAGATAAAATAGCCTTTTAACATGTGGGTCTTCATTTTTAAGTAGGGGATTTAGAAGTTCTAGGATCATTTACCGTTTCTCTGTGTACTATGAACTGGGATTTAATTAATTTGCATTATTTTAGAAAATTTAAAGAAATTACTTAGAGATAACAATATCTTCATGCCTTTCTACTCATAGCCAATTTTCTCGATAATCGCTTTTAACTACAAGGCCGAGAGGGAGGAGGTTAATGAGAGAACAACAGATTTCTCCCAAACTAGATCTTTACTAGATCTTTACCCAAACTTTGTGTTAGGCCCAGTCTTCTCTTTACCTCTCTTTATTTTTCTTTTTTCTCTCTTATCTTCTATTTATATTCCTATCAATTTCTGTATCTTTAACACTGTTTATAGCTTTGGCCTGAAAAGCATGCTTCCTTTCAGATGGTAAGATTTCTATGAGGATAAACATCCTTAAATAAGACCCTTCCTCTTCAACTTTTATTTTCCTTTTCTTAAAAAATTTTGATTAACTGTTTAGACCAAAATAATCCTTTAGTGAATTTGTCACTGGCAAGATCATCAAATTGGTCCACATCCCCTAATTCTCAAGTGTTTATTATTATTATTATTATTATTATTATTATTATTTTACCTTTTCTAGAATGAACTTTGTAGAGTTAAGAAGAGTGGAGACATGAACAAGTAAGAGCCTCTAGTAGGCTAGATAATCCTAACAAAAATGTTTTAACCAAGTATATCTCAGAGTGATTCAAGTTTCATTTTGGTTCCCACGGTTACATGAGATGCTGATATAATTCCCTTTATACAAGCAAGATCAAATTTTTGAAGTCTCTTCTGTCGAGTGCTTTACATAAACTCTTTAAGGTTTTCCCTAGAGTTTGAAAAGGTTAGATTAAGGAACTTTAACCACAGTTAAGGATATTTCACACGGACATCTTACGTGTTAAAAAGAGGATATGTAACTTACACTTTGTTGTTCTCTTTCCAGGTCTTGAGTGAACTAAAATTCGAAGAGTGAAATTAGTTCAACTCATGTTGATGAAACACACAAACTGAGAAACATATACATATGTGTGAAGGAAATAATTTTTCTACTACTTAAAATTATTTATACTATCCAGTTTTTAAAAATCTAGGATTTGAGCATCAGAAAACAGTAAACATTTTTCTGAAAAGTGTTAATATGTATTCTAAATGATTAACATTCACCACTGTATCAAGGCTATGTGGATTGAACTAAGCACTGAACAATATGTGATGTACAATATTTTCCAGAACATCATGTTAAAGGGGCAGATATCAGGCATGTTTCTAAAGTAGAAATACAGTGTGTGGGGGAAGAATTCCTAGGATTCTCGGATTACAACAAAAAATTCATAAATACTCTAAAATATTGATCATAAATACTCTGGAATATAGAGATGGATACTTACCGGGAAACCAGCAGTTACAGCCAAGATGGCTGTGATCAGAAGGAGAACTTTCATCTTACTCAGAAATATCCTAGAAGTCAGGAGAAAGACCAAATGTTAGCATAAATTTAGAAAATCCAGTTGTAGTAGAGATTATGTTACTAACAACTCTGACTTTAGGCAAGTCACTTTATCTTAGGGCATCAGTATATTTGTTAATGGAGCACATTGTTTTTTAGGTAAAATCAAAGGTACTTTGCAACTTTACAATTATGTTACCTCAATTCTCTTAAAAATCAAACTTCACATATCATTTCAGAATAATACTTCTTTGTATATGGTAATAAAAGTAGTTTCTGGAATGAAATACAGCCTCAGTTTATATACAGAGAATGGTAGTGTGCGGTTAAGCAGTTATTTACTGATCTCAGGAAGTTCAAAACATCATAATTATGTCTATAAATTAGTTTAGGTGACAGAATTGTTTGAATTGGTTTTCAGGAAACCCATAAAATTCCATGCCGTTTAGAAGGACCTATTGTTGACATATGGGAAAGGACATTTCCAAAGCATTTTATTTTATATTTTAATTGTATACAAGAATATAATTGTATACAGTTGCATACAATTATATTCAATTGTAGACTCTTTATCTTATACACATTGTTATAATGTATTAGTTATAATTGATAATAAATTTTTGATAAGAGTGAGCTAAATTAAGTATTTAATTAATTATTTATGCAATTATAGGTCAACACATTACAAAGTTTTCTGAAGATTATTTAAAGTTTTACATTCAGGAAAATGTCAATTGCCCATATCATTATTATTATTGGGGGATGGCTTTGAGTGATTAATGGAGATTCTAGGGGTATTTCATCACCTCTTGATGCTTCCTAACTATCTATGAGACAGAAAAATAAAATGTAAAGGAAAAAATGTACTCACATTTTGAACTCTGTCTTTATTTTTGATCATATTGGTCAAAATTCAAATCAGGATTTAGAAAAACACCAGATGATGTTATTGTAATAAGATAGGAATTTAAAATTGCAGTGAAGTTTAGAATTCTATGGGAGAACTGGCAGAATAGGCAAGTTTACACACACACACACACACACACACACACACTCCTCACAAACATAAACACACACAGAACGTAACTTCTAAGCTGCAAAGCATTGTACTAGGTGCTATTGGATGTAATAATAAAGCATGATACCCCTAATCTTTAATTACTAAGTTTACAAATTCAAGCAACCATTGCATGACAGTCTCAATAATTTTAATTTTGGCATTTTACAGGATATGTCTATCTTTCTACTGTATCTATCTATCATCTATCTATCTATCATCTATCATTTATCTACCTTAGTTTATAATATTTAAGACCTCTCTTACCTCAGACTTCTCAGCCAGTTCCTTCTCGTGGATGCTGTTGTAAGAAACTAGAAGTGACTGGCCCTGGATTATTACAGCTATTTTATAGACTCAGAAGTGAAGGGAATGGAGAAGTTTTTGGCTTGAAGGCCTCTCCCTGGGATCAATTATAATTGAGGTGAATCATCAACTATCACAATGTGTTGAAATTGGGGAATAGCCAACATTTACAGTTTCATTGAGACTAAGTGACTACCAAATACATCTATTTGTGATTTCAAATTTTCTGTCTTGTGTATTTAAAGCTTATCATTTCACATAAGGTTGCCCCACACTCTTATTTTTTAAAAAACTTACCTTAATTTCCATAATTAAAAATATTTTTAAGCATCCTATTGGCATTGATTATAATCTACTGAAAGCATGTTTGGTAGTGTTATAATTTAAGAAAATAAAGACTATTAAAAATGTCAAAGATGAGATTAAAACTTTTTGCATGATTATTTCAGCTCTGATTTTAGTGAGCAGAGTTAGAGCTTCACACATCAATGGACCGTATCTGGGATGATCAAAGCATCATGGTTATCTCGTGAAATACTATACTCTCTTGTTCAATTAAAGGTTCACTTAACACAATCGAAAGGGTATAACAGTGAAATGTGGGACTGAGCACTAGATCCCTCAAAAACCTCAAGAATTACCTAAAATATGTATGCATATGTTATGTCTATAGTCAAGAGTTATAAAACTTGGGCTCTTTATCATTTATTTGAGAGTCCTCAAGAATATTGCATTCTTTCCATTCAATTTCTATTTCAGCAGAGTTTATGTGATCCAAATTGTAGTAATACATCAAAATCTGTTCTTTCCTTTTTCTCCTTTCTGTGGATTAATTCTTAGGAGAATTCAGAAAAAAAATTACCAACATTTTTTGAGGGCTTTAAGTGCTCAAGTGCAAACCTAACTGCTTTATATGTATTGTCATGTGATCATCAAAACAACCAACCTTCAGAGCCTGGCATCATTATTCACATCAACCCCACAGAGAAAGAGAAGCAGAGAATGCTAGTGGGCAGTCAATGTTATTATATAGTATTGTGGTGGAGTACTAGTGCTTAACTAATTAACAAATTAACTAATGCTTTATACTGTCATGTAGCAGAAGGATAGAAAAATCAGTGAAAACCCAGAGAAACATTAAACTTTCTTTACCAATAACTGAACGTTCTAGCTTATCTCACTTATTTAAGACAAACTGCCTCAATCAGAAATCTAATTTATTAAACCTAGCATGTGCTGTACATCAACTTAATTTAGGCCAATCTGAGGTCAGAGAAGATTTCCCAAAGACTAAGGATAACAGGTGTATCTGTATGTATATGTGTGTGTGTGTGTTTGTACATGTGTGCATAACATACTGTTCATTTCCTTATCTTACAATATGTGTTTCAGTTTCTTTACTTACATTAAATTGTTCTAACAAGAGTTGCCAGTTACCACTTTTTAAATTAATTAATTTAAAAGTGTGAGCAGGGGAAGGGTAGAGAGACACACACACAGAATCTGAAGCAGGCTCCAGGCTCTGAGCTGTCAGCACAGAGCCCAGTTTGGGGCTTGAGCTCACACACTGCAAGATCATGACCTGAGCCGCAGTCGGATGCTTAACCAACTGAGCCACCCAGGAGCCCCGCCAGTTACCACTTATTGTGAAAACCATAGATGTTTTTCTGTCCTCATGTTATTTTATATATTTTGTCATTTAAATACTGGTGACTACTCCATCTGGAAACCTATTTTTTCTCTCTTTTAGCTTTTTAAAGCCACTCTCTCCTATTCTTTTTCAACTTTTCTGATAGTAACCTTAAGTCTTACTTGCTGATTCTCTTCCCTCAACTTATTGTAGTTGAGCCCTTATCTTCTTAGTCCACACTTGTTCTGAATCATATAATAAATCAACTTCTGAGTCCCTAAACTATGCCTTTGGCCCAAAGTCTTCTCCTGCAGAATGGAATATCTAACTGCATATTTCATTTTGATGTCTGATGGGTATGATTCAAAATTGAACTTACTATTTTTCCCTGAAAATCTGCTTCTCACTTTTATTTAATCCCTCAGCTAATGGTCATACATCACTCATTCATCCAAGCCAAAAATCTGAAACCCACCTGTACTTTCCTTGTCCCTTCATTATGGTAATTAAATTTTCCTTTTTTTAAAAAAATTTTTAATGTTTATTTTTGAGAGAGAGAGCCAGAGCGTGAGCAGGAGAAGGGCAGAGAGAGATAGGGAGACACAGGATCTGAAACAGACTCCAGGGTCTTAGCCATCAGCACAGAGCCTGACATGGGACTCAAACCCACAAACAGCGAGATCATGACCTGAGCCAAAGTCAGAAGCTCCACCCAGGTGCCCTTTATACACTTTAGTAATCATTCTATTCCATCCTCACACTCATTTCCTTAGTTTAGTTTCTCATTCTCTCTGGACTATTATAAGAGCCTCTTAATTCTCTGTTTCTAATACTCTCTCTCTCCAATCCGTCTTCCTCAGTATTGCTATAGTGCTTCTACTAAGTTGGCTTTCAAACATTTTTAAATTCATCCATGGTTAAAAGAATGCATTGTATGTCATAACTTAGTACATAGACACGCACACCTGAAACAAGATTTAAAAAAATAGTAGCTTTACTTATTAAGCTTTTTAAAATGTACAATACCTTTTCCAGCTTTGTTGAAATATATTTGACCTATAACATTGCATAAGCTTAAGGTATACAATATGATGATTTGATATATGTATATATTGAGAAATGATTACTATGATAAGTTAGTTAACACATCCATTACCTCACATAGTTACCTTTGTGAACATGTCTATGTACATGTGTGTGTGGTGAGAACATATAAAATCTACTCTTAGCCAATTTCAAGTATACTATACTAATACAGTATTAGTAACTATAGTCACAGTGCTGTACAGTAGATCCCCCAAAGTTACTCATCTTATAAATTCACCACTCCCCAGCTCCTGGCAACCACCAATCTACACTTTGTTTCTGGGAATTTGGTTTCTTCAGATATAAGCAAGATCATGCAGTATTTGTCTTGTTGATGAGCACTTTTCTTATGAGCGGTTTTGCTTACCCAATCTTTGGTTTTTATTTGTGTTGGCCCACAGGTAATCCTGATTAGTAGTCAGTTGCATAAAGCTGTGGATGTCCTGTTATTGAAATTCTGGCTATCAGGAGGCAGCAGGGATAAGGAAGATGTCAGCCATGGAATACTAATAAGGTAGGGAGAGCTCTAGATTTGACAGATCTGTATTTAGATTTTTAGATATTATTCTTTATTAGCTGTGGGTGGGCAAGTCATGCATTGGAGTCTGAGTTTTTTTTTTATCTTTAGTGTGAATATAAAAATAATTTTCCTGGAACTGGTAATGAAGTGAAATGAAATGTATAAAAGCACTTGTCGTGGTGTCTGACTTCACAAATGATGGTTTCATGACCGTGAGAGCTGAAGCTCTGAGTAAGTCAGACCTCTTCCTGCTATACATCCTCTGGGTTCCTTAGGTAATTAGGTTCCTCAGCGAATCTAAAGGTATAGGAATGCATATTACATAGTAATTGGAACCAGATAGGAGCCTAATATGTTAGTTAAATATGAATATAAGTAGTGGAATTTTGAAACCAAGCAGTATCAGGAGGGCATAATTTCTCATTCTGGTTGATGATATAACTTCATCCTCCACACCAATCCAGCAAGCCCTAACAAGCTATAATTCTGGCTTCTATTACTTTCATGTGTTAAATCTTAAGTCAAATGACTAGAATCTAATAAACAGAAAATACCTTTGCCTAAAAGAACAAAAATTATATATATATAATATATAAGATTGTATATATAAAAATCCACTCTGTAAAGTCTTCAGCATGTGGTTGTCCTTCAAAGAGCAAGTGCAACCAGGATGTTCTTCCCAGAAATAGGTTGTGAGTGGTCTTCAGAAGCTGGACAGGCTATCATATGAAAGAGAGCTTAGGTTTATTTTTTGGGTACTCAGATGGCAGAAGAAAATTAATATATCAATATTATTAATATGAAACCAGAAAAATGTCCATTGATGGATGAAAAGATTAAGAAGATGTGAGATACACACACAAACACTCATACAATGCAATCCTACTTGGCTATATAAAAAAAAGAAACCTTGTATAAAATCTTGTCATTTACAACAACATGGATGAACCTTTACCATGTTATGCTAACACAAGTCAGGCAGAGAAAGACAAACACCATGTGATTTCATGAATATGTGGAATCTAAAAAGCAAATCAAGTGAACAAACAAAACAAAAGAAAGCCAAACTCACAGAAACAGAAAACAGATTGGTGGTTGCCAGAGAGAAGGGGGATTGGAGGGTGGGCGAAATGGGAGAAAGGGGTCAAGAGGTACAAACTTCTAGTCATAAAATAAATAAGAAATGGAATGTAATATACAGAGTAGTGACTGTAGTCACTAACACAGTATGGCATATTCCATAACTTAATAATGGTGATCAGGAAAGTAGAGTTATTGTGGTAATTATTTTACAGTGTATACAAATACTGAATCATTGGATTTACACCTGAAACTACTATGTCAATTATACTTTAAAAAAGATACTAAAAATAATCTGTAAGGAAAAATTTTTAAAAGTTAAAGACCTATCTCTGCAGGTATTCAAGGAAATGTTGAGTGACTCTAGGCTGTGGTGTAGCAGAAGGGGATTTTGGAATGGTTAGATGACCTCTCTGTACCTTTTCAATAATATTCTCAGACTGGATGGTAAATGAAGATGAGTACCTACAGGAACAGTTTTAGCAGTTAATGCAATAAAAAAAAGGCCCATGGGTTTATTCTCATTAAAGGATTAGAATTAGTGGTAGGGATATGCACATTTTAAACCATACTATTGGAAGCCTTATCAGTGGGTTAACTCAATAAAACAACAAAAATGCATTGTTCCACTGCGTGTGGCTGACAAAGTTTGTAGAAATTCAATACATACACATTCTTTAGGCATTTCTACTCTTTTTTGGTCATTGAAAACTATAAGAGTCAGCACCAGCGAGTGCCAAATTCACGGCCAGACAGTCCCATGACCACCATACTATTCCGTGGAATGGGCATGGCTTACCATGGCACTAATTATATGCTTAATATATATTTATTGAGTGAACAAATTAGGCTAATCAGAAGTTTCTTTGGATATTTCTTGGTGTTCTTTATCAATCATACCATAGCTTGAAGCCCAAAGGCCAATAACTGAGAATCTCCATTTATTAACTGTCCCCATACTCACGAAGACAGTTCTTTCAGAATAATTTGTATTATATACCAAATTCTATTGATAGTTTAATATTTTACACATGGTTCAAAGGATGGAACTTGCCATATTTGATATATGTATTACATATATATTGTATTTTGTATATATTTTGTAATATATATATAACACAAAGTGTATGTAGCCCATTCCAGAAACTTCCCTTTCTCTCTGTAAGATATGTAAATTATTTTCTCAAAATCAAGCTAATATTGGTTAAATGCAAAATTTAAAATTAATGACCTCCTTCTATGTACTATGTTTTCTAAACTCTTTGAATAGAACCTAAATATGTTGATACAGAACACGGCTTATAGTGCTGCTACCTTGACTGTGTTACACAGAGCTCTCTAGATACTGCCTATGGTTCTCCCTATATGGACATTTTCCCCTGATGCATGCTCTTCATGTAGAGATTAAGAAAGTGGCCTGAAAACTCATGAATCCAGGATCTGAATCATGCCTCTTCACTTACTCAACTTGGATAAATCTCTTTTCCTTTTATAACCACCCATTTGTTCAACATTAAAAGAAGAATAGCATTCCTGTTTGCCTCCTAGCTTTAAAAATTTAAATAAAAACGATGTTTTCTATATGACAGTGTATTGAAATCAAAAGTTTTGATTAGTCTCCTTTAAGTATCTGATCTCCATGTTCATGGTCCAGAATCTCAAGCATTTCCCCCTTGATTTTTATGTATGAATTATTAAATTATAAGAAGCTTTTTGTATTTAATAGAGATTCTAATTATACTAAGTCCTAAAGGATCTAGTATACTTACAAAATGTTCTATTAATTTACATTATTTAAGGCAAAAATGCTTATGTGCTAGAAGCTGACAAATCCTTTACATGAAATATATTATATTCACAATAGCCTTATGTGATAAGCTATGTAATTATCCTTATTTTACAGATGAGGAAAATGCAGCTTGGAGAGTTGGATTTCAAAAAAGAAAAAAAAAGAAAGGTAACTGAGATCACAAATCTAGTAAACTGTGTAACTGGAATGGAAAATTAGTTCCTAACCATAACACATGTAACATGAAAAGAATTAGGGAAAAACCCACTTAGTGAATTACAAAGGGGCTATAGAGATTTTAAATGTTGTATAATCTGTTATTTTTTTTTTTTTTAAACTTTATAGTTTATTGTCAGGTTGGTTTCCATATAACACCCAGTGCTCTTCCCCACAAGTGACCTCCACCAAGATCATCACCCCGCTTTACCTTTTCCCCTTCCCCTTCCCCCCTCAGTTTGTTTTCAGGA
>CM053567.1:138373000-138508336 GCA_028646485.1 Cryptoprocta ferox
AAAGAGGTTGTTTCCTGCTTTCTCCTCTAGGGGTTTGATGGTTTCCTGTCTCACATTCAGGTCCTTCACCCATTTTGAGATTATTTTTGTGTATGGTGTAAGAGAGTGGTCTAGTTCCATTCTTTTGCATGTTGCTGTCCAGTTCTCCCAGCACCACCTGCTAAAGAGGCTATCTTTTTTCCATTGGATACTCTTTCCTCCGTTATAAAAGATCAAAATTTTAAAAAATTTATATTTAAGAAACTCCATTAAGAAATGAAAAGAACAAGCTACACAATGGGGAAAGTATTCAAAATACATATATTGGACCCATAATCTATTAAAAACTGTTACAATTCAATCCTAAGAAATCAACAAAAGATTGGATTATAATTTTTGGAAATGAAGATACACAAATGGCCAGTAAGCATAGACGAACTGTATTAGTCATCAGGCAAATGCAAAGTAAAACCATGAGAGACAGTTTTGTACTTGTTAAGATATAAGTAGTGTTAAAGAGAGAATTTTGAACTCTTTCATACATTTGACTAGCTATAGAGTTAACTATTTAACAGATTAGGCTGAGATATAGATGTAGGAGTCAGTAGTTATTCATAAATGCTTTCTAAAGTCAAAATGATAATCGCAACAATGTTCATGCAGCAATTTTTGAAAGAGAGAAGGGGATGGAGGTCAAACTCTGTGAAAGTTAACCATTGAAGGGAAAGCAACCCATGAAAATGAAAAGAAAAAAAAAAAGACGATTGCAAATGTTGGCCAGAGATGGAGGAACAGAAATTCTGACACATTGCTGACCAAAGCATAAAATGGCACAGCCACATTGGAAACTACTTATCAGTTAATCATAACATGCACTTACCCTGTGATTTTGCTCTCCTTTTTGGTATTTACCAAAGAGAAAGAAAACATATGTTCATAAAAGAATTTGTGTAGGAACATTCATAGCTGCTTTTTTTTTTTTTTTTGTAATGGTCAGTAACTGGAAACAACCCAAATGTTCTTCAGTAGAAGAATGAATAGAGAACCTGCCACATTCATACAATGTACTATGCAACTAAAGCAATAACATGGATGAATCACAAAAGCATTATATTGAGTAAAAGGTTTTGGATACAAAAGAATATATAGTATATGATTTAATTTATATGATGTTCCAGAATATATACACCTTGAGATATATATCTTGAGATATAGATAGATAGATAGATGATAGATTGATAGATCGATAGATAGATAGATAGATAGATAGAAAACAAATTTTAAAGTAGTAGCCTGGCATGAGAGTGGGAGACTAGATTGACTGTAAGAGAGCAGGAAGGGCTTTCTAGGGGTGATAGAAATGTTCTGTATCTTGATAGGGGTGGTGGCTATAAGATATACATTTATGTATAATACATATAAATATATGTGTATGTCTGGGACTAAAACTCATCAAACCACATACTTAAAATCTATGCATTTAAAAGTGATACTAGACTATAATGATAGATTGGACATGGGCGTAATGTTGAAGGTGAGGTCACATATGGATTCTATATATATATATATATATTCTGAATATGTATATTTCAGTCTTCAGCTAACGCTGCTGTAGTACATTTAGATAGGAAGCAACCAGTAGAAAAAGGAGAAAGTTGGTAGGGAAAGGTTTGAGGAACATTGGAAACCATTCCCTACAAATTCATGGTGTGAAATGTGTAAAAAAAAAAAAAAGACCTCAAAACTGTAAAACGTTTCTCTTAATTGAATAGAAGTGTGATGTCTCCTCCCCCAAAGAAATATTTAAAGCAAACAAACAAAAAAACAAGCAAACAAAACCATTGTGGATTACAAAATCTAAGGAGAACTGATTTTAGAGAAAGTATTCTACACAGAATTTTTCTGTTCAAATCAGTACAAAATGAATTGGTTGAGCTGCTTTCTCTGCCTCGCTTTTTTTACTGGCCTGGGATGGGGAGAATTGGGATAATAGGGTTAAAACAAACAAACAAAGCATAGTTTTTTGCTTGTATTCTGGTGATATTTCTATTAACTGTAGCTCCTTCTTAACTTTGATAACAAAAATGGTATCTTTTATAAAGTAGTTTGAAAAGATAGAATATTTCATTGATAGCAAGTATGTTATTCAGGTTTTCAAGCATAGTTGTTGCTCATGAATACCTTTACATGACTTAACATCTAACTGAAACAGATTGGATACTGAACAGTCACAGATTAGGAAATTTATTTTTTAAACTAAGTCACTAAATTGGATCGGTTAAAGCTACCCAGAGTAATAAGGTGCTGTTAATATTGTCTATAGTAAATAAATAATTTCAGCATACTTGGCTTAATGTTAATGTCTTTATAAAAATATTTATTCTCAGAGTAACTTAATATTTAACATTGTATTATTTTATTTATGTAATAATTATCCATTTTATGCTTCTAATCTGTTAATATTGTATTTATGTAATCTTAATATTTTTCACATTATTTGTTATTGCAATCCCTGATATTGCCAAACTCTTGACTTGATTTTCGTTTGATGCTTAGAGTTTTGCAGTTTTCCCTGAATTCTGCTTCTCCCCACCACGCCTTGAACAGCGTAGCTATGTTGTGCTTATCAATCCTTTTTAGTCTCTGACTGTCTCCTTTCACCTCTTCTTTAATGAGAAGTTGATGTGTGCTATGTTCCAGAATATTTTCTAAATAAACACTTAGCATGAATTACCTCATGTAATTTTTTCAGTGACCTCTTGAACTATTGGAATTTTGGGACACAATGTTCTTAAGTGCTGAATACCTGCTTTTATCAGACATCTGGATGTGTGAATCTCTATGTCATGTCCAATATTAAGAGGTCAGTCAATTATCTAGAATTATATTCATTCAACTCACTAATTTAGGGGGAAAGGATGAAATATAAGAAGAAAGTAGAGTAGGTGATTATTGGGTTGCTCTTCCATACGTACGTAAGTAGAGTAGGTGATTATTGGGTTGCTCTTCCATACGTACGTAGCAGTTTTCCGAGTCATAATGATAATAAATGCTGGAAAAGGTATTATGCTGGCAATTTTGATCAGTTTTAAAGCCTAGGATACTAACCAAATTCGTTTGAAACCAACTGACACATAATAATCATTCATTTATTCACTCATTTATACATTCAAATTTCTTTCTGTGTGCACATATCACACGCATCAACACACACCACATACAAATATGTAAAGCATATTGTCAGTCTTCCTGTTTTCTCCGAATTTCAGCTGAAGCTCCAAAGCTGAGAAAATAAGTACTCCCATAATCACAGGTGAAAGGGGAAAAATTAACATTTTCTGAGTACAGTAAAACCTTGGATTGTGAGTAACTTGTTCTGCAAGTGTTCTGCAAGACTAGCAAACATTTCTAATAAATTTTAACTTGATAAACGAGCCATGTCTTGCAATACGAGTAGCGCGTGACACCTAACGTCACATGATCACAACCTAGCCAATGGTTCTTGAAATTTGCTTTGATATACACATGCTTTGGATTATAAGCATGTTTCCGGAACAAATTATGCATGCCAACTAAAGTTTCACAACGCACTTTGTATGGCCAGCTATCTTAAATTATGCTATTTCATGCAGTTCCTTCAGAAGTTCTGAAAGGTAAGTATCATTATCTATGTTTTACACCTGAGAAAACAAATTCCAGGTTAAATGACTTGCCAAATGCTCAAACCACATTAAAAGCCAGATCTGATGAAATCCAAAATCTCTGCTCTATTCTGTACAGGATGCTACCTCCTCAAACCAGCATACATCTTCCTAGGGACCTATGCTTTTAGGTGATGACATCCATCTCTCTATGTAGCTGGGTCTTACTGGAAGCATTCGGTTCATGATATCTGCCACCAAATAATTTTGATTCTAAGGGGAAGTGCATCAGAAGGAGTCTAGCTTAATGGGCCTGGGGGTAATAATGAGATGATATGTCAAAGATAGGTACATACTTTAGGTAATTAGTCACAATCACCACACTCACAAATCCAATGACAGTATATCTTTATTCTCATTTTCCAGAGCTATTCTTTATTAATGCAATGATCTAGTTAATTCAGTGATATTCACTTTATTCTTATCATTGTTACTTTCCAGATTACTCAATGACAGAATATATGAGAAGAAATATCATTTTGTAAAGACAGCACTTATTAAATAATTGTATTATTTTCTATTTAAAGAGTGCAATGCTATTTATAAGTAAAAAGAAATTCAAGAGACAAGTATTTCATTTATTTCAAAAAACTGGTATTAGTATTGAGGAAGCAAATAGCCTAAAATGATATCCAAGGCACCACCACATCTTTTTCTCTGAAAAATAAGATAGGAGTACATTTTAATACCAATGGACTATTTTGTGTAATATTTCCTAGATATTTTCCAAAAAGCTTAACAAAAAGTAGAAAACTTTACTTCTGGCACTGTTGTCACATAGAGTGAAGGTCACACTATACTGAAATCCTTCAGTATTTTTGATTAAATAACTTGAACTGAGTTGCATTGTATAAAACGTCACATTATAAAAGCAGCTTTTCTAAAGAGGTGTTAACTATTCGCTTCTGATTGGATTTTTGTAGATTTTTTTTCAACTGAAGAATGCTGAGTATTTATTTTCATAGAAGGAGGAATCAGAAAAATCTCTTAGACAGCAGGGAGGAGATTTCAAAAAAACCCTTGTCTATTACTTTTCCCTTAAGGCCAGATTGTTTGCTTTTTAGTGTCTATTTTTTACTTCCTAATGCCATTCCAGCTTGCCCTTCTATCAAACACCCATGAGCCTCAGCCAACCAAGCCATTAGGACACATAATTAATTAAGGTTATATCTGATATAAGTCATGCTATTTTTAATTTCCATGTGATTGTGCAATTTTTTTTAACACTTGGAGACTTTATTTCATTCCAAGCTAATACAGATGCATTGATGCGTTGGCAAAGTTACTTCTAGCTTGCAAAGCAAAGCGATGATTTAGGAGAACCAACTCTATATTTTGTCTGTAGAAAGCCTTCTATGCAGACCTTGTATGTTTACTACTTGTGTTTTCAGAGTTCATACCAAATATATGGCATAGGCAGACATGATTCTTGAAAATTTATTTTTATTTTAAAAAATATTGCTGAAGTACCACAAATATTATCAGCTTTGTAGGAGTGTATAAACACTAACTGTTTTTTCCATTTTGATAAGACCCCTTCATTAGTTCCCCTGACAGTTTTTTGTTTCTCTTTTAATTTAGGGTATGTCATGGTACTTAATACATGCCTCTTGGCAAATACCTACCAAAATATCTGAATGATAAGGACACCATCTTATGGTTCCTCTTGGTAATCAGTTTTGGCCTAGTGAGAAAAGGACATTCACAAGAAGTTCTTATTAAATAAAAATTAAATTGTATTCTAATTAATTGATTATGAATAATCAATTATTGGCCTCCCTATTTAAGGTAAAGACCACATATTTTACTATATCATTACCTCTCTCGTTATTTCCATGACTAAGTCTTATAAACATTGACTTTATATTTTCAATTAGATAACAATTTCTTACATAAAATGAATCTTTGATTACCTTCTTTTCCATCATGTGTGGGGTAATAGTTGGATCTATAGCAGGAGCAAAAATATTTGTAGTGCTGGGTTTTTGTGAAGTAGAAGGAATGAAAAATCCTCCATTGGCATGCTTAAAGTTTATCATTTCTTTTTGTGAATATGGTATCACTCCTCCTGCTGGCTATGAAGAATTAGAAAGAAAACAAAGTGTTACTGGTTCAAGTATGAGGTCAAAACTAAGAAGAATATTAAGCAATAAGATTGAGATGCAAGGCAAAGAATTTACTTAAGAAGTAAATGACTTCGTTAGTTTTCTCGGTTATAATCTATCAAAGAAAGGCTGCAAATAAATACTGGCAAACATGGATGTCCCTTGTTACCTGGTTTCAAATGAGTGTACCTAGGAGTGTATCATATCTAGAGTAGTAAATATTTGATGAATGCATAAATTGAATCTTGACTGGCATAAGATTATAGGTGGAAGGAATAATAATTATTGATGAAAAAATAATAATAAAGTTTTCATTAAAATGCACAGTAGTGCGGGAGCCTGCAGGCTGTCAGTTGCTGATTTCTGGTAGCTAGCACAGTGTGGTAAGGAATCTTACCATCACAACAGTTTCAGAAGCTGTGTCTGTGAAGGTTTCTAAGGCTAGTTGCTGCTGACCTCCTGGTATAACCTGAAAATTTGGAAAGTTTTTGAAAAGTCTAAATATTTCATCTATAACATAGTGTTTGAATCGAAGGCAGTTAACACACATCCCAACTTCTTTAATTTCAGTTTCTTAAAAACAAACATAATCATTTAGATTTGAGAAAGAGAAAAGTAGCTCGTGACGTGGGACACACAACTCTGCTTGTATTGTCAGGAGCTTGCTGGACATTCCCTGCTGGGCCCTGGTATTCTGTTGAATGTTAACATACCTGCAGAATACCAACATCAGACCAGGTCATGTCTGAACATGATGAAACACACCAAAAACAAAGCCAATCTTGGGCAAAGCAAGGTTACCATGCCAGCCACAAAAATACCACACATCCTGATATCCTGGATAATCTGAGTAACTCTTCCTGTTTTTTTGTTTGTTTTGTTTTGTTTTTGTTTTTGTTTTGTTTTACTAACCATAGCCTTTGCCTTGCTCTGTTGTTCTTATTTTCTAGGTAAGAATTATTTAATTAACGAATCATAACATTACCCAACATTTCTTGAGAACACCCAATTCAGACTTCCTGAAGTCTCCCCAAAATCACCTGACAGAAGCCTAGACCCTATGAACAGTCACCTTCTTATTAAGATACCCACAGGGGTGTCTGAGTGACTCAGTTGGTTAAATGTCTGACTTTTGATCTCGGCTCAGGTCATGATCTCATGGTTCATGGCATGGAACCCCATGTCGGGCTCTGCACTGAGAGCACAGAGCTTGGGATTCTCTCTCCCTCCCTCTCTGCTCCTATCCCGCTCATGTGCGATCTTTCTATCTTGCTCGAAATAAAGAAATAAACTTAAAAATTTTATTAAAAAAGAGACACCATCAGTTCCCCATGTGTGTCTGCCCTCAGTGCGATGAGAAGATAAATCCAATTTTGTTCAACTATGGTGGTGTTCCTGGTGGGTTTTGGCTGAAAGACACTGATGGATTTAATAGGTTATGAAGCAAGTTGTTTGAAAAGTTAGTGTTTTTTTAATGAAAAGTATGCATTACTTACAGGTTCTGCTTGTACTGGAATATATCCAAATGGAGTATAGAATGGCATCTGTCAGATTTTACAAAATGCATTAGATTTGTTGTATGATTTGGCATAATTTTGTAATAAATGATTACTTAAAATTATATATTATATTATATTATTTTAAATGTTTTTTTGAAAGTTCATATATTATAAGTGGTAAAAATTATTGATAAATTACCAAGCATCTTTTAAATCCATATGATTTCTAGGTTAAAATTTTCCCTTTCTCTTTAAATTAACACAATTCAATTAGAATTCCAACTACCACTCACTTAAAGCATAATTTTCAGTTTCCTCTAATTTGGTTTTTGAGTAGCGATAAGCCACTAAATTTTTCCCCCATTCTAACCAAAAGAAATCTAGTTATGTATGTGCCACCTGGAATTACGTTAGAATTCCAAAAATGTATTGCAGGTCCACAAAGCTCAATATAAAGTTATCTTAGTGATCATAGGTGCCTTCCGTAATGGAGGCTATTTTTTTAAAATAATAACCACATGTAAATATGACAAGAGGGATACTGGTAGCTTTTGAAAAATTAGAAGATTTTTTTCCAAGATGATGCAACTTTTGGCCTCTGATTTTACTGAAGTCCACTCACTGACTTCGTTCTTTTTAAGATTCAGCTTTGAGCATTTCCAAGTTAGTGATATGTTAGGAGAATGTATGATATCTTTTTGTGACAACCAGTTCAGGCTGTTGACTTTTTCAGTAAATATACTCAGATATTCTCTTCTCTGAAAATTTACCATAACTTCTCTATTCTCAGGAGGAACTAGTCAGATGACAATCAACCAGTAGTTACCTGCTCCTCAAATTGCTGCTGTCCTGTTTGTGGAGGTGATTGTGTGTCTGTTTGTTGAGGTAGTTCCCAAGGTAGGAGCATGTAGACTGGATAGTACTGAAGCATCTATTTGTAAACAGAAAAGGAAATAAGAGCTTCCATTAGATCAGCATAGGCCTTTAAAAAAATCTTCTAATGTCAATATTGTTTTACAGCTGATTTATATCTAGTAATTTTATGAACAAAACGATGCATAAAGTAGTCCTTCTCAGACTTTAGAAATCACTCATATTACACGACACTGGACTTTGTTTTAAGATTGTTTGGTCGAACACATTAAAGAAGTAGTAAAATAACAAGATTTTCAAAAAGGGCACCTTGGACTTTACATACAAACTGTAGAATTTATATACAAACTTTATATACAAATTACTTTATGAATATCTAAGAAGAGAATAGGCCATGCAGTATTTTCCATATTTTTTGAGAATCACTATTCTGCAGGATATGGTATTAGAAGTTCTATGATAATGAACAAATTCTCAAGAATGTGTTGCCTTTAATAATTGCCATTTTATTAAGACAATCCCTACGCATTTTTAGAATATTGGACAATCCAGAAATAGGCAAGGGACTGGTTTAACTGCAACTTTAACACCCACATTATCATGTACTGGCTTCCATTTATATCTGATATCTGTGTATGTCTACACATGCATGTGTTTACAGAAAATGGGGATCTTAGTACATAGAGTTAGTATGCTGTTTTGTTTCCTTGCATAATTAAATAAGAGACAATACTAGATATAAGAGTTAAAAACAACAACAACAACTGTAGTTTGAGAAGTATACTTTATGCAGTGGTTCTTACTTCTGGCTATGAATTAAAGTCACCTACTTAGCATTTTAGCAGATAATCCTACTTGAGATCTACTTCTCAGGTCTTGATTCATTAGGCGTGGGCAGGGTCCAGGCATTAGTAATTTTCAAAATTACCACCAGAGATTCTAATGCAAAGCCAGAGTGGAGAGTCACTGGTTTAGTGGTTAAAAGAAGGATGAAGAATTATATTCCAACTCAGCGATTTACTTCAATTAGGATTGGGAATTTAATTGCATTAAGAGTTAGTTTCCTGATCCTTAAAGTGAAGTAATTCTACTTTCCATGTATCTCAGTCTGTAAAGGCTCTGTCTTAGAATGAGGTAATGTCTACAAGTAACTTTTATTTTATAATGAGGGTGGGACAAAATTACATAATTATGATTACAGGGGAGCCAAGTGGTGTAACTTTTGATGAAATTGTCAGTTCTCTGCTGGTGAATAATTTATCTATGTCCTTATTTCTCTGAACCTAGTCTTTTATAAAATTAATTAAACTAATCTTGAGGGGGTCTTTCACATTACTCTAATGATTATACTAATTGGCATTCATTTTTTAAGATTTCTTATTTAGTAGAAATCACCACTATTTGATTGTAATGTGAATTTAAATTGAAAATGTACAGGAACCTTGAAATAGTTTGAGCAGAGTGCCATAACTGCCAAATAATGTGATGAACGTTTTGTTATCTCTTCATCATATATTTTATCAGTTTAATGCATCTCCCTCTAAAACAAAATTTAGGGTTGGAAAAAGTCAGCCCATAGTATTTCTCTTGAGTTCCCAAATGCCAGTACTAATGCCATACAGAGGGAACGTGACCTATGGCTTGGTGAGCTCCTTTATTTCCAATATAGTAATGCCCTGCAGACTCAGGGAACTCTCCTTAGCTGTCCTTCCTTCAGGAGTTATTAAGTGAACCCAAAATTAACAAACTGATGCAAGCCCAGCAATGGATAATTGTACAAGTTTTCATAGCCCTGCTATAGGAGTCAGAGCTACAAATATAAAATCAAGCATTAGGTGGAGGCTGTATATAACCATCGGTCTGCAGGAGTGATGGTATTCCATTTATTTACCTGTGCTTGCTCTTGAGGCATTTTGAAGGAGAATACATACGGCATAGCCTGCCAAAAAAGATATAAAAAAGTTATACTTGACATTTTAAAGATATATTAAATTTTTTTAATGTATACTTATTTTTGAGAAAGAGAGAGACAGAGCACAAGCGGGGGAGTGGCAGAGAGAGACGGAGACACAGAATCTGAAGCATCTCCAGGCTCTGAGCTGTCAGCACAGAGCCCAGCACAGGGTTTGAACTCACAAACTGTGAGATCATGACCTGAGCCGAAGTTAGACGCTTAAGCAACTGAGTCACCCAGGTGCCCCTAAAGATATATATTTTAGATGTTTATTTATTTAATTTGAGAGAGAGAGAGAGAGAGCACAAGCATGCACACTTGTGTGTGTGCACACATGAGCAGGAGAGGGGCAGAGAGATAGAGAGAGAGATAGAGATAGAGAGAGAGAGAGAGAAAGAGAGAGAGAGAGAATCCCAAGCAGACTCTGTGCTGTTGGCGCAGAGCCTGATGCAGGGCTGGATCCCACAAACCGTGAGATCATGACCTGAACCAGAATCAAGAATCCTATGTTTGGGGTGCCTGGGTGGCTCAGTCGGTTAGGTATCCAACTTTGGCTCAGGTCATGATCTCACAGTTGGTGAGTTCAAGCCCTGTGTCCTGTGCTGACAGTGCAGAGCCTGGAGCCTGCTTCAGATTCTGTGTCTCCCTCTCTCTCTCTCTCTCTGCCCCTCCCCTGCTCACACTCTGTCTCTCTCTCTGTCTCTCTCTCTCTGTCTCTCAAAAAGTGAATAAAACATTAAAAAAAAAAAGTCAAACGCTTAACTAACTGAGCCACCCAGGTGCCTCTATATTTGACTTTTTAAGATAAAATCCCAGAGCTGTTTTTCTTAGACCTAACCACATACATGTGTAATTTGTATACAAGACTTCGGTGACAACAAAAGGGTATCTATTATGTGTCATTAAAGCAAATTGTTTCTTTTTTAAAGATGAAGTTTCCCTTATTATCTTTCCTATGACCTGTTTTAACACTTTTGATTAGTGGCTGTAAAAGAATAGCTGATTTAAATGGTATTTTTCGTGTTAGAAATCAGAAAAGATAAGGAAGTACTTTCAGTGATGGCAGAGCAAACTATGAGAAAGAATTCTTTCTCAGTAACTCGTGTCTTATTTTAAAGTTTGTTTGTTTGTTTGTTTGTTTTTGTTTTTAAGAGATAGAGTATGAGCTGGGGAGAGGGGCAGAGGGAGAGAGAAAGATCATGACCTGAGCTGGAATCAAGAGTCAGACGCTTAATTGACTGAGCCACCCAGGCACCCTGCTCCTGTCTTATTTTAAAGCTGATTCGTAGTTCATTTTCACATTCAAAATGAGTTATCTCTCCAAAGAACAACAAGATGGGATAGTCCCTACTTACGTGATTAGGTCCCTGCTGGGTCTGCGGTGATGTTTGAGGCTGTGAGGGGTCCAGTTGTCCTACCTGGGTTCCTTGGGCAAAACTGACCCATCCTGGGAAAGGTGTCTGATTTGGGAACAGTCCAGCAAACCGATCAAGAGCTGATAAAGAGAATTGGGAGAGCCCTGGAATTTGAGCTTGCTGCTGCTGTTGTAGAATCCCAGAGAAAGGAGGAATCCATGAATTAAATGGGCCCTGAAAGGACACAAAAGAAAGGAAGGAAGCGTTTCTCTCATTTCAGAAAGAATTTAAAATCAATTCTGAGCAAGGAAAGGAAACAATTCAAAATGTAAACAATTTCTGCAATTCTATTGCTGTATATAAAAAAGGACAGCATTTTAGCACATTACGAGCTGTGCAAATAGCATGAACAATGCTAAATTCCTAGTGATCATAAAAAATATGGGGCACAGTGAAGTGGATGAAGTGTATGGTTTCTGCCATTGCCAGACTGGTTTTAAATCTTCTTTTTAATAACTAAGTATGACTTTGTGTAAATAGTTAATTGAACTATTTCATAGTTTGGAGTATTTGTGCCTGGTATGTATCAAGTTCTCAGTAAATAAATATTAATCAGATTACAGCTTTTACTTTTGTCTTCAAAGATCATTAGAATATATGGGATGAATCCATAACCTTAAATATTGAGATTTCAGAAAGGAAATCAGAACACATTTTGGTCTCATATAAAGTACTATAAAAAAATAAGTCGTAGGAAAATCTTAAAATAATTATTGAGGTACCTGAAGCTGTAGTGGCCGAAGCTGGGCAGTATTAAGATTCAGAAGTAACTAGAAAAGGAAAGATAATATGAAAACAACATTATTACACATGCTAAAACTACGAAAACAACATTACTACACATGCTAAAACTATTAAGAACAATGTTTACTACAAATAAAGAATAAGAGCTGACTGATCAGTTTCCTGCTGGTGGTGTTTTCTCACTAAATTTATGCTAAATTACAGTGATAGAGATTAGGATTTAACTACCTATTCCCTGCTGTGTATGTTGCACAACTTCAGCCCATTCCAGTGGACCAGTCATTTTATGCTCTTAAACAGCTTTATACATCTGTTTTAGGTACTATTTTTCTAATATGTATGAGATATTGTCTCTGCCTTTAAAGAATTTACAGTCAAGCAGGGGAGCAAAATAATATACTAGAAATAACCCGGTACACGCAATAAACATGAATATTGGAAGTGTATTTGGATATAAGAGCTAACAGATAGGAATGCAGGGTAAATTAACCAAAGCTTTTCTCTCTTCTCTACTGGGTTTCCATACAAACAAACAAACAAACCAACAAGACGGGGAGATGTTGTAGGTATTCAAACTAACCTCATTGCTGTTGCTTGCAGACATAAGGCGCTGTGGGATAAGCTAAAAAATAAACAAAAATCAGAAATGGTAAAAGAAAGATTTCGCATTTAAGAAGGATTAAAGGTTTCGCAAAATGATTTTAGTTGTACCATAGGATCACTTACTGGGGCTGACATTGTGGCTCCCAGTAGCCCAAGAAGAATTATAGTTTTCATTTTCAGATGAAATATCTAGAAAATAAATTGTAAAATTGAACTTTAAATAGAAACTCTATGTAAAAATCATGATAACAATAATTGGTGGGTATTGTTCCATCAGAGGAGTGGTTGGGTAAATTCTATAGTATATACTTATGTATTAGGATTTAAAATAAAGAAAGGCATACTTATAAATATCTATAACAGAACTTATTCTTTTTCTCAGAGCAGTTGTTTATAAAAACCAGAATTGTTTGCTTGTCCTCTTAGCTTGACCAAATAATTCATTTGGTGGCATGTGATATAGTTGAATGAATTAGAGAACAAGATGGCATCCTCCCTTGGGCAGAAGGAATGGATCCATGACTGGGGTGCCCATGATTGGGAGGGCCATGACTGGGGTCACTGAACTAGGTCTTTATGATAAAAACAATTTTAATGTCTATTTAATGTAGTAGTAAAAATACTACAATAAAGATCTGACAATAGCAGTCCAATAACAGATAAAAGTTCTTTTAAAAATCTAATAACATTAGATTATTTTTTACATTGGCCAATATTTTTCTAATTTGAGGAAAGAGATTATCAAATAAAACTGTAATATTGATTTGAAGTGTAACCCATTGAAGCATATTATATCTTGTCCTCCTGATATAAAAACTCCTGCCCTAATTCAAATTACTGATCTACATAAGCATTTAGGGTGACCGTGGTATTTTATTCTACAGGAGTTGACTGATTTGGGTTCTTAAAATTATGAAAGCAAAGATTTTGATATCTTACCTTAATCCTTTGCCTAAGAAGAGAAATCTGGATGCATGCAAGATCTCTGTTCTTTTTGTCTTTCAGCGCTGCTGCTTGAAGCTTCTCTTGAATTTAAAAACCCATCTTTAGAAAAGAATGACCAATCATTTTTCAAAGGGACTAGTGATTTAGTGGGTTTCAGACAATGGCTTAGCTAATAACCCCTTTCCTAATCATCAAGGTGGTATAGGGATTCCCACACTTCTGGTAAAGTCCTTAAATTATCCTCTGACAAATGTTTCCCATAACCATTCCTAGCTTCTGCTTTGGTTATGACTAAATCTTCTAGAATAATTTCATTCTGCTCCATTTATCATCTTAAAATGGAGACAGTGGTAGAGTAGCCTTTAGGCCTCTATTCAAGGATTAATGAGTGATTATTTTTTTTATTTCAAGAGTAAAATACAGAATTATTATGTGTAAGAGAGAGGTCTAAAATATAAAAATCCAAAACCTACTGGTTCTTCAGTGTTGGACTGAGTAAATATGAACTAATTTCATTTAGGTTCAACCTTGAAAATATCAGTATATCTCCATCTACCTATGGAATGAAGTCCTAAAATCATTGCTAATCTCTATGTATCTATGGCATATCTATGATCCATGTGATCGGGTTGCTTGGAATAAATAATTTAATAAATATTAAAGCATGATGTGAAATAATTTCATAAATATTAAAGCATGATGTGATAAATAGTGAAGCATGATGGCCTACACTTTAAAAATAAATGGTGAATGTTTTGTGTTTTAAAAGTCTCTTTTGCTCAATATGATTTCAACATTCAAAATACAACTAACTGTTATGATCCACACTTCATTGTTACTTAAATTTTCTTCATAATGTGTTTTGCATTTGTCTTGTTTTTCTTTGTTGTTAGTATTGACCCCATTCTAGTAGATAGTCTGAGATCACAAGTGTTACCATAATGTATTATCAGTTAATTTCCATTGGAAAAGTTCTTTCACTAAACTTAATCTTGAATAACTAATGGTAGCTATCATGCAGGAAAACAACATTACTGCCTTTCAATGAATTTGTCTTTCCTAGCAGGATGAGACACTTCTTGAACGTGCATGGCTCATTGATACTAAAATGAATATACCGGGGCTCCTGCATGGCTCAGTTGGTTAAGCATCTGACTTCAGCTCAGGTCATGATCTCACAGTTTGTGGGTTCAAGCCCCATGTCAGGCTCTGTGCTGACAGCTCAGAGCCTGGAACCTGCTTCCAATTCTGTGTCTCCCTCTCTCTCTTCCCCTCTCCTGCTTGCACTCTGTCTCTCTCTCTCTCTCAAGAATAAATAAACATTAAAAAATTAAAATAAATAAAATAAAATGAATATGCCATTTTTTATATAGCCAAAAAAAAAAAAAAAACTACAAGTGAAAAAAAAACCAGTAAAGATAACAAGACCCCTTCCTTTACTAAAGCAGAGGAGCCATAACTAGGATTTTATAGCTGTTAGAAAGGAGCTTTCCAAGATTTATGAAAGTTTCTTTTTAGATTAACCAAATAGTTAGACTGCCCCAGATACTGATGCAGATTTATCTAGAGGTGGTGGTTAATGTAACCAATTGTTGCCAGGAAATTCCAATAGTTGGGTGGGTGGGTGGACTAGATAGATGGCTCTAAATTGCCTGATGATATATATTTCCAATTAGTGACCTTGGTCTATCCTGAATATAGCAAGGGGTTCTCATTTAATTCTTACCACACCGCAAGCAAGTAGCAAAGGGTTCTCATTTAATTCCTACCACACCATAGTGTGGATATTGTCTGTGTCTCTTTTTCCCATTTGGCTATGTTGAACTTATTCATTTTTTTTGTCTATTCACCCAGTAGCTATTCCATTGGCTTTCTGAAATAAATAGGTTCCTTTATTCAGAGAAGAAGAAGGTGATACACATCCAGAGCAATGTCAGTCTTTATGGATTAAGATACAGGGACCTTAAGTTGAGGAACCTTACAATGAGGATATCCTGAACCAGATATTGTGACTGTGACTTCATTACTTTGTTTTAGTTTGATGACCAGAACACCAGATACCCCTTTATTCAGATAAAAGTACAAAAACACACATCAGTGCCAAGTACATATGACTGTTGGATTTTGTACCATTAAAATGATCTGTACCCTTGTTCTGTTCCAATAACATAGATGATGAATCACAAATAACAATGGCTTATATATTAGTCCTTTCAAAATGTTATCTCTACTTTCCTTTCCCTTCAACTAACCTGAAAAATCAATTAAGAGGTTGACAGAGAACAACTGTGAAGTAAATCAATATTCTGCACATCAAGAGAATACAGTTTGAATTTTAGCACAGCTTATAATAAAATAATTTTATTGTATTTGAGTTATAATTTTCTAGGAACTTCTAATGACATGTCAATGTAGACAGGATACTTATATCATTGCCACATTTCAGTGAGAAAGCTGAGGTACAGAAGGTTCAGCAACTTCATTCATTTATTCATACAACAAACACTTATTGTATAACTTCTATATCCACATCCTTATTGGGTTTTGAGAACTTAGTATTAATAAAACAGATATGATTTCTGCTTCATAGAAATTACTGTTATTTTTCCACTTTCAAAGGAATACCAGAATAATGGTTAGTGTACTGGTCTTTTGATTATTAATCAAGTAGTCTTTCCAAATCACCAAGCTGCCTAACCAGAGAGAAGAGAGACAGCACAATTCCAAAGATAATTAACAACAACAAAATAATAAATGATAAAAGTGAATGTTTTCATTTATTGCCAGAGTTGAATAATGAATCTCAGCTCAATCAAGATAATGGGTGACTCTAACAATTACTTTGTTATTAAATTGTACAATAAATACAGGGGATAAGCAAGCTCTCAATCATATCTTTTCTATTACATAGTAGAGTGCTTACTTTTAACTTCTATGAGACTTTACTAAAGTGCCCCCTTCTGTTTAATAGTGTACATTACTGGATATTAATCATCACATGCCCATTATGACAATACATTCTAGCTTAATGGCTTTCACTTGATTATATGACTCTAAATTTATTATATTTCAGATTTATAGGCATATGCATGTGAATTATGTCTATAAAGTATAATTTCCAGGATCAACTTGATCAGGAATAGAGATATTAAGAAAAATAAGGTTATACATACCTCCTCTTTTCACAAAAGAGGGTAACAAAAGTGTTGTTGTGTAATAAGTGTTGTTGAAACATGTTTCAGAGTAATTAAAGGCCAGCAGACTACAATTAAGCTTGGGCTACAAAACTAACAACTGCCTGTGATTCCATAAAGTGTAGCCTGTGGAGCATTCAGTGGGAGGCACATTCTCTCAAACACAACCCATCCTTGTTTGGGCATAATCAACACTCACCTTCTCTGAAAAACACTTCTTTTGTCCTTTAACTTGAAATGGTTTCTTTTTCTGGTGAACCACTATCATATTTATTTGTGTCCTTTGCTCTTTGTAAATTTCAGACCACTGTTTTCATGACCCCTGTCTGTTTCTTCTTTTTGTTTGGCACTAACCTGGTTTCTGTATGATAACCTCCCAGAAACAAACTCTATTTTAATAAAAATCTTGTAGTTCTAGTAACTTGATTTAAGATCAAGGTCTTTGTGTGATTTCTGACTTTTTCCCTCTGACATCTAGCCAAGCCCACGCTTTGATCATCAGACTTGTGAATGTTGCCATCAATGGCAGTAGTACCCAGACTGGTCTGACTTAATTCTCCCTCAGAATTGTGTTGATTGTCTTTTTCTTTTTCCATTTTGTTACATTAAGAGTTTATCTCCTTAACAGGATTTTATGCTTTCTTACAGCAGTGGTATTTTATGGCTCCAAAAAGTTTGCTGTCTTGTCTTCTTTTTCCTTCTCCACTTCCTTTCTTCTTGACATCTTTCATTTATTCATTTCTTCTTTTGTCTCCTACTCCATTTATTTCTTTTTTTCTTCCACCTTTCCTGGCTTACAAATTTTGCAGTGATCTGATCTTTGCCTTGTTCCCCCACTTGCCTGCTTCTCACTTCAGTCCTTGTGCACCAGGCTCCAGCAATTGCTAGTTTTCTTTTTGAATTTTGAACACATTAAATTTATTCCTGCCTCGAGGCTTTGCATTTGTTTTCTATGCCCAGAATGCTGTCTCCCTGATCACTGAGGAGCCAGAGGCTTCTTATCACTCAGTTTAGGAGTCACCCTACAAAAGGATGTTCCCAGACTACCCAATCTAAAGCAGCCACCTCCGTCATATCACCCTACTTAAATTCTCTGAAAAGCCTGTGTCACTGTCACATAACTGATATATTTGTTTACTTATTTTGTTATTTATTCTTTTTAGTAGGATTAATAATTATTTGATTTCATTTTTTTTACCTTCCATTACTAGAATATAATTCTGTTATAGCAGAATCTTTTTTTTTTTCACTTTATCTCAGTGCCTAGAGCAGCACCTGGCCCATAATAAATACTCAAGTATTTGTTGAACAGATATATGGAAATTCTTGTGACTTGGAAATTCCAAAGATATATTTTTACAGAGTGAGATTAAATGTTACCTACAGCACTGACAGATATGGAAAGTCATTGAAGTGTTTAATGAGGAGACATTGTATTGTTTAATAGATTACTCTTCTTTCTAGAAATTCATTCTGTTGTATAGAATACATTGTATTATAATACAACAAAGTTATTAATGCAGTGTCTTTCATATTGCAAACAAAAATTGTATATCTGGCTTGGTTTAAATATTTTTCTATAATAGAATCTGCTACCTCATTTCTGGTGAACTTACAGAAAGAGTTTGGTAGAAAGGCGGGGTCATTTGCAATTATGTGTTTCTCTATTTGTAATGTGTTAATTCACACCTTAGCAATTTTAGAAGTGTCTGCTTCTTCTTCTTCTTCTTCTTTTTTGTTTACCTGCTTGCTATTTGAACAGTAAAAGGAAAATGGATATTTGTTGTTTGGAAAGTAAGGCTCAGCATCAAGTCTGACTGTAGAGTTAAAGAAAGAAATGGGAGCTAAATTGGTAGATGGATCAGAAGTAGGAAAAAAAAATCAGTATAAAGTTTATGAAAAATAATGCTATAAATGGGAGTTGTATGCTGGAGGTCACATAACCTAGTAGACTCAGATTGTAAAGACAAATATAGGTAAAAGTGCTGCTAGATAATTATTCTGTCCTTCTGCTCTGCCTTGGAAATAATTCTGTCTGAATTACCGGTGTTGGTCAATTGGCCACCCATATTCACCTTACCCTATCCTTTGGAATTATTGGTGAAAAAACGTCTTCTTTAGTTTCTAACTTTTCTTTTTCAGAATTGTATTTGTCTCTGTAGTGGCTGCTGTGATGCCCCAACCAGAGCCCCATTCTGGTATGAAGGATTTATTGCCCCAGCTGCTGGAAGTACTAACAGCAGTCAACCTCTTCAGGATTTGCCTCTCCTGCCTCCCTCAAGGGCTTCTCTCTTCCCAAGCCAACAAACACCATTTAACTACTCCTCTAAAGGCCAGGCCTCTTACCACGCCAGCTCCAGAATTCCCTATTGGGATTGACTAAAGCCTCTGTTGACTACATAGCAGCTGACTTCTTCCTTTCCCTGATCCTGCTTCCTTCTCCTCCATTCCATGAATGTTAAGTCTGAAGGCCCTTAATAATTTTCCTGCATGTTAATTCCTACCTGAGACTTTGGGGATCTCAACCTGAGACAGTCACCACATTTTTAGTCATGGAAATATTACCTTTGGGTGACATGTTCTAAAGATTTGATCATATTTCCTCAAGTGTTAATTTCTCATCACATTAGCTGGTTCTGAATCACTGGAGAGAATAGATTACTTCTATTGAGATGTAGTCTCTAATGTGCTGCTCTCATTTATCATGTGCTGAATTGTGAATGTCATTATTTCTGTGCCTTAGGCCTTGGTCTGATGTACAGAACTAAGCTTTTCATTAGACTTGTTACTGTTATATATTCTAGTAATTAGATGTATATTGAATAAGAACAAATATTATCTGATATAATGGCCATAAAATGGTTAAATAGGAAAACTCCAATGCCCTATATATAGAGTTCATGATGGGAAATTTTGCTGGTTATTCTTTTCATATGATGGTTTATAAAACTTGCCCACCACCACATCATTGCAAAGCATTTCTGACCAAGCTTGAGAGAGAGAGAGAGACAGAGAGAGAGAGAGAGAGAGAGAGAGAGAGAGAGAGAGAGAGGGAGAGAGAGAGAACAGAGTTCTCACTAGGGCAAGAAGCGCCCAGCAGTTTTGCAATGTACACACCAGAAAGTTTAGGACTGCATACATTTGTGGAGTAGAAAGTCAGGACTAAGGTAAACCAGGGATATGGAAATTTAACTTCCAAAAACTTTTACAAAACTTCACAGTTTACTGTATTTATTTGTTACCAATTGTCAACTCCTCTCCATCTCAAAGAACCTCAAATAAGGGTCAAGATGAAGAACTTGGACTCTGGAGCTATTTTGCCTGCCTCTACTTCTCACTGCCACCCTTGAACTGTGGGCAAGTTTTAAACCTCTTTGAGGCTGGGTTTAGTTTTCTGTAAAATGGGGGTAACCTCATTGGGTTCATAAGATAATTATACTATGTTCATATAAAAAGTATCTGATGTTAGTTACATCAGTCATTAGATGGTAAGCATCTTGAGTGTCCCCAGGGCCTGGCACAAGATTGACTCAGAATATTTATTTGTTAAATGTATGAAAGAATGAAGCACATTACAGAAATATCTTTTCTTACAGAGACCAGCATGGTAGACTGAATAGAACTTGGTGCAGAAGAACAAAAGCAAAAAGCAAAGAGCCAGTGTGATGTTAGAAATAGAAGATCCCAGGCACCTGGATGGCTCAGTCAGTTAAGTGTCTGACTTGTGCTCAGGTCATGATCTTGCAGCCTGTGAGTTTGTTCCCCACATCTGTCTTTCTGCTGTCAGCATGGAGCCCACTTTGGAACCTCTGTCTCCTGTTTTCTCTGCCCCTTCCTTGCTCATGCATGCATGCTCTTGCTGTCTCTGTCTCTCTCAAAAAATAAATAAGCATTAAAAAATTTAAAAAGAATAAATAGAATATCCACAGAGAACCTGGGTAAAAAGGCCCCTGAAACAAACTAATATATACATTGTCAATCAACTAGTCTGTTAATTAAAAATATTTTTGAAAAATTTCCGAAATATGAATTTCAGCATTTTATTCATTTGTTTCTACCAATTCCTCTTTCCCTTAAATTCTATTCTTTCTTTTAGGCAGTGATGTGCTGATAAACCAGAGCTCTAACAACACACAAACTGAAAACCTCTTTTTTGTTGTATCTCCTAATTTCCATACTATAAATACTCCCACCAGGGTCCATTTCGAGTTACCAATTGTTTAACAAACGGGCTTTTAAAATTCCTAATATTGAAGTTTGAGTCTCAAAATGCAATAAAAGTTAATTCCAACAAATTAATGCCTTCACATAATGGATTGTGCTTGAATCACCCAAATAATGCAGTTTTGTTGCCCTAGTCAGAAGTATTTTACATGATATATCTCACATAACTGTCAATGCTGAGGATGTAGGTGTTTAGAGATATGCAAAACTAACATTTGTTTAGTGCATTATATCATGTTTTCAGCCATGTTTTGTAAATGCATTTTTTCAATTGATCCTCATAAGAATCTGCAAAGTATTTTCATTATCATTTTACTTACAAGGAACTGGAGACTCAGAGAAACTAAGTAATTTGTCCAAGGTGGCTTACTAGTTTAGTGATAAACTTCTGATTTGAACCCTAGTCCTTTCACAAAGTAAATACTGATTTCTACACCATTCTCTAAGTGTTTGTATGGGACAAAGATCCTGGATAATTTTTTCCCATGTACTTTTGAGATACATTAAATAAACATCATGATTGTCTTGCTTAAAATTTCTTTCTCATGGTTTGTTGAGGATTCCCACATGTCTTGAATAGTATAATCTCTGACATATATTCTGTTATAGTCAAAATCTCCCAATTTCTGGATTTTTAGTAGCTTGCTTTAGATCATTTGGGGGTTTTCTAAGACAGATACTAAGGCAGACATTTTATTTGTCTTTTTCGTAGTCTTAAGAAACTCCTACTGATATGAGGAAATATGTCCAGGATTATTGTTCTAGTATACAGTTTAAGTGCCCTCAGCTGAGATGATCAACCATGAAGGTCACCTAAGAACAGTGTTTATTGTTCTGGTCACATTTCAATGAAGGAAGTTTAATTTTCTCTATTCCTTTTCCAAGAAGGTCTTCCACCTGCAGGAACAATGACTTAAAACAGCAGAAGCCAAGAACTAATAAATCAATGCCACAGACAACTTTCTTCATCAGGACTGCTTTCAGGAATTTAGAAACTGTGGAAATATCAATATTGTATCATCATAAAATATCTGCTTACATGGATATTTTAGATTCAGTAGCCAGAAACATTTATAAATTACCAGTCAATTTCTATTTTTGCCAAATAAGAATTGCATGTGATTTCTGACAAATTGGTAATATTACTTACAAAGAGTTCTGCTTTCTTTCTGAAAATTAAATTCATTACTACATTAGATACCTCATCAAATTTGTAAATGTATGTGCTGTTACCTTCCATAGCTTATTTGTGCTCTTGCATTTTCTGTTTTTCCATATAGATATGTGTATATGAAACATGCAAAAATTTTACTTGCACATTTCTATAAAGCATCACATCTGATACCTGTTTCTGAATGATGATGCAATTAGAACAAAAATACTGCTCATTAATATTTAGATGGTGCCAGGTATTATACTAAGTACTTTATTTATATAAATCAATTCAATTGTATTAATCCTCCCACAACCTTGAGTTTTAGATATTGATATTATCATTTTATAGGTAAAAAACACAGGAGTCCTTGAGATTCAGAAAACTTTCCAGAGGTATGTGGTTAATGGGGTTCTGGGGGGCAGAATCTGAAGTCTGTACAAAACCATCATCTTAACAACCATCCTATGCTGAAGCACGTAATTTATTAAATACCTATTCCATAACCTTCAAGGTTTGCATTTTCATATATGTGCACATTTTAAGAAATCACTTAATCAAATAGTGTTTTGGCATGGATATGATGGGTATGAACCTACATTTCTACAAATGTACTTTTCTTTTTTTCTATCCTGCTATAACAACCACACAAGAAAATGTAATACATTTATTGTTTTCTATATTTTGATATTTTGACAATATTTTGTAATATTAGGATAATACTATTTTTGTTAAAATATCCCTGCCTGCTATGATACCTACTTTACATTATTGTGGAAAATATCATTTTGTTATGCTGTCACTTACCAGTCAAAGATGAAAAAAAATAGTGTTGTGGAGAAAAGTTAATTAAAAATGCTATAAAATAAGTTCTAGGCCCTGAAGGTATGAATTGATGAAAGAAGTATTACCGAGAAAGATTCATGAAATTGGCAACTAATCTCTATAAAGGTGACTAAAGTAGTCCATGGATAAACATTGTGTAATGATTTACAAAATGTCTGAGTATGGGTTATCTGTCTAATCCTGGACTTGGAATAAGTGTTAGGTTGGGTTGAAATGACTCTTAAAAACCAACGTCATTGAGACAATTTGTGGGAAATCATTTTGACACAGCATGGCCTGCTTGGTTGCAAGTACAGCAGAACTCCTTGGACACTCTTTCTTCAGTAACTACTCATCCTGATTTCTCTGGAAGGCAAAATTTACTGAGTAGTCATGTTAATTATGTGCCCTGATGAAGTATACTCTTTGGGTTTTCTTGTTGCTGAAACAAGCAATTTGCTTTTCTTAGGAATTTCACACAACTTCTAAGTCCAGAAACGCCACTGAAAGCTAGAATAAACAAGTAAAATCTCTATCCAAGAAGACTTTGTGACGGCCCTTTTAATATTTCCCTATACAAATATATCTGTAAAGAACTAAATGAATCAGTGTATGTTGGATGGTGGTGTGAAGTTCCTGGCTGTACGTTTTGTAGGTACTTCAAAGAATTGACTTGGATTCAGAGATTAGATGAGCCTTCAGATAAAATTTCTTTTGGCACAGGTGGATACAATTCGAGTCCAGAAAGGAATAATTGTGAAGACCTAGCCTAGGGCCAATGATGTACACCCAGTAGGCTGTGTTTTAGAAATCTCTGGCAGTTCCATTATGATATTAGGAAATTGTTGGTAGGAGAAGTTCCTAGAAAACCAATGCATTGCTTTTTTTCCTTTAAATGTCAAAAGTACCAAAGAATTCAAGGACATATTCTACCCAGTGATATGTGCTGGTTGGGTGAGGCGGGATGGTCAAAAGATTTCTGGCTATGTAACTACCATGCAGCACCAGGCCCAACATAGGCCAACTTTGCCAAAACAGCAACAGCTATTTGTGAAGTACAATTTCATCAACATTTGTGAGTTCCAAACTGTCACATGTACAAGTGATAAAGCCTGAAGTTTATAACTGACCAATGTTCTTTGGATAAAATCATGGTAAAGAGAAGATCTCTGATAAAACACAGGATAAGATAATTTATTAGAATAAATACATGAATGCAATAAATTTACTCACTACATATATTGTATAAATGACATCATTGATAGCATGGCTCCATCATCAAAAAGTCTTGAGTTTGAGTCCCATTTCAGGCATTTACCAGCTACATAAATTTGGGCAAGTTAACTAACTTCTCTGAACCTGTTCTCGTCTCTATAAAATAGGACAAATTCCATGCTTATCTACAGGGTATTGATGGAAAGTAAATGCTGCTAAATGTGAAAATGCACTGGTGACCATAGTAATAATTTTCAATAAACCACATTAGGGGAACCTTGACACATTTGATTTTCTGGGGAGAAATGTCTAAAAGGTAAAGTTAGTTTGAAAAAAGTCCCCCAATCTGACTCACATATATGTGACTATCTAATTTAAAATTACCAGGTTACAATATAAAATAATGAAAGAAAAAGTTACTTTGAGAAAAGGTTAGCTCTATCAGTAAAAAATAAAAAAGTGACTGCCCATATGAGTATCCTTTGCTGTTCTACATTTTTTTCTCAAACTTTTCCTGGTTTATTAATGATAATTTAATATTCATGATATATTCTCTTTGCTAAATCTTGGTATCCCCTATTAAAATGCAGATGAGTTTATCCCTTTAACCTAACATTATTTATTACTAGCAATGATCCAGAGATATTTTACTCAGAACATTTATAGTCTAATATATAAGAATTTTGTATAAATGAATGGGTGAGATACTGTTTGATGGGGATTGAATAGAGGTAAGGCCATGGCACATGTGGATTAGGGATAGAGTGAATCGTTTATAGGGAAAAGAAACCATGAGCTGGGCCCTGAAAGAGGAGTAGGAATTCACAGGGCAGACATATGTGGAATGAACATTTCAAGCAAAGTATACATCATGTGCAAATGCCTGGGGCATGACATAGCAAGTTGGTACTCATGAGGGCATAACTATTCAAGATAATTGGAATATAGATTCCTATGGGAGATTGTTGGGATGCGGTTTGGAAGATAAAGGCCACATCCTAGAGGGCTTTCTAAGACAGTAAATGTGCTTAGGTTCTATCCTGTTGGCAGCTGGCTTCTATCAATTAAGCAAGGGATACATGTTTTAGTTGTTCTTCTTTCTGGTCACATGTAAAGTTCTACTTTCTAGCCCTTTAAGTTAGTGACTTACGTTGGCCTGTTAAATATGAGCAGGAAATAGTACATATCACTTTTGGCTAGAAGCTTTCAAATAATTCACCACTCTCTTTCTGCTGGGCCACTGGCAATGTGCCAGATGCTAGTTTTCTATAAACATGCGTTTCTTCAATTGGATCCCCCTGGTGAGAACAATATGGAGAAAAACTTTAAATTGACCCACAGTAAATATGTAGTGTAAAAAATAAATAAATCTTATAGTTTCACGTCACTGAGATTTTGGGATTGTTTGTTACACAGCATAAATTAGCTTGTACTTATTATTATACTGCAACATTATTACCTCAGTGTGACCCTTCCTTACACTTCATCTGAATTAATTTTCCCCATAATCCTACTAAAGCTTTTTCCTAGGATTTCTCATCCATCTATTTTTCTGGTAGGGTCAGTGACTGCATTGGCATCGAACCATTCTAGCTCTGTGATACGTTATGTGTATGGCTTCAAGTAAGTTACCTAACCTTCCCAGGCCCTAGTTTTCTTCTCTGTAAAATAAGATTAATATTTGTCTGTGGGTCTGTGGTGTTGGAGGAGGTCATTTAGAGGACATGACTGCTGATTGACCTGAGGCTTGACCAGGGGAATTGGATGCTTTTCACCTCCTCCTCTGTCCTTGGAATGTGCATTCTGTCTCCCTCAGCTGGAGACATATTCAAGGATACCACCTTGAGAGAGCAGTGTGTTGTTGAGATCATCTGGATGGTTTATGTGACCGAACCCAGTTAAGTTCATATAAATTTTTAAGATTCTGGCAGGCTGGGGCAGAGATTTACTCATCTTGTGGCTACCCAAGATGAACCTTATATGTAAATTCCCTTGCTTCTCTTAACTGCTCCCTGCTAGTTTGGAGTGGCCTGCCTCTCTCTTCCATCTGTCTTCTCTTGCCTCCCATATACCGGATCCAGTTTCATATTTTATTCAGGAAGTGCCTGAGGTTTAAAACCAACATGTTGTGAGAATTAAAACATATTCTAGGAAGGACTTTATTATTGTCTTGCATATAATGGGTAATCACTAAATAGAAAATGTAATCATTATTACTAATATTGGTAATATTCCCATGTCATTTATCTCAAACTCTCAACTTCTGGTGCTCAGTGTCTTTAACAGGTTATCAATTCAGTGACCAATCATGGCCTCCCTTTGAACTTCAAGTCCTGTAACTATTACTGATGCCTCAGCAGTTTTTGAGGTTCACTGATCTACAGACAGTTATGATGCTATCAGTTCTCTATGATTTATAATTGCAACTTCACTACCAGGTACCTGATGGTTCCTATTTATGAATATATTCTTATATATATAAGATATAAGTGTATACACTTTAGGATGCAAAATCCTCAGTGTACATGAACTATTCATACAGCCAGTCAGTGTTACAAATATATGACTCTATTTGTGTATAGATGAGGTAGATAGTAGAAGATATACCATCAGATCACTGTGGTAAGAATAAGCTGCAGGTAGTAGGCTGAGAGGTCCCTAAGTGAAATGATGCTCAAGAAAAGTGTGTGTGTGTGTGTGTGTGTGTGTGTGTGTGTGTGTGTGTTTGACAGAGAGAGAGAGAGAGAGAGAGAGAGAGAGAGAGAGAGAGAGAAAGAGAGAAAACATGGTTGGTGATGTAATTTTGTTGCAGGATTAAGTTCTTTTTCCTGTCTCTTTGTTTTTGGACAGTCAAATCATTAATACAGATTGATTGCAATTATAGAAAATTATTGAATGAAGGGTGAAATTAGAGACTTAGACACATGAGTCTTACAAGCTCCTAGAGAATGTGATTATCTTTAGATGTTTTACCTAAATGATTCTGTGGCTAATTAAAGAAACTAAAATTTTATCTTAAGTGCCAGCACAATTATATATAACTACTTAGACTGTCTTACTGGGATTTTAAGGCTAAATCAATTAGAAATGACTGCATGGGCACAGGAGGGGTCCCAGGACATGATAAAATGCTCTGTCAGCCATAAAGTGAGATAGGCATTCAGCAATGCATGTAGAATCTGTTTGAGCATGACTACATGGGAGTGCTCTCCTCACCAAGTACACGTATGTTTGGTGTTTTGTTTTTTCTTGAGTGTCATTCATTTTTTCCTAATAAAAAATATAAACTGTCATTTATCGTGACACATTCTAAATTTTCCTCCATGCTATGTAAAATAAATTCCAAATAACTGCAGATAACTCAAACTTAATTTTAGCCAACTGATTTTGTTAAAGAATATGAAAGGCTACAGATGCAAAGGCTGATGGACAAATTGCACTAGGTAGATTTGTAGTGAGAGTACTCATTTTTAATCATAAATGTGGATACATACCTGACATTTTTCTGTTAGTGAAATAAGGAGGTATAAATTCTGAAGGATTCAGACTACTGTCAGAAGGGCTCTATATCTGTTCAAATTTAAGTAAGTGATGGGTAGGTACCATTTATTTGGCTTTAACTGTTTAATAAGTAATGCCAACACATAGACCATTTTAAAGAAAAGGTAAGGTAGTGGTATCCTTTGCAGTGAGAATCAGAATATACACATGATTTTTTAAAATAGTTTATTGTCAAGTTGGTTTCTACATAACACCCAGTGCTCTTCCCCACAAGTGCCGTCCTCCATGACCATCACCCTCCTTCCCATTTCCCCCTCCCCACTCAGCCCTCAGTTTGTTTTCAGTATTCAAGAGTCTCTCATGATTTTTTTTAATGTGACATACTTTTAGAATGTTAAATGCTAGAGGAAATTCGGTGCCAACTCAGAAGCTTACAAAATGATTCCTTAATCCCTGTGACAACATTAGGAGGTATATCCAGCTTCCATAAGAATTCCCTTCAGGAGAGCATAGACTAAGGTCATTTATGGCAACAAAGGACAAATTCACTCAGCATATACCAGGGATTAAAGTTTAGTATAGGGAAAATAAATGTGACAGCAGAATCAATAAAGACATTCACAAACAAGAACAGAAACACGTTGTTCGCCAGCCAGAGTAAAGCCAAAGGAAACAAAGACATGAGGAAAAATAAAGAGGTCTAAATTCACCCTAAATAAACCCAATGGCTTTTTCAAAGTGTTCTGTGGATAATGCTGATATTTGGTTCACTAAATTTTAAAAGGACAGACCAGAGGCCAGTCACCTGTGTACATACCCAAAGGCATAATTGAACAGGTTTTTTTTTTTTTTTTTTGCCAGTTGTCTTTGTGGCTTTGCAATTTCAAAGGGCCAATTTTTTTTTTACATCCATTTCATTCACCTGCTTATCACTTGCTCACTGACGCTAGAATTTTCCCTAAAATTGTGTTTTTATTTTTATTAAAACTTTTAAACTCTGCTCAAATGTTGTCTTTTACATTAGAATTTTAAGCTCTGTTTAAACACTGCCTTTTCATTTACCTAAATGAATAAGTGCTAAGAACTTAGACTCTCAGAAGGTTAGAGATGGAAGGCAGGCAGCCCCCAGAAAGAAGCGGTTGGAGAAGGTCACTCATACTGTTATCTTGAGAGACCAGGTTTAGATAGGAATAGATGAGGAAGAAAGTAAGCATATATTGGGACAGAAGGGATCAGGTTTATGCGCCTGGGGGGCATGAAAGGTTTTGGACCATTTTATAATTATTCCTGTAGAATAATTATGTTCTCTTGAAAATTGTCCTTTGTGTATTGCCATTTTCTTGATCCTTCAGATGGCTGGTGTTAAAGAACAACTCTCCTGAGATAAGCAAAATTTCAATCTAAATTAGGCAAATAAAGGCCAAGTATTTATATTATTGTTAGATTTGTGATATTTGAGTCATTTGGAGGACTCATAAGGAATCCCAGGGAGACAACTGAGATACTTAAAAGGCTAGGAAATTGATTTCTGCCTGTAGGATAAAGGATTGAGATCTTTTGCTCCATGTAAATTAGGACTAACAAGTACCATAGGTATCTGAAACTGTATGACATGAAGTTATACAAAGACAATACAAAGAAGTTATTTTAGTGTGAATATTCCTTTGTACCAATGAATCTTTAATGGCACGATTTGAAAGAGTTGAAGCGCTTTACAGATACCATACTTGAATCATTTCTTCATGTGCATCATCCTGCTTTTCTATTACATTTGTCAGAGTGAATCAACTCCTTTCCATAATTATTTGATGATTTAAGCAACAATTATAACCTACTAATCAATAGTGCCCCTGTGCTTTGCTTTCAGGCATCACTTATTTATTTGCAGAAAGACTTTCACCCAATTTTACTGCAAATTTTGCCCCACTCCCACCCCCAGCTTTATTGAGGTAAGACTGACAAATAAAAAGTATATATATTTAAGATATACAATATGATGATTTCATATACATCGTGAGATGATTATCACAGTTAAGCTAATTGACATAACATCACCTCACATACCATTTGTGTGTGTGTGTGTGTGTGTGGTGAGAAAACTTGAGATTTAGTTTCCTAGCAAATTTCCAGTATACAATGCATTTGTATTAACTGTAATCAATCACCGTGCTGTACATCTCCAGAATTTATTCCTCTTATAACTGAAAGTGTGTACTCTTTGACCAACATTTCCCCATTTTCCTCACCCGGAGCCAGGTAACCACCATTCTACTCTCTGTAACTATGAGTTTGACTTTGTAAGATTCCCATGTATAAGTGAGATCATGAAATATTTGTCTTTCTGTGTCTGGTTTATTTCATGTGGCATAATGTCCTCCAGGTTCATCCGTGTTGTCACAAATGGCAGGAATTCCTCCTTTTGTAAGGTTAAATGGTCAAAACTGATATATGTAAAGGCGCTCAGTATCACTAATTATCAGGGAAGTGCAAATCAAAAGCACAATGAGATATCACCTCACACCTGTTAGAATGGCCATTATCAGAAAATCAAAAGATAACAAATGTTGGCTTCCATATGGAGAAAAGAAACCCCTGTGCACTGTTGGTAAGAATGTAAATCGGTGTAGCAGTACGGGGAAAACAGTATGAAGGTTCCTCAAAAAATTGGAAGTAAGATTGCCATACGATCCGGCAATTTCATTTCTGAGTATATATCCAAAGGAAACAAAATGAGTATCTCAAAGAGATATCTGCACCCCCATCCTCGTTGAAGCATTATTCACAGTAGTCGAGATATGGAAATAGATAATTTCACTGCAATTTAAAAACTGACAGTGGTCAGATTTTCACAAGAAACTATGATCTTTTACAATAATTTCAGTCCTTAATTCTTTTCATTGTGACAAAATTGTTATTTTCACTTTCCTTTGATTCTTTGTTGTAGAAAGTTAGGTTCAATCAACCATAACTGTATAAAAAAGGGCAAAATGCTTGGAGTAAATATAGTCAGAGGTGTGTGTGTGTGTGTGTGTGTGTGTGTGTGTGTGAACATGAAAAAGTGTTAGAAAATCAAATAGAAATTAGTCCTTTTTTCAGAGCTCATTTTGTAAGCCATTCTGCCTTACCTGGATCCAAAGACTAGGATAATAATAAAGCACTCTGTTTAAGTAATTAAGAGATTAAGTAGAGGAACTGTAAACAGAAGCTAGTTTTTCTTTCTTCTCCTCTAGAGGTATTATCCAATTTCAAAAAACCAATGTTTTAGTATGTATATGTACTAGATATTGGATGGGACACACTTAGTAAAAAATACATTGTTTATTTGAAATTCAAATTTAACTGTATATCTTGTTTCTCATTTATTTATTTTTGCTAAATCTGACAACCCTACACATGAGGAAACATCCAGAGGAGATGAGGATGCAAACTATTTAGAAAATGGGCATTCCAAACAAAGGGAACAGTAGGTGCAAAAGCTATGAGTTGAGAGCAATGTCCATGGTGTTCAAAGAATAGCAAGGAGGCCTATATGATTGAGTAGATGAAGGCCAAGGAAAGACATGGTCAGAGGGTTGAGAGGAACTGACATTTGAAGGGACTTTGACTTTTATTTGGATATGGGAATCTCTTAGAAAGCTTTGCGCAGAGTGACAGGATATGGCTAGTATTCTGAAAAGATCACTCTGGTAGCTATGTTGAGAATAGGTTCTAAAGGGGAAGGATGAGCAAGCAGTCCAGTACTGGGGCTACTGTAAAATCAGATGAGAAATGATAGTGGTTGTGACCAAAGTCCTTGTAGTGTAGATTATGACAGGTGACTGGATTCTGGATATTTTGAAGATAGTGCTGTTATAATTTACTCATGATCTCATATGTGACAAAGAGAGGAGTAAAGGATGACTAGAGTAACAGTGTTCTTATTTACTGAGATATAGAAGGTCATGTATAGAGCAGCTTTGCGTGTCTTTGTGAGACCTAAAGGGGACACTTCAGATTTTATTCTAACAATAAAATCTCTTTGTAATAATACAGTGAGCTTCAAAATTACAAGTTGTATGCTTTTTTTGTATGGATGTGACACTCCAATGAAATATTTAAAAATAAATACATACCACACAGCAATAAGAAAAACTCAAAATGTTAAAATAAGTCCTGCAAATAAGTTCTGAAACTTTATTAAATATCTAACAACTAAGTATGAATGCTTAAAAACCAGCAACAAAACAATGCAAATTCAGAAAAAAAAAAAACACATGGTAATGTTTAAAAAAGTCCACTGGCTTTATGTCTCTAGATTAACAGCAACTGGGATGTGGGAGGAATAGGTAAGACTTGGTGACTGGTGGGATAAAGGAGGGAGGGAATGTGAAGCCATACTCCTGTCTTAGTCTGAGCCACTTCAAAGATGTTCCTGCCCTTCCCTGAGATGTGAAATGCAGGTTGGGCATAAGAGAGTGGGGAGAGAGTCACTACTGAGAACTTCCTCCCCACCTGCTACTTCCTGTACTCTTTCAGAGGAGGATAGTTTAGGAAAAAAAAGAACAAAATTAAATGAATAAAATAATTTATACAGTCTATTTATGAAGCACAGTTGTTGTCCAGAAAGTTTGTTGTTTCACATATTCTAAATTCTAACAATTATCTTCTATAGTTACAGATTTTTTTCTTAAAAAAAGAACAAAAGAAAACCCATATATGTAATCATTATTTTTGCAATTAAGCTGAGTGAAAAAGAGAAAGCAAAAGAGACATATTTTGATATAGAATCAGAAATAAACTTTTAAAGAGAAGAAATATTTTATTTAGATTTTATTTCTTCATCTTTGAAAAAAAGAATAATATTACATTGGTATTTATGCCATATTAAAGTCTCATAAAAACAAAATTGGAGTTTCAACATTTTCTTTTTTCTTATAAGTTAATGTTTCTTACATAAATTCATGAGAATCAATAGCCTTTTAAAGTTAACAGAATTGTGACAGGCTTAGGCATTGGAAAAAATTCTGGAACTTTCTTTGTATTTTAGTGATTTATATCTGTATATGCAGCATCTGTGGTTTCTGATTATCTGATAAACACTATCTATTCATATTGTCATTGCAAACTTATGTTTGGTGAACTTCCTCCCCCTTATGTTGAGAGAGATTCTTTTTCTAAGAAGCTTAAAAAAAAACAATTACAAATGAATAGTAATCATATTCATTTTCCTTAATTAAATATAAATTCTGTCTTAAACTGTTTAATATTATCTTTTATAATACAGTAAGAATAATCAAAAGGAAAAAGAAGATAGCAATTGTCATGAGTTAATGACTTTCAGGGTTTTAAATCACTGGAGCAATGTATATGGTTAGAACTCTCATCACTGCTTTAAATCTGTGTTTGAAGTATACTTCGAGTTACTGATTTCTACTCAGCAGAGATTTTCACTTGCCAAGAAAGTTACATAAAGTTTTGCTATTTTCCCACAATGAATAATTGTAAGTAAATTTAAACTGTTTGTGGAGGGACGAAGGAACAGGACACATAGAATTACAGTGGCCAGATTGCCTCTATGTTCTTGTTAATCACCTTGCTACCCAAGTGTGGACTCTGGACCAGCAGTATCAGCATTGCCTGGGATCCTGTTAGAAATGTAGAAACCCAGGTTCCACTGCAGACCCACTGAATCAGAACCTACAATCTAACAAGATCCCTGGGTGATGTTTATGCCAGCTAGAGAAGCACTAGAGAGGGAGAGGCAGAGGGAGTGAAAAGAAGAAAAGGAAGAGAAGTGGGATCTGTGGAGGGAGAAAGGGAAGGAAAGAGAGCTGGGTGGTTGAGATTGGGATGGGGATTGAGGAGGGATTTGAGAAGAGGAAGAGGGAAAAAGGAAGGGTTATAGATATTTTAGTCTGTGTTGTTTTAGTATATATTTTAAAGCTGTCGTTCTGAGACAAAGGCAAGTATGAGGTGAAGGTATTGGTTTTTTATAATATACATAACCCTCATATGGTTACTCTTCTCTTTTTTCTAGTTTTTTTTTTTTTTTTAAGTAATCTCTACATGAAGGGTGGGGCTCCAACTCATGACCCTGAGATCAAGACTTGTACAGTCTTTTGACTGGAGCCCGCCAGGTGACCCTGGTTACTCTTCCTTTAGTTGATAACTAATATTTTAAAATATAATAATAATAATATCCTTCAATTAATTTAAGGAATAACTTAAATTTTGCAAATGTGGACTGGTTCTTTCCAGATGTAATTAATTAAAAATTTCTGCAGGTATTCATGAAGTGACTCCATAATCACTTATCTTCTATAGTTTACGTTCTCCACATCCTCTTCTCTTCCTTTATTTTAGTAAAAAGATCTCAAGAGCTGTCATTAATGACTGGACCAGTGGTCTTTTCTGAATGTGAAACTTCCTCTTTTAAACTGTGTTAATCCCACTATTTAATCCCACTATCCTGTCATCATGTATGATTTATGGAAGGACCATAGTATTCTGTTTTATAGATACTTTCTAAACTTCTATGACCAAAAGAAGAATTTTTATAATGAAAAATATGTGGTTTATTTATAGTACTGAATCAAAGAATTTCAACTAGTCACTCTTTAATAACATTTTTTGAGTTCTGTGGTAACTTCATATTTCATATTAAGGAAAATATAGCTTGCCAGGAGCTGAATCTTTCTAAAATAGAGATAACCTCATAACATTTCACTTTATGAAGGTCGTTAATAAGTTCCTTTCCCCCGAAGGAAACATTTCAAGGTATGTGGTGGTCATCCTGGCCTCCTCTACTCTGGTTCTGGTCAGTCTTACACCCCTTCCTTTCTGTGCTCATGTGAACCACCTGCACTGGTGAACCGTAGCCCTACCCAGATAGCTAGATGTGTGCTTTGAGTCAAAACAAGTCACTCAGGAAGTGAATCATTGAGAGAATGAGTGGGAAGTTAAGAGGCATACAAGATGAGGAAATGCTGCCTATGAAAGACATCAACAAAAGCAGAGAACAAGAGAGAAAGGTGTGCGCTAAGTCTCTGTCGAGTGTTTATTGTCCTTCACCTGATTGTGAGGTCCTCAAGACCAGAACCATGTCTCATTCATCTTTTTAGTCTCATCACCCACTTTTCAGAAACATCTTCAAACAAAGAGGGTTGAGTGATGCATTTTGAGGGAAAAAGTGAAAAGTTTCAACCTCAAAGTTGCTTATCATGCTTTGGAAATGTAGATAACTCTTCAGACCAAAGAGTTATGAGTTTCATCTTTGTAAACCTGTTAGAAAATAGCAGGGATATAAGGTTGGGTTAAGAATTTTTCAGGAAAAGTCAGATTTTTTTTAGTGTTGCATATACTAATAGGGTTTATTCTAATCATAATTTGCCAGATTTCACTGGAGGCTCATTTTGCTTTTATGCTGGGAAATTAGCATTTCATTATTTGCAATATCTAGTCATTATTTGTGATATTAGATGTTTGATCAAGAACTTTTAAATTTTAATGTCAGATCTTTAAAATATGATCAACTATTTTTAAATTTTTCAACAATATGTTTACATTAATGTGAATCCAGTTTTTAAATTTATTACCTAGTATTGTAATAAATAATTTTAATTTAGAGAGTTCCCAATTTGCAATATTCATCTTACTTATAATACTAAACATGGGCTTGGGTATAAGGAAATGATCTTGATTATGTTTCTTCCAGTTTCTGAAAAGAAAACATTATTTATATAAATGAGTATATTGGTATAATGAAATGAAACACTACAGAGAACTTTCGCAGTCTTAAGGAAAAGATGGAAAGCAATGACAGTTCCAGGCATTTTTACCACAACCAGACACAGAAAGAAAATAAGCATTTTAGAATTATTTTCTTAGATTATTAAAGTTAACATAATTGCACTGAAGAATTTGGATTGTTTTAGTTACAAAATTATGTTTTAAAAAGCTAGAAGCTGAAAAAGCAAAATATGTATCAGTGTCTTAAAGCTGCATGTTATATCTTCACTCAAGAGAGAAACTTGGAAAGCAACACATTTTAAATTTATTGAAAAACGCTTCTCTTCTGATCTCTGCTTACACTCAGAATGAATTGAAGAATTGTTAAAAGAAAACTGAATGCACTCTACATTTTATAGACAAAGATTTCTTGGTTTGGTCTCACTTAAAAGGCATCTGGCAGAAAGGTTTCATAGCTGGGACACTGATCTATGGCCTGTGTATAAAACAAAGTAGAGCGATACTAAATGGGCTATAGAATAAGACCATGCTGCCATGAAATGATACATTATCAGTATGTGGAATCTGTCTTAGAAATATCAAAATTTTATCAATCTGTTTTTCTCTCAAAATAATTAGTATTATAGCATCTATTAATTTATATGTAACAGTTTTGTCTCACATCTAGAATTCATAAGTAATTTTTTAAAAGTGTTGGGGCACTTAAGTGGCTCAGTGGGTTGAACATTTAACTCTTGATATCAGCTCAGATCATGATTCCAGGGTTGTGGGATTGAGCCCCACTTTGGGCTCCATGCTGAACATGAAGCCTGCGTGGGATTATCTGTCTCTCTCTGCCCATGTCCCCCGCTCATCCTCTCTCTAAAATGTAATAAATAAATAAATAAATAAATAAAGTGTAGTATAGCATGAAATATGATAAATATTACTTAATATAAATATTGTTTCTTGTACATATATTTTATATAGTATGAGATGGAATAAAGTTTTCCGTTATAATGTTTCCATTATTGCATCATACAAGATTTGTTAGCAAATATTACGTTTAAAATACTTTGGTAATCAAAATCAGATCTTTATTAGATGCTTTAGGCAAAGACTGATCATTTTCAAGGGTGAAATTTAGTACAATGTAGCACCAGCATGTCATTCTATATTCAGCATCCCTGATATATTCAAATAATTTAAAAATAAACATAAAGCCATAAAGCCTGGCACATATTAGTACCTCAATAAATTGTTAATTGATAATTGATAAACATAGTGGGTTTTTTTTTAACAACTTTGAGTTTTTATTTATTTTTCTTTTATAGTTTATTGTCAAGTTGGTTTTCATGTAACACCCAGCACTCATTCCGACAAGTGCCCTCCTCAATGCCCATTGCCTCCCTTCCCTTCTCCCCCTCCCCCATCAGCCCTCAGTTTGTTCTCAGCATTCAAGAGTCTCTCATGGTTTACCTCCTTCCCTCTCCGCAACTATTTTTCCCCTTCCCCTCCCCCATGGTCCTCTGCTAAGTTTCTCCTGTTACACTTATGAGTGAAAACATATGGTATCTGTCCTTCTCTGCCTCTTAGTGGTTTTAATCTGTGATTTTTTTTTGAAGTTTAAATTCTAAAACAAACAGACTTGAGAGAGAGGGATTATTCTTTTCCAGACATTATCCAAAGATTAAAAATCTAGTTTTCCTTTGAGTATATTATATCGAAGTTTTAAATTCTCTTAAGTGAATTTTTTATCTTTGAAATTATGTTGGCAAACTGTTAATAATTTCTCAGCTAGTTAAACACAATAATATATGCCAATCTCAGATAGTTAAACACAATAACATAGGTCAATGTAGTTAGTAAAAAATAATTGGAAATTACTTCAATCAGAGAAATACAGTAAAGCCTTGGATTGTGAGTAACTTGTTCTGCCAGATGAGCTAACATTTCTAATAAATTTTAACTTTATAAATGAGCAATATCTTGGAATACAAGTAATACATCATGCCAAATGTCACATGATTACAACTGAGCCAATGGTTCTTGAAATTTGCTGTGATATACAAATGCTTTGGATTATTAGCTTGTTTCCAGAATGAATTATGCTCAAAACCAAGGTTTTAGTGTATATCAAAAGTTATAGTAATTGATTTTGGAAGGAATATGCAGTAAGTAAGTTTGTTATTTTCAAGAATGTGTTCAGATTACTATGTTAATGTACTATTTAAAAAATTTCTTTAACATTTATTTATTTTTGAGAGAGAGATAGGGTGTGAATGGGGGAGGGGCAGAGAGAGAGGGAGACACAGAATCCAAAGCAGGCTCCGAGCTGTCAGCACAGAGCCCAATGTGGGGCTTGAACCCATGAGGGGTGAGATCATGACCTGAGCCGAAGTTGGACACAACCAACTGAGCTACCCAGGAGCCCCAGTGTACTATTTTAACAAGCGCTCCTTGCACTCTCATAAAAGCCAAATATACGCTTTATAGCACGAAATTATTTTCAACAAAATTTTCACATGTTTCCAGATCCTAAGTACTCATAACATGAAGTTCCATGATTAATTTGGAAAGTTGTTTGCATTATCTACTAAAATTGAATCTGTACATACTTTATGACCAAGCAATTTCATCTCCAATGTAATTGCATAGATACGTTCAGCAAAAGACATATACAAGGATGTTCATAAAAGCATTACTCATATAAATGTAAAACTGGAAAGAATCTTCTGAATCTCCCTTAAGCACGCTCCATTAGGTTTTCTAAACTTAATCTCACTCAAAGTTCTGGCCAGTTACCAATGACATCCATGCTACTACATCAGTGGCCGTGTCTTGGTTCTCAACTTCCTTGAACTATCTACAGCATTTGACTCATTTGTTCAGTCCCGCCTCCTTAAAATATATCCTTCAGCAATCTACCAGCATAACACATGCTCATGAATTTTCTTCTATTTCCATAAGATTTCAGTCTCAATCACATTCACTGATTCCTTTTCATCCCCATCTCCTTGATTTCTTACTACTTTAGTGTCTCAGGGATTGTTAGTGTTCAGTCTCTCCTTTTTCACTCTATACTTCTTCCCTTGTTGGTCCCAACCCATCACATGGCTTAAATACTATCTAAATATTGTCATGATGGTGATTCCTGAATTTTATCTAAAACCTGGATATACCCTCTGAATTCTGGATTTATATATTTAACTGCTAAACTGACTTGACTTGCATGTTAAATAAGCATCTCAAATATTATATCTGTTGAGTACCAATCTCCCAATCTTTCTTCTACCTAACTTGTTCTATCCTTTTTCCATAAACGCCAACATTAGTTTTTCATTTTCTGAAAACTAAACACATGGTATTGTTCTTGACTACTGTCTTTTTCTAAAATTATGCGTATGATCTCTCACTAAAATTCAAGAAGTTAAAACTTCATATTATGCAGAATCTAGTCATTTATAGCATTCCTGTGCTCATACAACTGTAACATATTTTCTGGATTTTTGTAACATCCTCCTAACTGACCTCCGTGCTTCTATCATTGTACACTTTGCACTCCATTCAATATTCTTTTTTAATGGAAGACTCAGAAAGATCCTATGATGTCCACCAGATCTCATTATTTTTAAGATAGTGCACACTGCCATATACACCTTGTCCAAATTATGACAAAGATTCCAAAGAAATTAAATATCTAAACTAGGTATCAATGAAAGCCTTTTTCCAGCAAGAATAAGCAACTCTACTATTCTATTGTGGACACGTTTCACTTTATTTGTGCAGAGAAAACACTGACTTAGCCTCTGAGATATCTATTTAAAATAGTATAAATGGACATTTCAACCAAGTCTTGCTATGATTCCTCATTATAATAGAAAAGAAACTTTTCTGGAAAAGATAAAGATCATTGAAATGATTACTTGACTGACCATATAAAGTTCTGGGGATGCTTGAATGAAAAGACTGACATGAGGAAAGATAACAGCTTTGCCCTCTGCACACAAAAACAGTTTAAATAGCTGTGGGACTGAGTCTGAGATCATATTAGAAAGACTCTCTGCCTATTACAGAGCTTGAGAATCAGGTGATACTATTAAAAATTATTTAATTACATCTAATCCTTTTTAGGTATGTTCTACAGGAGGAAAACTCTTTTTTTATTATACCAGGAATGGAAGTTAAGATCATAAGATCTTTGGATGGAAATTAAGATGATTATAAGAAAATAAGAAATTATATTCCTTGCCCTAAATAGATAATGAAGTAGTGAATATGCAATTATTTGACAAATTCTGAAGTAGATGAAGGAAATGTGAAATCAGAAGGTAAGCTCTCTGTGGTATCTCAGAAAGCATTCTTAAAAGGTAACTGTTGTTCTGCTTATTCAGTTTCAAGGTACGCTTTGGGATTCTATAACCTGAAAGGAATATGAACATTATAGGGATAACGTTTTATTGTTCTTCATAATTATCACAATGCATAGCATTTTATTTTGTATAAAATTGCAGCTAAAACAATTTAATGATGGGCCCAAGAAACTTAATATGTTTTTCTGTATCCTTCTTTCAACATGCTCTAATAGCTACGATATGTATTATTATAATCATTTTATTTGAACCTATATTTTTATTGCTAAAATTGGAAGTGAGCAAGTGGTTTTTTATTCACACAAAGGTAAACTCTGATAGTTGTGCAACCCAGAGCTTAATTTGTCCCCCATGAGCTGATTTGATGATTTTTGCTAGAATTTATTTTATCTACATTTAAACAGCATTTGTTTTCAGACATTCTTCCAGGTTTCTAGTGGGGTCAGGGCGGTTGTTGCTGATGACAGCAGGTCACTTGCTTAAGAAACAAACAAACAAACATTTCTCTCATCAAATTTTACAAATGAGACCAGATATTTTTGGGTAAATAGGGGAAATTATTAGATAACATTTCCATATTCAACCTAAGGCAAGTTATTAGTTTAAGTACTATTAAATAGAGAGTAGGTAATAATTAGATAGATAAATAGATAGCTAGATGATAGATTGGTGATAGATAGATGCTATGCAGACAATTAAGCTAAGTTAGAAGGTTTAATAATAACCCTGCACCATGAAATGTTTTGGTCTAGTTTGTGACTTTCTGTGTTAAAATATATTACTTTTTAAATACAAAATTATATTATAAAATATTTTAAATGGAATTTCAGAGACACTAATGTGGGAAAAGTGTGGATCTAAAAATTGATAAAATTGAGTATCACTGTATTAATTCTATTAGGAAAAAAGTTATAAAAGATGAAGCAAGGACAATGATGAAAGAGTAAGAATTTTCACTTTCTTTATCCACAGCGTAAATTATAGAGGTGTTAATAAGTTTCATCAGAAGTGTGAAGAATAGTCTCATATAGCCTTACCTCCAGGTATAAGACGGAGATTCGGGGGACTTTCAAATTGTCTTATTCCAAGTTGGAGGGGGGCACCACACAAATAGAAAATTTTAGATAAGGTATGAGATTGTGTATTTTTTCCTTAAGAATTTCCCAAATGCATTAGACTTAGATATATATTTTCACTGAGACCAGGGCTAGCTAGTTTATACGTTCCTGAAACATTTATTAATGGTACAATATGTGTAAAGCATTGTGTTTAATTTGTAGGGATGAAAGTATGCATAAAGAATGGTAGTTCACAGATGAGAGCATGTATGGCTTATATATATTAATTATATATAAATAACATATAATATATATTATAAAATATATCTATATATCAATCTCATTGAACATGTTCAGAATGCATTATAACTATATAAGTAGCCTCAAATATGCTAGGTGAGATCCTTGTAATTATTAGATCACAAAATATCTGGAGTTTAACAATTCCCTAGAGTCAATTAAAACACAGAATTTCAGAAACCTAATTTTTCTGAGCGGCAAACAGAAAAATGTGTACGGAATAATTATATAAGTTTATTTTTCCTCGCTGTGTTGACAGCTCAGAGCCTGGAGCCTGCTTCCAATTCTGTGTCTCCTTTCCTCTCTGCCCCTCCTTTGTTTACACTCTGTCTCTCTCCCTCTCTCAAAAATAAATAAACATTAAAAATATAACTGTATTCTAATGGCAAATATTCTAAAAAGAAAATTATTAAATTAACTAAATGAAGAATACCACTGTTTTCCATTCTTCTTGGTGGGGAAATGTTCAAAGCAAGTATCGTTCCTTCAGTGAAAAGGTAACGTTTTAATATTTTTATGTTTAAATATAAATCTCAGTTTTATATTTTCTAATGCCACATTTACAGTAATTCATTTCTTAAAAATCAAGAAAATCATTTTATGAAAACTTATGTATTATAGTTACTATAAAAATTTAGCTAATATATTAATGTTATCTTCATATACCTTAAAAACTTTAAATAAAGACAGTAGAGTGCTTTTACTTTTTTTCCCCACAGAGTATTCAACTGCATTTATTTGGCATCTGAAATAGGTTCATTCTAGTCCATTTGCTTCTTTTTTCTTTTTAAAGTAATCTCCATACCCAATATGGGGCTCAAAATCATGAATTGAGATCAAAAGTTACCTGCTCTATCGACTGAGCTAGGCAAGCAACCCCATTTGCTTTTATATAGAGTCACTTACTTTTCATTGAGCTTTATGTGAGATAATGTAATATATAAATTCCTCCTATTTATGCACTGAAATTAAAATCAGAGGGTGTAAAATGGTAACTTAAATGCTAAATCCTACCTGTGTGCTTTGATGTTCTTTTCCTTGAGTGAAATATCAATCTACCTATTTTTATAATTGGGTAATGGATCAATGGTACATCTTGTTGAGAAATATACTAGTAATTATTAAGTGCTAAATTTTACTACTCCTCTGTTACGCTGTGATGGGACACCTTTTCAGGTTATCTTTATTCAAATCTGGATAAGGAAGTATATTCACCTATAAAAATGATTACTTAGCCTAAAATGAAACTATGAGGTTAAAATAAAAATAATAAGAGATACAAAAGAATATAGACATTGTAAAGCAAGTATATGGACACTCTTTCTTTCATTTACAGGGATTACTAATAAATATCCTCATTAAAAAATATTTATTCATTTATTTTGAGACAGAGAGTGAGCGAACATGTGAGTGGGGTAGAAAGAAAATGCCAAGTGGGCTGTCAGAGCAGAGCCCAATGAGTGGTTTGATCTGACAAACCAGGAGATCATGACGTGAGCAGAAATCCAGAGTTGGACACTTAACTGACTGAGCCACCTACATACCCTCAAATAAATGTTTTAAAGTAACTCAGGAAAAAGTCAGATTAATGGTGTTATATTTCCACATACTTTCCTTGAAGAGTTTATTGAAGTCACTGGCAAATTATGAGAGAGAAGCAGAGGGTAACAGAAATTATTTTAGAAAAGGGCGTTCAATAATAGTCACTGGTACATGTAATTGACTGGAGGCAAATAGATCATATTCCTACAAGATATTTTATAGAATTGGATTGTTAGAGAAACCTTGAGCTCAAAAAAAAAAAATCCTTTGAGTATTTGAGACCTAAAATAACAAATTCTTTAGCCTCCAGTCTTCCACAGTAGAAGTCAGGCTTTATCCATTTGAATCCACTTTAAGTATGCCTGAAGAGGACAACGGATCTAGTATTTATTTTCAGAGTGAGAGAAAAATCTGGGAACTTCCCTCATCTCAAGTCTTTATAATGTCTGCTGAGTGAGCTTTTACTATTGTTATGGACAGAGATGACTGTTTCCAAATAAGAGTGGCTTTTTGTTTTTGTTTTCCTTTGTTTGTTTGTTTTTTAATCCCCATCTCAGTTTTATCACTGTTTATTGGGTATGTTTGTGGGGCAGATAACTTGTCTTTTCAGTTCACTTTTCAGGAGCAGGAGGAGTCCTGAATTTGGCTGAGAGTTGGAATCCTGAATTTTGTCTTGGCAAGAAAGTAACAGTGCTTTATGCTTGGGAGGAAGAGAAAAATGGATGCTTCTTGTCTAGTGAGGGGAGGTGTGCAGATAGAGGTTCTATATTCACCAATCTAGTTTTTCTTAATTATCATTAATATTACATTGGAAACATGTGACTGCCCAATAAATTAATGAAGATAGGCAGAAGTGCAATTCCTTTTTCAGTCCTGGTCACAAAACTTTCCTTGAAAGCTTTCACTTCCTTCCCCTATCAGCTTCCATAGAAGCAGAATACTTTGAGATAATGACATACAGTGAAAGAAAGGAACACAGAATTTTTGATTCACTATTTGAAGGAAAAGCCCTTTGCAGAACCATCTACCTTCCAATGGACTGTGGTATAATTGAGAAATAAGTATTGGACGAAGCTGCTGAGATTTGGGGGTTTTATTTTATAGGAATCAGTTTATTTTAACTAATGCTTTAGAGAAGACATAAGGTAAACAAATATATAAAATCATAGGGGTAGTGAGAAGTCCTGTTATTAGGGATAAGGATCAGGAATTATTCTGATGCTGGGAGTCATGCAACTCTTTAGTTAAGGAGTGACACTATCCGACCTAGGGTGGAAAGAGAGGATGGATGGACAAGGTTGTCTGCTGGGGCAGCAGTTAGGAAGCTGTTGCAGTAATTCAGGTAAGAAATGATGATGGCTTTGGCCAGATGGTAGCAGTAGAAATGGTGAGAATGTGTTCAATTGTGCATGGATTCCAAAGGTAGAACTGACAGTACATACAGACATCCTAGATGTGGTTTATAGTGAAAGGGATGGGTAAAAGAGGCTCCAAGAATTGTGTGGCAGTTTCCTGACATTGGAAAGATAGCAGAAGAGACTGTTGCCATGTCTTTAGAACATGAAAGGTGAGCCACTCAGTTTTTACTCCTGAGGGCTCAGGAATAAGTCAAACTGAATGTTTCTCAAGTCTACTAGTTAAGGTTGACTCACGATCAGTGATAAAAAAAAAAATTGCACACTGGGACGTCTGAGTGGGTCAGTGAATGGGTTGAGTGTACAACTTCAGCTCAGGTCATGATCTCATGGTCAGTGAGTTTGAGCCCTACGTAGGGCTCTGTGCTGACAGCTCAGAGCCTAGAGCCTGCTTTGGATTCTGCGTCTTCCTCTCTCTCTGTCCCTCCCCCACTCACTCTCTGTTCTCTCTGTCTCAAAAATGAATAAATGTTAAAATATTTTTTTAAAAAATTGCACTGAAATCAAGTAATACAAATTGTTTCAAGTTATTAAACTCTCAAAAAATTAAATTTCTTTCTCCTTATAAAGTTATCTTTAAAGTTAAAAAAAAAAGACTCCCTCATTTTTTTTATTCCAGTGTGTCTGAGCATTGCTTTAGCCCTGCTGGATGGAGTTGGATCTTGTACTCAGCAACAGCAATCTGGGAAATAAATTCCCCCTTTTTACAGGTTTCCAAGAGAATTCCCAGAAGTGAGTGTAGTGTTGATCTCTGTCGTATTGCTTTTGCTTGTCAAAACTTAGTCTGTTGGAGGATAGAAAAAAAAATGAGAAAACACAAAAGATTAATATTACCACAATTCTATAGGTTAGTAGCTATTCGTGCCAGTTGTTTTTATTTGTAACTATGGAAGTGCTGTCATCAGGAGTTTCTCAGATGGTTGTCATTTGTAGCCCTATCTATTTCATTGGGGAAAATTCTACTCAGGCATAGGGTTTTTTAAGACAGTGGCATTGAGATTTCAAAAATTTTGAGTATTTTTGCATGTTGGGACATTACTGTTATTTAACCTTTATCCAAGGTTTCCTTTGTCCTTTTAGTGTTCCTCCCTTCTTCTTAAAGATCTTTTTATTTAAAGTTTATGAGAGAGAGAGAGAGAGAGAGAGAGAGAAAGACAGAGAGAGAGAGAGAGAGAGAAATAGCAAGAGACAGCACAAGTAGGGGAGGGGCAGAGAGAATCCCAAGCAGGTTCCAAGCTCAGCACAGAGCCCAATGTGGGGCTGGAACTCATGAACCGTGGGATCATGACCTGAGCCGAAGTCAACTCAGCCACCCAGGCGCCCCTTAAAGATCTTAATTATATGTTTGTTGCCCTTTTTGTTGTGTTCCTAAATACACAATCCTACAATGAGTCAAAATTGTAACGATGTCAAAATTTGTGTCCTTTTGGGCCCCAAAGACTCAATTTTTCAAAATCGTTTTCTTAGCTTCTGAATTTTCCAGGCCATTAGTAACCCATGCCACCGTATGAGCAGCAGGTACCTCACTTTCTGGCACACTTTTCCACCAGAAGTGGAATATGACTCCAGCCCTCCTGTGCCCTCAGTTCTCCTTCTGCTATTGTAAGCAGTCCCAGGGGAGCCTTAAAAATGTTAACCTACTTTTTAATTAAGTTTCTTTCCTTCCTACCTCATGTAGGGTCAACTCTATTTGCAGATCTCAGTCTTTTACATTTTCTGTCGCCTGATTTTCAGGTTCAGACTTACCTAGGAACTGATTTATGGGGATTCACGCATTTGAAGATATGAGGCTGAGTTTGCCAAAGCATTCGTTCATTTCCCAAACAAATTCGGCCCATCTTCCCACTCTTTCATCAGCCCAATACCTAACATCAGCCTGAATTCTATCTGTTGTCACTGTGTAGGGGGTGAAATGGCTCCATCTTTATTCTAATCCCTGGAATCTGTGAATGTTACCTTATTTGACACACATAGGTCTTTGAGAGATGTGATTAAATAAAATTGTGAGTTTAAATTTTGAAATGGAGAGATGGTACTGGATTATCTGAGTGGATCCTAAATGTAATCACAATGTATCCTTATAGAGGGAGGCAGAGGAAGCTTTGAACATATCCAGGAAGGAAAGCAGTGTAAAGGACAGAGCAGGTTTGATGGTGCATTCCTTGAAGACTGGAATGATGGAGCAGCAAGTTAAAGCACACTAGCAGCCACAGAAAGAAGCTGGAAGAGCCAAAACTCTCCAAAAACCTATCATAGGGTTCATGACCCTGCCAATACATTGATTTCAGCCCAGTAAAGCTGATTTTGGACCTCCAGAACTGTGAGAGAGTAAGTTTTGTTGGCTTAAGCCTCCAACTTAGTGATAATTCGTTGCAACAGGCAAATGAATAGAGCCATCATGTTTAACTTCATGCCAATTTGTGTGTCTTCTGATTTCTAATAAGGTTCTAATTCCATGTACTTTGGTATGCTTTCTGATCCTGCTTCTGATACTTTTCTAAATGAATAACCTTATCTTCTCTGTTACTCATTTTCCTAATGTTTAAGATGGGTGTAATAATAATTTCTACTTCATGGTTATTGTAAGGGCTTAAATTAATATTTGTTAGGAGCTTAGAACAGTGTCTAGCACTGAGAACCATTATGTAAATTGATATTAAATACAAGTTTTAAAAAGTAGATAAAACATTTTGAGGGAAGGATAATGGGGGAGATCTGTGGAATGATGGTTGTCTCCCCTTTAATTGCCTTCTGTCACATTTTCAATGGAAATAATCTGGAAACAAACCATTAAAAAATTCTATTTGTGTTTTATTTTTTTAGATAGTGTTTATTCAAAAGAAAGACACATATTGGCATCATATGTTTAAATCTCTAAAAATTATTTACATATTTAGGAAATAGCCTTTTAAATTTTGGGTGGAAAAAGTACGTCATAAACATCATTTCTGTATAAATGAAGTCTGATGAAAAAATACCACAAGCCAATCAATATGTGAGATTAGTGTTTTTAATATACCAGAATGAAAGTCTTTGGAAAAGAAAGTAAATTTTTGTAGATTTCATTGATTTCTGCAACAGAATCTGAAAAAAAGAAAAGAAGATATTAGTTTTATATAGTAAATTTACAAAATTACTCAGACAGCAAAATTGCTATTGTTGTTTTATGATTTTAAGGTTAAAGGACTCTATTGAAAGGTTACCTAAAAATCCACGTTTTGATTAAAATGCACATTTAAGATAATCAAGTTTGTTTTCTTCTATTTTCTTGCATATATTATGCATGGAGTCTTGTAATAATTTATTTTAAAATGCAATTTTAATTTGGGACACCTGGGTGCCTCAGTAGTTAAGCGACTGACTTCAGCTCAGGTCATGATCTCACGATTCATGAGTTCAAGCCCCATGTCAGGCTCTAGGCAGACAGCTCAGAGCCTGGAACCTGCTTCAGATTCTGTCTCTCTCTCTCTCTCTCTCTGGCCCTCCCTCATTCACACTCTGTCTCTCTGTTTCTCTCTCAAAAATAAGAATTAAAAAAATTTTTAAATGCAATTGATTCAATATTTTTTATTGTTTAAAAAATTAATGTTTGTTTATTTTTAAGAGAGAGAGACAGAGCATGAGTTGGAGAGGGGCTGAGAGAGTAGAGGAAGACACAGAATCTGAAACAGTTTCCAGGCTCTGAACTGTTAGCACAGAGCCTGATGCAGGGCTTGAACTCAGGAATGGCAAGATCATGACCTAGGCTGAAGTCGAACGCTTAACCAACTGAGCCACCCAGGAGCCTCTTAATTCAATATTATGCTTTATTTGCATGCATGTATATACTGTACAGGATTCCTTTGTGTGAGGTTTTGGGTTCAGATCAACTCAATCCTCTGATACTGAATGATTTGAAATAGAATTCCTTTTCTGCTTTAAGGGACTTTTAGAAAATAGCACACTTTCTCTTTTAAGTTGTGAATTAAGTAAATATAGTAAGAAACTAAACATAAATGCTAAATGAAAATATGAAATTATTAAATTTGTCTAATATCTTGAACTAGCTCATCAACAATAATCTTTTGTCTTATATAGTAGTAAAATTAGTAAAAATCCAAAGAATACAATATTATTAAAATTTGAAGTCGTTTAGTTTCCTTGGCAAGAGCTATCATTAAGAGGCATCACCAACAGTATTAGTTGCCATCACATTTGATTTTCAATTCTACTTTAACTGCTGATGTCACTTCAGTAGAAATTCTGATTTGGCTGACAGTAAAATAAAGCCTTGCCATTTTCCTGTTCAATTTTATAACAGTAAAATTAAAACAACTTTGGGAAGGAATGAAGGAGTGAGAACTTGCAATGAGGGTGACCAAGTTTTTTGTTTGGATAAACTCAGGTGGCATGAGTCCAAAAGAGCTTTTTGAACAACGCCTTTCTTCCCAGGACAATGTTTAATGGGGGGTGGAGTGCAGTTTTGTGGGGCAAAGAGGTGGGGACTGGGAGATTTCAGATCTAAATTGTGTGTGTTTTCTGAGACAGTGGTTTTTTGGTGTGGAATAAGAATGGAAACAGATCGGATAGCATACAGAATGATCTGTGACAACTTTAGTGACAGTTCCTCTCCTCCATAATTCAATCCTCATACCTCCTGTGGAAGTTTCTTCCTTGTACTGGCCACTATTATTTTAGAATATGTGTCATAATCAATTTGGATCAATTTAAGGAAGAACTATCTACACAGTTCCTGAGTTCCTTAAGTGGACACGAGTTCATAGTTGCAGAGATTTTCAGATGTAGGGTACCAATGCCTCTCCACACTCCACTTTCTTGGTTTCATGTCATAAGAATATATTCCAAGGTGGTTTCAGATGATGAGATTTGGTCTATTTAATGTGAGATTTCTTGATTTTACAGTTTATTTATTTTTGAAAGAAAGAGAAAGTGTGAGCAGGGTAAGGGCAGAGGGATAGGGACACAGGATCCAAAGCAGGCTCCATGCTGTTAGCAGAGAGCCTGATGCACGGGGCACCACCTCTTGAACTCACGAACAATAGGATCATGACCTGAGCTGAAGTCATGACCAGATGCTCAATCAACTGGGCTACCCAGGTGCCCCATAAGGTGTGATTTTTAAATCTCAGTATCATATATGACTTACAGAAACAAATGGTTGGTACTCTCTTATCTAGAAAATTTCATTTATTTACCTAAAAAAAAGTCATGCATGATAAGTGTACTTTATTTCATAATACTGGATCTACATTTTCTGAATAATCTTTATTCTCTAAGAAATTGTATCCTAGTGATCTCTTTATAACTCATATTTAGAATCCTCTATATTGCCATCATATTTAGCTTTGAAAAACAGAGAGCTGTTCAAAGCATTCCTCTCAGTGAAGCTCCTTGATAAATGCCTTTGGCTACAGGATAAAGTCCAAGTATTTAGCAGTGTTTTCAAGGCCCATTTTTATCATATGTCCTGTTTCTTTTTATCCATACTTCCAACATTTCCCCTCTTCCCCCTTGTGTGTCACAAGCCTATGCTTGTAAATGGAAAGTGCTTTAGGTCAAAGCAACCTATTGAATGAATATGTTAATGTGTGGAGCATTGTAGAATAAAGTTAGCTCTTTGTACTCCTCTGGTGCAATTTCAAACCAGCTTTTAACTTGATCCTGATCTTTATCAAAAACAAAGGAACAGGAAGAGGACTTGTACCTCTTTGTAAGAAGCAGATGCTAGGAGTTTTTGATTAGTGGCAATGTACGGAAGAAATTTATTCACTGCTGGATTTAAGCTGCCATTTCTTTTCTGTCTGTGCCCAGAATTCAGAGTATCTTCTATGTAGTTTTTTTCTTTAAAACAATTTTTTTTAATGTTTAGTTTTGAGAGAGAGACAGAGACAGAGTGTGAGCAGGGGAGGGGCAGAGAGAGAAGTAGTCACAGAATACGAAGCAGGCTCCAGGCTCTGAGCTGAGCCCGATGCGGGGCTTGAACTCATGAACTGTGAGATCATGACCTGAGCTGAATTTGGACACTTAAAAGACTAAGCTACCCAGGCACCCCTCTTCTATGTAGTTTTTATCCCACATTCCCTTTTGTAAAATAGCCCAATTGCTTGGACTACATATACTAAAACTTAGGGGATAGGTGCTTCCTAAAGATTTTTTAAAGAATGATTGTTTTAAAAAAGTCTAGAGAACTATACTTTAGGTCAAGATGAGTAACAGGAACTGGATTTACCCTCTTACTTGGAGCAAATTTTAAAATTTTCTTTTGACGTTTATTTATTTTTGAGAGAGAGACACACAGAGCGTGAGCAGGGGACGGTTAGAGAGACAGGGAGACAGGGAGACAGAATCAGAAGCAGGCTCCAGGCTTTGAGCTGTCAGCACAGAGCCTGACACGGGCCTTGAACCCACAAACTGTGAGATCATGACCTGAGCTAAAGTCAGTCGCTTAACTGACTGAACCACCCAGGCACCCCACAAAAATTTTTAAAATGTACCAAACATATGAGAAACAAGTTTCTTGAGATCTGAACATTAAGTTATGAAAGGCAGTCATCTGTAAGAAATAGGAAGCAAATGAAGTGAACCCTATGATTGTCCTAGCTTACTGCCTGGAGAGTTTCCAGGCCTTCATTAAGGGAGATGGAGCTAGGAACCCAGGAAGACAAGGTAGCTGAAATTCACAGGGCAGAGCATCAGAGCGGAAAGAGAAGGACAAAGATATAGATACAAAGATCTACAGAGGTTTTCTTCATATTTTCAACTAAGTATACATTATTCATATGAAGATACCACCTGAGACCAGGAAAAGAACCTCCTAAAAGACAAAAGGGAACAATATCTGGTGTTTACATAGGACAGGGGAAAGGTTTTGATCTCTAAAGAGTAAAAAGATCTCAAAGTTCACAGAGTGTAAGCTTGAGTACTCAGAACAAAAAAAAGCTCAAAGTTCACAGGGCATAAGCTTGAGTACTCAGAATGGTTTGATCTCTGTAATGGGAAAAATTAGCCTTAGATAGGAATGTTTCTTTGTTCCTGCTTAATAAGGCTTAACAACACAGTAACTTAATGCCCACTGAAGATAAAGCCCTTGAATATGTGTATATGTGAAGAACTATGCTTTCCCCTAATTTCAAAATAATCATGCTGAGTGAAGAAGCCAGACCTGAAAGTATTTAAAGTTTTATCCTGCTTCCATGCAATTCTAGAACATGCAAACCAACCTGTGGTGACAGAAAATAGGATAGGAGAAAGGGGAGGGTGGGATTTTTTTTCCTATTGATGTATACGTATGTGAAAACGTATCAAAGTGTACTTTTTCAGTACCTGTAGTATGCTATATGCTAACTGTATCTTAATAAAGCTATTCAAAATGTTTAAGCTGATATTTGTTTGCTGGTGGAGAGATTCAGTTTCTTTCTCTCTCCTACAAATTCTACGCATCACAGGAGTAAGATTTAGGCAACCCACCTAGTCAGGAGAAGTAGAAGGCTGAGGCACTGAGGCAATAGGCTCGGCGTCATCAGGCTCAATTGGCCCAGGCTCCACTGTAACAGTCTCTGGGTGTGGAAGTGGTGTAGTACTTGTGTCTACATGAGGGTCGGCAGCAGTGGACAGGGGAGCATTGAGTGAGGAGAAAGGTCCTTCAGATCTTTGTGAATTAGGGACAAAGTGGGGAAATTCCTGAGGAGGAGGAGAGGGGATAGATCCAGCAGTTATAGGAAAATTAGGAGTGTGGTTGAAGAGGGCTTCAGGAGAGGTGAGAGTCGAGGGAAATGAGGGCACCCCTGTATCAGGGTCAGGATTCCCAGGGTAATGGGGGACTTTATTCTCTGAAGGATGAAAAGAAGCAAAATCAATGTCTGACATGGGATAAGGAATATTCAGAGATGGGTTACGTGGGTAATGATTGCCACTGTAATCCTAAAGGAGAAGTAAAGAAGTCAGTTAAAGTTGATTGTTTATATCTATCCTATCCTTATATTACTTACGTTATGACTGTAATGATATATGATGAGTGAAGATTATTTTTGTAAGAATTCCAATTTAATCTCTTTCTCAAGGCTAATATGCTTCTGTATTTTTGAAATAGGAGACTAATAATTTCTTGAAAAAACTGAATAAATCTCAAGTTAGGGAGAAATATTTTGTGTTTAGGCAAATCAGAGTGTTATGAACTGCACAATATGCCAGGACAAAAAGAGAAGGAGAGAGGGTGCACAGTATAGGGTTGGTATTTCCAGGCCTCCTCCTCTGTACCCTCTGCCCAGCCCACTGATCTCATTGCATGCTCCTGAGATGTCCAAAGTGTCCCACCCCAGCATTCACTTTGTAATATCTCTTCCAGATGCCCTTTTGATCTCCTTCCCATCCTATAGCATCCAATTCCACTCATCAAAGCCAAGTATCTCAAATTGTTATTAAGAAGGAAAGCAGACTGAATGTCAATAAGTGACTACTGCCTTTTTAAAAAAAATTGAGATATAATTCACTACAGTTAATACTGTATTGTATATTTGAAAATTGTGAAGACAGTAGATCTTAAAAGTATTTGTCACACACACACACACACACACACACACACACAAATAAATAAATAAATAATAAAAGTTTTCATCACAAGAAAAAAATTGTAACTGTGTGGTGATGGATGTTAACTCGACTTAATGTGGTGATCATCTTACAATATATACTGCTGGCTTTTCATATTTAATTTTTCCTGTGGTGTTTGTGTTTTAAATGAGATTATTAATGTTGCTGATGCATTTACTATTAAATTTCACATGATTTCTTTCAGTAGAAGGGCTGCTACATTTTCCTCCAGTTGCTATCCAGATTTTCTATTACATGTATGTAAGATTATTGAGGAGCTCCAAGGTCACAAAATTATGTAGAAATTTACAAAACATTAAGACATGTCTTGGTCTCATATACATAAAATTTTATTTCCTATCATAAATTTGTCAGTTTTAATGAGCAATTTTGTTACATATTGGTTTATATACCAAGTTCCTAGATTCTTTGATATATTGCATAGCTCAATCATAATTTGAGGAATTTTAAATGTTTATAACATAAGTATTTTAAAATATAATAAACTATATTTAATATTTCTAATGCTAACCAGTTGATGAACTTATCTTATTTACATGTATTCCAAGTTAACTGGCCAATGGCAGACACCACTTACGAATTAGACCCAGTTTCATGTTTGTTAGAAAATATTTCTTTCTTTATCAACAGTACTTTTCTATGATATATCTTTATACTATTAATTTTCAGTTAAAAGCATTTAATCTAAAGTGCAGGGAGTGAAACTGGACAAGATATCAGTATGAATAAGACAATTATAGAATGTATAAATATACATATGCTTATACTAATATATGCATTTTAAATTAGCCTATCAAAGCAAGAAAAGAGAACATGTTTCTAAATTATTTTCCAAGCCAGTCGAGGAAAAACATACTACTGAATTACAGTAAATTCAGTAGTTTGAGAGCATAATTTGTTCCAGAACAAGCTTGTAATCCAAAGTACTTGTATATCAAAGAAAATTTCAAGAACCATTGACTCAGTTGTGATCATGTGATATTCAGCATCACGTACTACTTGTATTGTAAGACATCACTTGTCATTTATTAGAAATGTTTGCTTGTCTCGTGGAACACTTGCAGAACAAATTATTCACAATCCAAGGTTTTGCTGCATTTAACATTATTAGATAGAAAATATTATTTTAAAAGAAAATAATATAGAATACATTTTAATATCTTAAAATATAAATATGAATATATTTTACCTTTTCACCAGATGTGAGAAATTTCTAAAACAACAAAGAAAATAATGTTTGTTTTAAACTTTGCGACCTTGAAAAATATTGCTGTTTAGATCTCCACCTATATTCAGTGATAATAACTGATAAAACTCTCCAAGTAATTTGGGATTTTCTTTCTTAAGTGGTACAGTTGTTTGCCTTGTTTTCCTGTGACTATGTAGACCCTTCTGTTATTCAAAATACTTATTACAAAATAGATACAGAATAGCCAATGTTAATGTTCTCTTAGTGCCAGTGTTTTTACACAATCATTAAATTTTTTATACATATTTATTTATAAACTTTCATACATAGGGCACCAAATATTTTGATTCAGTTCTGTGGCTAGTTGCTTATATCTACCAGATATTTATATTAGAACATTATTTGTGTTTATTATAAAATTCCCTGTGACTAAACTAGGCTTTGCAATATAAATTCTCAAAAAATACAGATTGTTCCTCAGCAGCTTTGGGATATTTTAAGCTTTTTCTTGATGGATAATCAAGGATTTATTTTTCAAAAGTATAAAATGAGTGCCTACTCTGTGTTCTCCATGTGTTAGACATTGGGTTCCTAGGTACTGGAAAGAATAAACAAGATTTCTTGTTCAGGGCTGATTACTAGGTCTTCCAACCAGTCCAGCTTCCTCATTAAAATCTAATATTGTATGAAAAACAAAACACATGAATAAACAAAAAGTAAAATCAGACCTATAAATACAGAGAACAAATTGATTGTTGCCAGAGGGAAGGGGAAGAAGGGATGGGTTTAAAATATGTGATTGGTAGGGGTGCCTGGGTGGCTCAGTCGGTTAAGTGTCCAACTTTGACTCAGGTCATAATCTGGCTGCTCTTGGGTATGAGCTCCTCCTGGGCTCCGTGCAGACAGCTCAGAGCCTGGAACCTGTTTCTGATTCTTTCTCTTGAGTCTCTTTTTTGTCCCTCCCCTGTTTATACTCTGTATCTCTCTCTCTCTTAAAAAAAAATGGATGAATGGGAGAGGGAGATAGAGACTTATGAAATGAGTAAGTCATCGGAATCAAAGGCACAGCATAGGGAACATGGTGAATGGTGTTATGGTAGCACTGTGTGGTGACTGATGGTGGCTACACCAACAGTGAGCACAGCATAATATGTAGAGAAGTTGAATCACTATGTTGTATACCCAAAACTAATGTAACATTGTGTGCCAACTATACTCAAATAAAAAATTGAAGAAAAAGAGTTTAATATCATATATGATGTTTCTTTCTAATTTTAGGTTGGTTTCCTTGAATCACTGAGTTAAAAATGTTTGCTTATGTATCATATTTTCATTTTAAAGTATGATGCATGATGTACAAATGATATTCCAGAGTGTTCACAGACACAAATGTCAGTGAGTTGCATTGTGACCACACAGCCCTAGACTCTTATAGTTAAAATATTAATTCCTATAAGAAATTCAAAGTAACACATCCTACTGTTTTTATTTTAACAAGTATTTCAAAACCTTCCCATTCCTTTGCCATGTATCTCATGGCATTAAGTCAAAAGTGTGCACATTCAGACCATATCTCTGGCTTTCTTTTGTAAGGTTTTCATGTTTATCTACTGCATACTTATAGATGGTACAAATATAATTTTCTTAATACATCCCTGTCATCAGCATTCGAGGCAAAAATGACAAACAACTTAAAAAAGTCTTATACTAGTCAATCGATGAATGCTGTGGCCTCGTACATAGGTGTAATTTGTGGGTATTTTCTGCACAGCAATAACCTAGCTCTTTGGGACACACTCTTCCTATTAGTAATTCCTAGATCATGCTATCTTCTACTGTAATCTTTCATAGAGGCAAAAACCTTTCTGAATTCATCACTTAGTTCATTCAAGTAAATTTAAGACATTGTCATAAATTTTATTGGGCATAGCAAAATATTTATCACTCTGCAAAGGGAGTGCCCTTACTTAGTACTTCTGGTTATTGAAAAGAAATTAAGACCCTATGGGAAATATGTTAGACACAAATATATTTGTACTCCATACATTTTTCTATCAAATTTAACAACAGTAGTCATAAAATTGCATTGTAAGGAAATCCGAGACTTTAAAAATGTGAAATACACTTTCTGATAAAAACAAACACATTCATATGTAAATGAAAAAAAGTTTTACCTCAGGAACATGGAAGAAACGCTTCTAAAACAAAGGAAAAATTAATTCACTATGAGTATTTATTTGAAAACATCTGCACCCAGATTTCCATATTACTGAAGAATTTGCACAGTCTTATTAGTATAGTTTCTTTATTTTTGAAATATGAATCACTAATATAAATTGTTTGTTATTGTTATCAACATATGGTTTTCACCTAAATAGTTGCCTTCAAAAGTTTTACTTTGATGGATTTTGGTTTGTAATTTCCTACATGTACATCACTCTTACCCACTGAAAGATCATTCAGCTATTATTCATATATCTGGTTTTACTGCTGTGTTTCACCTCTCAGGTTTTCCTTGCATTATGTGGGGTGTGTGTGTGTGTGTGTGCGTGCGCACTTGCACTTGTGTGTATATGTGTCACTTCTTTACAGTTGCAGAATCATATATTCATTTGTTCTTCAATTAAGCTTCAATATATTTTATAAATTTGCCACAGATTATGCACAAGATAAGAAAAAATAATGTAGAAACTCATCATTTACTATTTTAAGAATTAGAATTTAATTAAGATAATTTTAAAAGATAGGACAATATCTTGAAATTTGCACAGGATGATAGTAATAATTGTGAAATAGTTAATAATATCAAGTAGCATTTGAATTCGTATTGTATCCTAAGTATTCTGCCAAGCGCTTTAGATAATGATTTAATCCCCAAAGCGATTCTATGAGATAGGTGTCATAATTTTCTCCTTACACAAAACAGGATGTTTAGCACACTCATTGGCTAGGATTAAGAACTTTCCAACAGCTATTTTTTGCATCAGAGTCTATTTGTTTATGCTACATTGAAGGGCGCTATGTCCATTTAAGCATTAAGTATATTTAAGTATACTCCATCAAATATTTCTTGTGACTCTACCTAAATACCTCTAGCAATGGAACATCACTCCCAGAGGAAGCCCAAGCAAGCTTTCCATAAATTGAAAACATAGACTCTGTTAAAGTAATCTACATGGGATGCTGATTCCATGTAACTTTATCTTCCTTTAGTCCACTGCATTTTTGAACTAATCTCTTTTCCTTGCTGGTTAGCCATTTTCAGTTAACACAACTTTATTAGTTTGTTTTTTTTTTTTTAATTTCTTTTGAAAAGTTTGTTACAACAAGGAGACCTGGGTGGCTTAGTCAGTTAAGTGTCTGACTCTTGATTTGTGCTCAGGCCATGATCTCTCGGTTCCTGGGATCCAGCCCCGTGTGTTGGGCTTTCACTGACAGCATGGAGCCTGCTTGGGATTCTCTCTACTCTCTCTCTTTGCTCTTCCCCGCATTCCTATATGCTTTCTCTCTCTCTCTCTCTCTCTCTCTCTCTCAAAATAAATACTTTTTTTTTAAAGAAAGGTTTGTTAAAACAAACCTCATGCCCATTAACATGTCTCTGTGCTGCAGTGTTATCAACACTATAACAGCTTATGTCATTAGCATAAATCCTCCCTATCTACAATTATTCAATGATTATACTGTGACTATAATTTTAGAAGTCTGTTTACTTACTTACCTTTGTAAAAGCAACACACAAGATGCAGGCCCATAATAGAAGCTTCATTTTGAGGGATCCTATGAAGATTAATTTTAGAAAGTGGTTATTTTGGAAAATATACAGTATATATATTAGTTATTTCTCTTCTCCTAGAGAGAGACAAAAGAATGCATGGCTTTATTAGTCTGAGTAGAAACACCCTTAGCAGAAAATTTGGTCCTGCTATTAACTACTGTCCCCATGACCTAACAGGAATGATGCTACAACTCAAATTACCTGTTTTTACAAATGTCCCTTAATAATTAACTGGCTTCTAAATAGACTTCTTTAAGTGGGAGTGAACTCATTTAGTTACATAGAGATACATTTTTGCAATTAATTTGTCATGGAGGGCTTAGCATAAAATAAAATTGCTGAAAAGTAGCTTTCTACGGCTGCTATAATAAGATTTTTTTTTACAGGTTCAGTGGGAAATTGGTGAACCACTTGGAAAAAAATTTCAAGTCCTAAGGTTGTTGCCACTATACACTGTGGCATAAACCATTAGGTTCTTAATCATCAGTGTTTCTCTTTTTCTCTGAAAAGTGGTAGGACAGCCATATGTTCAGATGTGTGTCTTGGTTAGGCTTAATTTTCTTCAAAGATAGTAAAACCAATCTCTAGTTGGTTGATTATTAAAGTTTATGTTTTCTCCCTTCTTCAAAATCATGTTATCTCCCCTATTAACAAAGAGTCTACATAGAAGACACTTATATATTATTATTTAGTATCTCAATTGTGAAAAAATATGAATGCCCAATGTGAAGTAATTTATTAGGAATAATAATAAGTTCATGATATACTGCCAAATGAATAGTCAGATGTTAAATATAGGTAAAATATTTAATTGGTTATTTCTAATTAGGTCATGGGTGATTTTAAAAATAATTCCAATAATTTCATTTTATCTTCTATAGTCTATAATGTTTTTGTGAAGTGAGAATGTATTACTTGTATACTAAGTATATTCTAATAATATGAAATGTTTTCAAGTTTTAGATGAGATTGTGAATGCTTTAGTGCTTAATTTATAACAAGACCTATGTTGCAAAATTTTATTCATGGGAAAAGCCCTAGAAATTATATACTCCATCCATTTCTTCAAACATATTTTTTATTTTAGGTCACCTGTTTACCTGTTCAACATGGTTTTGACCACATATTGGATAGTCTTTGCTGTAATGTTCTTTGGTATTATACATCTGGTTTTTGTTGTTGTTGTTGTTGTTGAGAGACTATGTAAGAAAGACACCAATAGGTTTTATATTGTTTTTAAGTTGTAAAGATCTAGGAAGCAAATATCTGTGCCTCATTCTCTCTACCAATAAGCAGCACTGAAGAAATTTCTGACAGGTCCAAATACCTAGGCTTTTTTTCAGCTACGATATACTTTCATGTCCTAGATACATTGATATTACTTATCTCTTATTTTTGCATTTATTTTTGTTTTTTGGCCTCCCAGGAATTTCAAAATCAAATATCTTGGCCATATTTAGAACTCTACAGGGCATTGTGGCACCTCATGTGGGGATGCTCACTCCATCTCTGGTTTTATCTTATTTCCCCCAGTCCTGCTCTGTCTCATCAAAATACTTATATCTTTTTTAAAAAAATCCTGTTTTACTTATTTTGCAAGCTGTCTTAAATCCTTTCAGAATGGGTTATATTATAAACAGAGGAACAAATTAACGGATCAAACAAATCTCCTAAAATTGTTTATAGTGCCAAAATTCTCCTCTGCTGTATTTTGACATTTTTGTAAAAAGAAAATAAAAATGTTAGCTGGTGAAACAAAAAATATCATGAATTTATATGTAAGAAGATGATATTTTAGCCTTTAATATAGACCAATTATTTTTTAAGTAGTCTATGCTCATGGTAGACCCTAAAGATTAACAATATAAAGTTACCTGATATATTTATTGATCTCTCTAAAACCCCATTCCTTTTAACTTTTTCTGGGTTTCTGAAACAGAAGGATTTAATTGGCTGGAACAAGATTTTCATATACATATTATATGATAAATGTTTAATTTGCATAATGATAATTATCATATTGTTTAATAATTATCTAATATTTGTCACATTCTAAGGCACTAGAATAATTTAGAAGAAATCCTTCCTTACCCCACTATTATTTTGGGAACCTATCAATTTGATTATATACAAAGGCCCCAAAATATAGGTATAGTTAAAAGAAACTATGTAAGAAAATGCACATTCACCTTCTTTAATGTGATTTGAAAAAATTGTATATAAGTAGTTCAAATAATGCCAGCTTAAATTATTATATTATAGATAACCCAATAAGCTTAGTTTTACTTAATTTGATTTTTGTCTTAATGTGACTATCAATTTAACAAAGCTCTTATGTATTAGTAATTCTATGAAAGATGAATAAGCATTTCTTCTTCATAAAGAATTTAAAGAATAAAGTGTTCATATCAGAATAATAACAAAAGATGACTCGTTTTTAATTTTAGAGTTCTAAAAAAATTGAGAATGGAAAAAGTCCCGATTTATCAAAGTTTAAAAATCTCTCCCTTGTCTCACTGTCTAAATTTATTTATCTACTCATATATCACTTGTAATTTAGTCTTTAGAATGCTCCAGAAGGAACAAAACATTCATGTGTCATTCAAATAATGGTTTTCCATTCTCCCTTTCCTCAGTTTTTTTTTTCTTTCAAATAGCTTTTAAGTGAGAGGGGCTTACTTGACCCCACTTTTCAGTTCTTCAGAAGAACATGAGAATTCCTGAGTAGGACAAACCCATCCTTTTAGAGTTTATGTGAACTCCCAAGTCCAGTGTGAACCTAGGGAATAAAACAACAACAACAAAAATCCTGTCATGAGTTTTCTCTTATGCAGTCTTGATCATTCAGACAAGTGGTGGATTAGATTTACATACCACCTCGTGTTACAACTTCCTCAAAGCCGGAGAGAATGTAAATATGCCATGAGTCACTCTATTAACTGAGACCTAGGGGAGAATCTTTTAATAATGGAAGCACCTTTATATGGGGGTGGAGGGGAGGATACCTTTTTTCCAGGATGGAAACTAATGGCTGTAGATCTGGTCTTGCTCTGGACACTGTGCCTTACTCCCTTTCCTCCAGGGGGTACTTATAAGAAGCCTTTAATTTACTTCTTTTGTTTTGAAATACATCAGCTTCATATCTGAAAAAATAAAAACCTGTGAATTTGACTTATTTGGCTGTAAATTATTCCCCTTATGTCACAGAATCATAAAATCAGTAAAATTCCCATAATGTGGCAGTAAAAGACCAATTGAGAACTGTATTAAACATAAATACTAAATACATTTTGAAAATATTGATTACTTGATTGTGGACACTAGTTAGAAAGGGTGATGAAGGAATTTTATACTTAATTCTTTATATGTTAAAAATGGAATAAAATGGATTAACATAAATATTTTTTAAAATAACAGTGTGGTGGGGGTGCCTGGGTGGCTCAGTTGGTTAAACATCCAACTTCAGCTCAGGTCATAATCTTGTATTTCGTGGGATAGAACCCCACATCAGACTTTGTGCTGACAGCTCAGAACCTGGAGCCTGCTACAGATTCTGTGTCTCCCTCGCTCCCTCTTGCCCCTGCTTGTGCACATGCTCTCTCTCTCTTTCTCAAAAATAAATAAACATTAAAAAAATTAAAATAAAATAACAGTATGGTGTATTTTTTATATTAGTGTTACAAACATGAATTACCAACTATGAATAAATACTAAAAACTTAAAGAGCTCTTCTGTATATTTATTATTGACAACTATGTATTTCTAGTAATATGCAATATAAATAAGAAATGATAAAAGACAGTAGTGGTTGGCAGTGCCCAAGTCATAATCAAAGTAATGTAAAGTGATTTAGCTTGATATCCTCTTGAATCATAGAAAGAGCTGTAGTATTTTTTAGAAAGAGAGAACTCTCTTTTCCAAGTATGTAATTTTCTTTCTGTGGAATCAATTAGCATAAACCTCCCTCATTAATGGCCTCACAGAGGGAAAAGTGCTCCTATACAACCAGAAAATTTTTAACCATATTATCTACTAAACTATAACAAATGTTTGGCATTCAGTAAAAAATAAATAAATAAAGTAAAATATATATATATATATATATAAAAGACAAACCGGAAGGCAAGAAAAAAAGAATAGTTTACAGATTAAAAAAAGCAATTGTCAGAACCAAAGTCAGTTATTACACTGACTTGTTGGAACTACCAAACAGAATGTAAATAATTTTGAATAACATATTGAAGAATCTAGTGGTAAGGTAGACAAGATGCAGGATTACATAGGTAATTTCAGCAGAAAGGGAAACTATAAGAAAGAATGAAGCAGAAATGCTAGAAATCAAAAGCTGACTAACAAAGAAAAGAATGTATTTGAGTAGCTCATCAGTAGACTCAATACAGCCCAGGAAAGATCCAGAGAATTTGAACATAAGTTTCCTTCTTTCTTTCCTCCCTCCCTCCCTTCCTCTCTCCTTTCCCTCCTTACTTCCATCCTTCCCTTCTTCTTGGGTTCCTCTCTTTTTTTCCTTCACTTGATCATTCACTTAGACACATAGTACTGTTCTAGATCCTAGAGAATGTGAGAAACGCAACCCAGTGGATAAAAAGTAATCTGGGAACAAATTAAAATAAGGCCTCTGGAATTTAAAGCTCCAAAGATGCCACTTTTTTTTGTTTATAAAGTTAAAAAGGTATCAACTTAATTAATCCTCTATTTCAGACTGTTATACTAAAGAAATGAATATTCTAAATTCCACTATTGCATGATTCAATAGGATGGGAAACCTACGGATTATATCAAACAATTGGATAGAATGGACATGGAAAAAAAGCATAACAGTAGTTTTCTTTTGTTATATACAATATTATACTTCACAAAGAGTAGGTGATTTTAGAGTAGTGATGGACGAGGGGGCGCCTGGGTGGTGTCTGTGCTGATGGCTCAGAGCCAGGAGCCTGCTTCAGATTCTGTCTCTCCCTCTCTCTCTGTCCCTCTTCCACTCATGCTATGTCTCTCAAAATAAATAAATATTAAAAAAAATTTTTTTAAAAAGAAGAATAGTAATGGACTAGAACATATCCTGCGCTTTTGTAGTAAAGGAAGTAGGATGCCTTTTTCCTCATTACTGACAGCTACACTCTTGGAATTGTCAAGGTTTTTAATTTACAAGAGAAATACTCAATAAAATATACTACTAAGTGTTATTGCCATAAGTATGCAAACAATGGCCATATTTTTGTAATGTTATCCTACTTCAATATTTTAAAAATCTCTTCCAATTGCCAGTGAAATAAACTTGGATCTGGAGAGACTGAATCTTTGACAAATTTTTGAAAATTATTTAGAAATCACGAAAAGGAGCTGTAATAGCTGCTATGCTCCAGTTTAATTTACTATAAAAAACATTAGGTCAGGGGAGTCTGGGTGGCTCAGTTGGTTGAGCATCCGACTCTTGATTTTGACTCAGGTCATGATCCCAGGCTTGTGAGATGGAAGCACAGGGCCTCAGGTTGAGCATTGAGCCTGCTTGGGATTCTCTATTTTTCTCCCTCTGCCCCTCTCCCCCACTCACTCTCTTGCACATGTGCATGGCTCTCTCTTTCTCTCAAATAAATAAATTAATTAATTTAAAAAATTAGGTCTGAAATATATCGAATAACCTGGGATTTTATCTGAATACTGGATAATGTTTTGTCTACTAGGGAGTCAAGTGAAACTCTGGTTACACATTGTTCCTCATATTGCTTACAATTTATTTTGGGAAGCCAACAAATACATAGCTATTCAGGAGTCAGTTGGGTTCCCCTTTCTAAATTTGAGGGACAGCAGTTATAGAGCTGAATCTAGAGAACTGGGAGCTGATTTTAATTGGCTAATATTGTGGCAATTAAAATGGTTAAACTGGATAAGATCATATAGAAAAAAATGTACGGTTAAAAAGAAGTGGTTGAAGTCAGAGTTTTAGAGAATATTACTGTTTTGTACAATAAGAGGAGTACATGTGAAATACCAGGAAGAAATAGCTAAAGAAAGATTTATAAAAATTACTAGGAAATAAATCTTGATAGTTCCAAATAGAATAGTGACCCTGGTGGCAATTTACTCATTTTCTACTACAATTTCCTCATCTGCAAGGTATATTAATCATTATTAGTAATGTAACAGTAATATTAATAGTTGTAAGTTTAATTGAGGCAAATATATAAATTACCCTGCATATAGATGCTCAGTCGGTGTCGGATATTATAGTCACCTTTATTACCTTTGCCACAATCTATTAACAAGGAGAGATTACAGAGGAATTTTTTTTAAAGCATCAAACGAGTTATTAGCTTTGACATAGAGGAAGGTCACCGTATTCTTAGAGACTTGAAAGAGACAGTTAAATGTTGAGATTATCAAGTTATTGAAATATTGTACTAGGTAGCAGATAGTGCTTGATGGGCTCAAAATAGTCTATGAAATAGAAAGGGAAATTATTTTCTAGTAAGATGAATTGGAATCATAAGGAGAGTTGAGGAAGGCAGCTAACTCTAATGCCAACAAGACAAAGTTTGATAAGTGGTCTTTGGTGACCAAAAAAGTTTAGAAAACTAACTTACTTTAGGATTCAGCTGTTTGGATGGAGTGAGAGTAGAAATCAAGTTCGTGGTTGTGTGTTTTCCAGGTAAGACTAAGTGCAGAGAGGCAGAAGAATTATAGGTACCATCAAGATAATATTTGAAATAACCAAGGATAAAGTCTGAGCTGTGTAAGAAAGGGAGTGAGGCCAATAGGGAATAGAGAGAATGAACTATAAACAGAGTGTTAAGGGATGGAGTATTCTGTGAAGACAAAGAACAATTCTCTTAGCTTCTTCCTGTTCCACCATTTCAAAGTATATGTCATACGTTACTTTCTTCTGAAAAAATCTTTGTGTTCAGCCTGACTAAGAAAGGACATGAGGCTAAGAAGGATTGGATAGAATGGAGTATAATGGAAGGATTAAAGGATTAGAATATTCTATGAAGTCAAAGAAAAAGTCTCCAATTTTCAAATATTTTCATCAAAGACACACATCGTATAATGTTACTCTCCTGTGTACACCACTCCAGTGTCTTCCCATTACAACCAAATGCATAATGCAAATTTCTAAGCTCAATAACCTTCATCTTTATCCCTTCCTTTCTGATCTCTGATCTAGTTTGCTTTAACTTTCCCTTCCCTCTGTCTTCTCTGGATATGTTCATCCTCTTAGCGCTTTTCCTTATAATATATGCACGCACCCACTTATTTGCATTTTCTGTTTCTTCATTTGTTAGATACCATAAAAAGCGGGGGTCTTAGAAAGGTTATGTTCTCAATGCTTGACTCCCTTCTTCAGTAAGAGTGTAAACTGAGAGGATTGAGGGCTTTGGTAAAGGTTTGGGATCGAGGCTATGGCAAGTTATGAGCATGAATGAGAGAGATGGTAGAATGATAGCTGACTGATACTTTGAACTCTCTGTGGTTGGAGAATATAATTTGTAGTGTTCCAAGTTAACCATTATGAGAAGTAAAATCTAAGTGTACAGTTATGTCAGTGAGCCAAGCTCATTTCAAGTCAATTGTGAAAGGACTCTTTATATTATCATTAAAAACTAGTGGGCCAGTATGAGCAATGGAAATGATGGTTACACACAAAAAAATGCAATTAAAATTTTATTTTGGAGGAGAAATAAAAGGTGGTTCTATAACTCAGAAAGAATGATGAAAACATGAAATCATCAACCCAGTTTGTATGAAACCACAATACAGACCCAATACATGCAATATGAACTAACAGGAAAAGTATAAACTACTCAGGAAATATTCTGCACGGTCTTCCTTTGGCTCAATATTTCTGCCTTACTAATAGGTCTGTCCAAGCATGCTGGTAGTAATGAAGTAATATGGTAGACAAGAAAATGTAGAGGATAGATTTTTCAGCCAAACCTAAAATGAAAAAGACAATACTGTATTATCTATTAGATTTATTTCCAGAAATAATGTATGTCTGTATATAGAACACACAAATATGCATCCTCCCTAGTCTGGCAGAATGTTATTATTTATGAATATTTTAGTTAATTATTTTCTAGTGCCCCAAATGATATGTAGCACATAGTAAGATTTTAATAACTATTTGTTGAATAATTAATGAGTGAATGAAAGTTAATAGCCACATTCTTTAATCTAGCATCCAAAAGTAATGTTTACATTTATTTATTAAATGGTAAACATTTACATTTTCAGCCAATTTTAATGGAATACTTACTTTTATTTTCCAAAAAGTTTATTAGTCATAAAATATTACTGCTTCCTATATTATAATGCCTTTGATCTAAATGAAATATAGATTTTCATAAAGGAATTTTATTATGCAGAAGGACTTTGGGCTGATATTTAAAAAATCACTTTACAATTATTAAAGTCTTCGGAATCTATTGTGCATTTTTTTAGTTTCTCTTTCTTTTGTAATTTTTATAATTTTTCTGTTAATTCAGTATGTTCCGCCTTATTTTCTGGTCTCCCCCCCGCCCCCTGCCATTGCCTTGCTTTGTCTATTTCTAATTATATGAGAGGACTTACTTGAGGACTTAACTCTGATGCATCACTTGATCTTCCTGTACTACCATATCCTCATGCCTCTAACTTAGCATTTCGCACATTGTATTGCCATTTTTGTGTCCTTGTCTAGGACAGAGCTTAATGAGGGTAAATTGGTATCTTATTCCTCTCTCTCCCATGTCTCTCACATGATGGAGCATATGATCAGCTTTTTCAAAACGTAGAATAAATATATAAATGATGATAGCAAAGGGAGTATTGCTATTTATAAAATATAACTGTATTTTCAGCTCTTACCCATAGTAGTTACATTAGTATTTTTTTAAGTTTATTTTTATTTATTTTGAAAGAGAAAGATCAAGTTGGGGAGGGGTAGACAGAAAACCAAGCAGGTTCCGTGCTGTCAGGGCAGAGCTGGATGTGGGCTCAAATTCACAAACCATGAGCTCAAACTCATGACCTATGCCAAAATTGAGTTGCACACTTAACTGACTAAGTCACCCAGGAACCGCTGTATTTTTCTCACAGAAGATTATTTTGTGAAGTTGTCTGACTCTTTTTCATTATTAGAAAGACCAAAATGACATGACAAAGCAAATCAAGTTTGTGACAATGTACCTAAAGTTAAAAAATAGCGTATCTGGACTTTGGGTACAGTTTGGCGTTGGTAGTAGAGGGTCTGAGCCCTAGGGCCAGAAATCTGTATTAGACTCTTGGCTCTTCAACTTTTGCAGGGTGATCACGAACAACTTACTTAACCTTATCTCAAATTGGCTGATCATATTAACTACCTCATAGGATTTTTTGTGAGCGTGAAAGTAGTTAATATAGGCAAAGGACTTACAACAGTGACCAGCACATGGTAATTTATCCTAATAAATTACTGTTATTACTAATTTCTCTGAAGCCTAATTTGTCCTGTTGCAGGCCATATAAAAAGAACAAAAGGATAAATTGAAGGAGACAAAATTCTAAGGTAGGAGATAACCTATATATTGTAAGAAAAATATAAGAAAAATGAAAGATGAGTACATAAAAGCAACACTGATGTTCATTAGTTTCCTTGAATGGTTAAAATATCAAAAAAGCAAACTAGGAAAAGTAGGTTTTGGGTATCAAAAAAAAAGATGATTTGTTTTCCAGAGAAAATGATGCAGAGAATTTGTTTTAAAATGACTTAACTTGTGTAGGAAACTCCCTTGATAAGTATATATTTTCCAAACAGAAATGCTGAGTCTTCACTTCTTGGCTCAGCTCAAAGATACGGGTAAATATCTATGTGAATGTCAAGTTTGTGACAGTTTCCACCCAGAGCCATTGTTTCTGGCTGAATGCATTATCAGCTACGGAAAAAATTCCTTATAATTGATTTTCTTAATTTATTTATTATAATATATTTTATAAAATATTTATAAAACACATGAAATAGTTACACAGGTAACTTACATTTATGAATCAACAAGTCTTACACAAAATATAAAATATTTCACAAGCCAGGTTATCATTTAATTAAAATTGAAACTACATTACTTAACAATATTAAGGTCATATTCTTCACATAAAAATTCTATTTTAAATTATTGTTTAAATTCTAGGCCTAAAGGCACTTACCAAAATCAAGTAGAAGCTGTTAATTCACGACTCTTAAAAGTACCTCTTTAAAGGAGAAACAAATGGCATATTTTAGCTAAATGTTTATATTAACAAGCAAAAATAATATTTACATCTCCATGGAAATATTTAGAACAGATTTTAGGCATCTCATAGTCAAACTAAAGATACTAAATTCTTATTTTCTCTAATAATGTGGAAGACATCTTTAAATGTTACATGTATATCTATGAAACTAAATTATATTTAAAATATATCTGGAGATGAAGTGACTTATTCAAAATCAAAAGCTTAGTTATGTAACGTCTTCTGACTCTAAATTCTATATTACTTATACTAAATTGTCAGTTCTCTGGGTTCAATTTCTTGCTCTCTCATTTATTCTTCATGTTGAAAAAGAATGCTTCCTAAGTCACATTTTTAAAAATTAAATAAGGGAAAAATGTTAAATAGAGCTTGGACAACTTTTTAGAATTTCAGATACTTAGGTAAAATGGAAATAGTATTCTCTGTTAACCTACCGCTAAAAACTGCTGTAGGAATCAACTGAAATTTTATAAGCAAATACTTCAGAAACTTAAATCTAATGTAAATGCAATTTATCATTATAATTATTTTTGTTCATTATAGCTGTATTTGCAATATATAATTTAAAATCTACTTTCCAGCCTAGATATTTTTATTTATTTTTGTTTTAGCTCCTACTGAATAGAATTTCTTGGAATTTTCTCTATTTCATTTCCTTAGATTACTTTTACTACAAAAAATAAGTCCATTTTTTTTAAATTAAACATAAAAAGGGAGAACTTACCAGAGTAGGGGTAATTTGGTAAGCATTTATCTTATTGTGATTCCACGGTTTCATTGCTGCCTGATATTGCTGAACAGTCTTGAGATACTGGGGCCAGGTGAACTGCTGATAATATTGGTTGATTTTGTCCTAGAAAAAATATAAGTAATGATCCTAATATTTCATGTATCAGAGCATACCTGGACATAACCAAAAAACTAAAACTTGGTTTGTTTGCATAAATTCTAAATGATACTAAACAGACCTAAACCAAAGAAAGTTAAGTCATGAAAAAGTTATTTCTATATTTGCATTCATAGAATGAACTGTAGAATTGAGAAGATTCTTTGGTTAATTCAGACCCCAAGGCTGAAATACATAAAGAAGAAGGACTTGTAAGAAGGCAAGAAGATAATTTCTTAATTTGCTAAAATATGTGTCTCAGATTGTGGTTGCATTTCTGTGATCAGTAGAAAAACATGTTTCCTTACAGTCATATACATAGAATGTGTGATTAGATTTAGTAGAATCTGTGACACTGGACCAATTAATTATTAATCTGAGTGTCACTTACCATGTAGAAGTAAATGAATTCATAGAGAGCAATTTGCATAGCACCTGTCATCTATTTTATGATTAATATATATTTCCTCCTTAATGTTCTGTTTTGGAGCATCTATGTGGACCTGACTGTGGATTACTGTAGTGATTAAAATTGGAATTAAGCACAGTGGCATCTCCCTTCAGGATAATTTCCTGTTTTTACAAAATGGACAATCAGTGGGTGTTTGGAATAACCAGGGGATAAGGCTTAGGTGGATACATGCAAAGCAATGATACAATTGATACTATGGGAGAACATTTTTCTAATAGTTATGACAGAATATAAGGAAGAGTTTTATGGAAATTAGAATTTATTAAAAACATTTGTTGAGAGGAATGGAGTTCAGCCATGTTCATCCAGTCCAGTTATGTTATAAATGTTTGTATGGAAAATTTACCCAAAGTTTTAGGTACTTCTTTTCTTCTTCAGTCAGCTCAATTTTCTGTTAATAACAAAAATAAACTGTGATAAATACAAAAGAATATTATGGGATGGTATTCAGTTAATTTGGTTTGAATGAAAATTACTTACTTTGGTGAGTACTTCAGTTGACTCCTTAAGGAAAGAAAATAAGAAACAGCTTTACTTGGATAGTCCACCAGAAATTTAATTTATGTCATTATAGTAGGGAACTAGAGCTCATTATTTTAATAATTAAGGGCCAAGCCATACTTGCCAAGAAACAGAGTACTACTTTATAAGAATTTATTATGACTTAAGTGAGTTTTAATTTTCATTATCAGAGCATTCTCTGTGTCAACATAATGATCGTTGGCTGAAAATATGTTTTACTTCAAATTTTCTATTTACATTGTTCATATAGTGTCAAATTTTCATAGAGAATAGGCAGATGCAAACTAGATAGAGAGGGAGAATGAATGAGAGAGAAAAAGAGAGAAGAAAGAAAAATGATGCAGGCCTGTGGAGGTATGTGGCAAAACCTATTTGCCATTTCCAGAAAGACCACTGTTTTTTATTAGTGCCCACAGGCCCAAGCTTGAGATTGAGAGAAAAGGTAGAGCATGCTTGTGAGGGACTGAGGAAGAAGATGTTGGGCTGTGGCTCAGGCCACAAGACTCTGGGCCACAATCCATGCTTCATTTTCTCTTGAGATTTTTCCCACTATGTTCATGGACTTCGCTCTTTCTACTGCATCAGGTGTTCTTGTGCCTGTGACTTACATGATACATAACCCAATCCAGTATTCAACCCTTAAACAATATGAAAGAGAATCAGGGTAAATTGCAAGATCCTGATTTGCCATTGGCTTATTTAAAAAAATGCATATTTGCAATGAACCAACTCTGGTTCAGCTATACATCATCAAAAGTATGAGATAGAACAAAACTCTTGACTGTAGATAGTTCATTTCAAATCTCTAAAATGATTTTGAGTCTGTGTATATTTCTTATAAAGGTTTTTCTTTATCACCAATATTTCCTTATTGGATATTTTAATATGGCTCTGTTTAAAACTTAGCAATGCCTAATTTACTTAAAATAATTAACCAGTAGCAGGGAAGCACAGTATTACTCAATGAACTATTAGGTTATTTTGTTTTGTTTTGTTTTGTTTTGTTTTGTTTATTATTTTATTTTATTTTATTTTCTAAAATGTTTATTTTTGAGAGAGAGCGAGCAAGCAGGGGAGGGGCAGACAGAGAGGGAGACAGGAGACGGAGAATCCCAAGCAGGTCCTGCACCATCAACACAGAGCTCAATGTGGTGCTTGAACCCAGGAACCAGGAGATCATGACCTGAGCTGAAATCAAGTGTCTAACGTTTAACCAACTGAGTCACCCACGTGCCTCTAGGTTGTTTTATTCTGAAAGTATCATTTCCCAGAGTGGCCTGGTGGCTCAGTTGGTTGGGCATCTGACTCTTGACTTTGGGTCAAGTCATGATCTCACGGTTATTGGGTTTGAGCCCCACCTTGGGCTCTGCGCTGACACGATGGAGCCTACTTGGGACTCAGTCTCCCTCTCTCCACCCTCACCCCTTTCTCTCTCTCTCAAATAAATTTTTAAAAAAGTATCATTTCGCTCACTAGACGAGCTGCTAGAAGATTTCTTAGGAAATAAGATCATCATTATCATTATCATCATCCAAATTTGGGGACCAAGGTAATTAAATCCTTAGCAGTGTATTCTAAATATTCATGAAATTAAAGATCTTTCTCTGGGTGGCTCAGTCAGTTGGGTGTCTGACTTCGGGTCAGATCATGATCTCACGGTCTATGAGTTCGAGCCCTGTGACAAGCACTGTGCTGACAGCTCAGAGCCTGGAGCCTGCTTGGGATTCTGTCTCCCTCTCTCTCTGCCCCTCCCTCACTCACACTCTGTCTCTCTCTGTCCCTCAAAAATGAATAAATGTTAAAAAATTTAAAAAAAGATCTTTCTCATATTATAAGACTATTAGTATGACAGGTGAAAAAGGATTGCAGTACAGTTTTTAGGTAAAGAAAAAACTAGTTTTGTTTGTTTGTTTGTTTTTTAAGAAGCAGTGGAAACTGCATAAAATTTATCTCACAAGGAAGAGTCTTGTTTACATGCAAGAAAGAAGTTAGGCCATTTGAGAAACCCAACATTAAATGGTAGAAAGGAATTGTATTTTTAAATAACTTAAAAATATCACTCTATTTTATTTAAAGAAGAGCATTTTAGATAGGCCTATTATTATACTATTATTATTTTAATATTAGTTTTTTAAAAATATGAATTAAATATAGCTTTATATAGTATCAATACCTTACCATATCAACAGTCTTCTCTAAGGTTTCCTTGAAGAAATAAAAAAAGAATTAGATACTTTATTCCCACTGTATAGATTATACTTAATTTCTTGAATATATAGGCAAAAAGCCCTTCTTTAATAAAGAGGAAGAATAAAACTAAACTTGTTTTTATTGATTCTTTTAATTATGGCTGTATACCCAAGATCCAAGATCATGTAAGGTAGGGATATAGTACTTGCTAAATATATATTTCTTTTTTTAAATTTTTTAAAATGTTTATTTATTTTTGAGAGACAAATAACAGGCAGGGGAGGAACAGAGAGAGAGAGACACACACACACACAGAATCTGAAACAGGCTCCAGGCTCTGAACTGTCAGCACAGAGCCCAATGTGGGGCTCAAACTCATGAACTGTGAGATCATGACTTGAGCAGAAGTCAGACGCTTAACCAAATAAGCCACCCAGGTACCTCTATGTTTCTTAAATGAATGATAAATGACATATCTCATTAATGAACCAATAAATAAATAAATATTATCTGACTGGCATGCATAACTACATTATTTTCCTGCCTATGCAAATATTAAATAAATAATATTTATTGTATAGCCATAACAAAATAAAAAATAATTTCTTAAATATATTTAATATAAATGATTTTGATTTATTTCCTGAGATAAGCTGTCAGATTCCTTCAAAATTCCTTAAATTATACATTTAAAACTTATTTTAAAAATTATAATTTTTTTCTTTTCTTTATTGGACTTTTATTCATTCTCAGAGACAAAATAAGTAGGACATAACTAGGCTATTTCTTGGGTGACATGAAAATGACTTTAATCATTTGTAATATGCAGGAAAACATTTGGAAAATAGCATTATGTCTAGATCTGGATGAATGAAAGTCCTTATTCGAGAATTATATTTTGTATTCCTCTCATTTTATTTGCAAATTTTAAGATATCCACCAGATCTCCTGGTGTGATAGCAGTATTAATGGGTGACCTTTAAAAAAAGTAGTAGTACTAAAATTTTTGGTAAAGTGTCCTAGCACAAACATAATCTTCATGTCTTTGGATGTGTACATTTTTATTCTGCCCTCCCCAAATTTTTCATGGAGATCTTAAGTTCCAATTCTCCTATATTCTATAAATCTAAATTTATTGCTTAAGAAAACTGGAACAAAGACTGTCTAGTACAACACACATTAAGTGTATAATATCTTGCTAGTTACTGAGATATTATCTTTGTAGTAAAATGCCTTACCTCACTGGTGGAGAGCTGTTCTCTGTTCTGTATACACGTATATTAAAAAGAAAAAGACCGAGGGAGATTTTGTTATTTATTTTTCAAATGAAGAAAAGCTCCTTAATACAAACCTGTTTTATGAAAACAAAATGGAAGAGTACTTGGAACTCAGGCAAGTTACTTCATTTTCTTGCATTTTCTTACATTATTATCTTTTTGCTACATAAAGATAGTGATAATCTATCTCCCTCCCACATTAAAGAATTATTTGAGGACCCAAGAAAAATGATATATGAGCAAACATTTAGGGCATATACTAAATTTAAATGAAATTACTCATTTGTCATTATGGTTACAATTGTTATATGTTACTATATTTGGACTGTATTGTTTGCGATTTAATTTCTGGACTATAAGATTTTGTTGTTCTGTGTTTCATGTTAGAACTTGTTGGGTACTTTGTCTCTAGCTATTTTACATATCTTTATCTTCATCTCATCCTTCACCAAAAACAAAAACAAAATCAAACAAAAAAGAAAAACAATGAACCAAAAAAGCAGCACTTACCACAGTGGGAATAAAGGAGTAGGCCCTTGTCTTAATCTGATCCCATGGATTCATAACAATCTGAGGTTGATGAAGAGCTTGGAGATATTGGAGAAAGCTCAGGTTCTGATAAAATTCGTTGATTTTGTTCTAGAAAGAAGGAAAATTATCAATATTTACTCTGATATTGAATCTCCTCCATGGGTCAATGCTGGTCTCCACAGAACCAAATTACATAGATAACTTGTAAATGATGGCAAATTTACCTAACAAAAGAATAATTTAGCCACATAAAACTTGTAACTGTGTTTATATTTATAGTAAATTGGAGAATTAAAGTAATTATCTGTTTAATTAAGGTCTCCAGAACAATACCTATGTGAAAATAACAAATGCATAAGAGATGAAAAGGAAAATTTTTTGAATTAAAAGGTAAGTGTCTGTCATTTCTTTTCCATGTGTGTAAAAATTCTGGTCTTTGCAGTCAGATAGAAGTGAAGTTTAAATCCCTTGATCCTGGTCACTGGAATCCATGACCCTAATCATATTGCTTAATCTCTCTTAGCATTACTTACCATGCAGGATTATATCTGTTCAAATATATAGCAGTTTTCATAGTACCTACTATTTATAAGTATATAATATAAATAAAATAAAATGAAATATATATCATCTGTATCTATTTTTTATCATTTACCTATCTATGTCCATCTGGCTCAATAAATATTCTACTAAATACCAGAGCCTTTGATCTGACTCTAAAGGTTTTTTTTAGAGATTAAATATGAAATGACAATGGCATCTTTCCTTAAAATTTTCATTTCATAGAGATTGAAAGTAAATGGGTATATAAAATATCAATTGGTAGAATTGCCTGGGTATAATTATTGGATAAATCCACAACATTAAGAATGGTACAAAGGCAGAATGCTACTGGAGGCATTTTGAAAAAAGTATAAGAATGGCTTTTCTAGTAATTAGAGTTTCCTAAAAAGAAAAGTTTTATTTGGAGAGTCCCATTTTTAGTGTTCAAAGAAAGACTATTTCTTTAAAAAAAGTTTTAGAAGGAACGTCTATTCTGTATAGCAATATGATAATAATACTTATCATTTTTTTAGATGCATCTACTGTGTTCCAAACATTTTTAAACATAATCTATGTACATATAATCTAATATTATTCAGCAGGGTCAATATAGCTATCTTCACTTTTAGTTGAAGAAACTATAGCTTGTAGAAATTAAGTAATAATTTGAGAAATTATGATTGGAACACAAACTGCTGAACTCCAAAGCGTGTGCTCTTCCCTTGTGCCCACGGCAAACTTCTCTAGTTCATAGAGGATGGGTTACATGACATGGACATCTTTACTCTTGAGATATCTATCTATGATGCCATTGTCAAAACCTGAGTGGGCTATAATGTAATACCTCAATTACACTGGTATCTAACTTCCATCATTCAAACTTGAAACTAATTTTCTGAGGTTTATAACTCTTTCAAAATCAGTTGGATAATTGCTCAACACTTATTTTTCTTAAAACATACATCCATAAATTTGACAAGATAACATCTAGAAATTAAAGTAACAAAAATAGAAAAAAATGCCTACTATAAATTTAGGGATAAATATTTCATTGGGATACAATGAGTTACGTGAACATTTGGGAGAAGAAACAGACATAGTTAGATGGTTTACTTGAAACTGTAATTTGTACAAGAAATTTACCAGTCGCTGTAGGTAGGTCTTTTTTTCTGCAGTGGGCTTCAATTTCTGTTAGGAAAACAAAAGCACTTGCTATAAAAATACACAAAAAGAAAACACTAATAAATTATATGAATTCATTTTGTTTGAATGAAACCTGCTTACCTCTGTGAAAACTTCAGCAGATTCCTTAGGGGAAGAAAAAAAGAACTAACTTAACCACATGATTTCATCTTACAGTGGTAGTAGAGTGGTAGGGGTCAATTTATTGGAATATTTGGGGTCCATGCCACTACTACTGAGAGATATACAATTTTTATTATGAATTCAATAAATTAAAACATTCTTCATCAGAACCCTTGTTTTGTGTCAAAGTCATAGCATGTGACTGAAAGTATGTTTCATTTCAAAATGTTCATCAATTCTACATTATTCATACAATATCAAGTGCCTAGAGTGAATGTAAATGGCAAAAAAAAAAAATGAAAGTTGCAAAGTAGGCCTTGTGAGGTGTGTGGCAAAGTAAATCTTGCACATTGTTTCTAGAGAATGTACTATTATTTATAAGTGACCATTGGCTCTCCATTTGAGTTACCAACTTGCAGCTGAGAGAGAGAGAGTAAAATATGCTTCCTAGACCTAGGTAGGAAGATTTCAGGCTGGGCCTCACCCCATAAGGCTCAGGACCACATCCAGTCGTCTTATTTTCCCAGGTCCTTTTTCACGTCATGCTTTTTGCTTGCCTATTTCTACCATATAAGTTATTTCTGAAACCGATGACTTACACATCTCAATGCCTTCCCTTATTCACCCCTTTTAGACAAGAGGTTCTCAAATTTTGAAGTATATCAGAACAATCCCTGGGTGATTCTGATGCTGCTAGTTGAGAAGTAACACTTTGAGAACCACTGCACTAAGCAATATTGAGAGGTTTTTCAAAATAAAACTATGTTGAAGGCAAATGCTAGGTTCTTGATTTGACAAGAGCTTGATTTAAAATGCACTTTTCTCTGGAGTCAGATATCTGATGACTCTATGAAAAAGCGCCAATGTACACTGAGGTGCAGATAGTCACTTTCAATCCATTTGGGTAAGTGATTTCTCCATTGTTTACCCTATTTGTGACTTTAACAAGTTGATACACACTTTGCTGGAAATCTGGTATTTCTTGATCAACTTGTTATTTGATGTTAAAAGAAAAGGTCTCTTACTTCACTAGATGACCTGCTAGGATATTCCTTGAAAGATAACAATAAATATGAAAATCTGGCCACTATAGGAAATTCTCAGGATTATTCTTGAATATTAGTAGTTATTGGGGATATTTCTCATATTACCTACGTGATCATTGATATGATAAGTTAAAAGGATTGACATAATAGCAATAAAATCAGGTTCTTGGCTGCTCATTAATCACCTTTGGAAAATAAGTGGAAGAGATAAAAATGATCTTGTAATTAAATGGAAATTTCTCAAAAGAATATGCACCAATTTAGGTGGACACTACTAAGGTGAGCAAAGAAAAATTGTTATTTTCAAGCAATTTATATATCTCTTTCCAGTTTATTAAAAGAGAATACTTACAGATATTCCCATATCCCATTAATATTCTAATATTACATATTGGTAATATGAATCAAAAATTGTCCAAATAAATAGAAATTTCTCACCAATTCATTTATGTTTCTTGTGATTTCCTTGAAAAGAGAAGAAAAAGAATTATATCTTTTATCTCCACAGCATTGTTTATAAACATTTTCTCCTGATTATAAAGGGAAAAATTCCTCTTCCATAAAAAGAAGTGTTCAAATAAATTCATTTTCATTGTATGAGTTTTGCATGAATTATATTAGAATTTCCCATTTGGTGATAAATATACAATCAACAGTATTTATTGTCATATTTATTGTATGTATTGCATCTCCAGAGACTGTTATATTTATTATTGTATCCTTAGAGACTAAAATAGTATTTGAGACATAGCTCTTGTTCAATAAATTTGGTCAAAAGAATAATTGAACACACAAGATTAATTTAGGCATTCCATGGATAAACTTCTTTTTCCATTTTAGTGTCACTATTTTTTTCTGTATTATAAAAAATATATCATTAGGCCAACTAACATATGTTTTGGAATTAAATATATATTGCTTCTATGATAAATTGAATTAAGTTTAAATGAGTCAATTTCAAGAAAATATAACAATAGGAAATAGCTTTTAAAAAAGAAAATTTAGGGGTGCCTGGATGGCTCAGTTGGTTGAGTGTCTGACTTCAGCTCAGGGCATGATCTCATGGTTTCTGGGTTCTAGCCCTGCATCAGGCTCTCTGCTGTCAGTGCAGAACCCACGTTAAATCCTCGTTCCCTCTTTCCCTGCCCGTCCCCTGCTTGCGCACACTCTCTCTCAATAAATAAATACATAAACCTTAAAAAAAGAGAAAATAGTTTAAAAAATTAAAAAAAGAAAAAAGCAAATGTTACGTTGAAGCTTTTAGAAATGAAAACCATTAAAAGATAAGTCCTCCATTCCTCACAGAATGTGGAAATCAGTATTAGCTGATTCATGCAAAAATATATTTTTCCAATTGAATTATTCATAGAATTAGGGTAAGAGGGTGAAATTTTAGTGTTATTCCTTAAAAAAATCTTGGTTTTCAAATTTTATTCACTTGGAATATGTTTTCCAAATCCAAGTTAATGTCAATGTTTTTTTCAAAGTAATATAATATATTTTTTTAATTTTTTAATGTTTTTTTAAATTTACTTTTGAGAGAGAGAAAGACAGCATGAGCAGGGGAGGGTCAAAGAGAGAGGGAGACACAGAATCCGAAGACAGCTCCAGGTTCTGAGCTAGCTGTCAGCACAGAGCCCGACACGGGGCTCAAACCCATGAACTGTGAGATCATGACCTGAGCAGAAGTCAGACACTTAACCGACTGAGCCACCCAGGCGCCCATCAAAGTAATATAATATTTTTACTTCACATTGTCCTACAGATGTGAAATCAATATATACTTCACAGGATGTGGGACAAAAGAAAAAAATACCAAGAAAGATACAGCATTTACTGAAATGAAGTATAATATTCTTGGTCATAACATGATAGGAAAGAAAAGTCAACTTTGTGAACAAAAGTGTACAGAATTAGGGAAGAAAGGTAAAGATGATGGACCATTAAAAAGAAACTCAAAGATATTCTGCTTTAACAATGTGTCTTGCAGGTTCTGGCTCACAAATGTTTTCCTACTTTCCCTTCCATGTTAGTCCACAGCATTTTGGTAAAGCAATGGAAACCTCACCATTTTTACAATTATCATTAAAAATAATACTCATTTCGGGTAAATGAGAAAATGACCCATGTTTGATAGAAAAAATATATCAATCAAGGGTTAATAGATTAAAAAATTAAACTTTACCTTACTGGGATGAATGAATACATTCTTATCCTACTTAAATTTCTATAGAACAAATACTTTCTTTTATAGTTTTGATTAAAGAAAAAAGTAAAATTATATGTAATGTAAGAAGTTAGGACTTACTTCTTGGGAGATGCTGATAGATTCCTTAGAAAAAGAAAAACAATATAACTTACTTACCTAGATTATACTCATACTAGCAATAAATTGTCAATCTATAACCATTATCCATTAGGTAGATAACATTTAGTTTCTGCCTGAGTTAAAGAACAAAGTTGATCAAAGTTTCACTCACTCTATGTAATTAACTTACTATATTTCAGATAATGAACTTATTCCACACTATTCTGAGTAATGAATAGCTGAATCAAAAGCTTTCTTAAACATCCTCCACAGAGAAGAAAGAGATTTTCTATTTCCACTGTGCAATTTCCAATTGCCTTTTATATTCATTAGTACCTTTTTTCTTAGGTATTTTTTAAAAAGACAAAATATATCATGGGAGACAAGAAAATCCTTCAGTAACATTGAAAATGTCTTTGGATATGTGTTATGCACCCATGGATAGAAAGTCATTTGGAAATTAACATTTAATACAGATGCAGAAAACCATGAGTCCTTATTGCAGAAACATAAAATGGATTCACAAAATATACAATGTTAATATTGAGACAAGTTAGGGAAAAAAACCAGAAATTTAATCTTGGTAATTAAGATTTATAGAGCTTTGGTCTTGGTCTTTATTCCTCTCTATTTTTTATGGTTGCATTTCCAATTTTTTTCTGTTGCTATTCTAGTCTCATTGGTAAAAAAAAAAAAATACTATTGTAAAGACTTACTAGTTCAGTGCATTTATGTTTTCACTAGGTGAAAGGATTTTATGTTTTATGAAAGTGTCTTACCTCACTGGACAAGTGATGTTCCATCTTTTGTATAAAACAAAACAAAAACAAAAACACACAAGTTTCAGTTTTATCAGTTATTTTAAAATGCAAATTCATCTTGTTTCTGTTGCTTTGGGGATATGGAGCTTTTAGAAATCCATTTCTGTTAAGGGTTTAGTGGGATGTTTCCCACAATATTAATAGACAAATCATTTTATACATCAAATAAATCCTTGTTATGACTTAAGATATTTCTTACTTTTAGGAAGTGATTGGGTTCTTGGTTTTTAAGTATTAATCCTGTCACAGGATTAATATAACTGTAGGTGTGCTACAGAATCTTAAAATGTTATAATACCATGATATTATATATTATTTAGTTTATGTTGATTTCTAGATTTAATTAATCTTAAAGGAAAGATTGAGGACAATTACTGATTTAGAAAGAAAGGGAGAACTGTGGTTAAAACTAGTAGATTATAAGCAGAAGAAATAATCAAACTTGTAAGATTGCTCACTGAAGTGTTATTATGATTATTTTTTTTCTATTTACCTAAATAGAATTCTTACTCTAGTTTTGCTCCTGAATTGGCTCTGAATTTGAGATTTATATGTGAGATAAGAAACAGAGGACTCAGAGAATTCTGATCACTTTAAGATATGGTACAGTTGTGGGGAGGAAGATATTGGAGATAGAATAAGGATTGACAGTGGGGGCAGAAGGGAAAGGAAAAAATCAGTTAGTTCTAAGAAATTTAGTAGATTATATGTGTGTGTTTTCAAAGCATTTCATTCACATGACATATGTAATCCACCGTATCATTCTGTGATATATTTACCATATTCTTACTGGAAGAATATGATGCCTTGAGAAGTTTTGGGATTATTTTGCAGTAAGTTATTTGGCAGTGATTTTCAAAGTTAACCACTCTTCAACACATCAATGCTTCCTGTCTAAACGGATTCTGAGCTACTGTAACCAAGAATACTGAAATTCTGACCCTTGCTTGAGAGATGGTTTTGGAGTCTACATTTTATCTGTGGCTTTCCTGCCCTTTTCAAATTATCTTTGTTTTATCTCAATATATTTCTTACTTTTAGGAAGTGGTTCTTGGAGTAAAAAAGTGTCCCCGGTACATTGAAGCAGATATGGAGGAAATGTATGCCTTTTAACCTATAGCTAACGTCTCCTCCATCCTACAAGAATACTTTATAAAAAGTGTTTTTGTTCACCTTGATACCTTGTGTAAGGCAAGGCCAATCTTATCTTTGATTATGGGTTTTAGAGGTCACACCTTGCCTCTATTTCTTGCTGCCTACCCCTGCCATCATCTGCGTAAAAGATTCACTCTTCTTATATTTAAATAAGAATAGATAATCATAAATATGTCATTATACTCACATGCTTTGCAAGAGCAGTAGCCAAAAGGCAGGTAAAAATGAAGAACTTCATGTTTACTTAGCCCTGTAAAATAGGTATATAGCAAATTAATAACAGTTTTATTCTCCTGAAAAATCACACATTTTCTCAACAATTGTACATTAATCTTTGTTCCAGGCAATTAGGAAGGTCAATGAAATTTTGATAAAAGCAGATTCACTTGAGAAACATATGATTATGACTATGACAAGTTCTTTGTAAGGAGAAATTTTATTAACAGAATATAATGTAAAATCTTGGTTTCTAAAACGTGGAAGTTCCTTTTGGGTATAGCAAGTTAGTAGGGTTTTTTTTTTTCCCTGTATGTAATTGGTTAATTAGTTTACTAATTTACTCATTCAATGACTAGTTGCTACAACATATCAGGTTCTATACCAGACATGAAGATACAGTGATGAAAAAGTAAGCACACTCTATCAGGCCATTTATTTATAACTCTTCTTCAATCTTGTACACAAGGACTATCAGAAATGCAAAATAGAAGAGACATCCATTTTAAAACAGCTATCAGGTGAATCAAAACATGCAATCTGGCTCATTCACGAGAAGTAGCAGGTGGAAATAATACTGTGTTGGGTGCAAGGAGGTCTGGGTGCTGCTCAGCCTGAGACAGGCTGCAGAAGCTTGAATAAATCATTAAACATCACTGCACCTCATTTCATATATGTAGCAAATGAGAGACTACTAATAAGACTGGTTTCTATAATTTCTTCCAGCTCAGTCTCTAATACCATGACTATGTATTAGTCCACAAGGTTTGCTGACTATATATCAACTTCACTTTCCTATTTGTTACACAAAGAACGGAAAAGGGAAATAGTTATTCTAATGCATTTTTGATATATAACAGTGCCTTACTGTCTAGAGATTGACACATATTAAATTAATTATTTTTAAGGAGTTAGATTTTGTTTTACTCAAATAATATTAAATTTGCTGGTAATCTTTACCTATGCACTTCTGGGGAATATGTAGATATAGGCATTACTCTGTCTTAGGATTTACATTGGCTAAATTTCTTATTAATTTCTCATTTTTACTAAAAATCTCATATATTTTTGTTTGCTTTTACAGGATGATACATAGGATACTCATTTTAGAAGTATTTCATAATGATAATGATTTAAAATATTATATTTAAATATTTTTTGCCTCTTAAAATATGAGATAAATTTATTTTATAGCAGCTTAGTTCAATTTTACTTAGACATATTTGGTTATTCAGGGATAAAAGAAATTGGAACATAGATGCTGAGAGTTAAGGTAATGTTTTTAGCATGTTGATAAATGAGAAACATAGAAATCGTTGCACTTACTGAACACCTGCTGTATGCCAGACATTGTGGTAGGTTACATTATAAATATTATTTCTGGCCTCCAGAGTAACCTAGGTTACTGTGTCTGATAACAGATGAAAGAAGTGATCCAGGAGTCCACATCTTAGATATATAGTACCCTGGATTTCCAAAAACCTCATTTTGATGACCTCACTCTTGAAATAAGACTTTGACACTTCATAATAAGATAGAGTAGTATAATAAACATTTTATGGTGTCTCTACATTAATTGTATCCAGAAGCACTAAAAAGTAGCTAAATCAGTTGCTTATGTTCTAAAACAATTTCTCAAAGGACCTTAAAGTACACTGACAGTTTCTTCAAAAATATTTTTTAATGTTATTAGATTTTATAGTATTGTAATGCATGTAGAATAACAAAAAAGATAAGTAAAAAATATTACCTTGCTTCTTAAATGGAAGACACAAATCCAGGCAGTGGGAGATCTGGAATGGGTTATCACTCACTATTTAAACCTAGTTCTTCCATGATATGGTAATTCTGTGGTTTAAAATACCCAAAAAGGATTTGAATTCTGAGAAGTCATGATGATTAGAGGTAGCTTCTCCATCCAATATTTGTACCACATATTCCAAGGAGTGCTTCCACTTAGCTTGATTTAGAACATGATAACAGGAAATGAGGATGTTATAATGAGTAGTGATTATCTGTATTCCGTGTTTGTGCAGCTTACCTCCACCATGTACCAGCTGAGTGGTTCACGATAAGTATTTATTTTTTTCCTAGAGGCACATTAGTGTCTCTTTTTGTCTAAAACATCTTGAACAAATATCTAAAGCGACTTTTGTATATGTTAATCAAAATTTCATTAACATAAAAAATTATATTCCTCATATTTATTGCTTACCATTTGCCACCACTAAACATATGGTTATCGTATGCAAGTCCATGTGATATAATGGGAAACTCAGCTGTCCTACGAAGTAGCAGTAACTTTCATAAGGATTTACATTCTTTTTTTAAAAGTTTTTTTATTATTGAGACAGAGAGAAACACAGCATGAGTGGGGGAGGGGCAGAGAGAGAGGGAGACACAGAATCCGAAGCAGGCTCCAGGCTCTGAGCTGTCACCACAGAGCCCAAGGTGGGGCTCGAACTCACGAACTGTGAGGTCATGACCTGAGCCGAAGTCGGATGCTCAACGACTGAGCCACCCAGGCGCCCCAAGGATTTACATTCTTAACTTCTCTCAGTAGTTTCTGAATATATAAAATATTAATAGTCATGATGAATCCATTTATAAGTTGTAACAATTAGCAACAATTTATGCAAAGTGAATTGGTATCTACATGGCACCTACTTTTTCAGAAGTCACAAAATGAAGTGGCAGTAGTAACCAAGCAGGTTACATGAGTAGTGAAGGTAGGTCCAGGTTTAAGAAAAATAAAGTATTGAAGGGACTGTAACCTTCCTGAAAGTGCAAGCCTGGCCTGAAGGGAAAAGCCAATACTCAGCTCCAGTCAATTTTGACATGTAATATACATGCTCTGTTATTGCCACATCTTCCTTTTTTTTTTTAAGATAAGCCAAGTGTTTCATTACTTATTCAGAATTTTCTGTATATTGACTGTAATGAATTAAAATTCTTTAAAAATATTGTGTCTGCTGATGGAACCAAAGCACAGCTGGATCTTGCCCAAGTGCTGCCAATTTGAGATTTTTGGAGTAAGTGCTAATTCCTAGGCTCATGTAATTATTAAAAATGGAATCATTTTGGAAAACCAAGTCTTCTGATTTGCTGAAGCGTTGAAGTTTCAGCATCAAGATGTTAAAATTCCTAATAATTTTGTGTGGAAATCTTTGTAAACTTTACCACACATGTGATTACACTCTCAACACTAGGGAAGACCAATTGTTAATACATGGTATTAACCATGTATAGCTTTTCCCCCATAGGATTATGTTTCATGGAACTGCCATTTTTTTCATCTGTTTCATATTTTTATGACTCTTTTGCTGCTCCCTATCAATCATCTTGGTTTTTTTTTAATGAAATCGTTTAAATAACTGTGTCCTCTGGAGCAGAAGAAATCAGAGTTTTTCTTGTTGCATATCTGCCACTTTAGTTGGTCCAACCATTGGTTGATATTTAGTAAACACTTTCATTTCACTTAACAACGAGGACTACTTGTCTTTAACAGCAACAGCTTCTGCTCTTACCTACTGCATTCAATTTTTGAGAGCATAGAACCAGACAACCATGCTTGTTGATTTCTGTGACTCTCCAGTAATTGTTCTATGGGTTCCTTCTCTATAAGATAGGAGTCCATCTGCTCCTCTCCCAACCCCTAGAACTTACCTATAGGTTTATACCTTTCTTCTCTTACAGTTTTATTTGCTTCATTTATACTTGCTCCTTTGCTTAGGCTATAGTATCCTCAATTCTTCAGTCATAGGCCTCATCTCATCATTCTGTGCCACCCACACTGGCTACATTATGTGTTTCTCCTTTTGCTCATTACCAAATTTTGGGGGGACTTCATACTTGTAGCTTCTTCCTTCTAACCTTTTCAATCCATTGCTTCTGCACTAGTTTATCTTCCATTGGTTAGATAATTGTAATGAATTTCCTCATATGTCCTCCATTTTCTTGTTATCTCTAAAATGCACTTCCCATACCTTCCTCACAAATATTTTCTTTTTAAAGTGTATGCAATAGATTATGTTACTGAACCAAAACATTTGTATGGTTTCTTATACTGTCTATGGTAAAGTTCAAGTTAACAGAGAATTCAAGGTCAATCAGAATCTTCCCAGGAGACATTTCTGGCCCTACTTCTTGACATTTCTTACCTTTATCATAATCTTTCCAGAGCACACTATGGATGTGTGTTAGAGCACACTATGACTGGGAGTGTCCTCTTATCCCATTCTCTGCCTTGTAAATGCAAATGAAATTTGAACCATCTCTGAAAAGATCTCCCAAATCTTTGATGTACTTGAATTTTTCATATATGCTATCAACAAAATATTTGGACAGATGCCGAAGTTGAAAACGTAGTTAAGATTCTCTACTTGGTTCAGTGAATAATTCCTGGCACTTAGTATGTGCCAGGCGTTATCCTAAGCATCTGGAAGAAATCTATGAACAAAAGAAAACATGGTTTTCATGAAGTTTATATTTTAACTGGTTAAGATATTAACACATGATAAATAATAAATCATTGGTTTAATCACTGGATGTTATGGGAAAACTGAATTGAAGATAGAGGATAGGAAATAGTGGTAGGGATGAGGTGTTCACTATCTAATAAGATGGCCAGGAAAAGCCTTCCTGAGCAGAAGACTAAAAACTTGAAGGAAATAAGAAAGTAAACCTTGCAGATATTTCAGAAGGAACTCATCTGCAAAGGCTCTGGCATATGAGTATGCCTGGCAAGTTTCAGAAATATTGAATAGACCAGTGTGGTTGGAAAATAGTGAAGTTGGTGGAAACAAAGAGAAGAAATGAGGTCAATGATACAGGGGTCTTGAGTATTGCCAGGACTTCAAGAAAACAATTACACTGAATGGAAACGGATGCCCAAGCAGAAGATAACTTGGGAAAAAACAGACTGAAGGGTTTAAGAGAAGAGAGATGGCCAGTTTGGAGGTTGCAATAACAATCCAGACACATGATTATGGCGGCAGTGGGGATGGTGAGAAATTGTCACATTTTAAAAACACTTTGAAGTTAGAGCAAATGGAATCTAAAAGATTAGAAGTAAGGCATGAAAGTAAGAAAAAGTTCAATAATTACTCCAGATTTTTGGCTTGATCACCTGGAATAATCTAGTTACCATTTACTGAGATGGAAAGGGTAAGAGAGGAGCTGGTTTGTGGAGAAAACATCAGGAGCTTAGTTTTCTAAAAAGTTAAGTTTCAGGTGCCAATTATAAATTTAATTAGAATATAGAGTAAACAGCGTACAATTACAGTTAATTACCTAATGGAATTGATGAAAATACTAACGGATACACTGAATACAAAGCCTTTCTCAGTGTCAACTATCAAGGTCTCAGCCTTTGATGATGCTACTGATGTACAGCTATTAGAAGAATGGAAAGAAAAGGAAACTCTTACCATTAGTTAGAAATAAAAGCTTTGGAATAAATAAGTTCAGTAGGATATAAATAAACTGAGAGAAAGGAGATTCTATAGTATAGGAAGTCCTGTATTATTTCACTGGGCATGTATATGTACTCGGTGTCATATGTTTAATACTTTACAGTGATTCTATCTATAGTTCATCAAGACAGTTACATACAGAATGTCCCTAGGTATAAGAATCAGGTGGTCCAGAAAGAAAATAATGTGCGGAGGAGTTTGTGCAAAGTCGAGGGACTTAAGAGGTAGGTCATGAGCAAACAAGTTCAAAGGCCGACAGTCCTTTGAGAATGGAAGCAAAACTCAAACAAAGGTTAATAAGAGCTAGGAATAATTCAAGAAAAGCCAATTATCATTTAAAATGTCATAAATTGATTAGTGACTAAAATTAGTGAATATCATTAAAAATGCCAGTAATTCATAAGTGAATATGGATGCATTGGAAATAATTTGGAAACTTTCAATAGTTTCTAAGTCTGAGAGGAAGCGGTTCTTTTTCTGGTAGAAAAAGAACATTAAATTAATGTGAGAAATATATATAACTACTTCTATTTCTATAAAGGTTTAATTCAATATATTTTTGTATGTTTTGAGAAATCTATTAATACAATCTTATGCAAGTTCCAAAAAATACTTTTAAACTAAACATCTACTCTCCATTGTAATAGCAATGTGCATGTGTAGTACAAATATAAAGTAATGCCAGGGAAGGAGACAAATTTCAGAATCATTTTTACAGCTGAGGAGCTTGGCTGAAAATGGAATTGAGTGGGGAAAACAACACTTCAGTTGTATTGATAATAAATCTCTCTTTTCTTTAACTAAGAGTTTTTTTATAAGTTAAGGTATATTTTGTGTTCAGTGAAATACACAAATTTTAAGGTGTTGGAAGGCTGAACAGACATGAAAATGAGAGAGACTATGGAGGATCCTGGGGGCTCAGTCAGTTCAGTGTCCAACTCGATTTGGGCTCAGATCACGATCTCATGGTTCCTGAGATGGAGGCTTGAGTGGGCTCTGCACTGACAGTGGGGAGCCTACTTGGGATTCTCTCTCTCCCTCTCTCTTGGTCTCCTCCCCACTCGCATGCGCACATGAGCATTGGCATGCACGCTCTCAAAATAAATAAATAAACAAACAAACAAACATTTTTAAAAAATGAGAGAGACTGTAGTGTGGGAGAAGAGCCAAAAGTTTGAGTGAGTGCGACAGAAAGACTGGCAGGAGCTGAGGTAAAGTCCCACAGGAGCTAAGAGTTTATATCTCATTTTTGGGGCAGGGGGCAGTATGAAAAACTTTAAGCTGACATGTGACATGGGGAAAATTGCATTTTAAATTAATCATCATGGTATCAATATAGAAAAGGACCGAAGGGCAGGCAAAACAGCAGGCAGGGTAACCATGTAAGAGGGTGTGAACAGATTGACATGTAATTACGAGGGCTCATTTGTAGAAAAGGCACGAAGGGTAATGATGAAGAAACAAACTGAAGAAGGGGCACCTGGGTGGCTCAGTCGGTTAAGCAGTCGGACTTCAGCTCAGGTCGTGATCTCATGGTCAGTGAGTTCCAGCCCCATATCGGGTTCTGTACTGACAGCTCAGAGCCTGGACCTTGCTTCGGATTCTGTGTCTCCCTCTTTTTCTGCTCCTCCCCGTCTGGCTTTCTGTCTCTCAAGAATCAATAAATGTTAAAAAAAAGTTTTTTTTTAAAAGAAACAGATTGAAGAAATGTTTAAAGGAAGCAGTGGCAGACTGCTAAATAACCAATCAAACATTGCACAACACTTTCTCTTCTACTATGAGAAATTGAATTGGGGAAAATTATTAACTTCTTTCTACTAGTTTCTTAAAAAGAAAATAAAAGCTTAAGCTGGCACCCTTTGCCGTAGTTCCCTAGCACAATTGTAAGCAAGGGAATTTAGAGCCAGTACAGTTAGAAATGAACCACATCTGAACTGGACACATAAAAATTAAAAGTTAACATGAGGACTATTTTATCAATACAAAACTTACAAAACTTTCGTATTTCATCTAGTTGAAAAGTGTAAGAGAATAATAAATGGATTTCTCCTGAATTTGTGTCAACAATGATAAAATATTGTGAAATTATATTGCACCTGAAAATGGAAATATTACATTTCTGCTAATGGCTTTTTTCCATTTTTAAGAGGTATTTATGTAGAGAAAGGTGTACCATTCATAAGTATACAGAGGGTAAACTTTCTATACATTTACCTGTATAACCTCCACTTAGGTCAAGATACAGAACATTTCAAGCACCGCAGATGCTCACCCCTAACCCCTGTCAATAATCCATCCAAAAGGTGACTACTGTCATAACTTCTAAATCATATTTAGTTGCACCTGATTTTGAACTTCATATAAATGGCATTATATAGTATATATCCTTTTGTATTTGGTTTCTTTCACTCATGTCTGGGAGAGTCATCCATATTATTGCACGCAGTGATAGTTGGTTTATTTCCATTGCTGAGTAATAATCCATTGTATGAGTAAACTATAAATCATCTATTTTTCTGCTGATAGACATTTGGGTTGCTCACATTTGTTTTTGCCTTTTATGAATAGCACTGCTATGAACTTTCTCGAGCCTGTCTCTTGATGGGTGCTAGTATGTATTTCTTTTTGGCTATTAGAAAATTTTAATCATCAAACCTGTGATAAAGTGATAATGACTTATGCATTATTTTATTTAGTTCTTATCTGACAGTTTTAATTATTTATTTATATTAAGAACATTGGATGTTATTCAAAATATAAAATATTAAGAATATCTTAATGAAGTTTTCCAACATGCAAACACTGTTCAGGGTTTTCGACAAGGTAATGATGTAAGAAAAAAATGCAAACATACTGCTACTTTTCTTTGATATTATATTTAAATTAGAATAAGCAAGCAACCTGGAAAAAGTGTTTTTTTCCTGCCAAAAAATCTTATTTGTTGGCTTTGGGAAAACATTTTCAAGGATAAAATTTTAAACATTTAAGTAAGTAATTTTCTTCTTTTTAAGCAATTAAGATGTTAAATATAGTGGCTGAATAAAACAAGAATGTATAGTTAGTGTATGTTATTAGTTTTGCAAAGTAAAGGAAAGTTTTTAATGATGAAAGTAAAAATATAAAAAGGAGGCAAAACTTAGATATGAAAATAAGTTAACTTAGAAAATGTCATGTCAAACTTTAAAACAATAGTTAATTTTGGGCCGCCTGGGTGGCTCAATTGGTTAAGTGTCCAACTTTGGTTTCAGGTCATGATCTCACAGTTCATGGGTCCGAGCCTTGCATGGGGCTCTGTGCTGACAGCTCAGAGTTGAGTTCTGTGTCTCCCTCTCTCTCTGCCTCTCTTTCGTTCATGCTTTGTCTCTCTCCCTCCCTTAAAAATAAATAAACATTAGAAAATATTTAAAGAAAGAAATGAATTGAAATGCTACCTGTGTGGCTATAAAATATCATCTTTTATATTTTAAAAATCTTATGTGCAAGATGGACATCCATGTATCAGAAGGAAAATCCACAATTTGGTTAACTCTATCTGTTTTCTCATAAATGGAGATAAATATCAAAGTAAAATTAGAGCCTTACTACTTATTTTGACTATTTAAATTAATATTTGACTATTGACTATACTTATTTTGACTTATTAAAGTTAATATTTATTTTTTATTATTTCATTTCCTCTCAACATTTTATAGCAATAAAATACATATAGCTCCTGCCAAAATCCAATGTCCCACTAGGTTTGATCTGATAAATTTGTCTTCAACAAAATGTCTGCCTTGAGATCAGAACTTTAGTTATATCTTACTTAAGAAGTTGAACCCTACCGCATGAAATTTAATCTAAAGATTCATGTCCTTTAAGTGAGGCTGGTGACAAGTTTACCTGTAATAGAAAAATAACTTTTTTCACTGCCTCTCCAAGCAAATTCATTTACTTAATTTTATTCGTTTTGGTTGGATGATTAAGTGTATTGAAAACAATCGTATTGTTACTTTTGTTTTGGTTAAATATGCTAGACTCAATAATATGTTTTTTGTCTATTGGAACTCAAAATTAAACTTGAGGTTTGATTTTTTTTAAATGTTTATTTATTTATTATTTATTTTTGAAAGAGAGAGAGAGAGAAAGCGTGTGTGCACTCGTACAAGTGGGGGAGGGGCAGAGAGAGAGAGAGAGAGAGAGAGAGAGAGAGAGAGACACAGAATCTAAAGTAGACTCCAGGCTCTGAGGTATCAGCACAGAGCCCTGATGGAGGGCCCCAACTCACGAATGGTGAGATCATGACCTGAGCGGAAGTTGGAAGCTCACCCAACTGAGCCACCCAGGTGCCCCTTGAAGTTTGATTTTGTATGTTTTAAGGAAATATTGCCAGAGCATATTAAAAGAGCCCCACTGGATATTCTCTCCCTTAGCTCCCTTTCAGTGAATATAAAGGAAAAGGTATATATTTGAAGGAGGCAACTAGATAATTTATATCAATAATTTTCACAAGAGGTTCCTAAACATTGTAAATGTATATAGGCCTTTTTTCAATGAACATCTTATTACACCCTTCATAACTATTCATAACTCTTCATAAATACTTTTTTAATAACATATACCCTGCACTAGTTATTTTGAAATAAATTATGGTATATTTGACTACATTTCTTTTTCCCCCTTTCTTTTTCTTTCCTTCTATCTTTATTTCCATTCTTGTTTTATTCACTTAGTCCTCTAAACAACTGTTACTAAGCACTATTAAAAGCACTGGCAATATATGAGTTAATGTGACCCTTTGGAAAGAGAGTAACATAAAAATGAAGAGACTATATATATAAGACATTTGGAAATTGAAGCTTCCAAGTAGCTACTGTCACTTAAATGAAGAAGTTTAAAAACTAATTTTAAATGTAACTGGATCCTTATTTTAGCTTGTAACATTGAAATATATAGGTCTTATTGATCCTTTTTAATTCAACTCTATGAGAAGTGTGCAGATTATGCTTAACAGAGATAAGAACAGATGGGAGATACAAAAGTAGCACTTTATATTATCTATAATCTCATACTCATGAACAGGACAGGGTTTTAGAAGACTGATGAGCAAGGGCATGCCCTACAACTTTGCAAGAAAGGGGAAAATAAAGCATTTTTATCTCCGTTATTCAGTTCCATGTCCTTGAAAATGAAAGGGTGTTTCATTTGGAAGACAATAATGAAGAGTCAATGCAATTTCATAAGGTTGGTGTTCCAAGGATGCAGCACACACTGAGGTTTTATCCTACATTTTCCATTTTAATTTAACTACTTCAATTAGTTAAATTAGAAGTCTTTTACCGTCAACCTATCCAAATGAGAAAAGTTAGTCTGGTGAGTCCCAGGGAAGAGCTCAAATCCTAAAAGCCTATTTACTTATCTGCAAAAGGAACTACATTAAATAATGTATTCGTGTTTCATATTAATATGATGAAAAAAATAGAGACCTGACAAATTTGGAACAAAATGTGAATTCACTTGGATTGCTTCCATATATTGGTTATTGTAAATAATGCTGCAATAAACAGGGGTGCATATATCTTTTCAAATTAGTGTTTTTTGCTTTATTTGGGTAAATAATAGTGGAATTGCTGGATCATATGATATTTCTATTTTTAATTTTTTTTAAGAAACTCTATACTGTTTTCCACAGTGGCTGCACCAATATACACATTCCCACCAACAGTACAGGAGGGTTCTTTTTCTCTGTATCCTCGCCAAAACTTGCTATTTCTTGTCTTTTTGATTCTAGCCATTCTGACGGGGTAATGCAATAGCTCACTATGTTTTGGTTTGTATCTCTATGATGATTAGTGATGTTGAGCATCTTTTTTGTGTCTTGTCTCATTTCTATCTTCTTTAGAAAAATGTCCATTCAGTTCCTCTGCCTATTTTTAAATGGATTATTTGTGTTTTTTATAGTGAGTTTTAAATTCCTTATATATTTTGGTTACAATTCCCCTATCAGGTATATCTGCTCGCTTCATCTGGAGTGATATTGTGGGCTCTCCTGTGGGCAGACAGGAACTGTGACTGCAGACTTGAGAATTTGGGTGAAAGTTATTGGGAGTAGACACGTGGGAGCAGGAACAAATCACAGAGCTGTTACAGTGAGGACTAACCCGTGCTGAGGAACCGCTGTAGTTGGGCCTATAAACTGAAGCTTCTAAGGCACAGGGTCTATGAGGCCCACTGAGATAGGGGGCCCTGTGAGTTTACAAAGTTACTCCAGTGCCGTCCACATGGCCTTTGTTAGTTGCTAGACGACTGGTTATTCTGGTACTTGTGACCCGGTCTCTAAATATGAGGAATGGAAATAAGAAGACCACACAGACAAAAATGTAACTGAAATTTTCATGTTTTGTCAAGAGATATGGGGTTCTGTGTCTCAGCCATCGTGCTGCAGAGACTTCAGTTAATCATCAATTCAGTGAAAATGATACCACAATCTGGATCTAGCATATCCAACATGAACAATAAGGAGGAGTACAAACAACACAGACAATGTTACACACAATCTTCTTTTGGCTCAGGAGTGTTGCCTTTTCAAGAAGCAAACATATTAATATAAGAAGTGATATGATAGAGAAGGAAACTCTATATAAATGACTTTTTTAGTCAAACCTATCAATAAAAAGAACATACAGGATTAGTTATAAAATTTATATTCCAGAATGTACATACGTGATATGGATGTGCTGTATGTGGACATATATGTGTGCTGAATACATACAGCATGCCAACATACATTCCGGCCTCACAGAAATAGAATTGTTTATATATATTCCTAAATAATATTTCTTAGTGCCAGCTATTTATTTTAATTATTCTTATCTCCAATTTCCAGATGAAGAAAGTGGTCCAGGGATCATAAACAAAGTAGCTGCTGGATTTCTAGAAGCATTTTAAAACATTACAAACCTAGGATAGGTTATCTCAGAACTATCCAAACATTGTTCTTTCATGATATGGTAATTCTGTGGTTCAAAATACTTAAAAAGTCAGTTGAATTCTAAGAAGTCACTATGATTAGAAATTGTTTTTTTTTCCACATTATTTCCCCACAGATTCCAAGGAGTGCTTTAATACAGTTTTATTTAGAACATAACAGGAAATGAGGATGTTGTCATATATAATGGTTACCTGTATTTTGTGTGTAGGTTCTTCTGCTATAAACTAGTTTTTTGACTCAAGAAAAGTTTCTTTGCATTTTTTCTTCTTTTTGTCCTGGTGTCTCCTTTCCTGTAAAACAGTATGGTGTGTTGGATAAAAATAGTTCTCTAATGCTTTTCTAGTTGAGTAAATATCTGGAACAAATTCTTAGTTTTCTTTTTATCTCTGGTTTTGCTTCTGTAAAAATGAAATAATGATGATAAAAATAATAATATTACCTAATATAAAGACTGTAGAAAAGTTGGTAATGAGTATAAAAGAGATACAAATTTCTATGGAAACCACTCAAGCAGAAGTTACAAATGTACATTGACTTTGTAGGTGACATAAAGTATAAAGTAGGGCCAGGTGTGAAAAACATAAGACATGATGGGACCATGGCTTCCCTAAAGGTGCGAGCTTCTTGTAAAATGAAGAGTTAATAGTCCCCTCTAGAAAATTTTGACTTATACAATTAATGTCCTTATCTTAGCATATCTAATTCTGAAGGAGAGGAAAATAGTTAATCTACTCATTATATATTGCGATTAACAACATTTGAAATATTGTGTGAACCAATCAAACACAGCTAACTAAGTTTTGCCTAAGGGCTGCCGTGGGAGGCTTTTATGCGAAATACCTGCCTATAATGGTTTGTGTTTATTGAAGAGCTAGTCATGTTTGGAAAGCCTATATGCTGGTTATCTGGCAAATGTGGAAGCTTCATTATGCTAACCTATCACTTTGTGTAAGAGTTTTTCTACAATTTTTCACACATTCTATACTTGTAAACAATAAAGGACAATTAGTGTATATGGAATTTAGCAGCATGTGACAAAGTGCTTTCTCTTGAAGTAGTATTGTCTGGCACTTAAAAAATTGTGTTTGATTTTATATTTCCTTTGTTACTGTCAGTCAATTATGTTGCATTATATCAGACTATTTCATTAAATCACTTTTCCATCCAGAGTGGAGGAAACCAGAGTAAACCATCTTTGTAGTTCCAGCACAGGCCCTGACACCTGGCAAATCATGGAGTTCAGTAAATTCTTGAACTTTACTGCCTCACTTGCCTTTTCAGCCAACCTTTTGGCTCTTGCAACTTGTAATTCAAAGAGACTAGAACTCACGCAACCATGCTTTTCCAATTCTCTAAACGCTAAAGAGGTTTTCTATGACTTACAAATTACTTAGTACTACCTACTTGTCTTCTCTCCTCTAAGACCTTCTTCATGTGGTTAACTTCTTTCCCATATACTTTCGCTTCCTTTGTTTGTATGTGATTATTCCCTTAGACTACAATGTTCTTTGGGATTCTCTCTCTCTGCCCCTCCCCTGCTCTCTTGCTCTCTCAAAATGAATAAAATAAACTTAAATAAATAAATATTTAAATAAATAAGCTCCTGGGTGGCTCATTTGCTTAAGCAACTCTTGATTTCAGCTCAGGTAATGATGTCATGGTTCATGAGTTTGAGCCCCGCATCGAGCTCTGTGCTGACAGTGTGGAGACTGTTTGGGATTCTATTTCTCTGCCCTCCCTTGCTCTCTCTCTATCTCTCTCTCTCCTCTCTCTCTCTCCTTTCAAAAGGAATCAAATAAACTTTAAAAAATAAATAAATAAATACAATGTTCTTTAGTTCTCTCTTATATCAGATGCCATTCCCTCAATTTGTGCTCCCACAAGTCACACCACTAATTCACTTTTGACACTGACCCCCCAGCTTCTTGAAAGACTCTATGTATGTGGTTTCTTTTCCCTAACCTCCCAGCCCCCTGCCTCTGCACCGGACATCTTCTAGCTTCCAAATTGGTCTCCAAATTTTTATCAGCCATTTCCAAAATATATTTTCTATAGTACCCTCACAACACTTTTAAAAATAATAGATTTTTCAGGTAACCCAACCACCTAAAGACATTTCTCTGGCTTCTGATCATGTCTAAGGTAATACTGGAGATTGGTCACATCATATTCAAGGCCTTTTGAATTTTACACAGCAGAGACTGGTGGCTCCAATTCTTGTTCATTCGGTGCCATTCCACTCTTCCTGAGAACACCACGAATGTCCACATCTCTGTGACTCTACATTTTGCCTCTGACCAAGGATGGCCCACTCACTTTCCTGACAGGGTACCTGAGAAATTTCGGTAGTCTTTCAGATCAAGTTCAAATATGAGCACAGCTGTGAAAATATCCTACAAATACCACTGAACACAATTCTTTACACTGTTTATGTAAAATGTTCTATATTTCATAAAAGCAACAAAGAAAAATGCATCTGAAGTTAGAAGCTTCTATGTAACTGAAGATTACCAAATATGTATTGAGGACTTAATATATACTCGGAATTCTTTTACACATTGAGAATCGATGATGAACACCAACAGCAAACATCTCAGACTTCATGGAAGTTATACACTAAGTGGAAGAAGACAGAACAAATGTGATAAGGAGTGGTGGTGGGTTTGTTGGTGATATATGCGAAGAGAAAAATGGTATGAAGGAAGAGCAGAAGTTTTGGTAGGAATGTATTTCCAATATTAGGTAGTGTGGCCATGAGCAGAAGAGGAACACTTCAAGGAAATAAAAAGTAGAGTATAAAAAGAGAGAGAAGGGAACACTCCAGTCCAGGCCATGGGAGAAGAGCACACCTGGGACACTTACAAATCCAGCAAATAGGACAGTGTGGTTGGAATTGAGGTATTTGGTTAATCAGGGTCAGAGAAGCACAAAGGGCCATATAATACAGGATATTTAGGACACCATAAGGACTCTAAAAGGCTTTTAATCTGGAAAAGAGCTTCTGGTGATGATTGCATTTCAGATACTAGATTCATCCTCCTTCCTTAAGTAACTGAAGAGAGAACACACTATATGAAACAGTAATTTCCTTATATTGTACATTAGGAATTTAGTATGTATCCTAGAAAGAAGAGAAAAAAAGCAAGATAAATCCCATGATTGTACCAGCTTGAGAGCTAGAGAAAATTTACAAACTGTACACAGCAAGGAGGTGCCTAAAAGGAATCCACAATTCACCTGACTTGAGGAGAAATAATTGAGATTAGTGGAGGCATGGGTCTATAATTAACGTAGCCGAATACTGAGAAGAAGAACATGCTGAAAAGAGGAGAAAACTTCCCAGAGAAAGAATTCTGGAGATCTGAATCTTTGGCTGACGTTGGATTAGTAGAAATAAATGTGAAGGAACCCCATGAGGTGGGGACTGAACATCAGAAAGGAGCATACATACAGTCATTGGGGAAAAGATCAAAGAGATGTGATCAGTGCCAGAAGTGATATATATTGGTTATATGTACAAGATGAAAGGGAAGAGAAGAAAAAAAATCCACTCATTTCTCTTAGGCTAAAGTCTATACAGGGACAGGTGAAATTAACTAAAACTCAGAAGGTAAACAACAAAAAGTTCTCTTTGGAGTTTGTTAAATTTCAGAAGTCTTTTACATACAAAAGCGTGTAAGACATAGGGCCCGAAGGCAGTTCAGGACATAACATGCAACACCCAACTCAGCATTCTACCAGCTTCCCTTCTTTCCTCAGCCTCCTTTTGTTCCTTTCAAATGTCTTTGGTCCCTTCACACTTCTCTCTGCTGTGTGCAACACTGTGGAAATTGGGGATTTAGTTTGGCTGCTTTTCTCTGGAAGAGAAGCCCTGTCTCCATGAATTTTGATGACTAAAACGTTCTACCTCAGAAAAATGGTCACTCAGTGTACTTTCTAGCTTTTAGCAGTCAATATTTACAACAAGTAAAGTATAGCTAAAGAAGTACAGCTGAGATTTTCTTCCAAGCCACTTACTAAATGTGCATAAGCTTTCCCTACAAGGATGATTAAAATTAAAGGCAAGATTTTGATGACTATTTTAGAGATTTCATGCAAATTGCATGAATTGGAATATCTTCTAGTACAGAAGATTTCAAGGCTACAATGGAATTGCTTAGATGATTTTCATGCCCCTTAAATAACCACTCAGGCATGTTATGAATTGCTATGTCATAAACTACTTTCTTCCCTAATCATCGTTCCAGAAGTTTATGAAATAGCACTGTTTGTCTTTTCTTTAGCAATGTTGGCATAGTGAAGACTGTTATGAGTTTGGGCCAATGATAGTTGCAGAAAAATTATATTGGGAATCAAAATAAAGATGGGTGGAATGAGTTCAGTTGTGTCCCTCCCACAGAAGATAGACTGAAGCCCTTACCCCAGTAACTCAGAATGTGACTTTATCTGGAAATACGGGCCACTGCAGATGTAATAATTTTGAGTTCGTACTGGAGTAGAGTGGACCCTTAATCTATTTGATTGGTGTCTTCATAAGAAGAGAGAGAGACCTAGAGCGAGAAGACTGCTTTCAGGCAAGAGAGGCAGAGATTGAAATATTGCACTTACAAACCAAAAAATTCCAAGATTGTCAATAACTTGCTAGAAACTAGGTAGAGATGAAGGAAGATTGTGCCCTAGAGATGTCAGAAAGAGCAAGGCTCTACCGACAGAATAAGAGAGCATAAATGTCTGTTTTTCTTAGCCACGAGTTTTGATCATCTGTTATGCCCACCCCTGGAAACAAATACAATGGAAGGACCAGTAATTGCTTCACAAATCAATTTGTTGCTGCACAATTCTTGCATGACAAGAATCTTTTTAATTTTTATAATTTAGTTAACACAGAGAAGAAAAGGAAATGGTCAAATAGTTCAGCAACTACCATTACTACTGTTTTAAAAATATTGATCATTGATCTCAGGTGTATGCTGTTCATGGAAAACTGTTTTATTAAAATCCTCTTTTGTTTTGAAAAGCCAGAATGTATTGATGGCTCCAGTTACTTTTAAATTCTGACATAATACATACTATAATAAAAGTAAAACTATAGTGTTTTTAATTACTTTTCAAAACATGATCTTAAAATTACTTTGAGTGTATTTATTATATCTGGGTTCCAAAATTTTGTGAGGTGGGTAAAGTGCTTTTGAATAGGAAGAATCATCATGAAAGAGAGCATGAAAGACTTTCCACCAAGCTTGTGGATAAACAGACAACATTCTTTTTATTAAATTTGAACTCCAGATCAAGTCATTGCTAATGCCTTTATGCTTTCTTGTTTTTGAGTTGTATCTAGATATATTTCTCTATGACTGACCAAGTGTTCACAGTTGCCCATGTGTTACTCTTTGCTCGGTCTGGATTTAATATTCATCAGGCTTCTCTCCTTCCTACATGTTCTCATCTCTGCTTGGCCCATGTCTGACGAAGTGCTAAGGATGGAGTGTGCTCCTTGATCAACTTATCCTGAGAATCGGCTTAACCACAGTGGACACTTATTCTCAGATCCAACTGGATTCCCCCTGCTTGCCCAAGTTCCCCTAAAAGTTTCTGCGGACCTCTGCTTACTTCTGTTCAGCCTGTGAAATAAAAGTCTTTCCTGTTGGATTTTGAGACCCTTGGCAGACTTCTGAGATTTAAGCGTTCTCCCCATTTAAGCAATAGATTTTGTTCTGAATAAAGTCCCTCCTTAACTAAGTTTGGGTTTGTTTTGATTGGACATGACACAAGATCCCTGACCAAAAGCTGGGCCTTGGTGAAATCATCCACAGAGAAAAGCTGACTAGAATTATTCTCAAGTACTTATATAATCAGACTCTGAGTTAGAGTAAATTGCTACTATCTCTATTACTTTGTTTTTCCTCAAGCTCTTATTTCTCAATCTAAATTCTTTCAGTGGTTTCTGGCCTTCTTCATTGTCTGTCTAGATCCTTCTCTCTCCAGCTGCCATAGACCTGCTGATAAAATAGGCCTGAATAATTCATTCAATCATATCACTTCTTTCTGAAATGATTTTCTGTGTGTGCTTTTATACCCATGTTTAAAACTAGATAATGAGCTGTGGAGTGCAGAGACTCTGGCTAATGGTATTTATATCTCTGATGGATGTCTCACTGCTGCTTATGATGTGGTCAAGTAATAGCCCATGCCTGAATGAACATGAATTTCATTTCGAACCTTATTTTCTCAAATAATGACGCAAGGATTTGTATATATTTCCAATTGTTTCTTTCTCTCTTTTAAAGAACTCCTATATTTCTGTGTCTCCAAATTTCCTACCCAAACTAATTATGTACCAAATAAGTGCATTTCTTGGTACTTTAGGGGGTTAAGGAATACTGACTCATTATTGGGAAATTGATTAAATGAATTTTTATCTTTTTTGCTCCCTAGTCACTTTTCAGTTTGAATACTATAATTTCACACTTAACATAGCCCGAGTGTTTTTAACATTCCCTTCTTAGACCAAGCAAAACATAGGCACATGGAAAAAATTCCCTGGAGGACAACAATGACACTGCCACCATCACCAAAAGCCATGAAACAGATGGGCAACAACAGAGCACTGTCTCTTTCTGAAAGGAATATTGTTCAGCATTTTTACTTGCTAATCCATTTCTGACAACTTCAATCATTTCTTTTTTTTTTTTAATCTTTCCTTGATTTAGTCTTTCATTCAACCCATCATCAAACCTATTGATTGCCTCTTGTAAGGGTCTCTTTCTCATATTTCATACAGACTTTCTATCACTGACCTATTTCTCTCCCACCACCCTTTGGCATAACTATAGCCTATTCATTTCTTCCATGTTAATCTCTCCCAAAGAATAGTTTACTTTATTATTTAAATTTATTTTAAGTTAATTTATTTATTTTGAGGGAGATGGAGAGAGCATGAGCAGAGGAGGGGCAGAGAGAAGGAGAGAGTGCGTCCACACTGTCAGTACAGAGCCCAATGTGGGGCTTGAACTCACGAGCCCTGAGATCATGACCTGAACTGAGTCACGAGTCAAGAGTCAGTGGCTTAACCAACTGAGCCACCCAGGCACACCATCTCTCAAACAATATTTTAATACAACCTTCCTCGATCAAATATTATTCATCTATTACCTAATGATTAGGGAGTCACGTTCAGATTCTTTGCCCTATCTTTAATGGCAACAGGGAATTAAATTTGAATGAAGACTCCATTTGCCTTTAATTATAATAAAAACCTTTGGAACTATTTCAACTCTGAAATGTAGGGGCACTCTTATTTTTCTCCAAAAGTATTGCTTTATTTTATAGTGAAATCTTGAATCATTCATAGAATTCAGAACATTTAGTGTTCTTTTAGAAAAAACTGACATTCTGAAAGCAGATTGGAAATAGTTCCTTTCCTTCTTGTTGGTATTACATTGGAGCTGTTGTCCCTATCCTACTGCTCATCAGAATAGGAACTTTTCTCCAAGGAAAAGTTTCAAACTTTATTGTTTTATGAACCTTATAAAAATAGAGAATCTGATTGTATAGGTCAGGGTGTAGCCTCAGACACTATATTTCTGACAGTTTCCCAGATGGTGTTGATACAGCTGCTCTAAAGATTATATTTTAGAAGAAAAAGTTTTAAACAATATTAGGCACAGATTTAGGGGGAGGGCAGCCTGTCACCTGCAGTTACAACAATTCTGACCAAGGTCTTTGATGTAATGTGTTTTCATAGTTTCGCCAATTCAGGGAATTGGTTCATCATTGTCATCATGATGCCTGTTTTGTCCATGAGAAAATGAAGATGAGAAAAGATTAGGAATAGCTCAAGGTCATGAAACAGTGATCATCATAAGCAGGATGCATACAATGGTATTCCCATCCTCACATCCTAGCCCTTAACCATACCAGGAGAAAAGCTTTCTTTTGGAAACATTTTGGTAAATAACTACATTTTAGGAAAGCTACACCAGGCTCCATTTCCTAAACTGGGGCTGCTTTTGGGTTAATGCCTTGCTTTTGGTTTTCCTTGTTTTCATGTCCCCATTGATACTTCTGAACAATATAAAATGGTACCAGACCCAGCTTACCTTTATAATCTCTTCCTGGGATTACTGATCAATCTAGAAGGGATATGGAAGTGGTTAGTCATATGCTTGATAACTTACTGGAAGATTCCACTGTGATTGTTGATATGGCCAATTTAAAGTCAGTCTCTATACAAAAAAAACAATAAAGGCACAATTGCAGGGAATTGAGATGATGACCATGTAAAACTATTTCACAATAATTTTCATTAAAAACTTAGGTTGCTAATATTGGTAGGAACTTATATATCATCTACATGATTTTTTTTAACTTGTAGTTAGGCTTTCACTTTGTAAATATTTAAAAGAAGGTAAAAATGATTAAACATTTACTTTTTACCGTTTGTTGACAATTTTTCCATTTCATAATACATGTGGGACCATTGATTATAGCCAACCACTTACAAAAGTTTTCCATATGCTTTATAATATTACCTTCAAGCTCCTATTTTGCCCATCCTTGATTATTCCAGGGAGAAGGAAAGTTACTCATCCACGTCGGGAGGAACTGCTACTTTGACTCTTGGACTTATAATAAGCTTCCTGTCTCTTAGAAGTGCCATATTCTTTAATATTAACTTCTGTTAATCCAAATAGCACTCATCTCTCCTTCTAATTCTTTTTATTTGGTGCCAATTTAAACTCATCTATATGTATATATGTATCATATTATACATATATAATATGTATATATTACATATTTTATTATGTAATATATACTATATACTATACTATATTATAGTATATTGCTATATTACTAAGAATTTTTGAGGCCTTATCACAGTGATGACAAGTGATGACAAGTCAAAACAATAAGGGATATCAATGGTATATTTCATCAGAAATACATTAAATAACTGAGGTTTTCTATCTTATTTAACATGGTCATTTAACTTAATCTGATGACTTCATCACTCTCCAAAAGAATCGAGGGGTGGAGCCTTACCACCTCATATGTGTTTTTAGCAGCCTCTATGCTCCATTGAGGCATGTTCCATACTTAATAGAATTAGAATTTCAGATATTCTTTTGACCAAAGAAATTATTTTTCAGAGAAATATACCAAGAGAATAGTTGACTTCTTCAGGGTGGCCTTACAAGTCTCCGTTTGTTACTGGTTGCCCAAGACTCAGGGTCTTTTAGCAGTGTAACATAAATAAGTAAACTCAATGTGTACTTTAACCGTTAATTATACAGAGATGATTCAGAGAATCAATATTCAAGAACATAATATGTCTATACAATACCACATTATCAGGGGAATACTTACAGGGTATGGATGACACCACTGACGTTTCTGTTAAAAGAACAAATTAAAATCTTAATACATGCTTAATTATCAAGTTTACCAATGAATGAAAGTGTCTTACCTCTTCAGGTGATTCATCAGCTCCCTGGGGGAAAAAATGTAATAATTAACACCTTCATTTTATAACTGTGAATAAAGTGTAAAAACGGACCAAGATGCCATAATTATGACTAAACCTAATGAAGACAAGTCTGAGTTAATGATACTAGACTAGTTTTGTTGTTGTTGTTGTTGTTGTTGTCCAATAATATATTTAAAATAAATGAAGAGTAGGTTTTGTTATAGTTAATTTATTACATTCTAATATCAACTCACACTTGCCCAATTTTTTGTGTGAGTGAAAGGAAGAAATATCAATCATGTGTGAATGGTAGAGAAAGTGAAAAGCTACATTTTGGACTTGCTTAAAATAATTTTTTATAGGTATGTTTCATGTAGGTTAAGCCCTACTTATATGCAAATATTTTATGTGCTAATAGAGTCTATATTATGTTTTTTTCTATTCTTAAATTTTTATTTTTCCAACTTCTGTAAATTTACAAAAATATAGGAATATACTGTAATGCCATAAACAATTTTTTTGAAACATCCACTAGACTTTGTTGGATTAGTTGGAGAAGTATTACTGTTTCTTGATGAATTTTTCAGTAACTAGACACAAAGAATACCAAAGCAAAAAGGGATCATTAATTTGAAAAGAATAATTTAAAAAAAAAGATAGGAGGAGGACCCTGAGGAGGATGTGAAGGGGGAGGAAGAGAAGGAGAGAGGGAGGATGAGGGGAAAGAGAGAAGGAGGAGGCTGATGAAGAGGAAAGGAGAGAGGGAACTGAAGAGGTTAGGAGGAGAAGGAAGAGGAGAAGGAAGTCAAAAAGGAGCAGAAGAATCAAAAGGGGAGTAGGTAGAGTAAGAGGAGAAGGAGGAAAGGAGAGGGCTGAGAAGCAGAAAGGGAAGGAGGAGAAGGAGGAGGTTAGAAGATAGAGGAGGAGAAAGAGGAGTAGAGGAAAAAGAGGAAGTGGGAGAAGAAGAAAGCTTCTGATAGGGCCGTTTTACCTGATGACACACAATTGTGTGAAATTTGTTTGGCCTAGACCTTATAAGATTTAAATGTCTTTTATTAGCTTCTCAGTCCCACGTCTTTACAGAGTTCTTTTAAAAATTTTATTTTTACATGAAACTGATTACATTTGACTGTCCACGTGTGTTTAGTGTGTGTGTATCCAAGATTTATTCTAAATCCTTAGTGAACATATTTAGATTAATTAAATGAAAATGCCCATACAAACGCTTTAAAATTGTTAAAGCCATGTTCCAGAAAATGCAAGAAATAAGGAGAATCTTTGGAGAACGAGAACATATTCTTCAAAATTTCTGGATATACTTACAATCATGGCAACCATGAGAGCCATGATAAAGGCAAAGACAAGGATCTTCATATTTAGCTGAGTCCTGTGAAAACATATGTGAAAATCAGTAGCACATTCCTTCCTATACTTATAAGTCAAACATTTATGGACCAAATTATGCTCCAAAGCCTTGGGAAACATACTGGAAATACAAAGGCAATTGAAACACATTGCCTGGCATCAGGGAATGTTAGAGAGTGGTGGGGACCTTGATAAGGAAAGATAAGCACTGTGATATGGAAATAGTAAGGGCTACGGAAACACCCAAAAGGGACATCTTGAACAGACCAAGAAGATGGGAGCATTAAAGGAAAGCAAAAGCAAAAGTTGTGCTGGGTTACATAGGATAATTAAGGAGAGATGTTGGGAGCCAGCCAAGAAACAAAAATGAAAGAGAGGATTGCGTGTTAGAAGTGACATCACTCAGCATGTAAGGGGGGCACTGATGGAGACAGACTGGCTCCTTCCATTGTTGTGAGATTACAGGGCCCACAGAATGACAGGAAGAGAGTTAAGGCAGAGTTTCAAGAAATGTTTAGAAGGTAGAAAGACAAGCAACAGGAACTGATTTTATAACAGAATGAGTGAAAATGAGCCAGGTTCCTGTCTTGAGAATGGTGTAGATGATGTGACCCTGGTATTAGAGCATGAATGATACGTGACAGAGAAAAATCGATTTGAAAAGAAGTTTCAAGGAACATATCTGTAGATACTTTGACAAATTGATTTCGCAAAAATGATTTACTTCTCCAAATTTTCTTCTTCAACCCAATTAATGCAATCTCGAATTTTTGATATTGGTTTGTAATTCTCTCTATGCAAGTGAACACAGTTTTATTGCTGTTGAAAAGGAAATAAAGTAGATTATTTCTGAATTGAAGACATATAAATGAAAATATTTTCAAACTACAAAATAAATAATAGGTATTATCTTTTTTTTAACCCACCAGATTAGATAGAACAAATAGTAACAACTTATGTCTAGTGACGGAGGAGACTGTGTGTTTTTGTGCTAAGTAACTCTAAATATTTCACTTACGAAGTAGAACTCAGGCTGACAGCATTTTCCATGTTCCTAATATGCTTATTTGTCCTCATTGGTTTTAAACCTGAACTGTGGGATTACATTAGACAAATTATAAAAATTAGATCTTCTTGGTGGAGTTTTTCTATCATCTGCTAGTTAAACCAAATATTCAGTCATGTTATGATACAACATAGGATGTAACTGTTAGTGTTGTCTTTTACTGGCATTTTATTGAAAGTAGAGGACTGAGAGAAATTCACAGAAGACTCTCTTGCATAGATAGATAGATAGATGATAGATAGATGATAGATAGATTGATAGAATGATAGATAGATAGATAATAGATAGAGTTAGGGCTTTGAAAAAATATTTCCTTAAGAACACAATGATAAATAGTACAAAGTTTTTTTTAGCCAAATGATAATTAAAATGAAAATGAGTTAAGTAAAAGGAATTATTAAAATAATGTCTTTTATGCCATGTTAATGATGCAGGACAACAAACTATTTTGAATGATGAAAAGAACAATGAAAATGTTAGGAAAACGAATTAATGCTGGGAATAAAGTAACATTAAAAAAGATGACTTAAACCTTTGAAATGCACACAATTCCAAAAGAGAGCTGACGCTATTGAAGAATTCATTTTCTCATGAAATTTAAACTGGAAGCTAAAGGTAAAAGTAATTATTAACAAAGTCAATGTTACATATTTAGTCAAAGATACTAAAAGACTTTTAGAAAATCCTACCAGCAGAAATGATGGACCATAGCTCTTCCATTTTCCACATCATTCTCTTTGTACAATCATTGCTGCCAATTCAGAGGCACTGAAATCCTGAACCACATTTAGATCCTCACATCAGGTTATTATGTCTTTCAATTGTTTCTTTATGAGAAATTGTCAGTCAATAATATACATTTTATAAATGGTTTTCAACTGATTCTAGCAAACCAAGATTAAAATAAGACATCATATTTGATTGTACATGAATATATTACCTAAATTCCAAGATAAGACTCAAGAGTCAGAGGCTGAAATTCTGAAGCCCTGAGAGGTGATGTGCTTTTCCTGAGAACTGAGGTATTTAAATACACTAATCCTCATGTGTTATTCTAAATCATGTCAAATATGAGGTCATATTATAAAACTGAAAATAATGCCCAAAATCTGTCCCCACGGCAACCAAGATAAACTGAACATGGCGACTTACAATAGAAGATTGTAAAGAAGATGACCAGGAAACAAATGGATCCATTCAATGGGAGTCCCCGTGTTAGTCTAGGCATTTTTAAGTAAGACAAAAGGAAAAGTATGCTAGAGTCAACCAACTGTAAAATGAGCAAAATGGACACATTTTTCTGTGGATCACCATCTCCCTTATTTCAACAAATACATGTCTGAGATAGAACAACCCAATGCCAAAAAATGATACCATTTTAAAACTTCTATCTGTGTCTAAAAAGTGGTGGCGACTGTCATAATAAAGTTAATCTTCATTTATTTCAATATGTTTGCTACATATTATTAAATGTGCATTTATTCTATTGACTTTGGAATATTTCAAGTCTTAACGTATATCCAAAATTTGGCAAAACTCAGTAATCCTCGAGCATAAAAGAATTCTTATTTTCAAATCAAATGACCATAGGTGCTTTGTACCGTATATCTCTCGAGTAACAGAAGCTATGTTTTGAAATTTAATTTCTTTCCTTTGAATCTCTAAGGGTTCATGTTCCTCTGTAAAAGCCATGCATACACATTGCACTAGATAGAGGGAAGTTTCGTTTCATTTAATCTCTAGATAAATTTGTATAAAAATTCATGTCTTTTTTACTGGTTAAATAATTCACTGTGGTCAGAACTGAACATAAGAAAATCATTTGTAGGGTTTGTAAAGTTTGTGTGATCTGAGGAACCATCAAAATCACAATCATCTGAGAGTTTGTGGAAATGCAAGGTCACAGGCTTCCTTTCCAGACTCACTGCATCAGAAGCTCAGAGGCAATTCTATGTCTACCATAAAGTTTTAGAAGCCAAATCATAGATTCATAAAGATATTACTTGTTTATAGACTAGATCCTATACAGGGAACTTAAGGTTTAATTATTGTCAGGTTGTTTTAAGAAAATATTCATTAGGTAAATCTTCTGTGCTATATTTGAACCACCCATTAGAAACTATTGTTATTCTCTGGGTAGTATACAAAGCATTACAAAGGTTTTACAAGGCGAAGAAAGAATTGCGATCAAATTCAATTTAAATTTTTTATATACTTCATTGATTTCTAAGCCTTATAGATATAAGGACTCTTCTCATTTGCAAAGCAAAACTAATCTTTATTATATTCTCGATGAAACAGAAGATATATAGGGTTTAGTAAGTATTGAAATAAGTCTGAATTTTAAAGTAAGTCCTGCGTATTATTTTTGGAATTGTTGTATGACCTCCTTCCTAAGTATTTTCTTTCTCTGTCCCTCTGAGCCTCAACTTACTTTCCTCTCTGACTTGTTTTTCATGGATTGATGTAAGCAATGTTATAGGCACTATTCTAATAGATCTATGAGATTCATAGTCTCATGAATAAAGAGTGAAGGAATTCTCCAAGGGCAGTAACAAACAACACCAGCAACAACAACAAACTGCCAGGCAATAAAAACAGATAGACGCTAACATACACATTTCAAACCTACACTTAAACTTAACTCACCCGTAATTTAGGCTGGACATTGTCGTCATTATTCCACCCATCACTTTCTGCTTTAACATGATAGGAAACATGGGGATTATGTGTGACAGTGGAAACAGAAAGGTGGAATCTAACACCATAACCTTCTTGTATTTGCTATGGTGCCATCCTCAGGGACAGGAGGTCATTTTAGAATATTGATGTACCAGAACATGTCTTGACATTTTATAATTAAGTAAAACAGTTATCATTTCTTCTACAACTAACTGCCACTCTTTAAAAATGCCAGAGTTTCCATTTACAAGGGAAAAGTTAATAAAGAGCTATTGCTGTATCACAAATGTGACATTCAATTGATGGCATTAGTGTGCAAACAATGAATGGGTACTTGTGGTGGTAGTTTGCTGGATTCATTTCTCTCCCTCTTCCTTCTCCACATGTTATTTTTCCTCCTTGCCCATCATTTATGAAATGATGTGAAATGAAATGTGAAATGTGAAATGAAATAGTCTATGACAATATCCATGATGTTTATTTATTTAACTGAAAAAACATTTTGTGCATATTCTCTTATGAATCATGAAAATGAAGAAGGAATCCACAGGAGATTAGCAGAGGTAGAAGAATGCATCAGTGATCTGGAAGAGACAGGGTAATGGAAAATGGTAAAGAATTTTAACAAATGAGTATAGGTTAAGTGATCTCTTGGACAAGATCAAAAACATGAGCATCTGCATTATAAAGGTCAAAGAAGAAGAAGAAGAAGGAGAAAAGAGGCAGAAAACTTTGTTATTTAGTTTTATTTTTTTACTATTTTTATTTTTTATTATTTGAAAAAATAATACCTCAAAACTTCTCTAACCAAGAGAAAGAAATGGATATCCAGGTTTAAATGCATAAAGAAATCCAGACAAGATGAACCCATAGAGGTCCACACCAGGAAATAATCATTGCACTGTCAAAGATTAAAGATACTAGAGAATTGTAAAAGCACCGAGAGAGAGGCAAATGTCACATACAAAGGAAACCCTATAAGGCTCTTAACTGATTTTTCAGCAGAAACTTTGTAGGCCAGAAAGCAGTTGTATGATATATACAAAGTGTTGAAAGGAGATAATCTATAACCAAGAATACTCAACCCTTCAAGGTTATCATTTACATCTGAAGGAGAGATAAAGAGTTTCCCAGACAGCAAAAAATAAAGGAGTTTGTCGGCACTAAACTAGCCTCACCAGAAATGTGAAAGGGAGTTTTATAATTGGAAAAGAAATGACTAGGTTTAGATGTAAGAAACCATGGATAAAAAGAAGCAAAATATGACAGCATATACATAAAAAGTAGAAAGTAAAGAAAAAAGAAATATTTTTAGAATGTGTTTGAACTTAAATGACCATCAACTTAATATAGACTGCTATATATTCAGGATGTTTGTAATACTCATGGTTAGCCACAAAACCCCAAACTTATAAGAGATGCTCAAAAAAAGTGAGAAAGAAAGCTAAACATCACTACAGAAATCCATAAAAGTCAGAGAGCAAACAAGAAGAAAGGAAAAGATGTGGTGTAAACACACACAGGTGCATGTACACACACACACACACACACACACACACACAGGAATATTACGCAGCCATAAAAAGAATTAGATGTTGGGGCACCTGGGTGGCTCAGTCGGTTGAGCGTCTGACTTCGGCTCAGGTCATGATCTCACGGTTCATAGGTTCAAGCCCCGCATCAGGCTCTGTGCTGACAGCTCGGAGCCTGGAGCCTGTTTCAGATTCTGTGTCTCCCCTTCTCTCTGCCCCTCCCCCACTCGTGCTCTGTCTCTGTCTCAAAAATAAATAAACTATAAAAAAAGTTTAAAAAAAGAATCAGGATGCTTAACTGACTGGGCCACCCAGGTGCCCCTGGTTCCTTCTTTAAAAAAAAAAAAAAAAAAAGAATTAGATGTTGACATTTACAGCAACATGGATGGATGTAGAGGGCATTATGATTTCTAAGTCTAATACAGAAAGACCAATATCATATGATTTTACTATATGTAATCTCTAAAATAAAAAAAAAATGAATAAACAAGCAAAGAGAGCAGAATCAAACCTATCAATTCAGAGAGCAACCTGATTGTTCCCAGAGGGAAAGGGGTGGGGATGATGGGTAATGGGGACTGCTAGCTACATGCTTCTAGTTATGGAATGAATGAACCGTGGGAATAAAAGACACAGCATAGGGAATATAGTCAATGGAATAATAGTAGCATTCTATGGTGACAGATGGTAGCTACACTTGTGGTGAGCACAGTAGAATATGTAGAGAGGTGTATCTCTATGTTGTACACCTGAAACTAATGTAACACTGTGTGGCAAATATAATAACATTTTAAAAAGAGAAATGGAAAATTAGATCTTTTGTTCCTATAGCATTTGTTATAGAATGTATCATTTTATCAAAAGAGAAACATTATTTTTAAAAATAATTTCAGCACTATGTGTAGTGGCAGAAATATTGTCAGTTCATGGACTGTTGTATCTTCAGAATCTTAGAACAATGTCTGGCATGTAGTACCTACTCCATGGATATTTGAATCAATACGTTTAAAGATGAATATAGGCAGTGCATGAACAGAGTGTTTTCAAAAACTTTGTTTATATTAATATGTCTCTGCAAACTGTACATATAAGTACATAGTAAACTTGTGACCTGGGTTATGATTTATATGAGGTTTCTTTAAAAAAAACACTGTTATACAGTCTAGTGTAAAAATAATAGGTTGTCAAAGGCAGGGAGTCCATGTGAACTATTAACCGAGTGTTTAAAATGCTCCAGGATGAAGCCCAGGTGAGTGGGAAAGGAGTGAGGCCCAGTGGAAATAGGTGGAATGGAATGCTATGGGGGAACCTCAAATGACAAGAGGTTTCTCTGAAGTCAAACACAAGGTCCCCCTGATATTCTTGTTTCCCCTTCTCCAATATACCTTACATAGTGACTCTATTAACAAACTGCAAGGCCATCAAGGCCTTTGCCCTGCCCTGATGTGCTTTCTTTGAGTGCCCCCAGCCCTCACTGTTCTCAAGCCTACTCAGCTCCCTGGAGTTCTCTCCTTACTCTGCACAGGAACTAGCCTCAGTGAGTTCGCTCTTAGTGTTTCCTCTCCTGAAACTGGGTTCCTCCAGCCACTCTCACATAATTTTCATTTCACGAGTCAGACTTCACCTTGACAGAATGGCCTTCGTGGTCACCCTATCTAAAATATCATCCTACTATCTGCCACCTTCTTCTGTAGTGCACTTATGAGCACATGGCCTAACGCGTGTTCTTTTCTCACTTGTTGTCTTCCTCCGATGATTCGAATGTAAGCTCTGTGAAGCCAGGATCTTTGTTTGGTTTCTGTTGTACAATAACACCCAGGAAACATGTTTGGCATATCATATGTGCTCAACATTTGCTGGAAAACAATCTTACCACCCATGGATGGCCTTAAAATGTTTAGGTTCCCAGTGCCTGACTCGCTTCTTATGGGAGTGACATTGTGGGCTCTCTGTGTGCACAGACAGGGACTGTGACTGCAGACTTGAGAATTTGGGTGAAAGTTATTGGGAGTAGACACGTGGGAGCAGGAACAAATCGCAGAGATGTTACAGTGAGGACTGACCCGTGCTGAGGAACCGCTGTAGTTGGGCCTATAAACTGAAGCTTTTAAGGCACCGGGTCTATGAGGCCCACTGAGATAGGGGGCCCTGTGAGTTTACAAAGTTACTCCAGTGCTGTCCACATGGCCTTTGTTAGTTGTTAGACGACTGGTTATTCTGATACCTGCGACCCGGTCTCTAAATATGAGGAATGGAAATAAGAAGACCACACAGACAAAAATGCATCTGAAATTTTCATGTTTTGGCAAGAGATATGGGCTTCTGTGTCTCAGCCATCGTGCTGCAGAGACTTCAGTTAATCATCCATACAGTGAAAATGATACCACAATCCAGATCTAGCGTATCCAACATGAACCACAAGGAGGAGTACAAACAACACAGACAATGTTACACACAATCTTCTCTTGGCTCAGGAGTGTTGCCTTTTCAAGAAGCAAACATATTAATATAAGAAGTGATATGATAGATGCAGAAATTATATAGAAATGATTTTTCCAGTCAAACCTAGAAAGAGAAAATATTAGATTACACATATTAATTTCCACTTGTTTATTGGGCATAAAATATATTACTACTTCTTAAATGACTATTTCTTGGTTTAATTTAAATGTATCTTTCAACCACTTGTATAAGTAAAAGGTCCTTTGAAATTTTTTTAAACCTCTTTAAAAAGAAATCCTTCATACTTAATTCTATTACATGTTTTTATGCATACGTTTATTTTGTAGATCTTGTGTCAATCTCATTTACTTTTGCCTTATGATGTCCTTCTCTCATTTCCTCCTTTGTTTGCATTTCTTGAAGATCGTACTTCAGGACTATCATTTGACCTTTCCGTACTGCACCCTGATTGTGCTTGTAATTCTAACTTAGCACTTAGGATAGTTCTTTAAAATTTGTTTCTCTCTTTAAAGATGAAGTTGAGGATATGTGAGATAGTATCTCATTTCAATCTATCAAGTGTCTCAGTTAGTGAGATTCATGATAAGCTATTGCAAAATATAGAATAAATGAAAGAAGGAAGGCATGACATCAAAGTGAATGCTCCTATTCAGAAAATACCACCGCAGTCAAGCTTTTATTCATTTCAATCATGTCATTTTTCTCACATAAGGTTATTTGGAAAAGTTGTCTAATCCCTTTCCATCATCAGGAGGACCAAACTGGTTTAGAGAACCAAGCTGTGGACCAAAGCCATGAAAGGTACAAACCACCCCTCGATGTAATCTCCAGCTGGCATGCGTATGCAGTGCAGCCTCAGTAGTGGAGAGTTTCAGAGGCAGGACACTAGGGCTTGACTCCCAGGTTGGAATCCTGCCTCTTGCACTGATTACATGCACCGTGCTCATGGGGATTTTCTTAACCTCCCTGTGCATTGTTTATACCACCTACAAATTGCTGCTAAGGGTACTATCCTCACGGGCTGATGTGACCATGACAGAAGGTTTAGAACTGTGACTGATGCATGTTAAGCACTCAGTAAATATCAAGCTTTACCATAGGATTTGCTGTTGCCTATTTTGCCATGTTGCCCTTTTTATTTATTATTTTATTATAAACATATATAGGTTTTGAACAGCAATTTAAATTTGAAATGTAACTTAAGAGAGTTCATCCTAACAGTTCTCTTCACAAAGAAGAATTTATTTTTGTTTTTGTTTTTTTGTTTTTCATCTAGATGAGATGAGGGATGTTTACTCAATTTATCACAGCTATTTCATTTCCTTAATTTCTGATTGTTTCTATAAAATAAATTAATATAATTTATATCTTCTCTTCTTAAGGAATTGCTGCCAGAACCAAGCAAAATATATCCACTAGTGTTTAGGAAATTAAAATTCAATATAATGCAATTCTTTATCACTATTGTTATGATTTTATATTGTTAAATTTAATTGTATGATTTTTAATTTTAACTTCTGGCCTAGATTTTAAGTTAAATTTGATTTAATTTCTATGTGAGAACTTAGGATCTTTTATTATTTTAAATCTTTATATGCCTTTTATCAAAAGGCCAGTATAACTTACTTATTTAAAAATGAAACATACCAAAGTGAGAATAAATGGGTAAATATTTTCCTTAAGGCGATTCCAAGGGCTCAGAGCTATCTGCTGTGGATGAACAGCATGGAAATAGTGGGGGAAGGTGAACTTCTGTTGATACTGGTTGATTTTGACCTACAGAGAAATAAAATTATTAATCACTCCTCACATAATCTTCAGTAGGGTGCAAAGGAGAGAGAGACAGAACCAAATGAACTCTTAACTGTACCTATTTAGATAACTTATAAATTATTCTAAGTAGACCTGGCAAAAAGAGAGTGAAGTTACATATAAATTACTATAAACATATTTACATTATAATATTGAAAAAATCTAATTGGCATAGAGATCTGGCATAGTGCCAGTCATGTATTTTATGTACATAAAATCTTCCATGCTTCCAAGTTCTTTAAGCCTATTCCGTAAGCCTTATCATAGGTTATCGTATGGCATAAAGTTAGAATTAAAATAACAATGTCCCAGAGAATAATCTCCAGTTCTTTGGAATGGAAAGCTATGTTCTTAATTGCTAAGGACCAAGTTTTGAGTAGATCCATGGCTATAATACACAATTCTGAAGAATGCTACTGGAATCACTTTGACAAAATAAAAAGAGAAGTTTAAACAGCAATGAAAATTTCCTAAAATCAGACTGGTTTTCAGTTGGGAGGATTATGGTTGAAGATCACTGAAAATAATACTGTTTCTGTTATAAAACCTTTAGAGGACATTTCGACATTGTATAGGATGAAGATTAAAATAATACCTAATACTATTGGTGCATTTATTTTGTCCCCAGCATTCTGTTATATTGTTTACATATATGACCTGAAATGATCTTCACCGTATTTATATTTCAGGTTTGATACTGTAGCTGACAGGGATTATATACTTAAGAAATGTTACACACATAAAAAGTGGTGCTCCTAGTGCTGGCTCACAAATTTCCAAACTCCAAAGCCTGTGTCCTTTCATTGAGATACATGTGTCTCCAGCCACAATATTTGGCCTAAGAACTCCTGTATTTCAAAAATAGTCTCCAAAAGACATTAGTTTTGAGACATCAGATCATGGCATAGTGTCCAAGAGAAGGTGAAGCATAGCTGCTGTACATGGGATCCAAAGTAGGTCATTTGAAAAAAACAAACAAAACCCATTTTTGAGATGTGCAACTGTTTCAGAGTCAATCAGATAATTGCTCAAAATCATTTTTCTTAAAGATCAATTCATACCTATTTACAAACACAATTATTTCATATCCATGATGGATACAGAAATATGTCACAGAAATATGACTTATTATAAATGTGATTTAAAATATTTATTTGTAATGAAATTATTTGGAATGGATTATTTTGAATAAATTATAATTTGTGTGAAGAAAAAGTATAAGTTTATTAAAAGTTACCAGTTGTTCCAGGAAATTCTTTTCTTCATCATTCAGCTGAACTTCCTGTTAAGAACCAAAAGCAACTGTTATTAAAGTACAAAAGAAATCGCTACTAGATAAATTAAATGTATTTCATGTCAGTAAATACTACTTACCTCAGGGGATACTTCAGTGGATTCCTTAAGGAAAGAAAATGCAAATCAGCTTTACTTGGATGACACAATTGTATTTACATCCAACTAGTTATAGGAGAGGAGCTAGGCCTGATGGAATACTTGAGAGCCAACTCACTGTTTTCAAAATACAGTCCTAATTAGTGATGTAGGATTTAACTAGGCACCAAAACACCAAAACTTTCACTACAAGAGCCACACTCTGTGTTAACACACTAACACATACTGAAGGATGTTTTCTTACAGTCTCCTCCATGTCCATACAAACAAGGAAGAATGACCACCAAAAGTAGCCAGATAACTCAGTGAGCACATGGACCTGGTGAGGTGTGAGGGAAATGAGAGCCTGCAGATCATTTCTGGAAGTGGCATAGGCTCTCAGTTTGAGATTCAGACATGAAAGGACAGGAATGATTCCTAGTATGGTTCCTAAAGCTCAGATGAGGAAGACCTCTGCCTGCGCCACAGGCCACAAGACACTGGGCCACATCCAAGCTTCACCACCTCACAGCAACCTTTCCATTGTGCTCCCCACCCAGCTCTTTCTGTGACAAGAGGTACTTCTTGTACCACTCACCTACACAGCTTATATGACCTACTCTGCTATCCAACCTCCTAAATCATGTGAGGAGAGGAAAACCATGGTGAATGCAATTTACAGACTCTTTTTGTGCTTATGGGGCTCTTGTTAAAAAGTGACGTTTCCAAAGAGTCAGAAGTAAAGATGTGTATTTATCCAAGAAGGTGCAATAGAACAGTTAATCTTGGCTAAGTAATAGTGTCATACTCCCCAAGTAACTTGAGTTGGGCATTTTCATTACATGGTTTTTCTTTATTTTTGTTGTATATTTTGATGTGTGTTAAAAAGTTAGCAGCTTCTAATTTCTGTGAAATAACAGAAGAGCTGAAAATGTGATGTCTTGGATGGATCAGTTATTTCCTTATTTTAAAAGAGCATATCACTTATAAAGTGAACTGCTAAAAGACTTCTTAAGAAATTAAAACGAGTAAAAACAACCAAAATCTGAAGACCCCGAGAAGCTGAATCTACAGCATTGTCTTTTTTTTTTTTTTTTTTTTGAATTGCCAGTAGTAAGGTAGGCAAGTGACCAACATGACCATTACTATGGCAGGCAAAATAAGGAATAACCTAAGAAAAAGAATTAATCTTTCAAAAAATTGTAAAAATCAGTCTGATTTTTAAAAGTAGTGTAAAAGATAGAAAATTTAATTAGATGTAAATGAAAATGTCTAATTGAGAGAATTGAGAACAATGATAGGAAATACAGTTCAGGGGCCAAATAAAAATTGCATTTCTTATGCAATTAAAATGATGTTTTTATGGTTTGTTAAGAGACCACATTTGCAGGCATGCCACTTCTCATTAACATTTTAAACCAGATGTAGCAGTATATAAATAAAAATACCTTACCATCTCAACAATCTTCTCTGAGGTTTTCTTAAAGAAAGAAGAGAAAAGTTAAACCCATTTCATTCTATCAGTTCTACATAATTTCCTTTGGAATACAGCAAGAAAACCAATGTTCCATAAAGGAAGAAGAATAATGCATTTATTTCCATTCTTTGAGTTGTATCTGGGTTCCCCAGCTATGGAAACACGCTGATTGTGTTTTATTAATGTGAGCTCCAGGTGGAATATGATTCTCTTTCTTTTATTTATTATTGTATCTCCAAGCCCTGGATCCTATAAGGAACATATTACTTAATAAATACATATTTCTGAAATAAATAAGTTTAATTTACTTCGAGTATAAAGTGTGCGTTCAAATGTGTGCGTTTGCCGCAAAGTACATTAAATGGGTTTTTGTATATAGAAGCATTTCTTCAAATCTGTGTTTTAGGTCGTTTTTATGTAAAATTTCTTTTAGGAAACATTTCAGGAAACTACTTGATCAGCATTTGCTTACATGAACAAATATAGTCACAATAAATGAAAAAGTCAGGATTATGTAAAAATCAAAACCATGAAATGGAGAGATCACTTTTTCTCATGGGAAACATGGAATTTAGTTCATTATTTGAGTCTTGTACTTAGGTACATAACATGTATTTTATAACTATTATGAAATGTAAAAGTAACTTTAAAAGTTGACTTAATTTTAATCGTTCTGACTTACCTCCTGGGAGATGCTGGGAGATTCCTTAGAAGAAAGAAAGAAAGAATGCATTTCACTTATTTATTCACGTAAATGTCATTTTGCCCCAAGCAGTTTCCCATTTTATCTTAAAGGAAACACAAAGGGACAAAAGTAGGCATATCCCTAGGTGCTATTCAGGGTGTCTTTAGTCATTAGCTTCCGCACCATTGGTAGAAAGATATTTGGAAATTAGAACTTAATGTGTGAACTTGAATCCTTACTCCAAGTAGGATTCCTCTCATCCATTTTGTAAAATTGAGGATGGGCACCAGGACTCCTGGAGTCATTTTATTATCATTCAGTGACGTCTAGCAAAGAAAATTATTGAACATTTTTGCTAGGTAGGTCCCATAGGACACAAATTTAATCTTGTTAATTTTGACTATGTAGGGTTTTAGTCTGCTCCCCTAAGTGTTTCTGATCATTGCCACAATTTGTATTTTCATTTTCTGTAATTCACTAACCAAACTGATGCATGCGAATTAGAAATTGAGAATCAAGGCAGTCTTGTACAGACCTTAATCTCTGTTTCTGGATGCCATGTTTCTGTCCTCACAGGAAAGACCCCCACCTCACTGGAGGAGAGGTACTCTTTTTTCTGTGTAAAAACAAACATAGTTTCAATTTTATGGTCTAATCAAAAGACTATCATGTGTTCTTTTTTTAGGAGGAATTTAGTTGAACTAGGCTTCCTTTGCCAAAGTCTTGTGGTTTCCTACATAGTAATACACAAATAACTCCATACAGGAAAGAAATTATTGTTCTAACTTAATGTATTTTTATATTTAGGAGCTGCTTTAAGTATTGCATTGTAGATATTAACGTTGCCACATCTTGTAACATATAGTACTATATGTGGAAATTAGTATCTATACATATATATGTATATATATAGTCAATAGCATATATGGAAATACTATAGTAATTTAACATACTTATGCATTTCTCATGCAGGAAATATGTACTTACTTTTATGATAAATGCTAAAAATATAATACTGGGCAAGTGTTATCTATCAGAGAGAGAAGCTTTGAAGATTAAAGCATTTTCTTGATATAAATCACTGACATAAAATTCCAGCTGTGGCAGAAACGCTTGTATATTAGTCACCTGCTAGGGACTACAGTTTATTATTAGCTGAGCAAAAGTGAAGATTAAAAGGAGTGACTGAGGCCACCTGGAGAATCCAAAAAAGGAAGAAGGTGGTTAAGACTAGTAAAGTCTATGGGAAAAGAAACTGTTATCCCATGTAAAATTGATCACTGAAGTAACTTTCTTCTCTTTTCCTACATTGACTATATTAGCATATGCAATTCTCTTCCTTCCCTTTACTGTTGAATTGGCTTTAATGTTAAGGAGACATCAAGTGTCATAAAGTAAATGAGGCAGGAAAGATTCTGAGTACCTTAGGTAGATGGTGATCTTCTGAAATGTAAATTTAGGGTGAGGAGAGGGGTTGGTATGGAGTGTCTTAGTCTTTGCAGAGTAAAGGACTAATTAGAAATTCCCTTTAAATGATCATTATAATACTGTTGGCATATTGCATATATATAGCTATTTTTATTTACAATAAGATCACTTACACTTTTTCCCATATGTAAACTGGTAAATTTATCATGATATTGACATATGACTTCACGTAACTTCCCTGTTTTACCCAGAATAAATGTTATGGAAACTAGCTGACTCTCCCATCCTATTCCAGATGGGGTCACTACATTCTTTGTTGGTTTATAGCTCAGATCCACATAATCTATAGTTTTTGCTTCCCAAATCTGCCATCTTCTGGACACAATAGATAAAGTCTAAGTTTTTCCATTCACATGAAAAAACATTTTGACCTTTAAATGTTCCTTAGTCATGTGGCATTTAAACCAAAGTACTAAAGCTTACTTCCCCTAATGGTGGTGATGGTATCTTTAAACTCCATGGCCCAACTAAGCAAATCATTCACATTCAAGAAATAGGAAGCACAGAAAGGGAGGTGATTTACCTAAAGTCTCATATCTTGTTCATGGCAGGCCTGGCACTCCTTTCCAGGACTTCTGACTCCATTACAATTAAGTGCCTGCTTCTACATTCAGTTTCCTGCTCTGCCACTTAGTCCTTGTGTTTGTAAAAGTCTCTTAGCCAAGATGATTTACGAATGTAAGTGGAGATGTTAACTGGACTATTGACAAGTGATTTCATGTCTTTCATTTCAGTTCCCTTTGTAAAGTGGAGATGATATTCTCTCCTTGGCCTCCTTCAAAGACAACTGTCAGATTTGAGTAAAATGACATAGAAATGAATGCTTAGGACAGTTCAACTTATTCTTACTCAAATTGGTGTTACTAATGCTATTGTTATAGTGTTTTGAGTATATGATTTGCAACTTCATTTCCGACCTAAAGAATTACATTTAAGTTTGTTGTACTTTCTACATTTAAAGGGATTGACACCTTATTTCTCTCATGTTAATTTTTTTCTTTCACAGAACATCAGAAACAAACTAAAAGTAGAACTCACCAGAAGGGGAAACAGACGATAGCCATTTGTCTTAATGTGATTCCATGGGTTCCTAACTATGTGATGCTGACGATAAGCTTGGAGATATTGGGGAAGATTCAACACCTGATAAAACTGGTTGATTTTGCTCTGTAAGAAAAGAAATATATCAATATTTAACATCAGAATGGAATCTTTTCTATGGGCCAGAGCATATATGGACAAAACCAAGTGAATTGAAACTTTATTTACATAAAATCTCAAGGATGCCAAGTTGACCAAGCAAAAGACATTTCTAACACAAAATTTACTATTACAGTGTCTCCATTCATGGAGTGAATTTCAGTGCTTGCTTCTGTAGCACATACACTAAAATTGGAATGATACAGAGAAGGTTATCTTGGCCCCCACGCAAGGATGACATAGACTGAACTTCAGAATTAAAGATGTAGTGTAGCTATTTGAAGGCTTCCAGATGAAAATAATTGAATATAAAAAAAGGAAAAGAAAGTATAAGAAATGGAGTGGAGAATCATTTTAAAAAACAAACAAAATCACTGTCTGAGTTTGTCATTTCTTTTTCCATCTCTGGTTGCTAAAGCCTGGTTCTGGAGGCAGAAAACACTCAGCTTCTATTCCCATGACCCTGAGCTGATCCTGTGCCTGCGTTGAAGTTACTGTTTAGTGAACTTATGATATACATGGAGTGGTTTGGATCCTACGGGTAACTCATATCTAGCTGAACAAATTCTACATTGATTTGGCTATGGATGCTTGACCATATATTAGTGTAGAAATTAAAGATGAAATCACTCAACAAAGCATCTTAACTCTTAGAAAGATTTAGTTCATACTGATGATAAGAAAATCCGTGTGTAAAAGCCAACATATCTTTAGAATTGTGTGGGGATGAGTGTCAGAGGCACACATGATTATGATAAGAATGGTACAAAGAATGTTATTAGAAATATCTAGACAGACTAGAACATTTAGAATGTTCTAAAAATAAATGGTTTCATTTTAGAGATCTTGTTTTTAACTCAATGAGAAGCAGCTCCTGTCAGAATGAATTTAGAGCATATTTTTCCTATGTGTATAAATTCAATATCAATTGGTACCTTTGGTTCACATTTTTGTGTTTCCAGGATTCTGTTAAATAGTTTACATATCTAACTCCAGAGATGGGTTCCCAGACCTCTTACAGTTGGGAAAATAATACTTTAAAGCTTTCTACCTTAACATTTCAGATTTTGCTACTTGAAAGAGAAGTTCGGTGAGCAATTATGTGGTTTCAGACCATAGCGATAATTCACTTAAATTTAAGAACAATCTTCCTGAGGCTTCTAACTCTTCCTAATTTATTGCATAACACATTTTACTTCAAACTTCTGTTTGTTAAGACAATATTTACATATTCTGGTCACAACAATTGAAAAAAGTAATTTTTAAGATAAATGTGGTGTGAACTACTTCATAGAGAAGATCCGATCAGTGATCATGTGGGAGGGAAAGAGTTGTAAAACAGATTATTTCACTGGGAGTAATTAATTATCTGAGAAATTACCAGCTGTTTGAGATAGACCTTTTCTTCCTCAGTCAGCCAAATTTGCTATTAAAAAATAAAGCACATATTAGACAAAGATAAGAAAAGCCCGATTTTATAATGTTGTTAAATTGTTTTAAAAATAATGATTACTTACATCAGTGGGAATGTCAACAGTTTCCTAATGTGAAAAATTAGGAAATAGCTTTATTTAAATGACGTAGCAGTAGTTATCAAACAATTTGATAGAAAGTGAGGCACAATAATTGAATGGTCAGCATCCAAGCTACTAGCCTGAAAATTCTGGTATATATTAGAAATTAAGTAAGTTAAAATATTTATCTTACAACCATCTCTCTCATTTTGTGCCAGCATAAAACCATGACTCTAAATATGTCTTATTTCAAAGACATTATCCATCTTAAATTGACAAATTTTACATGCTGACAGAGTGTAGACAGGTGTCTCCAAATAGTAAAATAGACCAGGTGAGCTGTGTGAGAAATGAGACCTGGTGGCTCTTTGTAGAAATGACAGGCATGGCCTGAGACTCTCAGTTTGCATCTGGAACTTAGGAGTAGAGAATAGATCAAGCAAGAGAGAAAAGACCAAGTAGAGAAAAGACCAAGGCATGGGCTAGGAAGCATCCAGGCAGTGCCCAAGGCACAAGGGTCTGAACCATGACCCATGAAGATGCTCCCTGCTTCTTCGGAACACTCTCACACTGTGACTTTTGCCACCACAGAAGGTGTTTCTTGTACTGATGACCTACACATCTTAACTCAAACCTGCAACTCAAGCTCCTTTAAGTGGTTCCCAAAGCTTAAATGTGATCAATATCACCTAGTGGCTTGCTTGAAATGCAGATGGCTTAGCTCCAACTCAAACCTTCTGATTCAGTAGGTATGAGGTAGGGCCTAGGAATCTGTGCTTTTCATATTTTTTAAGTGCTTCTGATATTACTTATCTAGTGATAACCTGTGTGAACTGCTCCTGCTCCTGAGAAGGTTTCCAAAGTGAAGCTACAGTGAAGGCAATTGGCATGCTCTTGATTTGGCACAGGCTTGATTAAAATGCAGTTTCCCATGGATTCATATACATACTTTCAGAAAGAACAGGATAGAACAAATAATGCTTCTCAGGAAGACTGTCAATTTCAGCCACCAAAAATATTATGAGAATTTTTCCATTACATCTTTTGAATGTTTAGACTTGGATTTGGTAACAATTATCAAAGTACTGACTAACACTTATGGAAAGCTGTTGTTTTTTAAAAGAGTTCTTTGGCTTTAAATTAAACAAGATCTTACCTCACTAGATGAACTGCTGGCAGGTTCCTGAGAAATTAAAAGACAATATAATAATAAAAATCTGGCAGAAAAAAACAATTGAACCTTCTGCATTAGTTTTGAATATCAGTAGTTACTTTATATGTGCTCCATAGTAATTACCTACTTGATTAGTAGGACACATCAAAATATATTGAAATAGAACATTTAAATTGATTTTTAGAAATAATTATTGCAAATTACCTTGGTAAACCAATAAGAAGACAACAATATACTTTACATATGGTCCTCATGCTTTTATTTTAATATGCACTTATTTTAATGTGTATTAAAAATTATATACTTAAGTCAATCAAACCAGTGACTTGGGTAAAGATGATAAAGAGTTTCAATTAAGAGCAAATTTAGTTAATACTAAAAGGGTAAATCTTTGAGAAACTATAAACATTAGCCTAACTCATTAAAATAATAAAAGGACCAGGTCTAGGTCTCTATTCCTGGTGGCAACTAACTGGGGAGGTATTTTCAGGGTATGTTGATTCCTACACAAATAAATATTCTATTGAATTATCCTGAAATTAGGACAAGTGCATGGTTTTGCCCTGATTTTCAAATATTCTTAATATCGAATATATTTGTCATCTCTGCTAAATTTTAATTTTACTCAAAGAAATTTTATACTATACATTTTGATCAGATTTGAAATTAAGATATTTATCTTAATGGGAACTGGGGCAAGTATCCTCCTTGAAAGCAGACAAAATCAGAGCTGATCGCATCTTGATTCAATAGAGACTTGCTTTTCTGTCATCTCTATATTGAATTTTTTGGCAGAAAGCGATGCTTATAATATATAATGGTGGTCAAGAGGTCCGGAATTGGGATGAAGAAGGTAACGTGATGGATCATATATAAGAACATCTGCAGAGAAATGGCATTTTGAAAACTTGGGTCACAAATGGAATACAAATGTTTCCCTTGAATCCTTTTCACATAATTTCACAACAAATAACACCATGAAAACATCACCTATTTCACACTCAGAGGTGAAAAAACACTACTTATATGAGCAAAAGTGAAAGTAACATAATTGTTAGAAAAGATACCATATTAATCAAGCAAAAAGATATGAATGAATAAATTTTACCTGACTGGTTTGAAAGACCACATTATTGTCCTGTCCATATTTCTGAAGAAAAATACATAATATTTATTTTAGAGCCTATATAAAAAAGAAAAATTATCTTGAAATGTAATTAATGAAAAAAGCTATGACTTACTTCTTCAGAGATGATGGAAAATTCCTTAGAAAAAGAAATTGAGTGAATTTTTATTCCTTAATTATGCAATTTCTACTTATCCTTCCTAAGAAAGTATCAATTCACACTCATTCAGGATTTCAAGATAAAATATTAGTCTTTGACTGAATTAAAACGTGAATTTTTATTCTCCTTAGATAATTAGCTCATAATATTTTAGTTAAGTAACTTATTCTGCACTCATATTATATGATAATTCAACTGCAACATTTTTACAAATACCAACAGCAGAGAAGGAACAATGTATTTTTTGTCTGCATAGTTTACTTTCCCTTCTTTTTCTTTCTCTCTTGCTTTCTCTCTCTCTCTCTCTTTCTTTTTTTCTCTCTTTCTAATTTTTTAAATGGAATACAATGAAAGAGAATAAGGCATTTCTTTGACTTTAAAGAAGTTTTGTGCATATGTTGTGTATCTCTGGGCAAGAAGAAAATTAAGAAATTGGTACTTAATATGAATTCAAATGTGCATGTGTCTCGTACTCCAGAAGAGGTAAAATACATTCCTGTCATTGCATTCACAACATACTAAGTGCTCACCATTACTCCTGTGCTAGTATCACAATTATTGGATAGCAACTTGAGAAGCAAATGAAGAAAAAGGCATAAATCTAATCCTAGTCCAAGTGGAAACACAGAGTTTGGCTTACTCTTTTCAAATTTTATAGTAATGATTACATTTCTTATTTTTCATGATTCTATAGGTCTAGTGTTATTGATCACAAAAATGAGGATAATTAACCCAGTACATGTTATGTGCTACTAGGTGCCAGGAATTGGCTTCATAATAATGTGCCTTACCTCACTGGAGGAGAGGTGCTTTACCTCCTATATAAATAATAAAAACAAACTGAAATTTAACTTTTATGGCTTACTTAAAATGCCAAGGTGAATCTCTGCCTCTACTGTTCAGTAGCAAGGATTAAAACAAATATTTTTTTAACCTGGGTCTATAGAATCAGGCTTCCCCCCAAAAATTGTTCCATATACAATCAATAAACGATACTGTTACTTATAAGTTCCCAGGAAAACTGTGACACAAACCTTTTGAATATCCTGATCTAGCACTGGCTAGTAGCATGTCTCAAATTTTAGGCTAGTAACCTTGTGGATTAAAAGGTATGATTAAGGCCAATGACTCAGTAAAAATAAAAGTAAGAGGGTGATTATGTCCAGTGGAGTTTAAGAGCGAAAAAGTCATTGAAGCTGCATAATATTGATAACTGAAGACTTTTTATTGTTTTTTAAAGTAACTTATTCTTGTTAGAAATGAGTCTCACTTTAGATTTATTCTTAAATTGACTAGAAATGGAACAAGGCACAAATACTGCCTGCATGTGTCTCCTAGATGTGGGAATATGTGTTAGAGCAAAAGCTCTGTGCACCACAAGGAAACTTGCCTTGTCAGACAGGGAGATGTTGCAGTGGGAGGGAAATGGGTATGTGAGTTCCCCCGAGAACAGTGTGGTAATAATGCTGATAGACTGACATGATTCATACTAAAATACATATGTAAACATGTGCATGTATATCTGCATTTGTGAAGCTCTTTCACATGCTTTATTTTCTGATATCCTTACTATTTTGTGACATGAATGTTATTATTATATTGTGCCTGGATTATTGGGTGAATAATTTACAAAGCTTCCACTCAAATTCAGACCTACAAACTGTCTCCTGTCACTTGTCCTTGTTTTGTATTTTAACATTATGGTTTCTGAATTGTTTGTATCAAGAATGGTGAAATTCTGTCATTTCATTGACAGCAGACTTTCAAATTCCAGATTACAGTGGTGGGACCTACTTACAATTAGAGAGACATGCTGGGGAGTGGAGAAAGCTCTTCTAGAAAATTCCATCAAGTATCCAAATTCCAAGGGAGGAATTATACCTTCCTCCCTATAGCTATAGCTTCTTTGACACTGCTGTGAAGTCACTTCATAGAAAGTTTGTTCTTCACAGTCCACATAACACAGGACAATACTATCTTTGGTCATAGATTAAAAGATTACATCCTTAGTCTCCATTGCATTACTGCCCACATCTGTATCTTCTGCATGTAGTAAAAGGATCACTCTGATGTATCTAAGTAAGAATGGATACCATTATATGCCCCATTATCTTTACTTACATGCTTTGCCAGAGCAACAGCCAAAAGACAGGTAAAGATGAGGAACTTCATGGTTACTTGGGGCTGTAAAAACATATAAATTACATTTTCTGACATTTTGTTATCTATTATTATCTTTACACCAGGTAATGGAGAAAGGGCAATGAAGAAGAATAAAAGCAGATGTTTTTAAGGAGCTTGTGAATATGAATGTATCACAGTTTATCTTGGAAGAGCCATTTATGTTGTTCTCAATCAACAAGACATAGTTTAAAGCCATACTTGCTAAATATGGAAGGTTCATTCGTATATAGTTGGTTCATAGAATTATTCTCACTGACAATCATTTTGTGAAGATCAACTATCAGAAACACAAAATACAACAGACACTCTTTTAAATCAGATACCAGGTGAGGCAAAATGCAGCCTTGGTCCCTTCTAAGAAGTAGTAGTAGCAGGTGGAAGTGATCAGGTTAGACATCAGGTGTCCTCCTAGGCCCAGCCTGACTCTGGACTTGGCTGCTGAAGTGTTCACTAGCCTTGAGCAACACTAGGCCTCATTGACCACATCCAACAAATGTGACTGTGACTTCTAACTTTGCCTCCAGCCAGCTCACTCTCTAATTCTATGTCTGCAAACAAATCCACAGGGTTTTTTTTTTTTTTTTGACCAATTCAACTTTTTCCCCTGTGGTTAATTGAATAAGCAAAGATTAAAATAAGATTATTCTATTGTATTTTCCATTTATTTTACTCATCATAGTAAACATATTTAGAATCTACTTTAAAGAGTAATTTTAATTTTTACCCAAACAACTTCAAAATGTTTCTGATCCATACCTATGTGAATGAACACGGCATATATATACATGTACTAAATTATCTGTCTTAATCCTGGCATTGTATAATTTTAAAATAATTCTAATTATATAGTATAAAGCTTCTCAGCTTTACACTGAGTAATAATGGCATAGAGTGGATGTTTTATTTTGCTCTTCTAATACAAAAATAATGTTTCATCCAAACAGTATGCACAAGACATATTTCACATTGCAAAAGGATTATTTGAAATTGTAAGAGATATCTCATTGCCTTTTATGAAATAAATGCATTTTATACATCTGTTGGCAAATCATTTTTGCTTAGAGATAGTATTTCACATAGGTGAAAGAAACTGAAACATGTAAAACTGCTAGTTCTTAATTAGACATATATTTAACAGGATAGAGATGGACACTTGAAGCAGTTGTAGCTATTCAGCAACTGCTATATGAGAAACACAGTGCTGGACTACCTATAATATTAAATGTATTCTTCACAATAACTTTGTATATTCAGTATTCTTATCTCCAATTTCCAGATAAAATGTGGTCCAGATACTACACACAAAATAAGCAGTTGCTGGATAGCTAGAAGCCTGGTTCCCTTGGTCCTTCCTCCAGAAAGAAACATTGCAGTTTATGAGATAGAGAGTCATGGTAAATCTTGCAGTGTCTGCATATTAATTGCATATTTATTTATTTATTATTTTATTTTATTTTAGTGAGAAAAAGAGTGAGTTTTGGAGAAGGGCAAAGGGGGGGAGAGAGAGAGAGAGAGAGAGAGAGAGAGGGAGAATCTTAAGCAGATTCCATGCACAGTACAGAGCCTGATGCTGGGCTTGATCCCACAACCATGGGATAATGCCCTGAGCCAAAATCAAGGGTAAGATACTCATTTGACTGAGCCACCCAGGAGCCCCTAATTTCCTTTTTTAAAAAAACAAAAAAGAAGATAGATGATTAGCTTGTATTAATTAAAAGAAAATTTCTCAAAATTATAATTTTTTATAAATACTTAAATCTTTATTAATATGTTTGAAATATATTTCACAAGGCCATGGTATGAGAGAAAGAACATATAAAAACATTACCTTGATCCCCAAATGGAAGACCAGAAGACCAGGCAAGGAATGATCTCTGATGGGTTATCTCAGTACTATTTAAATGTTGTTCCTCCATGATATGCTAATTCTGTGGTTCAAAATACTTAAAAAGCCAGTTGAATTCTAAGAAGTCACTATGATTAGAAATTGTTTTTCTTCCAGATTATCCCCCCACATATTCTAAGGAATGCTTTAACATACTTTGATTTAGAACATGATAGCAAGAAAGGAGGATGTTGTAATATATAATGATTATCTGTATTTTGTATGTGGCCTTCTTCTGCTATGAATTAGTTTTTTGATTCAAACAGGTTTCTTTGTTTATTTTTTCCTTTTCTCCTGGCATCTCCTTTCCTGTATAAGAATACGGTGTTTTTGACAAAAATAGTTCTCTAAGGCTTTTCCAGCTGTCAAATACCCTGAAAAAAATATCTGGAATGAATTTTTTCTTTTATTTTCTCTCTGAGTTTTGCTTTTGTAAAAATACTATCATCATAATAAAAATAACAATATTATCTAATCTAACAATTGCTTACAACTTAGAAATAATGTGTATGAAGTAGATACATATTTCTATGAAGTAGATACATATTTCTATGAAACCACTAAAGCAAATTACAAATTCAAAAAACTGCATTGACATTGCAGGTGATACAAATGTATAATGAAGGTCCAAGTGTAAAAAATATAAGCTATGATGGGACCATGGCTTCCTTAAAAGTGCAAGTTCTTGTAAAAGGCAGAGTTAATACTCAACACCTAATACTCAGAAGTCTATTTTGACTTCTACAGTTAATGTCCCAATCATGATATGTCTTCTAATGTTTAATGGTAGGACAAGAATTGAATCATTATGTGGATCTGATTTTCATATATTGTTAACTGTTTAACATGTCTGAAATATTGTGTGGGCCAATCAAACATAGCATGCTAGCCTTTGCCTAAGTGCCACCAGGATGAGATTCTTGTGCAAAATGCCTACACATAATTATTTGTGTTTATTGAAGAACTGGTCATGTTAGGAAACCCAATTTTCTGGTTAGCTAATAATAAAGGTTTAAGTTTCAATATGTTAACATATTTTTTGAAATAATTTTTTTCTAATATTATCATGCATACCATTGTACTTGTAAACAATAAAGAACAATTAGAGTTTATGGTATTTAGCTGCCATTGAGAAGGTGATTTCTCTTAAAGTCATAATTTTTGTCATTAAGAATTGTATTTGATTTTACATTTTCTTTCTTGCTGTCAGTCAATTACATTGCATCGTATGAAACTATTTCTTTGAATCACTTTTCCAGCCAGAGTGGAGGAAACCTGACTAAACCAACTTTGTAGTTCCAGCACATGCCTTGACACTTGGCATGTTGTTGTGTTCAGTAAATTCTTTGTTTTACAGTTGGCCTTGCTTGCTTTTTCAGCCACCTTTTTGACTTCTATTTGTTACTTTGAATTTCAAAGAGACTGAAGGTCATGTAACCATGCTTTTTCATTTCTCTAAACTCCAATAAACTTTTATTTTTCTCTGACTTACAAATTACTATGAGTGTCCACCTACTTGTCTTTTTTCCTCCAAGACCTTTTCATATGGTTAACTTCTTTCTCCTATATCTTTGCTTCCTTTGTTTGCACATGATCATTCCCTTAATTTACAATGTTCTTTGGTTCTCTCTTATCTCAGATACCATCCCTTCAACTTGTGCTCCCAGGAGTCACACTACTAATTCACTCTTTACACTGACCCCCTCAACCTTTTGAAAGTCTCCATTTATATGGTTTCTTCTCCCTAACCTCCCAGGCTACTACCTCTGCACTGGACATATCATCTCCTGCACGGATGATCCCCTCTAGTTTCAAATGGGTCTTTAACTTTTTATCAGTCATTTCCAAAATGTATTTCCCATGACACCCTCAAAACTTTTAAAAATAATAGATATTTCAGATAACTGCCTAAAAACATTTTTCTGTCTTCTTATCATGTCAAAGATAATACTGAAGATTGTTCACATCATATTTAAGGCCATTTGAATTTTTCACAGTAGATTCTGTGGCCCCAATTCTTGCTCCTTGTTGAATATCACAGGCACTCTTTCCTGAGACCATCATGGATGTTCACATCTCTGTGACTCCACATTTTGTCTCTGACCAAGGTTCTCATTCACATTTTCTGTGGAAATACATGATAACTTCCTACGTGTTCTTTCCGATCAAGTTCAAATTTGAACACACCTTTTTTTTGTTTTGTTTTTAGAACTCAAAACACTTATTTACTTATTTTAAAGTTTATTTCTTTATCTTGAGAGACACAGAAAGAGAGAGAGAGAGAGAGAGAGAGGAGCAGAGAGAGGAGAGAGAGAATCTCAAGCAGGTTCCACATTATCAGCATGGAGCCCATTTTGGGCCTCAAGCCCATGAACTGTGAGATCATGACCTGAGCAGAAACCAAGAGTCAGATGCTTAACAGACTGAGCCACCCAGGTGTCCTTCCAATAAAACTTTGAAACAATTCTGCAAATATCACAGAAACACTATTCCTTATGTTGCTTATGTAAATTTTTATATATAATAAAAATAATATATAACTATAAATATAGATTGATGCTGATATGTAACTGTAGTTCATTTAATGTCACAGACTTTGAGTCTGGTGTTCTCTCTTAACGGGCAAGAGAGTGGATGTAGAATTGAATACAAGAGGGGCTAATGTCCAGAAGGAGACAAGAGTTCCGAGTAAGCGTCCTTGCTCTGATTTTTTAGGATCAGAAGGCTTAGAAGCATAATGGGCATGCAGAAAGAGACAATGAAACAGTGATCATTAACTCAAGTATGTGAGAGAAAGAGGGGTTTCAAAGATATGCCGTGTGAGGGATTTGGGTCAATGCAAAACAAAATCGAGGTGCTGTGCAGATGGCTGTTTATGGCAAGCACTAGGCGCCTTGTCTATTTATCTTAACTTGCTGAGGATCTAAGACAGACAGAACATGCTACCTCAGGGTCAACAAGGCACTTTTGTATTCTTGTTAATTAGCTCTGGGCAATTTCACCCTGCTGCTGTGGTCTTTTGCCTTGTTTACCTGTTTACCTCTTCCCAGATGCTTTCATCCTGTGGAATTGGCTTCCGGCCCTACTCTTTTGTTCTACAATGGGGGCGCTTTTGCCCTGTGGCCACTTTCTGCTCTAAGCCTTGTTAAACCATTGGTGCAAGCTCAGGAAATTCCTAAACTTATTCCCCACAATTTAACAAATAATTATTGAGAGCTAAAATATGCTGGGAACTCCAGTACACACTTAGAAAAGACCATGGACAACAGCAGCAAAACTCTTGGACTTCAGGGAAGTAATACTCTGACTGGAAAGAGACATAACAAACATGGTAATTAAGTAATAAGTGGTTGGTTTGATAGTGATATACACTAAGAGAAAATTGATTTGGACAAAGCAGTTAAGAAGTTTGGAAGGGATGGGTTTTCAATATAGATAGTATGGCCAGGAAATGTCTTCCTGAGCAGAAGAGTAACAAATGAAGGACATAAAAAGTAAACTATAGTGATAACTGGGAGAAGAGACTCCACTTCAGGCCATGGGAGGGTAGGACACCTGGTACTCTTAACAACTACAACAAACAGAACAATGTGGTTGGAGTTGAAGATATTTGGTGGATGAGTTCAGTGAGGTAATATGGCCAGGTACTACAAGATTTGGGGGCATTATAAGGACTTTAAAAGAATTTTACTCCATCATTTAGCTGGTGGCCATGATTGTTTATCAGGAACTAGATTCATCTTCTTGCTTCAAATAACTGAAAAAAAAAAACCCCACAAGATATATGATACAACAATTTTAAGACATTATACTACAGTAAAGTGAAATAAAATCCCCAGGAAGAGAGAAAAAATCCAGATAAGTCCTATGATTGACCCAGCTTATCACGTGGAAAAAATGTACAAACTGTAGCACAAGAATTTGGGGCTTTAAAGGAATATGCAATTCCCTTCAGTGGAGGAGAAATAGTTGAGATAACTGGAGGAAAGGACTGCACTTAATGTAACAGAATACTGAGGAGAGCATTTCAAAGACTGGCGAGAACTGCCCAGAGAAAACACTTCTGGAGATCTACAGAGGGTTGCTCTTAATCTCCTGCTGAGTTTTGATTAGTGCAAATACATGTGAGGCAACCCCATGAGGCTGGAGGCTGAACATCAGAAAGGAGCATATTGTACAATCCCGTGAATCCCTTGAGTTCAAACGGACTAAAATAGACCATGTTAGCTACAGCCAAGCTGGAAATAGCCTATAAACCCACATGGCATTGTTAGCATGCATTAATAGAAGTTTAAATTTATCTCCAAATGATAGACTCTAATTTCCCCAATTGTCTAATAGAGCTTAAAAGCAAACCTCTACAGTGAAAAATTGTTTACAGATAACTTCATTGTGACCTACAACATAAATCAATAACATTCAAGGGAATAAAAAAATATTCAGCACACCCACCCCCCCAAAAAGAAAAAGGCAAAACACAATGTCTGGCATCCAGTCAAATTTACTTGGAAGAAAAATATGACTCACAATGAAGAGAAGTCTCAATTGGTATAAATAGACTCAGAAGTGACATATATAAGATAGATTAGTAAACAACCTATTAAAAGTCTTATTGTAACTGTATTCTATGTTGAAGTAGATGAAAATATGAGCATATTTGAAACATATGGTATCCAAGAGGAAATGTACACTGAATATAGTTAATAGCCTGTTTAAAAGAAAAGTAAGGAACTTGATAATATAGTAATAAATCTATCCAAAATGATATGGAGAAAGAAGGTTTAAAAGAAGTTCTTGAATTATATGTGGGAAAATATGCATTTGAAAATATATGTAATTGTGGTAAAGAGGAAGAAGAAGGAACAATAGTTGAATGTATAAATGGTTGCAATTTTCTTAAATATTGCGAAAATTTTTTAAATATTGGGAAAATTTGGGAAGCTCAACAAAATGGCAGGTGTAAGAGCATGAAAAAGCTACATCAAACATTACAATCAAATTCCTTAAAGACTGCCATAAGGAGAATTACTGAAGTAGCCAGAGTAGCAAAGATGCAAATGACAGCTGACTTGATTTTGAAAAAAAAAATTGAAGGAGAAGAGAATGTAAAAAATTTTTAAGTACTGAAAAATTATCTGTTAAATAAATGGGGCTCGATCCCATGACCTTGTAATTAAGACCTGAGCTGAAATCGAGTAATACGCTCACCCAACTGAGCCACCCAGGTGCCCTGATAATGTACTTTTAAATGAAGTTAAAATAACTCTTTCATAGTAGCAAAAATGAAAAATTAATGACAAGCAGGCTTGCTTTGTAAGAAATATTAAAGGAAATCCTTGCAGGCAGAAGAAATACCACCTGAAAATCTGTAACTACTCAAAGGAAACACATTAGAAATGGTAGAAATGGTCTAAATATCAATCACCTTAATTACTTATGTCTTAAAACTCTTTAAAAGGCAAATTATCTAAAAATTAACAACATATAGTACATACTTTAACATATATAAAATGGAATATATAAGGCAACATCACCACAGAGGGTGGGAGAGGGAAAGGGAAGGCTATAATTGGTTCTCTGTCTATAAAGGTTCTCTATTAGGATGGCTATTACTGACAAAAACAAAAACAAAAACAAAAAGATAACAAATGTTTGTGAGGATGTGGAGCAAAAGAAACCCTGATGCACTGGGGGAATGTAAATTGGTACAGCTATTACAGAAAACAACAGGGAGTTTCCTCAATAAGTTAAAAATAGAACTGCCATTAGAAATAGAAATCCCGCTGGGATTGACTTGACATTAGTATGATACAGTATGTGAATTATACCTCAATGGAATAGTGTGGTTGATCTATTAAAAAACTAGAACTGTCACGTGATCTAGGAATTCCACCTTGGGCATTTATCCAAAGCAATTGAAATCAGGATCTCAAAGAGACACCTGCACTCCCATGTTCATTGCAGCATGATTTTGCAACGTGAGCCAAAGTAGCCAAGATGTGAAATAAAAGTGCCTTGATGGATGAATACAGAAATAATATGGAGTATAAACACAGTGGAATATTATTCAGCTTTAAAAATAAAGGAAATCCTGTCATTTGGGAAAACATGGATGGACCTGAAAGATATTATACTCAGTGAGATAAGCCAGACATAGAAAGATAAACATTGTGTGATCTCACTTATTTGGAGAATCTAAATAGTCAAACTTACAGAAGCATAGGGTAGAATGATGGCACCAGAGGCTGGTGACAGGGCACTGGGAAGGTAATGGTCAAAAAGCACTGTTTTAGTTCTGCCTGATAAGCAAGTTCTGGAGACTTTTTGAGCAGCACAACATAGTGTATAGAGCTAAAAAACTGTACTGCATACTTCCGATTTGCTAAGCGAGTAGATCTTATGTTAAGTGTTCTTACCACACACATGCACACAAAATTATAATTGCAATAAATAAGAAGGGGGTGGGAGAAAATGGGAGGTGATAGATATTTTCTGGTCTTAATGGCAGTGATGGTTTCATGGGTGTGTACTTATCTCCAAACTCGGCAAGTTATATATATTAAATGTGTATACCTTTTACATCTCAGTCTCAATCTCAGTGAAATGTTTTTAAAAATAAAAAGTAATTTTGTGTTGTTTTCCCTGGTCAGTGATATCTGGGACTCTCCACCACGTGTACTTTGGCTTGTTTTTTGACGTATCCCTGAAAAGGAAGCAGACTAGCATACAGGGAACAAAAGCATGCACACGCACAGACAAATCAAACAAACAAGTAAGCCAAAAGGGGAAAGGAAGTAAAGAAAAG
>CM053567.1:138508836-138607532 GCA_028646485.1 Cryptoprocta ferox
GAAAGAAAAAAAAAGAAAAAAGAAAAAAAAAAGACAACTCCCCTGTGCGGATGGGCGTGGTCTGGCGTCAGGTCAGGTCTCGGAGGGGCTGCTCTCTCTGAGGCCCCGCCTTGGTGGTTACGGGGAGAAGTATGGCGCCGCCTCAAAGTTTTGCCGGAACCAAGCGTTGCAACCGCCCTTCTGAGTCCGATCTCCCTGTGCCGCGGGCGAGCCAAACTGTATTCTCCAAGCTCCGCCTCACTTCCAAATCCCAGTCCGTGCAGTTCAACACCGTCACCGGGGATGAGATGCGTTCCTGCTGGCGGCCGACCTCCCGGCCCGGCTTGCGCTGCCCTTTTCGAGGAGCCGCTGCCGCCGCCGCCGCCGCCGCTGCCACTTTTCAAGGTGCCTTTCGTGGGGCCGCCGCCACCGCTTTTCGCACCGCCGCCGCCTGTATCTGTGCCGCCGCCTTTCGCGGTGCTGCTTGGAGTGGATGCCGCCGCCGTTGCGCCCAAGGAAGAATTCGCCGGCCTGATGGGACGGATTTCTCTCCCGGCGCTCGGCAGTTATATATGGGGAGACGGGCGAGTTTTTCCTCCCTTAGAGATGCTTCTATGAGCGTTTTCTCTTTTGTGTTGTTTTAAGCCCCTAGGTTAGTGGTCATTTGTGGCAGCTGTCATAGGAAACTAATACAGGTGGTGTAGGAGTGTTATAAATTGCCTGGGCTTCGGAATCCAGTGGACCCAAATATTGATTTTTTTTCCTCTAACAATTTACCTATTGTACGATTAGGGGTTAATAATTTTGTTCAGTGCTGGATTCTTTGTCTGGATGTAATCATACTGCTTCAGCAGGATTGTGTACAGATTTAATAAATCTGGGAAAGGATTCAGTTCTCAAGGATAGAAAGTGATAACTTTTCTTGCTGAAATTTTTAAGTATTCACTCCTTTTCAAGCATTGTATGGGTGCCTATGTTGTTATTACATTAATTCTTCTGCAACACCTTTAAGTTGTCATCACACAAGAGACAGTAGGGTTCAGACAGGTTTATTTATTGGCCAAAATCATGTCACCAGAAAGTGAGAGCCATAATTAAAACATGAAAAACTATGCAAGGGAATCTACTTGAGAGCTAGGCCACTGATCAGATTCTTTAAGGCTCAGACTTGAAAAAGGCCTCTTTTGGGGCACCTGGGTCACTCAGTCCATTAAGCGACTGACTTCAGTTCAGGTCATGATCTCACAGTTCGTGAGTTCAAGTTCCACCTTAGGCTCTGTGCTGACAGCTCAGAGCCTGGAGCCTGCTTCCGAGTCTGTGTCTCCCTCTCTCTCTGCCCTCTTCCTCTCATTCTCTCTCTCTCTCTCTCTCTCATTCTCTCTCTCTCTCTCTCTCTCTTTATCTCTGTCTCTCAAAAATAAATAACCATTACAATTTTTAAAAAAGAAAGAAAGTACCCTCTTTCAAAGAAAACCACAAAGCATAGTTATTTCTCAGTGCCTAATTTATTAACAATGCCTAATTGAGACATATGTAATTGGAATCAAACTACTTGAACTACTTTACAAATAAAACTTTCATTGTGGGTCACAAATAGCAAGTGTGTGTGTGTGTGTGTGTGTGTGTGTGTGTGTGTGTGTGTGTTACAGGTACATCCTAGCAGATATACATTGAATATGTATACATTAAATGTAAAGAGTGAAGGGCAGAGGAGAAAAAAATCACTGTTTTCTTTAGGTAAAAATTTGTGCAAAGACAAGTTGAAATTCACTAAGACTTAAGGAAGAGAACAAGAAAGAGTTCTTCTGGATCTGTTAAATTTCAGAGGTCTTTTACATACAAAAGCATGTAAGATGTAGGGCCAGAAGACAGTTCAGCACAGAACACACAACACACCCAACTCAGCATTCTACCAGCTTCCCTTCATCTCCCCTTCTTCCCTCAGCTTCTGAGTCTCAGCACCCTCCTTCGGTTCCTTTCAAATGTCTTTGGCCCCTTCACACTTCTCTCTGCTGTGTGCAACTCTGTGGGGATTGGGGATCGGCCTTTGGTTTGGGCTGCTTTTCTCTGGAAGAGAAGCCCTGTCTCCATGAGTTCTAATAAATAAAACATTCTAACTCATAAAAATTGTCATTTAGCATAAGTTGTGAACTTTTAGCTGTCAATATTTAGAACCAGTGTACAGCTGAGATTTTCTTTCAAGCCACTTGCTAAATGTGCATTAGTTTTCCTTATGAGTATGATTAAAATTAAAGGCAAGCTTTTGATTAGTATTCTAGGGATTTCATGCAAATTGCATGAATTGGAATGTCTTCTAGTACAGAAGATTTCAAGGCTAAAATGAGATTGCTTAGATCATTTTCATGACCCTTAAATAACCACCTAGGTATGTTATAAATTGCTATGTCATAAACTACTTTTTCCATAATCATTGTCCTAAAAGGTTATGAAAAAGAACTGCTTGTTGTTTCTTTAGAAATGTTGACATAGTGAAGAGTAGTATGAGTTTTGGCATATAATAGTTGCAGAAAAATGTTATTGAGAACCAAAACAAAAATGGGTGGTATGGATTTAATTGTGTCCCTCCCCCAAAGATAGATGGAAGTCCTAAGTCCCAAACTTCAGAATGTGATGTTCTCTGGGATTATGGGCCCCTGCTGATGTGATTAGTTATGATGAGGTCCTACTGGAGGGAGTAGAGTGAGCCCTTAATTGCATATGACTGGTGTCTGTATAAAAGGAGAGACACACAGAAGGAGAGGATTGCTTTGAGACAAGAGAGGCAGAGATTGAAATAATGCATTTACAAACCAAGAAATTCCAGGACTGTCAACAAATGCCAGAAATTAGGAATAGACAAAAAAAGATTGTACCCTAGAGCTGTCGGAAAGAGCAAGACTCTGTCAACAGAACTGTGAGATCATAAATTTCTGTTGTTTTTACCACCAGTTTTGGTAATTTGTTATGGCCACCCTAGAAACAAATACAATGGGAGACCCAGTGTATGCTTGATAAATCAATTTATTATGCACAACCTTTTTTTAAAAAATTTTTTTATAACGCTATGAATACAGAGCACAAAGTCAGGGAAAAATCAAATTGTTCAGAGACTAACATTTACTACTGTTTTAAAAATATTGATCATTTGCCTCAAATGTGTGCATTTCATATAACACTATTTGATTGAAATAGTTTTTTGTTGTTGGGAAAGCTAGAAACTACTGATGATTCAAATTATTTTTTAAAATTCCAATATAATACATAACATAATACAAATAGCACTGTAGTCTTTTGAATATTTTCCAAAACATGATTTTAGAAGTATTTTGGGTGTGTTTATTCTATTGGGGCTAATAAATGTTGGATAGTACTATCTAATAAATAGATGGGCAAAGGCCTTTGAATAGGAAGAATCATCATCAGTAAGAGAGAAAATAGGACTTTCTGCCAAACCTGTGGATAAAAAAAACTTCCTTTTATTAATTTTGAACTCCAAATCAAGTCATTGCTAATACACTTACACTTTCTTGTTTTTGAGTTGTATCTGAATATATTCCTCTGTTACTGACCAAGTGTTCACAGTTGCCCATTTGTTATCCTTTTCTCGGTCTGGATTTAATATTAATCAGGCTTCTCTCCTTCCTACAGGCTCTGAGCTCTGCTTGGCCCCAAGTCTGAAGAAGCACTAAAAATGGAGTGCCCCCTTTATCAACTTATCCTGAGAATCAGCTGACCAACATGGACACTTTCTGTCAGATCCTACTGGTTTCCCCCTGCTTGCCCAAGTTCCCCTCAGAAGTTTCTGCTGATCCTTACTTTCTTCTCTTTAGCCTGTGAAAGAAAAGCCTTTTCCACTGGATTATGAGACACTTGAAGATTTCTGAGATTTAAGTGTTCTCCCCATTTAAGCAATGGAATTTGTTCTCAAGAAAGTCTCTCCTTATTTAAGTTTGGATTTGGTTTGATTTTTTTATTTATAGTTTATTGTCAAGTTGGTTTCCATATAACACCCAGTGTTCTTCCCCACAAGTGCACCCCTCCATGACCATCACCCCCCTTTCTCTTTCCCCCTCCCTCTTCATCCCTCAGTTTGTTTTCAGTATTCAAGAGTCTCTCATGATTTGCCTCCCTCCTTCTCCCTAATTCTTTTCCCCCCTTCCCCTTCCCATGGTCCCCTATTAAGTTTCTCCTGTTAGACCTATGAGTGAGTGAAAACATGGTATCTGTCTTTCTCCGCCTGACTTATTTCGCTTAACATTACACCCTCGAGGTCCATCCACGTTGCTATGAATGGCCAGATTTCATTCTTTCTCATTGCCATGTAGTTTCCATTGTATATATAAACCACATCTTCCTAATCCATTCATCAGTTGATGGACATTTAGGCTCTTCCCATGATTTGGTTTGATTTGACATGACACAAGATCCCTGACCAAAAACTGGGCCTTGGTGAAAATCATCCACAGAGAAAAGCTGACTAGAATTATTCTCAAGTACTTATATAATCAGACTCTGAGTTAGAGTAAATTGCTACTATCTCTATTACTTCATTTCACTTCAAGCTCTTACTTCTCGGTTTAAATTCTTTCGGTGGTTTCTCAATGGCCTTCTTCATTGTCTGTCTAGATCCCTCTCTCTCCAGCTGCCATAGACCTGGTGGTAAAATAGGCCTGAATACCTCATTCAATCATATCACTTCTTTCTGAAATATTTTCTGTGTGTGCTTTTATACCCATGTTTAAAACTAGATAATGAGCTGTGGAGTGCAGAGACTCTGGCTAATGGTATTTATATCTCTAATGGCTGTCTCACTGCTGCTCATTTTGTGGTCAAGGAATAGCTAATGCCTGAATGAACACAAATTTCATCTGGACCCTTATTTCCTCAAATGATAATATAAGGAACTGTATTTATTACCAATTGTTTCTTTCCAATCTATTAAAGAACTCCTTTATTTCTATGTCTTCAAATCTCCTGGCAAACTACTTATATACTTTTCCTGGTACTTCAGAGAGTAAAAAAAAAAAAATATTGGATGAATATTGAAAAATTGACTCAATGAATTTCTAGTCTATTTTTTTTTCTTTCTTGTCACTTCTCCCTTGAAGTTCAGTGGTTTAGTTCTATATTAAATCTCACTTGGCCTTTCAGTTTGGATGCTATTCTCTTTTAAACTTAACATAGTCAACTTGTCTTTAACATCCCCTACTGAAACCAAGCAAAATGCACACATGAAGCAAAATTCCCTGAAGGAAAACAACAAAAACCAAGAAACAGATGGGCAACAGTGGATCACTGTCTCTTTCTGAAAGACTATTGCTCAACACTTTTTGACAACTTGTACCCATTTCTTTCTTTTTCCTTCCCTGTTTGATTTAGTGTTTCATTCAACCCATCATCAAATCTATTGATTGTCTGTTCTTTATATCTCTTTCTCATATTTCTCTAGAGTCTCTCTATCGCCAGACTATTTCAGTTCCACCATCCTTCTGTTTAATTATAGCCTACTCATTTCACCCATATTAATCTCTCCCAAACAATATTTTTAGTATCCTTCCTTGCTGAAATATTACTCAGCTATTACTTCATGTTCAGGGAGTCAAGTTCAGATTCTTTGCTCTGTCATTAATGGCAACAGGGAATTCAGTTTGAAAGAAGTCTCTATGTGCATTTAAAAACAATTCAAATCCTTTGGAACTATTTCAACTCTGAAATGTCGGACAGTCTTAGTTTTCTACAAAAACATTGCTTTATTTTTTAGTGAAATATTGAATCTTTCATAGATTTTGGAATATTTAATATTATTTTAGATAAAATTGTCATTCTAAAAGCAAATTGGTAATATTTCCTTTCCTTTTTCTTGGTATTATATTAGAGCATTGTAGGTATTATATATTAGAACATTGGTCCCTATTTTAATTGCTTATCAGATCCCCAAAGCAAAGTTTTTCAAACTGTGTTGTGTTTTGAACAATATCAGGATCTTTTTAAAATGCAGATTCTGATTCAATAGGTCTGGCTGTGACTTCAGACTCAACATTTGTGACAATTTACCAGATGCTGTTTTTGCAGCTACTCCAAAGACTACATTTTAGAAGGAAAAGTTTTATAAGATTTAGTGGGAGGGAAGCCTGCAGTGACTATTTAGGTACATACAATTCTGATTAAAGTCTTTTATGTCATTTGTCTTTTATTTATTTATTTAATTTTTTTAACGTTTATTTATTATTGAGAGACAGAGAGACAGACCATGAGCATTGGAGGGGAAGAGAGAGAGGGAGACACAGAATCTGAAGCAGGCTCCAGGCTCAGAGCTGTCAGGACAGAGCTGGATGCAGGGCTCAAACTCACAAACCGCGAGATCATGACCTGAGCAGAAGTCAGACGCTTAACTGACTGAGCCCCCCTGGCACCCCACATTTGTCTTTTAGTAGTCTCACCAGTTCCATAAATTGGTTAAGTGTCACTATAATACTTGCTTTTCTATGAGAAAATGAAGTTTAGAAAAGATTAGGAATAATTTAAGGACATAACATAGTAGTTGTCAGGACCAGGATACAAACACAGCTATTTCCAACCCCAAATACCTTTTACTCATACCAGGACTGGAGTTTTCTTTTAGAAACAGATAAATGACTATACTTTAAGAGAGTTACACCAGGCTACATTTCCTGAACTGGGGTACTCTTGGTTTGATGCCTTGCTTTTTTTGTTGTTGTTGTTTAGACTGTCACCACTGATACTTTTGGAATATAGAATTTCACTAGACCCAGCTTACCTCTGTAATCTTGTCCTGGAGGAACGGAGAAGCATTGTAAGGTTATTTATCTTTGTAATATCTCTCATATTGTGGATACTGCCTATATAGCCAATTTTGGAAAAATGATCCCTGTATACACACAAAAGGAAAGGGACATTTGCAGAGAGTTAAGACAATGACCTTACAAATATTTCACAATAATTTGGATAAAAAACGTAGGTTGTTAAACTTGGTAAGAAATCATATATGATCTACATGGTTGTTTTCTCAATCTTTTGGTCAGGTTTTCACCTTTTTATAAGGAAAAAAGTTTTCTTTTGGAAAAAAAGAAGATAAAAATGATACAGCATTCATATTTTTTTACTGTTTGTTGATGATTTTGTTGTTTTATAATACATGTGGGGCCACTCCTTACAACCAAACACTCACCAAAGGTTTACATATTCTTTATAGTAACACTCCAAGCTCCTACTTTGCCTATCCTTGAATATTCCAGGAAGGAGGAACTTACTAATTAGAGGTTAGATGGAATTGCCTCACTCTTGACTTTGAATGATCTTGCTATCTCTTAGAACTCCCATATTCTTTAATATTCACTTCTGTCCAAATATCATTCATCCCTGCTTTGGAATCTTAATTTGTGCTATTATAAGTTCACCAATTTACTATATTAGTAAGAAGTTTTGAGAGCTTATCACATTGATATGGCATGTCAAAATAATATGAGGTATCAAGGACATATTTCATTAAGGGAAATGTTAAATAAATGAAAATTTTCATCTTATTTAACATGGTCAATTTAACTTAAGACTTCATCTCCCTACAAAAGACTCAGAAGGTGGAAACTTACCATATAATATATGTTTTCAGCAGCCTCTGTTATCCAGTAGGCATATATTCTACTTAATAGATTCAGTTCTTTGACCAAGGCAATTATTTACCAGACTAAGATACTTAAGTTCTGAGAGAATAATTGATCTCTTCAGGATGACATTATGAGTTTCCATTTAAATGTTACTAGTACACAAGACTTTTGGGTCTTTCACCAGTGCAACATAAAAATAGATACAAGCAATATGTATTTTAGCCATTCATCATACAGATATGTTTCAGAGAGAAGTATTGATCCTCCTTATAGAATAAATACTCAGAGATGAAAATATAAAATGTGTACACATTTCCACATTATCAAGAAAATACTTACATGGTGATGTTTTTTATGCCAATGATGTTTCTGTTAAAATAGAGAACAGATTAAAATTTTAATATATGCTTAATTATCAAGTTTTCCAGTAAAGAAAAATTTGTCTTACCTCTTCAGATGAATCAGCTCCCTTGCAAAAAAGAAAAAAAGAAAAAAAAGAAAAAAACAGTGAACCTCTTCATTTTATAACTCCAAATTGAGTATAAAAATGCATTAACTGCCATAATTATGATTAAATACAATGGAGGCAAAGTCTTAGTAACTGATACACTAAACTAGTTTTTTTGTTTAATGCCATCTTTAAAAAGAGTGAAGAATAAGATTTTGCTATAATTAACTTGCTACACTTTTTAATGTTTATTTATTTTTGAGAGAGAGAGAGAGACAGAGAGACAGAGAGACAGAGTGAGAGTGAGGAGAGGCAGAGAGATAGGGAGACACATAACTGAAGCAAACTCCAGGCTCTGAGCTGTCAGCACAGAGCCCAACGTGGGCTTGAACTCAAGAACCACGAGATCATGACCTGAGCTGAAGTCGGACACTTAACTGATTGAGCCACCAAGGGGCCCCAAACTTGCTACATTTTAATATCAATTCAGTCTGGTACAAATTATTTTGTGTGTGTGTGAAAGGGAAGAAAATCTATCACGTGTGAAAGGGAGTGAAATTCAGAAGGTAAGCTTTGGAATTGTTCAAAACAAATATTTTTTATGTGGATATGTTTTAAGTTGCTCAGAAGCTATTCATTTTCAAATATTTATGTGCTCATAGAGTCTGGTATTATATTTTTCTCTATTTTTAGATTTTTAATTTTCCCACTTCTAATCTTTACTAACAATTATATGATAAACTGTGTTAACCAATTTTTTTTTGAAACATGCACTAGAACTTTTTGGATTAGTTGAAGTATTATTACATATCTTAATGAATTTCTCAGTAACTGAACACAAAAAATACCAAAGTGAAAGAGATCATTAATGTTAACAGAGTAAGAAACAAAGAAATGGGGAGGAGATGGAGGAGGAAGAAAGAGCTTCAGAGAGGTCAAAATTTACCTGGTGACAAACAGGTAGATGACAATATAGGCAGAACATTTGGTTGGTCTAGAGTTAATAATATTTAAGTGTCTTTTATAATATAATATTTAAGTGCTTCTAAATCTCCCAACATTATGGAGCTCTTTTAAACATTTTATTTTTACATTAAACTAATTATACTTGAGTGTCTTTCTGTGTTTAGAATGTTTGTGTGTGTGTACCCAAGATTTATTTTAAACCCCTAATGAATATTTCTAGGTTAGTTCAAAGAAAATGTCCACATAAAAATATTAAAATCTATAAAGCTGAGTTAAGGAAAATGCAAACATGGGCAATAACACATGAAATAAGGAGAATCCTTGGATAACCACGAAGAACATATTCTTCAAAATTTCCGGATATACTTACGATCATGGCAACCATGAGAGCCATGATAAAGGCAAAGACCAGGATCTTCATATTTGGCTGAGTCCTGTGAAAGCATATGTGAAAATCAGTATCATATTCATTCCTTTATTTACAAGTCAAACATTCATTGACCAAACTATGCTCCAAAGCCTTGGGAAACATACTGGAAATACAAAGACAATTGAAACACATTGCTTGACATCAGGGAAACATAGAGACTGGTGGAGACCTTGATAAGTAAAGGTAAACTATATGATGTGGAAATAGTAAGGGCTATGGAAACACCCAAAAGAGACACCTTGGACAGATCAAGAAGAACAGACCAGGCAAAAGCAGAAGCTGTGCTAGGTTATATAGGATAAGTAAGGAGAGGTGCTGGGAGCCAGCCAAGGAACACAAAAAAGAAAGAAGATTGCATGTGGGAAGTGTTGCTGTTCAGCATGTAAGGAGGACAGTGATGGAGACAGGCTAGCCCTTTAGATTGCTGTGAGATCACAGGGCCAACAGAATGACATGAGGAGAGTTAAGGCAGAGTTTAAAGAAATGTTTAGAAAGTAGAACGACAAACATTTTGAAATGTTTAGGGACTGTTTTATAACGGAGTGAGTGAAAATGAGCCAGCTTTCTGGCTTGAGAATGGTGTAGATGGTGTGGCCCTGGTGTTCGAATATAAATGTTACTCAGCAGAAAAAATATATAATTAAAAAGAAGTTTGAGGGTAAATATTTGTAAATACTTTGACAAGCTGAATCAGTAAAAGTGATTTAATATTGTAAATAATCTTATTTAATCAAATTAATGTAATATGGGACTATTGACATGTGTTTGTAATTCTCTCTATGCAAGTGAACCCAGTTCTTTTGCTGTTGAAAAAGCAATAAAGCAGATTATTATTTCTGAATTGAAGACATAGAAATAAAAACATTTTGCAAACTATAAGGTAAATAATGGGTAAAGGCATTTGGGGGGGGCATCAGTTTTGCTAGAACATTACAGTAACAACTTTTGTCTAGTGATAGAAGAGACTGTTCTGCTAAATAACTTCAAATGTTTAACATATGAAGCAGAACTCAGGGATGATGGCATTTTCCTTGTTCTTTATCTGGTATTTTTCTACATTGGATTTAACTCAGGACTGTGGCATTTGACAAATTATAAAACTTAAATCTTCCTTGGTGAAGTTTTTCCATCATCTACTAGTTAAACCAAATATTCAGTGATTTTATGATACAAAATAGGATGTAACTTTTAATGTTTATACCTGGCATTTTATTGAAAGTAGAAGGCTGAGAGATATTCACAGTAATTTGTATGCCATAGGCAGATGTAGATAGATAGATAGATAGATACATACATACATACATTTAAGGACTTTGAAAAAAAAATTCCCAAAGAACACAATAATAAAATTTTGAAATAGTCAAATTTTTCAGCCAAATTACAAATAAAATGAAACTATACCATAAAAACTGAATTATTTAAACAAAATAGTCCATTATACACTGTTAATTATGCAGAAAAATAAAAACTATTTTTAACAATGAAAAGGTAATAGATAATGAACTAGTGCTGGGCATAAAGTAACTTTGAAAAGGTTGCTTAGTTTATTTTTATTTTTTAAAAATTTTAATTCCAGTATAGTTAACATACAGTGTTATGTAAGCTTCAGGTATGCTATATAGTGATTCAGCAATTCTATACATTACTGAGTGCTCATCATGATAACCGTACTCTTAATCTTAAGCTATTTCATCCATCTCCCCACTGACTTCCTCTCTGGTAACTATCAGTTAGTTCTCTACTATTAAGAATCTATTTTAAATTTTTGAAATAATACACACATTTGCAAAAAGAGAGCTGATGCTACTCAAGAGATCATTTTCTTATAAAATTTAAACTTCAAGTTAAAGGTAAAAGTAATTATTAACAAAGTTGATGTCATATATTTAGTCAAAGAAATAAAATAGCTTTTAGAAAATCCCATCAGCAGAAATGATGAAGTACATCGTCTCCATTTTCCACATCATTCTCTTATTCTTTTTGTACAATCATTGCTATCAATTCAGAAGCACTGAAATCCCAAACTCACCTTCAGCTCCCAACATCAAGTCATTACTTCTTTAAATTTTTTATGAAAAATTATCAGCGAGTATATATATTTTATAAATGGTTTTCAGCTTATTCTAACAAATAAAAGATTAGAATCAGATCATATTTGATTGTCCATGAATATATTACCTGTTTCCAAGATGAGACTCAAAAGTCAGAGAACCCAAAATTCTCAAGCCTTAAGAGTATGAGGTACTTTTCCTGAAGACTACTGTATTTAAATACATTGAATTTTTCCATTTGTTTTTCTAAATCATGTCAAATATGAGATCACATTATAGGACTGAAAAGAAGCCCAAAATCTGTCCCCACAGAATCCAAGATAAACTGAACATGGTGTTTTTATAATGGAAGATTGTGAAGCAGATGACCAGGAAACAAATGGACCCATCAAATATTAATCCTATTGTTAGTCTAGGCATATGTGAAAAGGACAAAGGGAAATGTATGAGTAAGCCAAGCATAGAAATGAATTGAAATGGTAAAAATATTTCTGTAGAATACCATCTACCCTATTTCAACAAATGCATGTCCAAGATGGAACAACTCTATGCCAAAAATGATACCATCTTATTAAGTTTATTTGTTGTTCATAAGTGGTAATAATTGGCATAATAATATAGGAATCATCATTTATTTCAAGTATGCTTCCTACAAATTATTAAAATGTGCTTTTATTCTATTGACTTTGGGACATTTTAAGCTTGAATGCATGTTGCCAAAATTCAGTAATCTTTTAAGTATTGTATAATAAAGCAATTCTTATTTTCAAATCAAATGACCTTATAAGCTTGGTACTACATAGTTCTCATAGCAACCAGAGGAATATGTTTTGAAATTTGACTTATTTACTTGGATTCCCTAGAGGCCCATATTTCTCAATGGAAGGCATGTGTTCATATGATTACATTAGATAGAAGGAAAAATTGTTTTCACTAGTTTCTAGTCAAACTTTATAAAAATTCACCTCTTTGCTACTAGTTGATTAATTTAATGTACTCAGAACTGAATATCAGAAAATCACTTTTAAAATGTAGGTAAGCTTTATGTCCCAGTCTACCATTACTCAAAATGTAGTATGTGGGACTGTAAGTATCAGCATCACCTGAAAACTTGGAAATGCAAATTTTTAGGCTCTCTTTCCAGACTCAGAATCTCAGAGGTGCACTAGGAATCTCATTTTAACAGTTTCTCTAGGAGATTTTGTGTACCATTAAGTTTGAAAAACTTCATGATAGGCTTATAAATGTATTATTTTTCTAGACTTGACCCCATTAATAAAACTTAAGTTTTAATTTTTAACAAGGGTTTTAAGAAAATATTTATTTAAATTTAAGGTGAATCTTCTATGCTATATTTGAATAACTCCATTAGAAAGTATTGTTATTCTCTGAGTAGTATACAAAATATGAGTTTTGTTAAGACCAAAAAAAATTTAAAGTCAAATTCAATTAATCATTGTTATATTTTTTCCCTGATTTCTAAGCCTCATAGACATATGGTGTCTTCTCAAATGCAAACACATCCAACTCTAGTATATTCTCAATGGGAAAAAGATATACAGGCTTTAGTAAGTATTGAAATAAGTCTGATTTTTGAAAATAAGCCCTGCTTATTCATTTTGTAATTGTCATATAACTTCCTTCCTGCTTATTCATTTTGTAATTGTCATATAACTTCCTTCCTTTCTTCCTCTTGTCTTTCTCTCTCCTTCCATGTCTCATTTTCTTTTCTCACTTATGTATTTATTGATTCATGTAAGCAATGTTACGAGGCACTAATCTAATAGACCTATTGAGATTCCTGCCTTCATGAACAAAGAGTGAACTAATGTTTCAAAGGAAATACAAAACAACACCAGCAACAACACCAAACTGCCAGGTAATAAAAATAAAAAGATGCTAATATAAGCACTTTTAAATATATACATTTAAAATCTATAGTTAAAAACACATGTTAGGTTTAGATACCAAAATGTAGGCATTATTCCACCCATCACTTTTGGCTTCAATCTGATAGGAAGTGTGAGAATTATGTGTGACAGTGGGAAACAAGAGGTAGACTCTAAGCACCAGAATAGCCTTCTTGTGTTAGTTATGGTGTCATACTCTCGGGACAGGAGGTCATTTTAGAATACTGATGGACCAGAACATGTCCTGATATTTTACAGTTAAGTAAAACAGATGTAATTTCCTCTATCACCAACCATACTATTTGAAAATACCAGGGTTTACATTAACAAGGGAAATATCAATAAAGAGCTATTGCTCTATTACAAGTGTGGCATTAAATTGGTGGCTTAAGGATGGAACCTGTGAATTGGTATTTATGATGGCATTTATGCTGGATTTTCCTTCTCTTTCTCTTCCTTTCTCTCTTTGTTTCTCTTCCTTCCCCTCCTCCTCCTTCATTTCTCTTACAATGAAAACATAGTTAACAGTCTATGACATAATCCATATTTATTTATTTAACTTAAAATACCACTTTAGTTATATTCCTGTGTGAATTACTAAAATAAAAAATACTGCAACTGAGGTATAGAACAATATATAACTGCCTGCTAGGTAACATAAAGCCTCCTGGGCATTAGAAATACAAAGTGACAGTCTCCTACTCCTGTCTTTAGGGGTTCACCTTATGATATGGGTGTTTGTTTCCTCCCAAATTCATATGTTGAATTCCTACTGCTGAATATGTTGTATTAGGAGGTAGAGCCCTAGGGAGATCATTAGGTTTAGATGAGTTCATGAGGGTGAAGCCCCTGTGATGGGATTATTGCTCTTATAAGAAGAAAAAGAGACTGTAGAGATTCTTCCGTCTACTGTGTGAAGAGACAAGAAGAAGGCAGCTATATGCAAGCCAGGAAGAGGGCTTGCATCAAGAACCCACTCATGCTGGCACCCACCCTGCTATTAAAGTTCCCAGGCTCCATCCAGTCTATGGTATTTTGTTATAGCAGCCTCAGCTGAATAAGACATCTTTGTGAAACAGACAAGAAAAAAGGTGACTGCTGATAGAAAAAGGGTTTAATATTGTATTCTAAATTTGGGAGGAAAAGGTCAAGAGTGGGCTTTAAGATTTAGAAGTATTCTGATTATTGATTATAATGAAAACTATGAACATTAAAGAGATTATATAGGAAAAAGTGGGTCACTGGTCTTTTGGAAACAGAAGTAAAATCTTTTAACTAAAGTTACTGGTTTAATGGAAACCAACCTGACAATAAACTATAAAGTTAAAAAAAATAAAAAAATAAATAAAATAAATAAAAAAAAATAAAGTTACTGGTTTAGGTAAGGCTTTTCTCAGCTCAACTTTCTGCTAAGAGTAAAAAAGCCCAACCTATAAAAACACGCAGAAAGGTATTATGTAATATTGAATTAATTTTATTGAATGAAAAATAATTATCTCAGTGGCTATTTTTTCAGATTCTTTAGTTAAGGAAATAAGGAATAACTTTACTTCATTGACATATCAGTACTTGCAACAAAATACTTCCCCAAATACTCATGTCAATGATCAGAAACTATCCCCATTCATAAATAAAAGCCAAACTTACTCAATATAGGCATTTACTAAGAATTAAATATATCAAAATCTTCATTATCTAAATCCTTACTCTGGATTGAGAAAGTGACACAAAAATTTGTTTTAAAGTCAGAATCAATTCTACATTGTTCAGAAAATGTTTAATATCCACAGGGGCAAGGAAGTGAAATAAATGAGCAAAAGGAGGTCTGGAGCAGCTGAAACACATGTCTTTTCTAAGGTGACAACTGCTAGCCTTATATGGCCATCAACTCTCAGATTAAGGCCTCCAAATTAGGGGTAAGGTAAAGTGTATTCACTAATTTCTATATAGGAAGCCTTCAGACACAGACCACAGACTTTGGTCTGTCCTGAGACACCCTTTCCAATGGTGCTCAACCACCTAGCTACTTCTCCTCCACGTGTTTGCATAAGCAGCTGAACCACTAACCCACTCTTTCATTCAATAGTAAGAAAGTGTCCTGGGGAAACCAATTACGATTCATTGGCATAAGCTCAGAGTCAGAGTTTAGATACATATTGCCAATGACCAGGGAATAAGACAAACATTGAACATGAAATACTGAGAATATAGCTACAACAGCGAATTCCAGCCCTCCAATCAACTCTGATTCTGTATTTGTGGCTTCAATAGCTTCTGCCTTACTTTCTCCTGATTGCAAGTTTGGTTTAGCTGAAAATAGCAACATGGCACCACACAACAGAAATAAGTACTATTTCTCTATCTTTTGGTTCTTTGACTTTGAAGAAGCTTTACCTCAGCAGATGAGCTTCTAGAAGGTTCCTTAAAGAATTATTTTTAAGTTAAAATCAGGTGCCAAGGGATACTGAAATCTTAGCACTATTTGTTAAATATCATAAGGACTTGGAATTTCTCTCATGTTATGAACATAATGGTTAGCATAACAAGTAAAAGGAAAGTTTGGATTACATTTTTAGCTCAGAAAATCAATACAATCTGTTTATTTAGCTCTTTATTGCTAATTAGTTTTGGACAGAAAGGGAGAAGAAATAATAAACACCTTACCTTTAGTGGAAGGATGGTAACTTAAAGAATTCAGGACAATTGAGAACGGTGGTACTTGGTGGGGAGGGGGTAGGGAGTAATTCTATTTCTAAGGCAATTTGAAAACCTTTCTCTACCTTATTAACAATACAGTAAGTATTACAAATAGATTTTAAGAATATAAATTATATGTAGACTTCTAAAATATTTTCATAAATAGAAATGTCTTACCATATCATCTATCTTCTTTGGGGTTTACTTTAAAAAAAAGAAAAAAATTAGACCTATCATTTCTATAGCATTTGTTATAGACTATATCTTTTTATCATAAAGAGGTAAATTCATTCTTTTTAAAAAACACTTCATTACTGTTTGCAATGGCAGAAATTTTGTCAGTTTGTGGACTATTGTACTTTTGGAGCCTTGGAATAATGCCTGGCTTATTATATAGAGTATCATATACTCTATAAATATTTGTTACATGAACAAATAAATCTACAATATGATTTTAGGCAGCCCATGAATAAAAAGATTTAAAAAAATTTGTTTAGGTTAATGCATATTTAAAAATTATACATATAACTATCTTGTAAATTTGTGACTTGAGTTACTATTATACAGTTACTACTTAAAATAAACCATTTAGGGGCGCCTGGGTGGCTCAGTCGGTTAAGTTCTGGGCTCTTGATTTTGGCTCAGGTCATGATCCCAGGGTCATGGGATTGGGAGACCCATATCAAGCTCCTTACCCTGGGCATGGAACCTGCTTGAGATTCTCTCTTTTTCTCCCTTGCTCCTCTCCTCTGCTCACACTTCTCTCCTTCTTTAAAAAGATAAAAGAAAAAAAAGAAAGTAAACCATTTAAGGAATGTTAAGTTAAAAATATTCATTAAATATAGCCTAGATAGGAAATAGATATGGCAAACATTTGAAATGCTAAGCTGGAGTAAAAGAAGCTTACAGTAATGAAGTACACTCAATGACAAGATCTCCATTGCTCTAGAGAATTTGAGAAGTTAGATGGTTAGTGGAACAATGCAAGAATAAACCCCATTAACTGATTTATTCATGGAATTAAACAAAAAGAAGACTTTTTTTTGGTCTTCATATCTAAAAAAAGTACCTGTTTTAAGTTTACCCCATTGTTTATATGCCAGACTATACTATAAATGAAAAAACTTAATTTTCAATTGGTATGTTTATATTTAAAAAGGTTATTCACACATCTACATACAATAATTTAGGCAAATACATACAGATATACTATCGCCAAAAATAAGTATGTCATCTTAGTTCTTCTCAACCCTAAGAGTAGCTTTAGACCATAGGCTAAACTTATATAAGTTCACAGACTTCTATGCAGTTCTGATGAACACAATGTTTTGTTTTGTTTTTTTTTTCCTTAGGAAAAATGTAGATATTTACAAAAGAGTAAATATTTAAGAGCTTTTTATTAATTCTGGAGTGGAACTCATCTGGAGTGAAATTCATCTCCAGAATTAGAATTAGAAAAATCTTGGGGTCCCTGGGTGGCTCAGTCAGTTAAGTGTCTGATTTTGTCTCAGGTCATGATCTCATGGTTCGTGGGTTTGAGCCCCGCATCAGGCTCTGTGCAGACAGCTCAGAAACTGGAGCTTGCTTCCAATTCTGGGTCTCCTCCTTCTTTCTCTGCCTTCCCTCACTTGCACTCTGTCTCTCTTTAAAAAAAAAAGATTTAGAAAAAATCTGTTTAAAAATATGACTGTGTTAGAGCAGAGTCAGCAAACCTTTTCTATAAAGGGCTAGATAACAAACAGTTCATACTTTGTAGGACATAACGATGTCTGCAGTGTACTAAACTCTGCTGTCATAGTATAAGAGCCAAGCCATTTGAGACAATGTGAAAAGGAATATGCATGTCTATGTGCCAATAAAACTTTGTTTATAGACACTGAACTTTGAATTTCATATGCTTTTCACATCACAAAACCTTATCCTTTTTTTGACACTTTTCAACTATTTAAATATGTTTTTAAAAAATTATTAGTTCTGACCCACAGGCTATAGCTACCAACCACTGCCTTACAGATCATGGCAAATGTATGAGAAGTAAACAATATCTAAATCTATGGAGTGTGGGAAGAGAAAACGGGAAAAAAGAATGAAGGCCAAGTGTTTATGTGCCCTGTAGAAACACATATTCTTGCCCTATTAACCAAATGATTAATAAAGATTTGGTTCGTGGAAGAATCAAGATTCTCATCCCAGCCTACAGAAATTCTATCATGCATAGCATCTTTGACTGAAAAATGTTGTTGCTCAGATTTTCTTACAATAAATTAAAGACAATCCTGAAAATAAAGTAAAAAATAATTAATTAATTAAATGTGACAAAAACTCCTGTTTTTTTTCTTTTCAAACATTTTTTTATTTTATTTATTTTTAGATAGGGAAAGAGCCCAAGTGGGAGAGAGGGGCAGAGGGAGAGAGAGAAGAATCTTAAGCAGACTCCACACTTGGTGTGGAGCCTGGAGCAGGACTTGATCCCACTCTGCTGGGATCATGACCTGAGCCAAAAATCAAGAGTCAAATGCTTTAACTGAGTGACCAGGCACCCCCAAAAAACTGGTTTTCAAATTTGAGTCTGTTATACTTTTTATCTTTTACCTTAATTGAAATCCAGCTAGAAATGAGAATAATATTTTTAATTCATGTTATGATGATATGAGTCAGGTTTTTTTTCCTCAGGGAATGTGGAGTGGATGTCCTTCTGTAAAGAAAACGTATTTAGCATGAAAGTGAGACAATTCCTTCAGTGATACTGGGATTAGCTCTTTAATGGAACCAGAAAGACAGGATCAGTTTTTATAATTTACTTTGTCTCTGTTTACAAGGTATATTTAATATGATGGGTTAAGTGAAAACATCACTATTAAATGACTTCCAAAAAATTAAAAGGGAAAATTTGAGGATTCTGACAGAACCCAAACTGATCGAGTACATTTAGAGGCACGTGTTGCTGGTATAGGCTCCCTAACTTTGCTGGACTCTGTGGCAGTTGAGTGTAGAGTCTCCCAGAATGTTGTCTCTGTTATTTGGTGCCAGAATACGATATTGCTAATGAAGTTCCTTGTCTCAGTAGAGGAGGAGGACCTCTATGTTCTTCTAAATAGAAATAAAAAAGCAATAAAATTAATTTTTTTTCATTCATAAAGCCAAACTGAATCTCTGTGAGTTTTGTTTCATTTTGTTTGTTTTGTTTTTATTTATTGGCAAAAGACCTTCAAAATATTTTACTAGGGGGAACATTAGTTGATATGTGATTATTTACAAAGTTCTCTACTATATAAATATTCAAAATTCTGTATTTGGAGTAAGTCCTATTTCTTACTTTTTGCAACTGCTTGGGGCCTTGGTATTTTAATAAAGTCAATTAACTTGTCATATATTTTAAATAGAGGATGATATGTGAGTAAATGTGCCATAAGATACTAAACTACTATAATATAATATAATATAATATAATATAATATAATATAATATAATATAATATAAACTTCTTCAGGGGGAAAATGTGTTTTATCTAGTTTTATCATTTATGTTCCAATTAATAACCTTTAGCAAGTATCTCCTCTCATACAGAAGTGAAAACTGAAAGCTGAAATAATTTTCTTGATGTGAATACTTAGTCAAATCCAACATTATCACTAAGTTCTTAGAAAATGATAGCAAAAGTAATTTTTACTTCCTGTTATCTTATAACCTTTAGTGGCTTCATTTTGTTTAAGCTGAGTAAAAAGATGTCATGAACAGCAATGATGGAAGCCAATACCATAATGAAAAGAAAGAAGAAAATGGTTAAAGTATGACAGAGGGAAAAGAAGAATAAACCAACTGATTGCCATGAAAGATGAATTACTAATACCTTTTTCTTTTTTTAAAACATAATCTCTATACTCAACATGAGGCTCGAATTCATGACCATGAGACCAAGATTTGGATGCTCTACTGACTGAGCCAGCCAGGTACCCCTAAACTCTTGGCTTCTAAGATGAACATTCTTTGAGATAATCCCTTTTAATTAGGTAATTAGTCATAGATGTAATTTATTTCTCTTGTTATTTATTTATTTATTTATTTAGTGTTTCAACAGATATATTCTTAGTGACATTGTTGTGATGAGTACCAGCTGCCATATAAAAGTATTGACTAACTAAGATGTACTCCTAAAATTGATATTACACTCTATGTTGACTAACTGGAATATAAATAAAAATTTTAAATAAATAGATGATAGATAGAAGAGAAAAAAATTAAGTAACAAAGAAATATTCTTAAAATGTCAGTTTAGAAAAAAAACAAGGAGAGCCTGGGTGGCTTAGTCAGTAAAGTACTCTTGATTTCAGTTCAGGTCATGATCTCACTGTTCCTGAGATCTAGCTCTGCGTTGGGCTCTAGGCTGACAGCACAGATACTGCTTGGGATTCTCTCTCACCCTCTCTCTCTCTCTCTCTCTCTCTGCCCCTCCCCCAATCATGCGCTTTCTGTCACTCTCTCAAAAATAAACTTAAAACAATAACACAAAAGTTCTACTAATCCCTGAGTATCTGCCATTGTTCTAGACAATGTGCTAGGCATGTTATGTGTATTAGCTACACAAGAATAATGCAAGGTGGATTATTCTTCACTATTTTACACATGACGAGTTTCCTGAATTTCTAAAATAATCATTTTGAATGTCCTGCCATAAAAAAACAGGACCTTGGAATATAATAATAAAATAAAACTGACACAATAAACTGCTTCCAGTTTCTATTTGTCAATCCTGTTAAAGAAAAACCTGATAAAGAATGGTTAATAAGAGTATGGTGCTAATTACAAAAAAATTCTTAAAAATATATTATTTTAGGGGCACCTGGGTGGCTCACTCAGTTAAGCATCCAACACTTGATTTCGGCTCAGGTCATGATCCCATGGTTCATGAGATCAAGCCCCACATTGGGCTCTGAGCTGATGATGTAAAGCCTGCTTAGGATTCTCTCTCTCCCTCTCTCTCTCCTCCTCCCTGCTCTCTCTCTCTCTCTCAAAACAAATTAATAAACATTTAAAAATATATCTATTTTAGTATCTTTAAAAATATTATTTGATTTTCTGTTAAATAATATTATTTGGTTGTACATACATTTTTCATAGGTAAAAAATATGAGAGAAAGGATATATAAAAATATATCTTATTTTATTGTTTTTTCATTTTTTAATGATATAATTTTATATATAATTTATAATTTTATATATATTTATATAAAATATAAATAATATATATTTATTTTTGAGAGAGAGAGACAGAGCATGAGCAGGGGAGGGGCAGAGAGGGAGACACAGATTCCAAAGCAAGCTCCAGGCTCTGAGCTGTCAGCACAGAGCCCGACGCCAGGCTCGAACTCACAAGCTGTGAGATCATGGCCTGAGTCGGTCGGACACTCAACCGACTGAGCCACCCAGGTGCCCTGAAAAAATATATCTTATTTTCTAAAAGCCTGAGCAGTGGAGAATCTCAAGACTGTTGAAACCTTGTTTCTCTTAATATGGTAGTTATGTGGTTTAAAATACCAGTAACCCATTTGGATTCTAAGAAATTACTATGATCACCTATTATTTTTCTGCCCAATTTTTGTACCCACATATCTTAAGGAGTGTTTCATACAAGATAATTCAGAACGTGATAACAGGAAATGAAGATGTTAGTATGTATATTGATTATTAACATTCTGTTTCTGTTTTTATGTAGGCTCACCTTGGCCATGATCTAGTTCTGTGTTTCAAGGAAGTTCTTAATTCTCTCTTGGCCGCATTTCTTATGTGTATAAATTTAGCTGGCTATAGGCAAAAAGAATTTCCCAGATGTATTTTATAATTTTCTCAGAACATGTATCTGAAAAACATTTGGATATGTAATAAAATTGCATCCCTATAAAAATAAATGTGCTTCATTATTTGAATGAATGGAGAACTGAAGCTTGGTAGCCATTTGCCAATTATAAACATTTGTCTGCCTGAATGACAAACCACATAATATAACAGGACTCCTATCCACTACACTATAGATTGAAAAAAATAATCTTTGTCTTCAAGCTTTACATCTGTAAGATGGTGACAATATATACAAAATGTGCATACATGTTATTGCAAAGTTTAGTAATAATGTTTATAATAGAAAATACTATTATGTAAATGAAAGATGCTAAATCATAAAATACAAATTCAGGGAACTGTAGAGGCCAGGTAAGTGAATAAATAAAGTAAATGAATAAAACAGAATTAGATATCCAAAATCTATAAAGAACTCATCAAACTCAACACTCAAAAAAACAAATGATCCAGATAAGAAAACATGAACATTTTCCAAAGAAGACATAGACATTTTCCCAAAGACATGCAGACTCATGAAAAGATGCTCAACATCATTCATTATCAGGGTAATACAAATCAAAACTACAATGAGATACCACTTTGCAATTGTCAGAATGGCTAAAATTAACAACACAGTAAACAACCGATGTTGGTGAGGAGGTGGAGAAAGGGGAATCCTCTTACACTGTTGGTGGGAATGAAAACTGGTGCAGCCACTCTGGAAAACAATACAGAAGTTCCTCAAAAAGTTAAAAATAGAACTACCCTATAATTCAGCAGTTGCACTAGTAGGTATTTACCCAAAGATTACAAAAATACAGATTTGAAGGGACACATGCACATCAATGTTTATAGCAGCATTATCAACAAGAGCTAAATTATGGAGTCAAATGTCCATCAACTGATGAATGGATAAGAAGAGGTGGTACACACACACACACACACACACACACACACACACAATGGAATATTATCCATATAAAAAAATAAAATCTTGCCATTTGCAACAACATGGATGCAACTAGAGTATATTACACTAAGTGAAATAAATCAGTCAGAGAAAGACAAATACCATATGATTTCACTCATATGTTAAATTTAAAAAAAAAATGAATCGGGGGTTGGAAGAAGAGAGGCAAACCATAAAACAAACCCTTAATTATAGAAAACAAACAGGTTTGCTGGAGGGGAGGTGGGCAGTAGGATGGGCTAAATGGGTAATGGGCATTAAGAGAACACTTGTGATGAGCACGAGGTGTTGTATGTAAGTGATGAATCACAAAATACTATAATTGAAACTAATATTACACTGTATGTTAACTAAATGAAATTTAAATTAAAAACCTTAAAAAAACCATAACTAGATCTACAAAAGATAAGATAAAATAAGGATTATGACCTTCTGAGGTTCAAGCCTTGGCAAAGGTAATATAACAATTGATATTCAGCTCCAGCGAATTTTTGACATGTAAGAAATAATGCTCTGTATTGCTAGACCCTTGAAATTATTTTTAGGAGACGAATAAAAAGTATTGATTTTTTAAATTATAAATCTTCTGACATTTATATGTTGTTAACTATTTAAACTATGCTTCAAAATAGTGTGCATCAACAAGGCATATCGAAGGGCTGGGTTTTGCCAAAGTACTGCTTGTGTCTCTGTATTACTGGAGAATGAATCATTTTGGCAAGCTAAGTGGTATCTTTAGTCTAAAAAATTAACTTTTAAGTATAAAGGTGTTTTAAAAATCCCTGATAATTTTTTTGTAGAAGACTCTAAAATTTTACCACACATTACTATATTCTGATGATCATTCACTACTCTATAGGTTATTTATAGTCATTGACTAATTTAAGGCAGTTTATCACATTTTCCTAAATTTGCTGTTTTTTATTTTTATATCAGATTTATAATTTATATAGTCTCTGATATTGTTTTGCCTCTCAATTTTTATGACTGCCTATCAGTCTATATTGTTTTGTATTAATCTATTTAAAAAGTGTTGTCTCTTGAGGACAAGAAATCGGTCTTATTCAATTTTCATCCCCATCAATTATTGTGGGGATTGATATCCATGCTTCTTCATTTCTGGAACTTGAGAGAAGGTCTGATCAGTCATTTCTCTTGGGTAGTTCTGCTCTTAATACCTCCACTAACCCTTCTGTCTTAGCCCCTTTCTCTTTAAATTGCTACTTAATTTTCACTGGTCATTCTTTAACCTGGACATATTATCAATTTCTCTCATCCTACATTCTACAAATACTATCTCATAATTCTCTATTTCTTCAGCTATATCACTAGTTTTCTCCCACTCCTTATTGTCAAATGTGAGAAAAAAATACATTTGTTGCTTCTGCTTTATAACTTTTGCATTCAACTGACTTTTGCTCATTCATGTCACTCTTTATGGATAAATTGTTTCCTAATTGACTTTTCCGCTTTCCCCCTGACATCTGCCAGATCATTATCACATTATTCTCAGAATAATTTTGCAAAAACAGATGTACCAAGTCATTTCACTGCAAAAATACATATTTCTATGGCTTTATATTATTTACAGAATAATATCCAAGATATTAAAAGAGCATTCAAAGCCATTTCATATCTTTCCTGGGAGATACTTCTGGCCCCACTTCTTGTTTCTTTCTCTTAGTTCCTCATTCATGATTTTCCTGAAAATATCCTATAATTTTATGTCTTCAAGACTTTCAATGTACCACTGACAGAGAATGCCCTCAGCACACATCCTCTGACTAATGAACTTCAGTATAGTTTCCAAAAACAGTTTAAATTTGAATATTTCTGTGGAAATATCCTCCAAGCTTTAAATAGGTGCAGTCATCTCTTATTTGGTGTGTTCATTAACAGAGTATTTGCATTGATGCTGTATTTTAGTCACTAACATAGATTTATTCATTCATTCACTTATTCAGCAGTCATTTAAACTATTTAAAATAAACATTTTTAAATTCATTACATAAACTATTTAAACTTATTCAAACAAAGTTAGATACATTATTCTAGGCTCTTGAGATAGAGCCCTCATGAAAATACATTTTCTTAAAGGGGATACAAATTTATGTGTACAGGGTTACACAAAGACACAATTGGAGACAGGTAGCAAAAAAAAAAAAACATGATTAAAAGAGTAAAATTATAGCATTTAGATTGAATTGTATGCTAAGAAGAAAAATAAGTAAAGAAAGTGCGATATGAAATATCAGGAGGAGTGTGTGGAACATGGTCAGGAAAAGCTTCATGGAAAAGCTAAGTACAGAAAAGAGGGGAGTGGTCCATGTGTTTGGATTAAGAATTCCAGACTAAGAAAACAGCTCTCTTAGAGAGCTCAAGGAATAGCAAAGTAGGGTGCCTGGGTGGCTCAGTGGGTTAAGCATCCAACTTCGGCTCAGGTCATGATCTCACAGTCCGTGGGTTCGAACCCCATGTGGGGCTCTTTGCTGACAGCTGAGAGCCTGGAGCCTGCTTCAGATTCTGTGTCTCCCTCTCTCTGCCCCTCCCCTGCTCGCGCTCTGTCTCTGTCTCTCAAAATAAAATAAAGACATAAAAAATAAGTTAAAAAAAAAGGAATAGCAAAGAGCCCAACAGGACAAGAGCAGGAAGTACATGAGGAATATAGAACATAAGGTCAAAGAAGCATGGGGGGGAGGCTGATGAAGTAAGATATTTTAGAAAATTTTAATGATTTTGGATTTTAATCTCAGAGTGACAGGAAATCAATGGAAGAATGTATGGTAATAGAGTGAAATACTCTGAATTTCATTTAAGAGCATCAGCCTGACTTCTCGTTTGAGAATAGTCTAAAGGGGAATCAGTGAGACCAGTTGGAAGGCTACTCCTATAATCCAAGCAAGATATAATGGTGTCTTGAACCATCGTGGTAACAATGAAGGTCATGAAAGTGTCAGATAATGGATACCATTTGAAAATAGAGCCCAAGGGATCTCCTATGGATCAAATGTAGGTGTGAAAAAAAAAAGGGAGGGAGTCAAAGATGATTAGTAGTTTTTGGTCTCAACAATGGCAGAGAAGCAATTGGAATGGAAAGCTTGTAAGAGCAGCAAGTTTTCTGGGAAGGTCAGGAACTCAGTTTTGGATATGTTGTTTAACATTCCTTATTAAGACATCCAGGGAGATAGCTGATTAATCTGTTGAATAATTCTGGAATTTAGGGGAGAGGTTGGGCTTGCAGCTAAATTTGGGACAAAAGAGAAGTCCAAGAACAGATTCCTAGGGCATTTGTCCATCATGTGTCCTGTAAATGAGGAAGAAGCATCAATTAATCTGAAAAAGAGTGACGAAAAAAATTAGAAGAATGAGAAGAGTGTAGCGACCAAGGGAGCCCAACGAAGAAAGTGTCACAATGTCAAATGCTGCTGATAGCACAAGTAAGAGGAAGTCCTAGAAATGGCCATGAGGTTTAGAAAAACAACTGTCAATTTTGACCTTGCTAAGAGTCTTTGTGGACTGGTAGATGTGAAAGTCTCATTATAAAGAAACAAAAAAGATGGAAGAAGAGGAACTGGAGATACCAAGTATGGACAAATTTAAATTTTGAAAAAAATTATACCCTGCACCTCTGAAAAGAAGTGGGAATAAAACAGTAGCATTACCAAGGAATGGGGCCAAGAGAAGGAATATATTCTTTTTTAAGATGAAAGAAATTACAGAACGTTTACAAGAAGGATGTAACAAAGAGAGGGAAATTGGGGATGCAATGTTATTTACTTGAGTTAGTAGGAGCGGTTGATTTCTAGTGAGTTAGTGTAGTGTTTGGCTTTTCTAAGAGCAGGAATAACTCCTCAAGAGTAACATACAAGCAGGGAGCCCATGTAGGTCAGTAGGTTAAGTGTCTGACTCTTGGATTTAGGCTCAGGTCATGAATGATCTCACGGTTCCTGAGATCCAGCCCCATGTCAAGCTCTAGCTGCTAAGGCAGAGTCTGCTTGGGATCGTCTCTCTTCCTCTCACTCTGCCCCTCCTCTCTCTCTTTCTCTCAAAAATAAATAAATCAATAAACTTAAGGGAAAAAATGTTATTCTACCCAGAATGTAAAGTAAGAGTAATTAGGATTAAGAATATGTTCTGTGAATCAGTGCCTTGGAATTTATGTTTCCATGATGTCTGATTCTTTTCTTATCTTTGAATAATTTCATGGAGAGAATTAAAATACTCCATCTAAATAAATAATGCTAAGATATTTATTTTTTATCTAATAAATCATCAGGTTAATCAATTATGTGTTATATTGTTCATAAACCTGAATCATACAAATCCACACTATTTATTTTATTTCCTTTCCCCATCTCCAACTGTGGTTTGGAAGTTATTAAACAGTTTCTCAAATATTACTCAGGAAAAAGTTTTTTAGTACCAGCTCTATCTCTACATAGCTGTAATATCCTTAGCAAATAATGCAAATTCTCAAGTCATAAGTAACCTCATCTATAAAATACTTTAAAAATTTTTAACATTTATTTAACATTTATTTATTATTGAGAGATAGAGAGAGACAGATCATGAGCATGGGAGCGGTAGGGAGAGACACAGAATCTGAAGCAGGCTCCAGGCTCTGAGCTGTCAGAACATAGCCTGACGCAGGGCTCGAACTTACAAACCATGAGATCATGACCTGAGCAGAAATTGGATGTTTAACCCACTGAGCCACACAGGCGCCTATATTTAAAACATTATAAGAATGATATGTAGAGCTTCTCCCAGTTCTTACTTTCCAAACATTTTTGGTCCCTTTACTGTACTCTTTACTCTGTTGTTGTTGTTGTTGCTGGTTGTTATTGTTGTTGTTGTTATCTGCTTTCTTTCTTGAGGATGTTATTTACATGGTTTCAGCTATTTACCTTTACACTTCACCCAGATCTCATGCTTGTATATTTCAGATTCATTGCCCAATATACGAAAGAACTTTAGCTGGACAAATTGTTTATGACAAATTGTCCTAGAACATCTTCTTTTGATTACATCTTGATCTTCACTCACGGTTACTACATAAAATTTCAGTGGATGAAATTCTCATTTTACTTTAAGTAACTGACAATTGTTAAGTTATGTATTAGGAAAGCTTGGATTGCCCACGTGATACTTGGCTCCTTACTTGTCCTTGTGTTCTGATGCTTACTGGCTAGTGGCATCAGGTGTTATCTTAAATCTCTGGGTTTTTAATTTTTCCTTGGACCAGTCTCTTTCTCTAGTATATTGTTAGTGACTTCCTTGATCACGTGCCTACTTTTCTGGCCCAACTGAGTCCATAACTATACTGACTACTGTAATTCAAAATTGGTGAGAAAGAATTATAAGGAATTGCTATATTGATTATATAATATGTACAGCAAATTGCTGAGAAAATAAAAAGGAAATGTTGAGTGGGTATGGCATGCTTGCTTTTTTATTCCTTTTCTTAGAAATTACACATTTTTTCCTATGGCCTTGGCAACATAAGCGCACCCTGGGCAGCCATGCCCTTTTTTACTTGGACCTATGACAATGTGACATTTCATTATTTCTTTCCAAACCTTCATCCTGGTTCAGTATGAACATAGTCTTAGAATGAATATTAGTTAAAAAATTTTAATACACAGTAGATAATGACTTACATTTTCTAAGCAATATAAAACATATATGACTATTGCAGTACTTCCTGCAGACCCTGCTCCTCTCTGTGCTTCACTTTCCTTTCTCCCTTCTATCTTCTGTTCTTCCACAAACATTAGCTGATAAACATTGACCAACTGCAAAAGATATGAGCCAAAACCTGAGCAGTCCCATTTTATTTATTTTTTTAATGTTTTATTTATTTTTGGGAGAGAGAAAGGGGGAGAGAGAGAGAGAGAACAATCAGGGGAGGGGCAGAGAGAGAGGGAGACACAGTATGTGAAGCAGGCTCCAGGCTCTGAGCTGTCAGCACAGAGCCTGACTTGGGGCTCAAATTCAGGAACTGCGAGATCATGACCTGAGCCAAAGTCGGATGCTTAACCAACGATACCTTCTGGACACCTTCAAACTCTATGTACAAGGTTTAACCCTTTCTAATTTCAACATGGTTTCTTATCTTGGTTTACAAAAGGACTAACTTTTCAATCACCCAGGCATATTCCATTCATTAATTTCCCTGATTTCTCATATTTCTCATATTTTAATGACACGTTTGTCCTCTCATTGCCTAAAACACCCACGACCATCTTTCTAGTTGACATAATGTCTGTCTAGACTACTGTATTAACATATTATTATAATAACCTCCTTTCCTAGGTTATCAGAGATATTGTCATAAAATCATAAAATTCAAGAAATTTCACAATTCTTCCTTCTTTCAAATCTCTAAATCTTCCCTCATTTCCAGTGAATTATGTTACACTGCATAATTGAAATTCAAAGACATTGTGATCTGACTATATCAAACCCCTTCAGCTGTAATTTATACTCTCTATAGACCTTCTGTGTAACCTGAAGTACAGAAGCCATCAAAATTGGTATTTTTCCCTTCAAATTCCTGTCTTTCCTTCAGCCAAAATACGTTATTCCCATTTAATCATCTCTTAAAATTCTACTTATTCTTTTAAGGTCTAACTAAAACATCAGCTCTTTAATGACCAGTTCGCCCTACCCCCACTCAGCATGGGTGCCCCATTTCTCCAATTCAGGCATAATTAAATTCTACACATTTAAGTACAAATGCTACATTGATAGCTAAATTTTATTTATTTTCTTAAATTTTTAATGTTTATTTGAGAGAGAGAGAGACAGAGACAGAGACAGAGCACAAGCATGGGAGGGGCAAAGAGAGAGGGAGACAGAATTTGAAGCAGACTTTAGGCTCTGAGCCGTCAGCACAGAGCCTTATGCAAGGCTCGAACCCATGAACCGTGAGATCATAACTGAGCCCAACTCCGACTTTTAACTGACTGAGTCACTCAGGCAACCCAATAGCTAAATTTTATAACAGAATTTATAAAGGGAGTTAAAACATGGTCACTACATATGATCAAATAGAAATACATGTAGTCAGAGAGATATAGTAGTTTTAAATTATACCTTTGCCATTAACAAACAATATTTCGTAAATTTTTTGTTAACAGATTTACTAAAGATTTTAACTATACCAGCTCTTCAGATAGATTCTTTTTCTGAGATGTTTCATTACGAGGAAATTTTATTCCTCTGATGTATGAAATATTGGTTTGAAGTGGATAATTTGTTTTTTCCAAATCAAGTAGTCCTAGAGCTAAGCAGTTTGCCTTACATGACTAAGCTATCATCATGGACTTATCAGTTTCTCCACTGCAGCGTAAAACACTAACAACTGCTCAGGTTAGCATGAAATAGTGGCCTTTGTGAAGACCTTGTATATCTCTGATGTTCACAGAGAATCTCCTATAATTGCCATCATGAGGACCCACCAAATGCTAAATAGATTTAATTGTGTCCACAATAACTTGTGGATTGGACCAGAGACTCACTGTCTTCCAGTCATTGTTTTAGTTATTAGACAATTATATTTCCTGGACAGATTCCCGTTATTGGCTTGTGAATTTCTCCCTTGTTAAGATGATCCCCAGAATTTCTGGGTACAGATAATAGGCAGAAATCATTTTCCAATCATGTGAACTACTTGGAATTGAAAGTCACTATTGATTTTATCTCAAACCACAAAATTAGCATACCACTAAATACAGTATATAAACTACCACAGAAGCAGACAGACCATCATCCACTTAGCTTCCCCTTCTTTTCCTGTCCTCCACCTTGGAAAAAGGTAAGAATTTCACATATGAATTTCATATATCCTCTCTTCACCTTTACTTCAAAGTAGGCTGATATATATGAAGAAAATAATTGCTTGAAAGTATTTTAAATAAGCATGTTTAAAGTAATACTGGCACTGTTTTCAACACTTAGATTTAAAAAATGGAAATGTCTATAAAGATTTGGTAAAAATTATGACTGCATAAGCTTTGAGTCCAAAAAAATGTAGTAACAATGATTACTATTTTTTTGGCACAAAGCCAGTTCACAGGCTACATTAAAAAATCTATTTCTTGAATTAATAAGTCTTCTAATTTGGTTAAACATACCACAGCAATGAAAGAAAATATATTTAAATTATTTTAAGGAGATGTGAGTAATTAATGGGAAAACTTTATCCAACAGTAGTTTTAGTGGTGACACACTGAGTCAAAGAGTTGTTTGGGGTTGTGCACTACGTGAAATGTTTATAAATCTTTTTTAGAAGTGGGTATTCATCAAACTTATTTAGAGTAGCCAACATCCCCCTTTGTCATTTAGTCTGTAATAGTTCAAAATATTATTAAAATAGATGTGAAATACAGAATTAAGGAAAAAAAGAAAATATTTTTCTTTATAAGAAAATTTTAGATGGGACAGAGATGACTTGGAAACAAAAACAAAGAGAAGACTTGAAAAAAAAGAGTACTTTAGAATACATTGGTCAAAATGAAGTTTTGGCAAAAAAAATGGTATATAAAATGCTAATTATAAAATATAGAAAATGAAATGAGATCCTTCCCATACATAATGATCTCTACTAGAGTACCATATTCTTTTTTTGAGTTCTGACAATAAAAATTATTTAGAAGTTTATGGTGCTCTTAAAGTAAAATTAAGATTTATATAGTAACCATGAGAAAGATCTAGAAAAAATATTTTTTTCCTGAAGAAAGAGATAATTTTCAGTCTTCAAATATTGGAAAGGATATTTTACAGATTAATAAGGGATTTTTTTCATGAAACATTTTTAGTAAACAAGTTTAGTTTAAATATCTGAGATCGAAGATTGTATGTCAAGCTGTATTAGTAGAACAAACATTATTTTGTACAAGAAATTATAGAGATGCAACAAAATCAAGCATTTGATACATTTTGGTAAAAATATTAACATATGTTTAATGTTATATATAATACAAGAAGAGGTAAGCTGGAGTGGGGATTGGGAGAGAGGGCCTGATACTTTGGTAAATCATCAAGAAATCAGAGAGAAAAAAAGCAGTGTATAATCTCTAAAGTTATGTGTCACCAAGGAGAGAAGGCATTATTAGATATGTAGGGATGAGGATGGAGTAGTGGGTATAAATGGAGAAGAAACAAATCAATCAGTGGAGCATCTTGATAAATGGAGGAAATAAAGGAAATGTTCAAAATGAAATCTCAGTCTTATTGGAAATGAGATATGATTAAAACAAATATTCATGGAAATGGTTTGTTTTACTAAAAAAAGATAAGAATAAAATATGATCTTTGCATATATTTTCTTTGATCAGTTTCCTCCCAATAGAACTGAGGATCTATCAGGGCTGAGGACTTAATATTTTGTTCACTGATGTAATCCCAGCACCTAGACAGTATCTAACAATGCAAGGTGTTAAACAAATATCTTTCAACAGATGAATCAACCAATAAATGTTTCTGTGAATAATTATAATTTTTTCTGTCTTTCAAAAATAATAAGAAAACCATAATACTGTGAATGAGATGAAAATGAGTGAGGTAGGTAGAGGAGATAGCTGAAAAAATCTGAATTGTCAGCTGTGAAGTATAAAAATAACATGTAAGAGTAAGGAGCCATAGTAGATTTTGATCTTGCCTATATGATAGAGTTTTTATTAGTATTTTTTTCTAAAATGCAGAGATTTTTATTATATATTATCTTTAGTTTCTTTAACAGGAAAGTAACCCTAGCTAAATAAGAAAAGTGATTGACCAATATATTACCATTCCTTCATTTCCCCATTGACAGGACTTGATAGCCATGAAGGTCTTCATCCTCGCCTGCCTGGTGGCTCTTGCTCTTGCAAGAGAGGTAAGAAAATGTCTAAATAATTAAGATGCAATAGACTATCTGTCTCTGTGTAGAGAATAACATCAATAATGTTTTTAAAGTACAAATAATGCAGAATTCCAACAGATTTATTTTAACTTCTTAGAAAATTATTTACATTCATCCAGTATTTCAACAGTGTGCAGTAGGGGCAAAATCTGGGCCAAATGCTGTCTGTATCATTGTGCCACCACTTCCTAAGAGAAAAGTAAATGGGCTGATCAGCAAACAGACAAAAGAAAAAGAACAAGATGCAAAAATGACAGTAATAATGTTGTACAAATATGATGGCATGTGTGTACAACCTAGATAAATATATCTTATTCCAGCGATAAAAATATATGTATCTCTCACCTTAGGGCACACTTCTACCTGTGTCTATCCAGAGACAATGAGAGGATGGACTATCAGGCAATAATCATAATTATAAATATATTTGTAAAATAAAGTGTGTAAAACAAATTAAAATAACTTTTTTCTGCTGCCCATCCAAAACTGTTGATTCATGTAAAATAAAAATATATCAACAAAGTTACTAAATATAAAAAACAAAACCAATTGCCTTACAAGTCTTTCAATATAGCATTTCTTTTTAAATTTTTATTTATTTCTGAGAGAGAGAGAGACAGAGTGTGAGCAGGGGAGGGGCAGAGAGACAGGGAGACACAGAATCTGAAGCAGGCTCCAGGCTCTGAGCTGTCAGCACAGAGCCCCACGTGGGGCTGGAACCCAAGATCTTGACCTGAGCGAAGTCAAGATGCTTAACCGACTGAGACACCCAGGTGCCCCTAGCATTTCTTATTTCTCAAATTTGTGAAATAGCTGCATAAAGAAGATAAAAATTAGATAGGAAGAATGTTTAATAATGAGTTACCTATGGGAACCAAAATAGTGCTTCATTTTTCCTTTACAGAAGGAAGAACTCACTGTGTCCAGTGAGGTAAGATATTTTTATTCAGAAAAAAATTTCCAACCATAAATTATTAACATTCTGCAATAGTTATTGATTGTTTTATTCTTTGTCTTTCCTTTACAGAATGTGGAAAGTCTTTCAAGCAGTGAGGTAAGACAATGTTTTCAGAGACAATTTCCCAGTCTTGGATCAGTAAAATGCTGTGCTGTGTTTCTATTTTTCTACATTAGGACAGTTAGGTTAATGCAGTTATGTTCTGACATAAGTTTTGATGTAAATTTCTATTGTAAATGTTTAAGAACAGAAAAAGTATCTGAAGAATTTAGTATCCTAGCACTTTCTAAGTTGGCTCGCTACTTGAAATTGTGTCATTGTGACCCCCTCCTTTTTTTTTAATGAACTGTACAGTTTTGTTTTCTGTCTTGAGCTCTCTTTACACTGACCTGATTCACTGTTCTGATATTTATTGAGCCCCTTTTGTGGATCAGACATTGACTAGGAGCTGTGGTACAAATTGAAAAGAGGGATGTCCATAATAAAGAGCTTGCAACATAGTGTGTGAGTAGACATGCAAATGGACACATTTTGTAATTACAATAGTCACTATAGACAATAAAAGGCACTGAAAGGTAGTGTAGTCCTAAATCTGCTTGGGAGAATCAGGTAGGTATATATCCTGGCACCACTGTTTTTAGATATATCATTACCTATTAGTTAAATAGTATACTTGGTCTCTCCACCTGGTTATCAAAACCCTTAAGGGAGGATATTTATTTTTTATAACTAATTTGAAGTGTAAACATAATAAGCAAACTAAGAATGATTAAAACACTTTAAAGATAAAATTAATATTATCAATGAATATGATTCTTTTGGAATCAGATGGAGTCACAGAGATCATTTGTTGTCATAGGAAGGGAGTGTGGAGATAGAAATTAACATCAATTAAATACCTCTATTTGTACTATGTTCACTAATTTTCCTTTCTTAATTAACTGCATTCATCTTTCTTTTATACAACAAGCTTATGCAGAACAGCACAACATATAAGTTTCAGCAATTATCCCGAGTTTTTACTATTATCAAACAAGGTGTCCATGTTAACCTATTACGTGCTTTCATTTTCTGATTTGTATTGACAAATAAGAAGCATTCATAAAACTAAACCTAATTTTATTTTAATTTTTCTGAAGGAATCTCTTATACACATCAATAAGGTAACACCTTCACATTTAAATGTACTTATTTTCAAAATTTCCTACATTTAATTTTTATAGGTGGTAACATTTCTTTACATTTGATTTGGTTTCTAGCAGAAACTTGAGAATTTTAAACGTGAGGAGCAGCAGCAAAGACAGGTAATTTATTCGTGAAAGTATATTTCTAAAATTATTATGAAATACATACAAAATATGTATGTGTTCACTTTAAAGATTGATAATAAAATAAATGCCAGTGAGGAAATTAAATTTCAAGAGTCGGGGTGCCTGAGTGGCTCAGTTGGTTAAGCATCTGACTTCGGCTCAGGTCATGATCTCGCAGTCTGTGGGTCTGAGCCCCGCATTGGGCTCTGTGCTGACAGCTCAGAGCCTGGAGCCTGCTTCAGATTCTGTGTCTCCCTCTCTCTCTGCCCCTTCTCCACTCATACTCTGTCTCTCTGTCTCAAAAATGAATAAACATTAAAAAAATAATTAAAAAATAATCTAAAAAATAAATTTCAAAAGTCAATATATTTTAAGACATAAATGCATTTTTCAAACTTACAATTAATTTGCAAAGTATAGAATAAAAACCTAAGGATAATTTTTTATTTACTCATATTCCCAGGTGGGGAACTAGGTTCCCCTTAGTCTCAAAGTAGATATTCTGATGAAAGAGAACAAGAAGGCAATATGATATATTTATTAGCTGTATACCCTTGGCCTCAAGTTTCTCTCTACTTAATTTTCTTATTTGTAAACCAAGAACATTCATAGCCCCACAGTGTTGATAAGCTGACACACAATGAATATTCAATACAGAGTGAATATTCAGTGATTTTATATAACATTTTGTAGGTTTTATATTAACATTTATGAATGTGAAGTTCTTAAAAGAATTTTCCTTACACAGATGAGAGAAGTGAGGTACAGAACAATTGAGTACACAATTATCTAACAATATCACACAGTTATTAAGTAGTAGAGCTTGCTTAAAATTAAAGATTTTCTTAGACAACATAAAATTCTTCATTCAGTTAAATTACATATGGTAACATATTTATCTCATTGTAATATTTCAACTTCTCTATTTCATCAATGCAGTTGTATTGTTTGGAACTGACACCAAATATAGTCTAAATCAAAATGATTGATTTAGAAAAATCAATTTAGAGGCATCAAATTGATGCGTCTTGAAAGACTCAAAATAACTACCTTCCAACAAGGGAAGTAATGTTAGAAGGTCCCTGGTGTTAAGAAACTCCTTGAATTAAGCCATAAATTAAGATTTAATTTTCATTAAAACAACAACAGCAAATAAACCTTGGAGTTATCCCTCTAAGTCTTTTTAAATCGATCTTTCATATGTGAAAACAATTTGCTCTATTATCAACACATTATGTTGAAAGGCCAATGCTTATGAAGACCAAAGTGGACAGATACAGTTATCCAGGCAATTCAGAAAAAGGTGAAACAGGTTTTGAAATCTCCAAAACTTGATTTCAGTTTGATCTGTGGATTCACCTATGAAGGGAATGAGTAAATGAGAAATCCCTCAATGATTGTTTTACTAGTTAGTCTTCACCTGACTGAAAATAATTTCTTAACCAAGATCAGTAAAAGATTTTCTTTCTCTTTTCACTCTCAAAAGAGAGGAGGTTAATTCATCACAAATGACAGTTATAGGTGACTCATGGACTCAAAGATTCTTCTCCTTCTTTCCAGGATGAACACCAAAATAAAATCCACCCCATTTTCCAGACACAGCCTCTAGTCTATCCTTATGCTGAGCCCATTCCTTACCCTGTCCTTCCACAGAATGTCCTTCCCCTTGCTCAGCCTGCTATGGTGCTGCCTTTCCTTCAGCCTGAAATAATGGAAATCCCCAAAGTTAAGGAGACCATCTTTCCCAGGCGCAAAGTGATGCCCTTCCTTAAATCTCCAATAGTGCCCCTTTTGGACAGCCAAATCCTGAATCTCACTGATCTCGAAAATCTGCACAGTCCTCTGCCTCTTCCTCTGCCTCTGCTCCAGCCCCTGATGCACCAGATCCCCCAGGCTCTTCCTCAGACTCCCCTGCTTTCTCCTCAGCCACTGCTGTCCATCCCACAGTCCATCCCACAGCCCAAAGTCATGCCTTTTCCCCAGCAAATGGTGCCCTACCTCCAGAGAGACATGCCTGTGCAAACCCTACTGCTACACCAGGATGCCATCCATGAGGCCCAGCCTGTGACTGCCCCAGCTTACAACACCGTTATTGTAAGTCCAAACTTAATAATTCTTCTGTCTCACTTATGACATGAATATGGTGGTAGAGGAAGTAAGTGAGAGCTCTACAATGAAAGAATACATGAATAATGAATAGATCTGAAATGCACATTGTTTAGATCAGTGATTCTCAACCCTAGCAACACAATAGAACTATCTATAGGACTGTTTCTTTCCAAAATCCCAATGTCGAGGCCTACCGAGAGAGATTCTGATATAATTGTTCGCGTCTTCGATGTAGAAGATACCATTGGGAACAAATTATTTCAGAGATTCTGATTTAATTGATCTGTTGAGAATTTAGGTAAAGAGGATTAAGGCTTATTAAAGCTGGAATTAAGTTTGATAATCTGATTGGGTTTGGAATAAAAAGGTTTTTTATTTTCTACAATTTTGAAGTTTTCCTTATGCACATCTATTGTGCAAGTGCCTTTTTTCACATTTGTTTTGATACATGTACCTATGAGGTGCTTATTTCATCACTCACAGAATTCTTAGGGAAAGTGCCTGTTTCTTTGCGTAAATGTGAATCGTATGTTTAATTATTTTGTTGTCTTTAATTTTTTTTTAATTTTTAAGGTCTAAGAGAATTTCAAAGTTAATGTCCCCGCCTCACGTTTGGTAAGTTTTGGGAGTTTGGAGATTAGACTGATTATTTTTATAGTTAATATCTTTTTATATTTCATTCTCCTCAATAAGTCCAAGATATTGACAAACTTCATCAATATACCTACTTATTTATTAATGATCAAAGTGTCATGGATGTTTCAATGGTTGATTATTATCTACTGACCTGAAATTTTGTATCTTTTTAATTTCAAAGAATTTAAAAATTTTTATTATGTGTTATTGACAGATTTGACTGGTTTGTGTTCAAGTGCCTATATTCTGATACCTGATTATCAGCATTTTTAGAAAAAACTGAAAATAATTTCTTCTACTTTTATGTGAATATATTTGAGATATTTTTAAAGATCTCTTTCATTCTCATTTCTATCTTAGGCTTCATAACGTCTATTGTTTTTCTCTCATTTAAAATTTACATATTATCTTTTATTTCATGAGTCAAAATAAAATTAAGTTTTCCAGGTGTGAGGTTTAAAAGGGGGGAGAGAATATAGCTTTGGGATTCTTAAAATAGGAATCTTTCTGAAATCATGGTAGACTAGACATTTCACTAAAATAGTTTTAGGTGGGCTAATATTTAATCATGTAGCAATTTTTATATGCCTCCAAGGTAGGGCTCAACATTTTGTATTTGTAACAAAATTTGTCTTGTAAATTAATCACACCAAAATTACAAATGAGTAGGGAAGAGTAGTTATGTCATATAACATAACTAATTTTATATTTGCTTTATATTCTACAGAATTGACTGCAACTGGAAATGTGGCATACTTTCAATCTTTACATCAAGTTACAATGAATAATTTTGAATCTGCATGGAAAAAATGAAACTTTATTCTTTTATTTATTTTATGTATTATATGTATTCATCTTAGTATGAATTTACTCATAAACTCATTTTCCAAATTTTAATTCACTAATACCATAGAAGTTTAATTTTGAGTTGGAGATACCATAAACATGTGAAAAATATGTATAAAAATACTTTCTGGAATTATGCTTCTTATTTGAGACTCTATTTCCTAACCAGTCATTTCAATAAATTAATCCTTTAGGCATATTTAAGTTTTTCTGTCTTTATTATAATTTTTCAAGACTAATTGCCCTTAAGATTGTTGTTAATTTAAGATTATTGGTGTTAAGAGGCAACTGGGTGGCTCAGTTGGTTAAGTGTCAGACTTGATTTCAGCTCAGGTCATGATCTCATGGTTTATGAAATTGAGCTCCCTGTCAGACTCTGCACTGACAGTGGAGTAGACTTGGGATTCTCTCTCTCTCTCTCAAAACAAAACAAAACAAAACAAAACAAAACAAAACAGATTTTGGTGTTAAAAATAGCCATGGGAAAATTGAAATTGAATACAATGCTTTGAATTGAATGGTAAAGAATATCAAAAAGTGGAGGAAAAGATAGGATGATCATACCCTGTTTTTGCTCTGGAAAGTCTTGGTTTACACCTAGTGTCCCCATTAAACTAGTACACCTGTGACTTTCACTATCAAAAGTAACCAACATTGGATGTTATATAGTCACTGTAAGAAAAAAAGAACCCACTTCAAATGAGAAAGCTTATTCACAGCTCTGCTGTGAATGGCAGCTAAGTGGGGCTGTGAAAGTTACTCAGTTCTTCAGAGCTTCAATTTCCACATCTATAAAATAGGCAACTCAGAGGTTTTTATTGAAGTTTTAATATGATCAGTGTGCTGCACAGTTACAGGATAATTGTTCCTATGGCTCCACATTATTGACTTCATTTACACCAGAGAAGCAAGAGCCAGTATCACAGTCAGAATGAGCTGGGTTACATGGTTTGAGCCAGTAATACCCAAGAAAATAAGACTTATATGAAGGTCTGATACCCACTTTCTGATTGCAGAGTAATTGTTTCATTACAATGAATTTTTCCTTTACCAATGACTACACTTGTATACTCAATTCCCTCCCCTTTAGTTTACACAGTGACTCATTATTAGCAATTGTTTTCCTCGCCTAAGGATCAAGTGTTAAGTCAAACTTATGCTGTATCTTTCATTTTTAAAGAAAATTCCATCTTGTAACAGTACACCTCCAAACTCCTCCCAGTTCTTTAGACTACTCTGTGAAACCTATTATACAAGAATTATCCATGTTGAATATGTTATGCTGTCAATAACCTGCCCCCATCAAGGTTTTGTCCCTCTGGAAATCACTTTTTTTTTCCCAAGGTTACCAGCAACTTTTATCTTGCTACTCTGTGTTCATTTTACCCAACTTCTCAGAGCTATTTGGTAGAGTCAATCATCACTTTATTTTTTAGTATCATAATCCTCCTCATTTGAAATCTTAAACCCATCAAACCCATTGGATTCTCTCTTTACTCACTCTCCATTTCTTTGCAGTCTACCTTCTGGCATTTCTTTTTCCAACCTTTAAGTGTTGGAGTACCTTACGGGTTAGCCTTACTCTGGCTAATACTGTTTAGTTCCATGGTTTTAAGTCCATCCATAGGATGAAATCTTCTAAATGCATATCTTCAAACTCATTCTTTCCTGAACTCTAAATTCATGCATTCAACTTGCCTTCTTGGTCTCCACACCTAAGTATGGCATGGCCAAATATAACTCTGTTCATCTAAATCCAGTCTCTGACTTGCTCAAATTTAACTGGGCATATTTTAGTAAGAGAAAAAAAATGATACAATAGTACAGAGGAAATAGACTTACTTGAATAAGCACTTCACCAAAAGAAGGTTTAGTAATGGCCATTAAACATACTAAAAGGTACTCAATGTCACTAGTCCTCAGGAAAATGCAAATTAAAAACTACCATGCAGTATCATGGCACAACTCCCAGAATGACTAAAAAAAATTTTTTTTGGCCATACCTGGTATTGGCAAAAAACAAACTATAGGAATGCTAAGCAATGTTGATGTAAATACAAACTGACATGAGCATCTTGGAAAGCTGTGTCAGTCTTTGTCAGAGAAACATCTTCATATCTTATGACTAGATTCATATCTTATGAGTAGATTTTACTCTTAAGTATATACTCAACAGAAATAGATATATATACGCACTAAAAATATGTACCCAATGTTCCTAGCAGCATTGTCTTTAATACCCAAAATTCAAATCAACACTAATGAGAATCAACACTATTTTGCATAAATTGTGATATACAATAGAATGGAACATTGCGATTAACATGAATGAGCTACTACCACATGGCACAACATGGATGAATTTTATATAAAGAAGATTGAATGATAACACCCCATAAATATTATATGTTAGAATCTACAAAATATTAATTTCTAGTGAAACAAGTTAGAGTAGTGGTTATCTGAGGGGAGGTAGAACTTGATAGGGGACATTAAGTGGTGCTGTCTGATGCGTAGTGGTATTCTTTCCCTTACCCTGGATGATGGGTTCTTTGTGATAATACATTTTGATGTGTGTGCTTTTCTGTATGGCTGTTTGTTCCTTTAAAATTTTAAATGTAGGGGTGTTTGGGTGGCTCAGTCAGTTAAGCATCTGATTTTGGCTCAGGTCATGATCTTGCACTCCATGAGTTTGAGCCCCATGTCAGGCTCTGTGCTGACAGTTCAGATTCTGTGACCTGCTTCAGATTCTGTGTCTCCTTCTCTCTCTGCCCCTCCACCTCTCATGTTCTCTCTCCCTCTCTGTCTCTCTCTCTCTCTCTGTCTCTCAAAAATAAATAAACATTAAAAATAAATAAAATAATATAAAAGTTTAAATGTATATTAAACATAAAATCATGTATTTCTTCATTAGTGTCTTGCCTACCTTCTTTTTCCTTAAAGATGAGAGTTTCACTGGTGCAGAATCACCACTTTGCCTCTGGACTTAAATATCATTCCACACTAGGGCAATGGACCTGGTTTCCTCAGAAGCTATGGAGTGGCTGCATAATACTACTGTAAAATGTATGGTTTTAGCCCCTACTGGGTGAAATTTGAAAAATGGGATGCAGGAGATGGGAGAGAACTTGCAGATTAATTCCTGCTTTATTTTTTCCTCTGTATATTATTTAGTGGTACAGTTTTGTGCAACCTGTGTTAATTACATAATAATTATCTGAAGTTTTTAATTGCTGAAATGATTTAGAGGAGGACTCGAACATTTTCCACTGTATTAAAGACAGATTTATTACAGGCAAAAACAGAGGACAGCAACGCAGGAAAAGGATGAGCAGTGAAAGAGGTGCTAAGATCTTGGGAGCAACTTATTTGTCCTCCCACTGCTTGGTACAGGATATGCTTTATCTCCAGGTCTTAAACCTCTAATGGAGACTGTGCAAAGCATCTCAGTACCAGGAAGCTCAAAACCACTTGTAGCGAGGGTCTCTTACAAAAAGCTTGTCTGGCAAGCATGATATAGCTATATGACCAGTCATACCCGTTGAAAACCAATCCTACTTCACTCCCCAGCTCCTAGATTCTGCTGGAACTTGGTGCAAACCATATGCAATTATTATTAAACAATCCTGACAGGCTGATGTATCCTGCCCAAAGCAAATCACAGACATATGGCTATAGTATCATTTTCCTTTAAATACCATAGTGTTGGCCAACAGCCAGTGACTCTAGAGATAAGCATACAGTCATCCAGACCAACTGGGATTAACCAGTGTTACACACAGGCTTTCTGGAGAAAACCTGTGTGCTGATGAAGCATACTTGCTGAATAGCCTTCAACTTGTAGTGAATTGGTGCTTGCATTGCTTTGCGTCTTTATTTACCTCCATTTACTTAAGGTGCATAAATTTACATAATTTATCATTGCTTTCAAGTAAACTTTTCTCATAAGAAAAGGCAAATTTGGTCACAGACACACACAGAGGAAAGATAGCCATATGAAGATGGACACAGAAATTGGGGTTAAATAGTTACAAGATGCAGCCACAAGTTAAGGAATGCTAAGGATTGCCAACAGCCAGCCGAAGCTGGAAAAGCTAAGGAATGATCTCCAAGGCCTTCAGAGGAAACATGGCCCTACCAACATACATTGATTTCAGACCTCTAGACCCCAGACTAGGAGAGGAAAATTTTCTGCTATTTTAAGACTCCCAGATTGTGTCCATTGTTACATAGGAACCTAGGAAACTAATATAATGAGGCATGCAGATTTTGGTTACTTTTATTCACAAATTATTTGAAAAGCTTTGACCAAATATTTCAAAAGTGGAGAACCAAAAAAAAATTCTGCATTACTGAAATTACCAAAAACAAAGTTTGCAAATGGAAAGACATTGGAATTGAGCCCCCAAGGGAAGAAAAAAATTTTAACGATGAAAGCTCAAAGAATGTACAAGACTTAATTCTCAACTTTTACAATTGCAGTTGGTGTATCTTAGTGTGTAGGAAGAAGATTTTGATAACTCTCAGAATTTTTTTTAAATTTTTTTTAACATTTATTCATTTTGAGAGAGAGATAGAGTGCGAGTGGGAGAGGGGCAGAGAGAGAGGGAGACACAGAATCCGAAGCAGACTCCAGGCTCCAAGCTGTCAGCACAGAGACCTATGCAGGGGTCTAACCCAGGAGCGGTGGGAAGGATCATGACCTGAGCCGAAGTCCGACGCCTAACCAACTGAGCCACCCAGATGCCCCAATAACTCTTGAATTAAAAAAAAAAAAAAAAAAAAAAGTGAGCATAGGGGCATTAGTCAGTTGAGCATCTGACTTTGGCTCAGGTCATGATCTCATAGGCCCCACATGAGGCTCACCGCTGCCAGTGAAGAGCCTGCTTTGGATCCTCTGTCCCCTTCTCTCTGCCTTTCCCCTACTCACATTCACTCAAAAATAAATAAACATTAAGAAAAGTGAGCATATATTCCAAGCCAGGAGTGTCCTAACATCCAAAGGGAAACGTCCTTGTTCCAAGCAGAGCCAATTAACATTCTTCTACTGATGGGTGAATGCTCAGGGAAGCTACAGAGTAGTCATTTCCAGATTTAGGACATGAACAACTATGAAGCCCTGAGATGTGGGCAAACCTTCTTTTGTATCTCCTACAAATTAAGTCAGTCCAAAGAAGAGTGAAAGTGAAGGATGGACAAAATAGTGAGTGACCATCTTTAAGTTCCTAAATCCAACTGTACTTCACTCTTGGAATTTTTAGTTACATGACCTAATAAATTCCTTCCTTTTTTTTTCATTAATTTGAGGTAAGGTTACACATGTCACTTGGCACCATGATATTCCTGATCAAATAGAATAAAATTCTTGTATGTCATGGTTCTATGATAGTGGATCTTTTATTCCTTATGGCCATAGAGCTTAAATTTTTGAAGAAAAAAATCCAAGGTTGAGTTTTTTAATTACACAATAGACATCTTAGTTCAGGTCTTTATAACAAAATACTATATACTTAATGGCTTAAAAAACAAACATTTATTTCTCACAGTTCTGGAGGCTGGGAGTTCAAGTTCAAGGTACTTGCAGATTGTGCGTCTGATGAAGGCTGTCTTCCTGGCTTGTGGACAGCCATCTTCTTGCCATATCCTCATATGGCAGAGAGAGAGAGAGAGAAAGAGAGAGAGAGAGAGAGAGAGAGAGAGAGAGAGAGCTCATCTCTCTCACATCTTTTCTTATAAGGGCATTAATCTCACTCATGAAATTTCCACCCTCATAATCCAATTGCCTCCAAAGATCCCTCCTCCAACTACCATTACATTGGGGATTAGGGTTTCAATATATGAATTTAGGATAAACACAAACATTAGTAATTAGAATAATTACTATAGTAATCTATATATATATAGATTATCTATATATACTATATATATATAGATAGATAGATACTATATAGATTATATATAGTATCTATAGTAATTAGAATAACACAAATTCACAAGCTTGTCGGTCTCATATGTGAAATTTAGGAAAGAAAAATACCAATTATTAGGAAAAAATGAAATATATTGGAAGATATGAAAGATTCTGACCCCTAACTCCCAAATGATCCCGAAGATCTCACTGTGCTTTTTCATGATAAAATCATGATTTCTTTGTTTACCATAGCTGATGGTTGCCTTAATTTTCCACTTCTCACTTTTACTTCACCATTGATATGACCTGGCAGTAAGAATAAAAAAAACTTAGCAAGTTCTTTCCTTAACGTATAGTAGAGTACATAGACTAGTGCTGTAGAGGGTGAGATGTGGTCAATAAAGAAAAGGGGGCTGTGCATTTTGTATTTTAAAAAACTAGGGGAGCCTTGGTGGCTCAGTGGGTTGAGCATCCAAATCTTGATTTGGGCTCAGGTTATGAGTCCAGGGTCATGGGATCAGGACCCACATCAGACTATGCACTGAGCCTGGAACCTGCTTAAGATTTTCTCTCTTACTCTCTCTCTCTCTGACCCTCTCCTCAACTTGTGCTCTCTCTCTCTTTCCAAAATTAAAAAGAAAAAAACTAGACCATATTAAAAATCAGAAAATTTTACACAAAATTTTTATTTCTAGTTTCTCCTATATGTCTCAATATCTGGTCACACTTGATCTAGATATCTGGCAACAATGGATTGGAAAGAGAAGAAAAGGAGAAGACATATACTCAGTTCACAATTAGCATCATTTTCCCCCTGACCATTTTCCCACTTATTTGTGTTATCTGCAGGGTTCTAGAAGGGTTGGTGACTCTAATACAAAGGGAAACATTCAAAAAACATCAGTAGATAGATATGCTTAATTCTAAGGATCTACCACTTCCCCATGTCTTCAGACAATGCATAGATGACTGTCCTTTAACCTTTTTCTTGAAGAATGGACTTTTATGGCACGCCTGGGTGGCTCAGTCAGTTGAGTGTCTGACTTTTGATTTTGGCTCAGGCCATGATCTCACAGTTGTAAGATCAAGCTCCACATCTGGCTCAGCACTAAGCATGGAGCCCGCTTAAGATTCTCTCTCCCTATCTCTCTGCCCTCTGACCCTCTACCCCGCTCATGCATACTCTCTCTCTCTAAAAAATTAAAAATAATAAAAATAATTGAACTTTTATAAAAGTCTTTTTTCCCTAACTACAATGGACTGAGGACTCTATTAAGAGGTACACAGTAATTAAAATTGGATTTCTGACCTTAGGGAAGAGGAAAGGAGCCCTGTCACAAAACAAAGTGATACTAGGTAAATTTCTGAAGCAAGGAGATAATTAACATTTTTAGAGATTTATTTGGGAAGTAGTGGTGGTGGTAATTATTACATGAGAAATTGTCAAAGCAGAAGTGATGTCTGTGTGAAGCTAATCAATATATCCCTGGGAAAAATTTTACTAGCAATTTCATCAGGGTTATTTTTGATATATAAATATAAAAATATTTTGGTGAACAGAATATGTCTGGTAAACAGATTTCTGTCTCAAGCTAGAGAGTGATTATCCACTCCCATTTCTGAATAAGAATTAACATGGATCTATAACACTTGAAGTAGGAAAAGTCAAAGTTCTGTAGGAACTTTGCTATAATATCATATTTCCAATTCTAGTCCTTGCCTTCGATCTATGAGTTTTGGGGCATTTATATAAAAAAGGGAACTAGCTGATCTTCTTACAGAATCTGGGATCCATTCTCTGTCTTACCACTCATTACTTCCAATGGAGATTGTCATGATGATCTATGATTCATATAGAAATTTCTTTGAGTCAAGTAATACCTGATGTTCCCACATTTTACCTCCTTTCAAACCTAGTCCAAAGCATTAATGGTAAGTCCTCTGATCAGAGTGTATATATGGAATAGATATACTTAGAAACTGGTTTAATCTCTATATATTACCTCCCTGGTGTATGGAGTAAAAAGATCAAAAATTACTGAATAGAAACCATTCTTACTTCTTCTATAATAAAATAATAATTTTGCGTCTCTGGAGAAATTGCAGCAATTGTTAAAGAGTAAAAGTTGTGGATGGGGCACCTGGATGGCTCAGTAGGCTAAGTGTCTGACTCTTGATTTTGGCTCAGGTCATGATCTCACAGTGTGTAAGATAGAACCAAGCATCAGGCTGCGCAGAGCATGTTTGGGATTCTCTCTCTCCCTCTCTCTCTGCCCCTGGCCCTACTTGTGCTCGCTCTCTCTCTCTCTCTCTCTTCCCCTTCTCTCTAAAAATAAATATATAAACTTAAAAAAAACCTAAAAGATGTTAGGATAGTGAATTGTATCATTATTTGATTTTCCCATTTGGCCTTTTCAATAGCTTCTTGGAAAGCAACAATGGATTACTGCAAATTTAATGAGATGGTGACAATTCATTTTTTAAATTTTTTTTATTTTTTACTGAAGTGCAAAACATAGTGTACTTTATTCAGGTACACAGCATAGTGATTGGGCAACTTTGTACATTATGCTATGCTCACCACAGGTATAGCTACCACCTGTCATCACACAACACTATTACAATACCAGTTATCATATTCTCTGTGCTGTACCTTTTGATTTATTCATTCCATAACTGGAAGCCTCTATTTCCCACTCCCTTTCACCCACTGGCCCATCCTTCCCACCTTCCTTATAGGTGGTATTTTAAATATGGTGTCACATAAATCCCTGATACTTGGCATTTCTTCCCTCCGTCTTGCCTTTAAAACTAAAGAATAAAACAATACCAGAAACAGTTTGCTTTCATCTTACAGAACAGAGGCTTCTACCTCATGGGACAATTTTAAGGACAAGTCTACTCTAGTTTTGCACCACAATTTAGCCTGCAGGAAACATGACTGTCTTATTCCATGGCTCACTGTGAATTCATTAAATTGATGACTTTATTTCTATAGGATTCATGACATGAGAAATATCAAGTATCCTTGAAGCCTTGGGAAGTGACATGATGACAGAAGCCGGGAGATACATTTTATGAAAACACAGGGGCCTGCACCCTCCATTAATTTCTTGCAGTTTCAGTAGTCTGAGTATATTGACAAATCTCCAGATAAAAACAAAGTGTTTCACATGTTCTTAACACGAAGAGAAGGCAGAAGACCCAGTGCGACATGCTTTTCTTTTCATTTTCAAGGCAAAATAAATCATCTTTGGGTGTTATGCATATAAAATACATATTATAGGTAAGATGCAGAGCAATTGATGGCTTAGGCCATGCCACAAGAGGCCTTGTCACTTGTGTGTTATGACCTGGTATATACAATAGTTCTAAAAGAGTCATGACATGTTGGGTTCGTTGAGAACCTGGAAAGTAAATCTCACCTGGGGCTTTTAGGATATCAGAGCAAGTAACAATTGTCATTTTGAGAAATAGCTCCTCGTTGTGCTCTGAAGGATATTGAACAGACCGCCTTGGCTGCTAGTGACCATATATGCTGAGGTGAACTTTTAAATGGTTACTGTCTAATCTACCTACCTATAAACTCAGCTATAATCAGGTGGGTTGGGCCCAAACAGGTCCTGGTGGCATAAATTAATTGCATCACCAGGTTGTTCAAATTCGCAGTTGACTCACAAACGCCACACTGCTGTCCCTCACTGCAGCCACACCTCTGTTCTATATTCTATATATAGAAATATTCTATAAACAACTGACTTCAAGTGAAAGATCTTGGACCCTGTTTATAATTTGCCAGCATCAGTCAGAAGTGATATTTTAACTTTTCTCATTAAAATGTGATTGAAAGTATCATAGAAAAATTTAGCAAAAACAAAATATTATATACATACTCTGAAAAGGGTTATGTAAATGCTGCTGAATGGAATAATAACAGAAAGTATGGACTGTGCCTTAAAATTATAATTTATTGAAAAGAAAAGGAAAAATCTCAGTCACTGCACACAATTACATGAAAGGACGGCACTTACAGAAGAAGCAATTCAAAGACTTTTTAAACAACATTTCCATCATAGAAACTTAGTAAAGACTTCAATACCCTCTGATTCAGTCGCCTTCACACTGGCATGATATAACTGAAATTTAGACAATAAACTGTTAGGAAAGTTTAGCTTAAGAAAAATAATGATATTCTATCTAATACACAGTAGAGAACTCAAGAAGAAAGGCTGCCTTCAATTTGGGATTGTCATATTCTAAAATAACAGTCGAAGCCTTTGGATATGATGGTTTTACACGATAGAGGTGAAAATTTAGAGAATGGAATTTTCAGTCACATCTGTGAATAGAAAAGGAAATATGTGGTTAGCTATACTACATATTTTGAGTTGAAGACACACTTTTATGGTATGCACATTTTAATTATTTTCTTCATTCTAAGATAAAGCTTATAGTGTTATTTTGCTTTCCTGTGGTTGACATATATATCCATTGCTCCTGATTTTTATGTTTTGAAAATCATTTATTAGTAGATAGTATTTTCTTCTGCAGTAATATAAATGCATGGCAATGCATGGCAATGCAAGGCAACTAGAAGAAAAAGTTTTCATGTGGGTCAGACTTTTATAATTTTCCTTAGTCTGATCTGTTGGAAAGAAAGTTGACACCATTGTGAAGGGAAGCACATGCATGTGTGTGTGTGCACATGCACACACATTGTGCACACACAATTTAAAAGCTCCAATCAAGTGGGCAGAGGTAATTAAAACAAGTATGTTGACTTTTCAGTCGGTTTGCCAATTGACAAACAATCATTTGTTTTCACGAGGTGACATGCTAAGGATTTCTACTGCAGTAAGCACAAAGAACAGGATACAACTGTTGGGTTCACCTGAGTCTCAAAGTCACATCTTCATAGAAAATCAGTAACATACACACTCCTATAGTTGTATAGAATTTTCAATATTATAAATTACACTACTTAAAATTAAGTAAATTTTTAAGTTGTTTAAATACAGTACGGTTGAGAAACAAAAATTTGCAAATTTCCAAGCCAAGTTAATTATTTAAATGCTAATGTGTTCTGAAGTAACTAGACTTCAGCAGAAAATAAAATTATAGCCTACAATCATATCCTTGCTCTTTGTCTTCAAATGAAAATAGGATTAATGGTTAGGTAATTTCCAAACTTACCAAGGGCCATAACTGTGGAGTTCCTGAGAATTCTTAATTTTTCTGAAAGAACAAAAATTGTTAAAATTATGTGATCAAGGTAGTCAGCAATAACATTGTCTTAGCCCCACCCCCCAAATGACTGCTACTTACTTTCTGTATCTGTTTTCCCAGCACTATACTTTGCAAAGATGATTATATTTAATCACATTCAGAGTTATGAAAAATAAGCATTGCTATACTTATTTCAAGTAAGCAAACATCAGGATTTGAGTTTAGAACTACTGGATACCAAAATCTGTGCTTTACTGTTATGTGTATCATGGGTATAACCCAAAGAAAGGCATTTGAAGATTAGTAAAAGTGAGAGGAGAATAAAACTGAGTTCTATATCAGAACTCTTTATACTTTTAATTTGGAGAAAAGGTTTTTTTCAACCCTCATCAAGAATGAATTTCATTTATGGAATAGATAGCACTGCTCCATGTGTTCCTGACTATTGGATTGTTAGCCATAGATACCAGAAAATATTATTAATTTTCCATTTCAGAAAACTCTCATATGAGGCACTGAACACTGATTTGCCATGTATATTCTAAATCTGTTTCTATGGTATATTCTGTAAGTGATTTTCTTTTATTTCCTTTGGTAAAATATCAATATGTAGGTAAATGAACTTACCTACCACTCTGGCACAACACCAATGTTTTCAATGTTCTCGAAGGCAGTGGGTTTAGTGACCTCATATAATGGTGGGTAAACAATATACTGCATGACTCGTGGAGGGTAAAACCACACAGCATAGGGATAAGCATCGAGTTGGTAAAATTGTTGGAAAGGCTAGAAGGGAAGACCATTGAAAAGCAACGATGTATGAACAATTGTTTTGATTCTCTGAAAAGGAATCATTTCAATCATTTCAGACAAGGCTATTAGCAACACAAGAGATGATTACTCTGTGAGATCTCTGGAAAGAAAAAGATAATATGAATTACAGATTCTGAATAAAACTTCAAAGATGGAAAAAGCAACCTATTTGAAACACATCTCACATAAGAGATTTGGGAACTGACACTAATTTTGCCAATTGTATTTCCTAGAGGCAATTTCTTGTAAGACATATGGAACATCCTCAAAGATATTTATCAAGATTCACTAAATGGCAAGTAGTGATTTGAGGGCTTCATGGCTGGTATGGAATTGACGTTACTGTTCACGGGATTCAGAATTGTTATGGCAGCCATGAAATCCTCAAATCACTACTTGCCATATGGGCATAAAGATATAAAATTAAGAAATATGTTAAAAGAGAAATGAATGTAACCATGGAGATTAAAACTTCATAGTGCTTATGATTATAAATGTGATGCCCTCATCAGCTGAGACAGAGAGAAGAAAACAGCTTCCATTGCAAAGAATAGCTACAAGTAGTGCTAATCCCTCCTGTCAATTCATATAAATTATCCCAGAAGTTGGGAGTGAGAAATAACCTCCTCAAGTGTGAGGCTATTTAAAAACACACATATTTAAACTTCACAGTATATCATTTTTTTCTGTAATTTATTAAGGAAAATATTACCAATTGGATGTGGTTGTTTTCAGTCACTCTGCGCAGTTGTTGCTGTATAAAAGGAAATACAGTACATTCTAAATTACTTAGACATCTTCTAGTACAACACGTTCATTTTACAACATACCAAGAATATACCATCACCCATGAAATTTAGGATAAACTGTATTATATGCCAGAATTATGAAATAGCATTAAAACACTTTTAATCTTGTAACATTAGAAAAAAATATTCAAACGGCACGTGGTGGCTCAGTCAATTAAGCGTCCAACTCTTGATTTTGGCTCAAGTCATGATCTCACAGTTGTGAGACAGAGCCCTGTGTAGGGCTCTGCACAGAGTTCAGAGCCTGCTTGAGATTCTCTCTTTCCTCTTCTCTTTGCCCCTTCCCAGCTTGCACGTGCACACAAGCATGTGTGTTGCTTTTCTCTCAAAAGAAATAAACTTAAAAAATTAAAATATTCTAGATTTAATAAATAATCTTACCTGGTCACGGATAGCTTCCTGGGAAAGAGAAAATAATTTTTTAGTATATCGATTTTATTAATTTATGAATAACAAGCATTTACAAGGTACTTTCATTCATTCAGGGATAAGTATGATAGGCACTGAGGACACACAATGAAATACAATGAACACTATAAGCAAGACCGTATAGTAATAATACTTGTGGAAGTTACAGTTTAGTCATATACCTAGAATAATAAAACATATTATTCTGGTGATTTCTCAGATAAATAATGGTGAATTCCAGGGGGGTACTGATATATTTAAATTTATTTAGACTTTATTTTAAACATAAGCGACTTGGACACCGAATAAGAGTAACAACAGGGGTTCAAATTAAATTCATTATTGGGTTTCCTCTTCCTACACTGATAACAGAAGAAAATGTAAAATGCAATTTTGCTAAATTAGGACACAGCCTTTTCCCTAAAGCCTTACTTAAGTTGATTTGTTGTAACTAAAAGTAAAGGTTTTTTTTTTTCCCTCCCAAGCAAATGACTGTAAACATCAAAAATATCAAAACTAAATAGTGTTAAGAAGGTTGTGCTGATGGGTATGTTTTTTGATCTATCCATATGCTCAGCATAAAAAGAATTTATAACATTATAGTTCAAGTGCACATCTTGATAAAAGACCTTCATAATATTGTAGAAAGTCTCATGAGCACAGCAAACTTTATAGAGACCGGGGGCAGGAAATTGGACTTGCTACAAGACAGATTTAGGGTTAGCTGAGTAGGAGATTGCTAATCCAATATTCAAAATAACACCAGGAAGTGTGTTTCCATTTTACACATAAGGAAACAGGTCCAGAGACAGTAAGTGCAACCTGACCATTCTTAGAGAGTTTTGACAAAATCAATTTGAATGTTTAGGACTCCTCTGATTTCTCCCACAGCGTCTATATTGTTTCCTTAATTGGAAAGTTCATTTGGCATATCTGTGCTTCCATAAGCAGGAATGTTTATGTCCAACCAGCACTGAATTTGGGAAAATAAATACATGATAATGTTCTAAACATAATGCATCATCAGAGACTATAAGAGGATTAGATGTAGAATTTACTCAAAGTAAATTTCTCCTTGGCTAGTAATTATGGATAAAATAGACAGCATTAATCTAGGCATAAAAAGAAATAAATGGCTTTGACAGTAAGCATATGGGCAATCATATGAATAACTGTTCAATGTATTATTAACTACCAAGGCTATAACAATATCTTGAGAAAAAAATGAATACATCTTTAGAATGCACCCAACATAAAAATTTAATGTAGTTTAATTCTGCAGAATACAATTTTGTATTATAATAAATAAACTATTACCAACTGCAGTTGGTTGTATTTGCTCAGTCTGCGAAGCTGTTCCTATTCAAAAGAAAAAATATTCTCAGTTGCTTGGATACCATTCAGTCCAACCCCAGCATTTTTAAGTAATAAAGCTAGAATCCTACAGTGCCTTTTCCAGAGTAAAGAATGAGGAACCATTAATCCTACTTTAGTGTTACTTCTATCACAGATAATTTGGACTAAATCAATGATTTCTTTTTAAGACATTAGAAAACTGCTTTCTTATTTTTTTTTAGCTTTTAACTTATTTTATTTTTTTGAGAGAGAGAGATCCCATGACCTGTGATCATGACCTGAGCCGAAATCAAGAGTCAGACGCTTAACTGACTGAGACACCCAGGAGCCCCTTAACTTATTTTTAAGTTAAAATAAATTAAAATACAGTCAGATATAAGTGAGTATTCAGGCTATTTTACTTAAACAGTATCTTGTTTCAGAATTACTAAGAAAATTAAAAATGAATTTTGTTTTCTGACCAAATATTTTAACTGCTCAAATGAAATCAAAATATTAGATGAACTGGGGAAAAAATGATGATGCTTCTGATATTAGCCACAATTATTGATCATTTACTTTGCACTGTGGATTGTATTAGCTGCTTTTACATCATTTAATATTTATTATCATTGTCATTTTAGAATTTATAGACTTATAGCAGCTAAGTAAACTGTCTAACATCACATGCTGGTAAAAGGCAAAGCTTAGGGGCAAACTCAAGTCTGGCCAAATCTATGGACTGTCATTTAAATACTAGGCTATTCAGAACCAAAGCAGACCATACAATGCAAATATTCAACTGAAAGTGTGTATTAAAAACCCGGGATTATAAAACTCAGTTTTATTTTCAGAGAGGAATCAGTCAATATCTAGAGTCCATCAGACTACTTAATATGGATTAAATTTTAGCAGATAATGAGGAGTAATAATTTATCAATATAACGTTTTTACTCATTTCCTGGTATATTTGCCTTTGATAAGCTTATAATGAAATTTTACCAGATAACGTTGAGAGAGTATGTCTTCCCTTAGAATGGTCTTCTGCTAAAAAACAAAAACATGTATGTATACATATATATGTATATATACATATTTGTGTGTGTGTGTGTGTGTGTGTATTGTTTAAGTAAATTGTAACGTATCTTGGGTAATATTACTATATTTTAAATTTGATGAACACATCTTACCTCAGTGTTACTGGAAACAACTTCCTTCAAAAAAATAGAAACAGGCACACTTTTAATTTTATGACATTAATTTACATTTAAGGTAAGAATGCTACTTAATGAAACACTATTACTAAATAACTGTGGTTCACTAATTTGAGCCACAAACTCCTGCATAACTGGGACAAGGTGACTAATTTGATGTATATATTGTATTCACGATTCCCTTTCTTTTTTTCACTGCTTTTACCAGGGAGGTTATTCAGAATGTTGAAGGTGGATATAAAATATTCACCTTTAGTGAAGTCACAGAAACTTGGGTTGGTCTTATTTTGTAAGTTAGATGAAAAGTTCTCAAAGTTAATGAAAAGACCTCATCGCCTTCTATGCCTGCTATTTTTTCCCCTTAGGTTAACAAGGGGCAAAGAATTTGTAATTAATTAACCTAGAATGGGTTGATTTCTACACAGAATATAACATGTTAACATAATTGATTTAGAAAAATAGCCACCATGGTAATTTTTAATGACATGACTGTGTTCTACCAAAATCTGGGAAAGGCAAAATAACTAGGGAAAAAATGTTTGGGTACCACAGATGACCAGATATGATTGTTTGTCCAGAAGCAATCCTGTCATTTTGTCTCTGACAAATAGTTGTTTTCTTACATCTGTTGGGGTAATATTCATATGTGTTAAAATTGGAATAGAGCTGCATACATAGTACCTTGTACAATGAGACCTTAAGAAATATGTAACCTTCATGGTGCAACAAGCTTTCACAAATGTTTTCTAACTAATTGGGATATTGAATTAACATCAAAATCACTTACCTCACTTGATGAACTGCTGCTAGTTTCCCTTTGCTAAGAGAAGGAAAACCAGTGTTACTGACCCAGGTATTTTTAGAGTTGTAAGGAAACTAGTTCCACACTTTCACCTTGGGTTGCTAACTCCTGGTTTCAGATTTGAAACAAATGGTATGAAAAGCTTCAGGGCCAATATAATGTGTTTTTTGAAGTGTCAATTTTATTTAAAATACATGTAGAGAAGAGAATAATAACTTACCCAATAACTTAAAAAACATCTTTTAGTAAAACAAACACAAGCATATGATTGAGTAGAATGCAAAATGTATATGGATTTTGACGACCAAAATGAAATTTGAAGAAAAAGCCCCATTGAGCTGAGCTACCCAGAACCTGAGTTAAGTGTTTATTCTCAACCACCTTTGTTGCTACTTTGAAGTGAATAACCTGGAAACATTACAATACAACAACCAATTTCAGCATGGACCTAAAATTATATTAGCTTTTAAAACATCTACACTTAGAAATATGTAGTTTTTCCTTCTAAGTCATGTATGTTCATATTTATATATGGATATAATTTTTGTATCCAAGTGCAAATTTTATAAGACTGATTGTAATATTCAAAAGACTATTCATCTCTTCGGAGAGTTGATTAACCATATATTATGGAGTTCCATGTTTTTTCCCATACTTTTAGATTGGGTAGCATAGCCCATTGATCCCAGGTGATTGCTGCAATAAGTTCTTTCTGCCCAAGGACTGCCCTCAACATTGAGAGAGCTTATACCCTTAGATGGCAGAGGAAGACTTTTGCTGGAGCCTCATGTTCTATTTGTAAACATTCATGCATATTTTGCTTTTTGCTCCTTATTTTAATAAATAAGCAATGTTTTCGCTGATTATCATACAAATAACCTATTCCCTCTTCCAATTTTAACTTTATCAGGCATGACATTATACATTCATGGATATAATAGGCCCATTTGAGAAGTTTAATCTTACTTTGCGAAGATTGTTTTGTATAAAACAAAGCATGTAGCATATACTATGTATAATATAAAAGTATAAAGTTTGTCTTACCTCAGGGTCTCCCATTACATGCTCCTTAGGAAAAAAAAAGAGAATTAATTTTATGTTTCATGATAAATTTTCAAATGTAAGATAGTAATTGCCAGAATAAAATAGATAGCAAAGAAAATAGAAATTTGAGGCAATAGCCAAGTGATAAGGAAAATAAAAAGCCTGCCTTCCCTGGCCTGAGCTAACAAAGGATTTACCTCCCTAATCTGCATTTCAGAGTTTAATAAAAATTATTTTGGATTGTTATATGTTATGATAAATCAATGTAAATAATTCTATATTTTCCTTTAACCAGTCTAAATTCTTCTGTTTTCTTTGTTTTGGCTTTTTCAAGTTACAGAGCAGCACCAGACTGAAGATCATGTGGTAAATAATAAAAGTGCACAAACCATTGGCTCAATGGCACATATGTACTTAAGCAAAATGGATTTTTTCCATCTATATTCCATAACAATATAGCGACATTATCAATAAAATTTAAGCCCAAAATATGAGTGCTGGCTTATTTCTCCAGCTAATTCTGGCCAATGTGTGATATATCCTTTTTCTTTCTTGTATTAGAAATATCTGTCTTTGTTTTGACTTAGAATTATTTACTTTGTGTGGGTATGTAAAAGGAATATTTTTACTTCTTTATTTCCCTTGTATTAGATTTAATAGCTTTAAAACAAAAGATCATACTTCAGTTGGTTTATTCTTAGTATTCTGACAAGAAGAGATAATCACTCAGGTATGAAGGATAGTTACAGAGATATAGTTATCTCATAAATTTTGAGCACCTGTGTGGTTTCTTTATATCAAATCTATTAGAAATCTAATAGATAACCCAGATTTTAAAAATCATGTTCATATACAGTGAATTTTGACTGTGACTATGTAAAACATCTTTCTTAAGTACAAACTATTGGCCAGTCCACAATTGCATCCCTTCCTCCCTCCCTTCCTTCTTTCCTTCCTCCCTCCCTTCCTTCCTTTCTTCCTTTTGTAGCTTATACCAAGAGAGTTAAGCCAGTTTCTTCATTCATCCATCCATCCATTCATTCATACTAATGTTTTGTCTCCCCATTGTTATAAAGTAACATCAATAAAATCAGTATTCTTTAGAATTCTCAGCAGAATTCATTATTTTGAATGTCTTAAAAGTTCCAAGAAACTAAAAATGCCATAGAAAAACTATTTTTTCTAAATTGAAACAATTTTCCTTCCTCAAGAATACATTTTTTTTTGCCGCACTATTTAAAGAAAAAATTTTAGTACCTTGAGCTCATCATTCTGCTTTTCTCTCAGAAGTTCTCTTTGCTGAAATCAATAAAATGTAGCATGTAAAATATGTTTTTGAAAGGACAAACTTTTAAAATAATTTAAATAACATTGGTGTGCCTTACCCTGCTCAGTTCATTGAGATATTCCTTAGGGATAGAAAAGAAAAAAGAAACGTTAGTGAAGAGGGATATAAGTGAATGAACATCTGTAAGAAAGTGTACTTTGCATTGTGCTACTGCAAATTAAAAAATAAATATCTTTTTCATGAATACACTAATATTTCTTGCTATATCATTTCTAACATTAGTTTCTCTTTGCTAAGTTTGCTTTGCTTAAGCTGTATATAAATATGCACTTAAAATAATAATAAAAAGGAGGCATTTCTTGATTTCAGTTCAAGTCATGATCTCACATTTGGTGAGATCAAGCCCTGCCTTGGGCTCTGTGCTGACAGTGTGGAGTCTGCTTGGGATTCTCTCTCTCCCTCTTTCTCTGCCCCTACCCTCACTTGCACTCATGTGGGTGCTTCTCTCTCTCTCTCTCTCTCTCTCTCTCTCCCCTCTCAAAATAAATAAATAAAAAATTTAAAAAATAATAAAAAATTGTCCCCCTATATTTTATTTTTATCTTTTATCTTATTTCAGTCATAGTTCTGAGTTCTCTTGATCTCACCTGTCTGGTTCAGTAAACCTAATGTTTCTTTCCATACAAGGCAATAAAGAAGAGGACAGCACAACACTTGTTTCTCATTGTTAACTTTATGGTGTATCTTGTGGAGATCTCCTTACCTGTCTTAACTCTCTTGGTGTAAGCTACAAAAGGAAGAAAGGAAGGAAGGGAGGAAGGAAGGGAGGGAAGAAAGAAGGAAGGAAGGGAGGAAGGAAGGAAGGGAGGGGGAAGGAAGGGAGGGAGGAAGAAAGGAAAAAATAAAAAAGAATTGTTAAAAATCATTCAGGCAAAGTTGGGTTGCCTACCAAATTTTTTAAATAGTGGTCTTGAAGTCAAATTTCTATTTGTGTTTTATTTGACAATTAAGTCACTAAATTATAGAACATACAATACATAAAGGGGTATTGTTTAGAGACAGAGAATGTTCCATCATAATGGGTGTGGCAATTGTGTATTCTACCTAGGTTATGCAAAGGAAAGCATAAGTGTTTTACAAAGAGGCAAATGCATAGGCACAAATTAAAATTTAATATAGCTCATTAATATTTGAATATCTGGCTTTAATATTCTTTGTGGGTGCCTGGGTGACTGAATGAAGGGAAGATTTGATCAAGCTAAGTGAAAAAAAAATACTTATAAACTGAAATTAAATACATTTACCAGAAAACACATGTTTGTCTTTTAAGAAAAATAAATGGATAACACTTACCAGAGCAAACCAGAGATCCTGTGTTTCTTTGAGGACCTCCTATAGAATTAAAGTATGAATGATTAACAAAAACTGAAAAACATATCAAAACAAGGAACATGTTTGTCCATCTGAACATAAGTTCCCAATTTTAATTAGGTAAACCAGCCTTTTTCTTAGCTAGAAGAAAAGATAATTAATTTTAATTTTATAATCTAATTTTTAAAGCTAAAGGAGACACCCTATTTGGTTTTTTTTTTAACCAGGCCTAGAGATTTAGAAAGTCTGTGCTTAACAAAATGTCAAAGGAGGACTTGAATAAGGATTTAATCAAAACAGAGATTTGAGAGGGTAATCCAAGTAGCTGAGTACTTGGATACATTTGAAGATAAATAAAAATTGGAGTAGGGAAGACATTCACCATTCATCACAGCTAACAGAAAAGGTTGGGGGCCAGGGTAGAAAAAAAACCTTACCTCTCTGCTCTCTGGTTCATTCTGCAAAGAATAAACAAATAAATTAAAAGGTATTATTAGTTCAATTAGTGGACAGCATGGAGGAGTAATGGCTTTTGCAAAAACATGCAGTACAAATATCTAACTGAAGATCCAGTGTGTAAAATGAGATCAAATTATAAATCACATGTTAGAATTCAAGTAGAAGAGAAGGAAACAAGAATACATTAAAATGAATCATGTTAACATATTCTGTTTAATTAACTATTTCTCTTAAATATTAAGGTTTTTATTAACCACAAATATTTATGTAAGTCCATGTGTCCTACTCTCTAAGTAAGTTTGTGAAAACAAATAAAAATTTCTCAGCACTTGAACTGAATTTATTATATCCCAGTGAATGTGAAACTGTTTTATAGAGAAGAGAACAGGTCTAGAGTCTGTGTGTTATCAATACATCATCACTTACATTCCATAATTAGACAGAGTTCTTGGAATACAGAATAGAATACTCACTCGAATGAGTTCTGGCTGTCTAAGACGATGTTTCTGTGAAAAAACAATAGAGAATTATAAACAAAACAAAACAAAAAGAAATAAAAATACAATAATAACAATTCACAATACATATATACTATGAATTTAAACATTACTGTTGAAACAAGGTTTGTATTTAATAGCTAAATTTATCTGAAACCAAGTTTCCCTGGGAGCAAAATGGGAAAATAAAAGAACTATGACTACTTAATTAACAAATATCAAAGAAAAATAGGTTAATTATTTTCTCTCTTTGGAATATGGCAGAAAATTGAAAAAACTATGTAAAAAGACTTAAAAAACTCAGTTTAAATTAATCAGAATGATAAGTTATTTAGTTTTCTACATTACTAATATTGCAAGATCATTCTAAAGGTGATTTTAAAGCATTATAAATTTGTGGAGCAAAATGTATCCTTCTCTAATGTTGTTTGTCTGGATTTTATTTTTATCATCAATTTAATTATATAAAAGATTTTCTTAGTCTGAACCTTGACTCTGGAGACAAGGCTAAGTTTGATTAAATGATAGCATAAACATTCCTGATGTTTTCTTGGGAATAGAGATGTAGAATCTGTTTTCTGAGGAACCTATATTCATTTCATTTGTAAGAACAAGATAAGAACTACTCCAATGACACATTCCTGAAGACTTGGATCTTAAAGTCAGAGATTTCTTTCTATTGGTGTTTCGAGAATAGCATTAAAAAAATTCTATTGGTTAAGAAGTTGAGTTATTGCTGATTCCTTATTATCCTAATAGGGATTTAAAGAATAAGAGTCTCATCAATAGAATAATGTGTCAGCACTTCAGAAATGTTTGCTTCTGTATTTATCTGATAGCTGTAATGTCCAAATATCCCAAATCATTATTTTATGAGTTGTTTTTCCTTCAGGTGATCCTTGTTTATTCCTCCCTCCTTCATTAGCTACACATCACAAGAAAAGGGAATAACAGTTTGCTTCATAACTAACAGAGGGTTTTTTTTTTTTTATTTTGGAGAAGAAAGATAATTTACATTATCTAGTTTCACAGTCTCCAGTGACCACAGTAACTTGATCTCTGAATCAGCAGAATCAGCCTCGTTTTCTACACCTTGGGCAAAAACTGGTTGCTACAACTATCTCAAATGAAGGTTGACTTAGTTTCCAAAAGTAAAATACACTGGAATATGTGGCTTTATGTTATATTTGGTAAGGAAATACTGGCATCTATTATATGTCTACAAATACACTAATTCTATAATGGACCCAGAGAAAGAGCCTAATTACATTCTTTGATGCTCTTTATCATGTTGTGCAATAACTTATTTTTTCATTCTTTTTTTTTTACTTTTTATTTTAATTTTTTTATTGAGTAGTGCTTATATTTCAAGTCAAACATTTGATTTGGACTTAAGACTTGTGAAGCGTCACCATAGTTTTAATATCAAGACTTACTAGCTAATTAGAGATCATCCCATGCTTTAAAATGATTATTCTCCATATTTCATGTTTGATAAAATATCAGGTCCTTTCTAAGAAGATTCTACAAGTTCCTAAATTCTCTGCTGTACTCACAGGCCTGGCAAGAGCAATAGCCACAAGGCAGGTAAGGATGAGAAGCTTCATGGTGGTCAAGGTCTAGGTAAGAGAACAAAAATAAAAAAGAGTTAGGTCTTATAATAAAATTTGTTTCATGAAAAAGAAATCCTTGATTTTCCAACAAAGGAAAATTTATGATAAAATAGGTTCATTTGAGAAGTGGTATTTTAATTAACATGATTTTTAATTTTGCTATTTAACATAAATTTAGTTTATGATTCTAGTTATCTTGCTCAGTGCTTATTTTAAGAAATACTTATTTCTGAGCAATATTTTTATCCACTAAAACAAAAGACTTGATTTTTGAATATGGTATATGGCTTTGTCTGAGGAATAAAGAATAATCAATATTTACATACAATTTTTAAAAACCCAAACTTTTCCTCTTAGATCCTCAGACTTGCTAAATAAGTAATAAACTAATTTAATTTTATCTGAAAATTTTTGAAAATCTCTCCTTTAAGTCTATTTTAGAGCATCCTGCTCTTTTGGAATCTTCATGAAAAATGACATCAGTGCATTCTGTAGAAATTATTACTCTCCATCAATTATTTTTAAAATATCTAGCTATCGCTTCATGTTTGGCTACACTGATCTAACCATGACATGACTGTAGGAACATGATTAGACAGAATCATAAGATTCAGATGTCTTGTTATGTTTGATTTCCAGCATTCCATCAAACTGTAAGAATCTGTAACTACTGACATTTATATATGGTAAGAAAATGGTTCCTGGGGAAATTATTTTTAAAAATCATGTTATACATGCAATTTGTTTATGCCTTAGTCAACAAACTAATACTGATATTTTGATATATATACTGCTTCAGTTTACAAACTGCTGAATCTAAACACATTAGTAAAGAAGGCATATTATAAACCCAAAATGAATTCACTATCTTTATCCATTTGTATCCTTCCAAGTAGCCAAATTTAACCATCTTTACAGAAGTAATCATTTATGTGTCTATCATTGATATACTCTTTATAGAATTAGTTTTATTAGCCACATGACATGAAATAAAAATGGTCATGAAATATTCTACCAGAAATGTTATAGTAATTTAAAAGATCAGAAATTATTTTGCATAACACTTTTCCATGGAATTGGACAAAATAATTCAAACTGTGTCACCAAAAGTCTTTTGTGTATCTACTATTTCAATCTATGAGGTTTTAGTTACCAAGTCATCAAAAAATGATTTGGTCTTTATAAAACTATATTAAGTTTTCACCGAAATCTCTGAGATGAACGGTGTCAAAATTTGCAAATGCATTTTTAACTGCCAGTAGATCATAAGAAAGTATCAATATTTGCAAACACATAGAAAAGTTACAAATGCATCTTAATGAAGAGTGAAAGAAAGATTAGATGGTATGAAATCATAGTAATTTTGCAATATGTAAACACAATACCTTGAACCCAAGACTGAGAAGAAGAAGCAACCTGGGTTGATGATCAAGGTGATGGAAGATGACTTTACTCCATAGCTATTTAAACCAAGTGATTAGTAAAATGCTAATTTTGTGGTTTCAGTTCAACCAATAGGTTTATTTAAATTCTAAGAATTCTCTCAAATAGGAAATTAATTTTAAGTTCAATTTCTCTCCCAAGAAATTCTGAGGAAAGTTTCCAACAAAGGAGTGATTCATGCTCTGATAAGAGATTATAGAGGAAATTGAATACCATTATTCAAAATTAAAATACAAAAGTGTCTAGATTTATAGTTACTATAGGAACATGACTGTCTGCTAAATAGATAATTGGAAAGACAAATATATCAGTAAAATTTTCTTTTTATCTTTTGAAAAATCCAATGCTTATCAAGAACATTCTCGGGATGAATTAAGATCTTCAAAATTCTTCAATTTTTATTAACATGACATAGGTCATGGGAAGAATTCATGGCTTACTTCACCTTTTAAAACTCAATTTGTCATAAATTATTTATTTTAATTATTCATGTTATGGGGTAACTTACACGTATACGGTCTGATCCTTTTTTTTCTGAAAAAGAAATGCAATTATCCTATAAATTTTGGTGGCATTTTAACTTCATCACATAATTTTTTATTTGCTCTGTTTTGGAAGTAATAGTTGTGATAGCATACATTAATTTAATTATTAGATTGCTTAACTAAAAGTAATATTTAATAAAGAGTTAAATTTTTAAATGTTGCAAAAAACAAACCATACTTCGGATTTTCCCATCTTTTAAAGTAAATTTTAAAAAAATGAAAGTCCCTCTCTCCAATCCCCAATTCTACTCCTAGCATGAACTAGAATCATACATTTTAGAAAAAATATTATATGCTGAAGAAAATTTCCATACCTAGAGAAGGTTTTTAAAAATTATAACTGTTAATTATAACTACATTTTTATAAGGAAAAAAATGCTATATATTTTAAAATTTAAAAAACTGTAATGATATTTACATCTTATTCACAACCATGAGATAGGAACATTATTCTGAATAAAAAAGAAATTCCAGAGTGGTTCAGGCTTTCTACAATGAGAATCAGAGAAACTGTGGTTTTCCATACTGAAGCTCTCTTTATGTAATATCTTCCTTGCTGACTATATCATATCAATTTTAACAACTTAACTAGTGTTTTCTATTTACAGGCATACCTTGGAGATATTATAGATTGGATTCCAGACCACTCCAATAAACTGAATATTGTAATAAAGTGAGTCAAATAAATTTTTGGTTTTACAGTATATATAGAAGTTATGTTTACACTAAGCTGTGGTCTGTTAAGTGTGTAATAGCATTATGTCTAAAAACCAATGTATATACCTTAATTTAAAAAAATACTTAATTGCTAAAAACTACTAACCATCACCTGACCTTTCAGTGAATCATCATCCTTTTGCTGGTGAAGGGTCTTGTCTGAATAGTGATGGCTGCTGACCTATTAAGGTGGTGGTTGCCAAAAGTTTGAGTGACTGTAGCAGTTTCTTAAAATAAGAAAACAGTGAAATTTGTGACACCGATTGACTCTTGCTTTCATATATGATTTTTCTGTAGTGTGTAATGCTGTTTGATAGTATTTTACCCACGGTAGAATTTCTTTCAAAATTGGAATCAATACTCTCAAACCCTGCTGTTGTTTCATCAGCTAAGTTTATTAATATTCTAAATCCTTTGTTTTCATTTCAATAATCTTCATAGTGTCTTCACCATGAGTAGATCCCAAGAAATCACTTTATTTGCTCACCCATAAGAAGTAACTCTTCATCTGTTTAAGCTCTGTCTCTAAATTACAGTAATTCAAATATAATAATAATGAAAAAGTTTGACATATTACAAGAATTACTAAAATGTGACACAGAGACATGAAATGAGCAAATGCTGTTTGAAAAATGGTGCTGATAGACTTGCTCATGTCAGGGTTGCCACAAAGCTTCAATATGTTAAAAAAAATGCAATATCTGCAAGACACAATGAGGTGAAATGCAATAAAATAGGCTATACCTTTACTCTGATTCATACAAGCATCTTTGGCTGCATTATACTGTCTCGCTTTTGTCTTTTCTCGATAGCATATCCAGAATTATTGACTTACTGCACTCCTTACTTAGAATTACACTATATAAAAATATACTGTAATTTATAAAAAGCTACTGTATCTTCATTTGTCTATTTGTTTTTTATTCACTTGTTTAATCATGGAGGTGAAGAAACTGGACAAGGTATTGTGGATATAAAAGTTGAGCAAGACAAGGGACTTTTGGGTGGCTCAGTCAGTTAAGTGTCCAACTCTTAATTTTGGCTCAGGTCATGATCTTATGGTTCGTGAGACCAAGCCCCACCTTAGGCTGTGTGCTGAAAGCGTGGAGTCTGATTGAGATCCTCTGTCTCCCTCTTTCTCTGCCTTTCCCCTGCTCCTGCTTGTTCTCTCTCTCAAAAACAAAACAAAACAAAACAAAACAAAACAAAAAAACAAAAAAAAAATTAAAAAAAAAGTGTTGAGTAAGACAAAATCCCTGGCCTAGTACTATGGTGGGTACTCAACATACAAAAAAAAATAACTTTATTATTTTTGATGGTCTAAAAATAGAGATTTGAACAGGACCTCCAGAGTACCTATGAACAGTTGAGACTGGGGACCATACTTTTTAGAAACATTTGATAATAAGAATTGTCATCAAAAGAGGACAATCAGGCTTTTAGAAGTGTCTAATCTGCATCATTAGACAAGTCATCTCTTAGTGAACTTGTGTATCTCTGATGAGATTTCTCACAAACTCAAAATCCAAATTTTTCTATCTATAATCTCCTATAGATAAGGATTAAACTCCACTTTGTCTGAAATAGGTATTGAAGATAGTTTACTAGGTTGTAGTGTTTATTTTTTATTTTTTAAATGTGTATTTATTTTGAGAGAGAGAGAGAGAGAGAGAGAATGAGTTGAGGAGGGGCAGAGAAGAGAATTCCAAGCAAGCTCCATGCTCAGTGCAGAGCCCAACACTGGGCTTGATCTCATGACCCTGAGATCATGACGTGAGCCAAAATCAAGAGTTGGACACTCAATCGACTGAGCCACCATACCTGGGTGCCAATGTTGTAATTTTTAATAAGTCATTTTATCATTGTAAAATATAACTGTTTGCTATAAATTGAGAAAACATAATTTCATGTTTTCTTTGTACATTTGTACAATGCCAAGTCCTGCAAAATTTTAGCCTAAGTTCACTTGCTTTATATTGATATTTTAAATTTGCTTTGCTAGTTAAATTTGTTCAGTTCCAGCTTTTAAAGCAAAGTTCAAAATTGAAACACATATTTAGGCCACTTATAGTCAGATAAGCCTGTGCCCCATGAGTAAAGAGAGTTCTGCTCTTAGTAATTATAATAGAAAAAGAGACATAAACTAGGACTATTTTAGGCACACCATGGCATGGCCACTCTAATGATATCACACACTGGTTTTGAAATTCCAACAGAATCCCTAAACAAAAGAAAATGGAAATAGGTCAGATAAGGGACGACTAAATAGAAAGCTTTCTTGTTTTCCAGTTTTTTGATATTGGAAAAATTATTTCTTTCTTGAATTCATACTCATTAGGAAAACTAATTAGCACAAAAATGAAAAAAAATATCATTAGCAACAGGCACAGATTTAAAAAAATTAAAATTAGGTGGTAAACTTTACTATGCAAGGCTATGTATATTGTTGCAGCATGTCCTGGTCCAAACTCACACCTTCTTTGGAGGATTCACTTTGTACGAGACTGTTAATAATTTAGAACATAAAGTTTCAAAATTAGTTTGTCATAGTTCTCTCAGGAGTGTTTGGCTTTATGGCTGGTGAGTGTTCTAGGAAAATGTCCTTTAATTATGTGACAAACAGCAAACCTTCCAGCAGGAAACCTACCAAGAAATGTGAAAGATACTTTTGTTTTTCTCTGGAAATCCACAGGTCATTTGGAACCTAACAGAAGATTCACAATGGATGCTTATAATAACTGCTCTCAGGTATTTTATGAATAGAACCTTGGCACTCAGAAATAAAATAAGAGTTCTTTTCAGGGAGTTGTTGTCTATTATGAATATATGACTTTACTGGAAATATGGAATCTATGCTTACTTTTGTATCTAGAAAAAAATCTCCTTTTTAATTAGTGGTCTGTCAATAGGTCTTTGGAGATCGAAAATAAAACACACAACTGGAGTAAAGTCGTATAATGCAGTGGTTGCAAACAAGGCTTTGGGGTCAAATTATAAATTTAAATCCTGGCACTCATTAATCTGCTGTTATCTTGGGTAAATAACTGTGCCTCAACGTTCTCATGTGTTTAATAACATCCACTTCTTACGTGAGAGAAAAAAAATGAGATTACATAGCTGCAGTACCTGAAACAAGATGTTCATTTAAGATTAACATTATTAGAACATGATTTTATAAAAGACTCAACTAATTATTTTTTACCCAAATTATCCTCCTACTTCATAGATTTATAAAATTCTGCAAATTTATGAATTACATCTTTTTATTTGTAGATGAATAGAAAATATGTAGAAAGGTAAAGACAAAACTTCTAATAGTGACCACAGCTAAAGAACTTTGGGGATGGGCTATGAGAAGGGAATACAGAAGAAAGCTTAGAATTTTTATTAATGAAATCTTGCATTATTTTGTATTTTCACAGAACAGTGAATTAGGAGGTGTTTCTCAAATTTTATGAATTTTGATTCATAAGGGAATCATAAGATACCCTTATGAATCACTAGGGTATCTTGTTAAACTTCAAATTCATGCTCAGTAAGTCTGAAATGGATCCTGAGATCCTGCATTCTCAACAAATTTTCGGGTAGTGTTATTGCTGTGATCCATGGTTACACTCTGACCAGCAAGGAACTAGGAGATTTGAAAATGTAATATACAGTCTCCTCCTTTAAACTTAGCAACAATGAAGTTTGCATATAAAAAAATTAAAAAGTACTTAACAGCATGTAAAGACATGTTAACATATATAGCAAAACCGGATGCTAAATAATTCTGAATGATATTTCCATGAGATTTTTACCTTCATAACAATGTCTAGAATAAAGAATTTTCTTACCCAACCCTATATTCTTTGTGTAGGTAGGATGTTCTGTTAGTAACAGTTTGTCTATATAATACCAATTCTACCACCTTGTTGATACCTCCAACCGAAATTCATTCATTTTGCCACTAATGATGGTTTTACTTACTCAAGACGTCTGGGAAAATTGAGCTAAAATTTAACTAGATGCTACCTGGTGAGTTCTTTCTAAAAGACTGTGAAATTTGATGTGTAAAGGGAATTTTGCCTATCAGAAATATATCTTCCTCTGACTAGACAGAGCATACTTTTCATAATTGACATGTCTTCCTGGGTCTAATCATTGGATGTCCTTGTCTAACAATGTAATTATGGGGATATAAAATGTATTTAACAGACATTATTACCTGGCAGAACCACAATTTCCCAAACAGATTAGTAAGCCATCCATCAGTAATATGGAATACATTCATTTATTAATTTATATCATTCTTAACAATGTTTAAAGTCTTCTTACATTTATTATTCTGTTTGCTCCTCACAAAAGTCATGCAATGTTGAGAAAGGAGGAATTATTTTCTCTTTTGTGGATAAAAAAACCATGCCTTCCATAAGTTAAGTAAATTAATTTCCATACAAGGTCATGCATCAACTAACAAGTAAATGGTGGCTTGCTTCTTCCAACATGAGAGCCCGTGCTCTTGCTAATATACCATTCAACAAGAGCATTTAATGTATATAAGTTATTGTATCTTTAGATAGGAGATAGAGGACGTAAAATCCTAGCATGAGAAGAATGCCTAACATGCATGTAAGATGAACTGACTTAAACCATCAGAGGATAGTGTGAGAATAAGAAGAACTAGCGGAATAAAAAATGTCACAGTGCTGCTAAGTACTTCACAGTACTTCTGGAGAAGTTTGCAGACTGTCAAATATGCAACTTCTCAATTCCAACACTATCCAACCACATTCTTCTGATCCTTATCCCTTTTAGCAACTACACCTTTATTAGTTTTAATGCTTCTTCATCCATTAGCTAGACTTAAATAGCTAGTAAGAATGTTTGCCACTCATATGGAAGTACTGAAGTGCCTAACAGTGAATATTAGTGAGGGAAATTTTAGAATTGAAAAATTTTAAAGGTAAAGAAATTCTTGCTCATGACAATAAGAAGCTAACTAGTGAAGTGAGGTAAAGTTCTTCATTATCATTTATTATTGAAATATGGCTGACATAATGTGATAGCAGTTTCAGGTGTACAACTTGGTGTTTTGACGACTCTCCACCTTACTCAATGATCACCACAATAAGCATAGTCACCATCTGCCATCACACAACCTTATTGTGATATTATTGTCTATATTCCCTATGCTGTACTTTTCATCTCCATCACTTTAACTTATAACTAAAAGTCTTTGCTTCTTAATCCCCTTCATCTATTTTATCTATCCCTCTACTTCCCTCCCCTATGCCAACCACCAGTTTGTTCTCTGTAAGAGTCTGTTTGGTTTTTGTTTGTTTATTTGTTTTGTTTTATAGATTCCACATATAGGTAAAATCATATGGTATTTGTCTTTCTCTGTCCGACCTATTTCCATGTGAAGGTCTATTAAATTAAAGAGGTCAGGAGTTTGAGCGGAAGACTTGTGTGGGCACTAATATAGCCCACCCAGGATCATGACAGGTTTAAAAATGGAAAGAAACCTCTGAACAAGGAAAGGATTAGGGACTCTGATGGACAGTAGATGGCAGCAGTGAGACAAGGAAGAGGTCCAACTGGAGACTAACAGGACTTCCAGGTAAGAAGTCCCCTTGAAGACAGTCCCTGAAGAAAGTTCTCAGGAAATGGAAGTGGTTGTGGAATGACCAAACTTCTCCTCTTCTGGACCTCCAGATACAGATGGAAACAGGGAAGAGATGCCTTCTCCAACTTGCAAGAGTTATAGAGTATTTTTATGTGAGAAGATTCAGGTTCAAATTTCTGTCTTTCTTGGAAGTAAAGGAGATGAAGTGTTTCTAATAATATTACTGAATTTTTGTAGACACTGTGAGGAGACTGTGGGGCTCGAGTGTTTCAAAGAGGGATAGCTCTGAGGTTAGTGAGGAAGAAGAGCTAGAAAGCTGGGGATCGTTGACATGAACAGTGATTAAGTTAAAGCAATGAAGAATGTACTATAGTGGAAAGATTTCACAGAGGCATATGGAAAGTCATACAAATTTAAGAAGTAGAAATTATTTTAGGATTTAATCTCTAGATGGCTGATACACTAAGTCAAGAACAATAGAAACCCAGAAGACAGACGGCATCTAATGGGGTGAGCTAGTTAAGAATATGAAATGACGATTAACATTTGGATAAGATTTGGAAAGTTGAGAATCAAGAGAGAAGTTTACAGATGAGGGAAGTGCTAATACCAAGTGGATGCAGGGATTAAAACTCTAAAATAATTCTGCTGGGAATACAAACCTGTACATTTTTTTAAATGTTATTATATTTTCTTAAGTTTATTTTTATTTATTTATTTTTAGAGAGACAGAGACTGCGTGAGCAGAGGAGGGGCAGAGAGAGAGAGAGAGAGTTAGAATCCCAAGCAGGCTCTGAATTGCCAGCACAGAGACCCACATGGGGTTCAAACTCAGGAACAGTGAGATCATGACCTGAGTTGAAATCAAGAATTGGATGCCTAACCGACTGAACCACCCAGGTGCCCCAAACCTATACATTAATAAAGTTTATATATTGAAAAGTGATATAGTTTTTGAGGAATACAAGAACTTTGAAGGCATAAAAAAGGAAGTGTTATGTTCAACATGAAAAGATTAGGAAAGTAGTCTTGGAAGATGAGTAGAAGTGTATGAGCTGAGGAAATGAGGAAGTGAGGAAAGAGGGGAGGTGAATTACAGATGGAGGCAGGGAGGTACACTGATAGCAGTGGTTTGAACTGACTGTGCTGCAAGCAGAACATGGGAGACTACCTAGTACAAAGAGGAACTTGGACTTGATATTGAGAACTTCTTCTGATGAGGAAAGCAGAAGCCTGAAAGGCGGGCACTCTTTTCCTGGGGCTGGCGGTAAAGCTCTGTAATGTTCTTCACCTTTGCCCACCCTATCCACCCCAGCTCTTTCCTGGATGTCATCACCTCCTCTTGTTTCAGATCAGGATGATCATGGTTGGCCCAACCCAAGTGCCTCCAGGACCTTCCTCTTCCTCTGCCTGCAAGGTCTCTGAGAAGGACACAGGAGTTGGGTGCCTCTGCTCCAACAATTCACAGGCCCTGTTTCTGGCCTTTAGGTTCTGCTTTCCTTTCTAAGGACGTTGCTGAGGAGACAAGGAAGGACCTTCACAACCGTGTACTGTTGATCGTAGTGCCAGCCTTCTAACGCAGTCAGATCTTTCCAACAGTAATACAGTCTGACGTTTTTTGAGCACTTTTAATAAGCCAGATGCTCGGGCACTGTGTTAGCACTTTAAAAAATAATTTTTTAAAGTTTTTATTTAAATTCCAGTTAATTAGCATACAGTGTATGTTAGCACTTTTTAAGATTTACTCCTTATAAAGGTTTTTCTCATGACAACCCAAAGAAGTAAATATTACTTTTATTTGAATTTTAGGGGTGGAGAAACTAGAGATAACAATAGTTACACAACTTTCTTGGGCTGAGACTAAAATGGTGTATCTGACTTGAACAAGGCTATCTTATTCCAAAGTGCCCCCTCCTACGGAGCTGTGCTTTATTATTTTTTTTAATAAATCCCAAATGACTTTCTGCACTGTAGATAAGAAGCCAACAAATAGCTTTATGGTTATTCTGTGTTTTATTATTTAAAGCCTCATAATCCAGTAGATTAGTGAAACACTGAAGTAAGTTTTACTGGTTTCTGACATTCAGCTTGTAAGGTGAGATACAGAGTTTGAGTCATAGCCTTCACTTATTGTAGGACAGTTGCAGATTTGAGTTTAGTGGCTATATTTACAAAATACTTTGGGAGAAACAGACAGCACAAGTGGGAGAAGAGCAGAGAGAGCGGGAAAGAAGGAGAATTCCAAGCAGTCTCCATACTGCCAGCACAGAGCCTGATGCAGGGCACGAACCCATAAAGTTGTGAAATTATGACCTGAGCTGATATCAAGAGTCAGATGCTCAACTGACTGAGCCACCCAGGTGCCCCATGGCCAGGAGTTTATATTAAATATTTTTCATTTGATCTTGGGATTTATGACTTTGTTAATTTATTAAATTGATGGGCAAAAATTGTGTATTAATTTTAATTAGCATTTTTTTATTATAAGAAAGGTTGACTATTTTCCAAATGCATATTGACCATATCTACTCATTTGATTTATTTCATATCTTTTGTCTTTCCCTTGGGGAATGCGTTTATAGTTTTGTAGATTTTTATTTAATCAGAAATATATCTTTTATCATTAATATTATGGACATGTTTTCACAAATGCAATTTGCCTTTTAATGTTATGATAGGTTTAATGTTGAGAAATTTCAGTGTTTAGATAATAAAACAAATCAAATTTTTGTTGTATGGTGTTTCTTTTTTCTAATTTTGTTGTCTCTAAAATTTAAAACAATGTATTATAATTTCATATTGTTATATTTACTGAATTAATATGACAAATGTGGATTATTGTAATGGATTTTAAAAAACTCATGATTTTGTGGATGAAAATTCATATTTTTTCTTGAATCTAAGGGGAAAAATCCTAAGCATCCAAACCTTCAGAGGGAGTAGCTCTGGGCCTCACACTCAGTAATGATCCCAGCTTTCTTATTTTTAAATTTCTGCTTATAATATCAGTTTCTTTTCCCTGTTTTCCTTCTTTACATTTAATTCTGTGATACTAATTTTTAGGACAAAACAAAAAGTCGAAATTGTGAGCTCTATTTTTGTTTAAGGTAACATTAAAGACATAGGTCAAGGACATGTCATTTGCCCTGAAACTTTTGTGTCATCTTGGCATCTTGGATAATATTAAGATGTCACTGAAAATAAGAGAAACATCCATCATCTATAAAACAGTGGCTTTTTTGATGAACAGTGAGAAATGTCTAGAATGGTTGACTCATTATATTGTACCTGAAACTAATAGAACACTGTATGTTAGTCATACTTCAGTTAAAAAACTAAAACCATGACTCTTCTGTGGTATATCCAATAATGAGTCTTAAAAATGCTTTTGTCTCAATTAGATAGGTTGCATAATTTGCCAGAGTTCTTCAAAACAATGAAATATCTGTTTTATGATATAAAATTAGAATAGTGTCTTTTTTTAAACTCAAAAAAGCAGTAACTACCAAAGTTCTCTAGTACAACATATAAATTTGATAAAAAAACATCAAATAATTTTGGGCAATTTTTATCTAAATTATCATTTATATATGACATGTGACATATGAATCTTTATCTTAAAATTAGAACTGTATATATTATTTAAACTTGTTAAATATTAATTTCTTTTAAGCATAATACTTGCTTCCAAAGGCACATTTTAGGGAGAGGGCAATATAGGACGTGATCTTTATCTTGTTGAAAAATAAAAAATCACAGGGCCCATGATGGAGTTACTCAAGTTAAGTCTCCATGTCAGCAAACCAAGACTTATATGTAATCTAACTGCAGTTTAACCGCCAACCAGAAACATAACCACTAACCAGTCAACATGAAATTTCCTGGTCAGTATCGAGAAATTTACTGATAGACTTCTTCCAATCCCCTGAAAAGGGCAATTGTGCTTAAACAATGCATTCCTTGCTAATAAAGTTTTTTCCTTCTTTTTTCTTAAGCCTTCTCTTTGCCTTTAAAAACCTCTCTTTTGTTTAGCTCAGCAGAGCTCCTCTCTGCTTGCTAGATGAGATACTGCCCATTCACAAATCATCTCATTAAGCCATTAGATTTTCAAATCTATTTGGTTGAATTTTGTTTTTTAACAACTTATACAAATATAAGGACAATGATTTTTCCATCCTTCCATTTCTTTTCTCTTAAAAAAAAAGCAACACTTCCTTTAAATTATATTTTTATTTTTATTTTTTTACCCTTCGTATATTATAGAAGAAGGGTTGAGAGTAAGGTTACATGTCTAACAAATAATTTCCCTTTAAATATTTCTTGCCAATCAGTGTTAAAATTTAGATTTCATTCTGGAAAGAAGATATAAAGTTAAAAATAAAGACTAATTAAAAAAATGAGGAAAAATTATAATGAGTATCTTCCCAGAAGCATTTGATCACCCACCGTGGGTGTTCACCAAATAATGAGAGATAGTCCTTCATGGAACTCGCTTTTTTGAATGTCTTCCAAATAGAGACACTGGCTGTCTTTATCCTGAACTATCTTTTCAGGAATATTTTTATAGCAAACATCTTAGGAAGTCTTCTTTCAGAATAAAGGGCAGGCTTGTATACTGTCCAGTTATAATAAAGATAATAGCTGTCTCCACGGTAAACACCAGGTAAGCTTACTTGCTCATTAAAAAATAATTGAGTTCCTAAAATTTGGAGTTCCTCTCCTCTAACACAACCTGCTGTGTATGCAGATATCACCTGCCCTTCTGCGCAGAACACTATAAAAACTGGGATGAAGACCCAGTGTGGATGCTTAGACTCTATTGTGATTGCTATGTATCTAGTCTTCTGCCAGTATCTCCGTAGCAGTCTGCCTCCTTATTTTACAAGATAAAATCACAGATATTTCAGTTTCTGAAAAAGTTTGAAGTACTTAAGCATCCACTGAAAAAACTTTTAAAGCAAGCTAAGTTTGTAAATCTGATATGGGGAAAGAAGAAAATAAGGAAGGAGATAAATACCAGAAAAACCATCAGAAATGAGATCAAGATTTTCCCTGATGAATGACTCTGCATGAAAAAAATAAACAAAAGAAAAATAATGAGAGAAATAGCAAAACACAAGACTGAAGGCATCACCTGACTAGAATGCCAAAGCTCTTTTTCATTCTGACTAAAGGAAATTTACCTTGGAAAATGATTAATTATCATGTAAATAATTTCCCAGGGTGTTTTGAAATATTATTGATATTACAGCACCAAATTAATAATGGAGTAAAGAGGTTTTACTTTTTCTTTTCTTTTCTTTTCTTTTTTCTTTTCTTTGCTTTTCTCCTTCCTTCCTTCCTTCCTTCCTCTTTCTTCCTTCCTTCCTTCCTTCCTTCCTTCCTTCCTTCCTTCCTTCCTTCCTTCCTTTCTTTCTTTCTCTTTCTTTCTTTCTTTCTTTCTTTCTTTCTTTCTTTCTTTTTCTTTCTTTCTTTCTTTCTTTCTTTCTTTCTTTCTTTCTTTCTTTCTCTTTCTTTCTTTTTCTTTCTTTCTTTCTTTCTTTCTTTCTTTTTCTTTCTTTCTCTTTCTTTCTTTCTTTCTTTCTTTCTTTCTTTCTTTCTTTCTTTCTTTTTTCTTTCTTTCTTTCTTGGCTTCACACCCAGCACAGGGCTTGAACTCACGGCCCTGAAATCAAGACCTGAGCTGAGATCAAGAGTCAGACACTTTGCTGCAAATGGCATGATTTCATTCTTTCTCATTGTCAAGTAGTATTCCATTGTATATATAAACCACATCTTCTTTATCCAATTCATCAATCAATGAATATTTAGGCTCTCTCCCTGATTTGGCTATTGTAGAAAGTGCTGCCATAAACATTGGGAAACTGGAAGGTATTATGGTGAGTGAAATAAGTCAGTTAGAGGACAGATATCATATATTTTCAGTCATATGTGGATCTTGAGAAACTTAAAAGAAGACCATGGAGGAAGAGAGGAGGAAAAATATAGATACAAACAGAGAGAGAGGGCAGCAAACCACAAGAGACTCTTAAATACAGAGAACAAACTGAAGGTGAATGGGGTTGGGGGGGGAGCAAAAATGGGTGATGGGCATTGAGGAGGGCACTTCTTGGGATGAGCACTGGTGTTGTATATAAGCCAATTTGACAATAAATTATATACACATAATTTACATATTATATATTATATATATACACATATATATGTATATATATGTGTGTGTATATATATATATATATATATATATAAAAGTCAGACACTTAACTGACTGAGCCACCAGGTACCCTTTAAGGGGGTTTTCAATACAATTCAAGAAATTGTCAATCTCTTGGCATCTAGAAACCAATATGGCACATTTGACAATTTGATGATATTTAATAAAATTTTTAAATAGGAAATCACTCAAAAAAAACTTATCAAAACTCTTAAAAAGTTGTGAGTCAAGGCTTTCAGTTTTATTGATAATTTTATCATATTTTGATCAATTAAAAGTCAAGTTTTGTAGGACCACATGGCCTTTGGCTTTAATTGTTTTGTACATTAATATGAATAAAAATGAGAAGGGAAAATTCCTAAAATGAAGACAAGAAAGAAGCATAAAATAAAATATGAATAGAAATACACAAAGGTGATTTTTTAAAATAATTAAACGGGGAATGAACTTATATTTGTGAAAAGACTCTTCTTTATTATTTTACCATCTTTAGCTCTTTTTTCTTCTCCTATTCTACCATCACATTTGGTTAGCCGATAGTCCTTTTTTTTTTTTTGCATTATTTTCATTTGCTTTTTTTGTGACTTTACTCTCTTTTATCCAAAATTCTGAATGAAGGAAACTATAAAAATAGAAATGTTAAGATTAGCACTGAAAATACATAAAAATCCCAAATTTATTAAACAAACAAAAAATGTATAATAAATAAGGAAGCCATATTTTTACTAAGATTTTGTGGCATAATAATGAACTCCCTCCTGCCCCATCACAACTTTACCTGTATTTTATTTTATTTTATTTCATTATTTTTACAGAGAGAGACAGCATGCAAGTGGGGGGGTAGAGAGAATCTTTTTTAATTTTTTAAAAATTTATTTTGAGAGAGAGAGAGAGAGAGAGAGAGAGAGAGAGAGAGAGAGAGAGAGAAAGCCAGTGGGGGAGGGGCAGAGAAAGAGGGAGAGAGAGAATCCTAAGCAGACTCGGAACTGTCAGTGCACGAAGCCTGACATGGAGCTTGAACTCACAAACTGTGAGATCATGACCTGAACCAAAACCAAAAGTGAGACACTTAACCAACTGAGCCACCCAGGCACCCCAGAGAGAGGGAGAGAGACAGAGAGACAGAGAGACAGAGGGTCTTAAGCAGGCTCCACACCCAGTGAAGAGCCCAACATGGGACTTGATCCCATGACCCTGGGATCATGAACCAAGCTGAAATCAGGAGTAGGACACTCAACCAACTGAGCCACAGGTGCCCCACAACTTTACCTGTTTTAAATTCTGAACTTTGTTAAAGATAGTATGTTTCAACTAATCACTCCTATCAAGATATAGATTAATTTTCTGTATGCAGTCAACTTTATTTTGTTTTCTTAGAATAAGTAATTTAGAAGAGATTAGAATTATGCCAGTGAGAGCCTTAGGGCACCTAGAATGTGGTGGGCAGGGAAAGATTTTGACAGGTTAGTAGCTGAAGGAAGTGATTGGATCGTGTGGGTTTGTAGGGGGTACACTGTTATGGAACATCCTGGAGTAATGAAGTCAGTGTTTGGTAGTATTGACAAAATAATGCCGCCAATGTGATCAGAGAAAGACTAGAAATGTGTCTAACTTGAAATTTCATCATTTTGTCTAATTCCAGGACCATAGTCATGGTCTCTGCATCTAAATTTCCCTGTATTTGTTATAGAACTAAGGAGTTAGGAAAATTTCAAACACCAGAAGGTTTGGTTCTTGGTTACAAATCCCTGAAACTGACTCTGGCTACATTGAAAATAAGGTAATTGAAAAGGAGGATTCAGAATTAAATAATTAATTTAATATTAAGTGATCAAGGAACTCTAAGGTAGAAGATAGTACAACAAGGCCATCTAGTGGAATAGTCTGAGCCCTATACAACAGTTGGACCAAAATATATAAACTTATCACTTTTGGGTTATTCAATCATGATTCATAATTCCAGGTAAGAAGTTCTGATTATTCAGCTTGGGTCATGTTGGCTATAACAAAGCATGAAGAATTAGGATCTTGTTCTTTGAGCTTCTATAGTGAAAAAATCAGGTATGTGCATATACGTTCACACTAAAGACTACACACAATAGAGGAAAGAAATATTTCCAAAAGGAATTCAGAGAGCAATTTGAAAGTGGAAGTTTGAATATAAACCCTACTCCAATACGGAAGGAAATTATCTCAACTGTACTAATAAATCAAATAATTAGAGTTTTGTATTTATAATCTATAAATCAAGCCTGGATGAAGAACTTGATCCCACGATCCTGGGATCATGATCTGAGCCTCAAAAGCTTAACTGACTGCGTCACCCAGATGTTGTATGGTTTTTGATTTCAAAAGAAACATTGCTCGGGAAGTGTTTTGATTTGAATAAATGCTTTTCAAATCTATGAAAAGAAATCACTTAAAACAGTATTTATATATTGCATTTATTATGGAAAGTTGTTTTTATCCTTGTAACTGTGAGAGTAATTCCTGTAACATGGGGTTTTCTCAAACTTCCATGAAGATTAAATGAGAAACTATAACCTTTGAGAAACTTACAAGGTTTGTCACAAGAAGGGTCTTCTTTCCTTGGTAGTCAGGGTTATTTCATTTTAAGAATCTTGCCTAAAAAAGATAAAATTGTGGGACAATCAATAGTTTTCTAACAATCTTGAGGAAGTTACTTATATTTTTCTCTGTTTGCAAAATGTTACCAGGTAAAGTTAAAAAAAAAATCTGTGATCAAATATATTTGGTAAGTTTTAGTTAAAGATGACTATCAAAGTCTTTTTTTTTTTTTTACTGAAAATGTTTTCAGATCCTTTAATTCACTAATCCTCTTTACAAGGCTCCACGAGAAAAGCTATACAATGCAGTATTTCCAAAACATATTTGATTAAGAAACTCTTTTCTTTTTTTGACCTACCAACTACAGATCCTTGAAAATTTGGGGAAATGCCAGTACAAATAGTTAGGAAGAGACCTTGTTGTTGCATCATAATTTTTAAAATAAATTATTTACTTTGATTATTATATCATATCACCTGTTGTTACAAGTTCTGCACAGACTTCTGTTTTTATAGTGATTTCCCAGCTCCTCAGTGGTTTATCTGTCCATTCCCCAGTGGTCAAACACATTTCCACTGGCTATTCTGAAATAGAATGATGAATCCCCCAGTGGGCTAAGAATTTTAGTTAGCAAGTTGAGGGGTTCCAAGACATAGAATATTCTTTGGCCATGTTATAATCCAAATGTAGTATAGACCACAGAGTAAGGGCTTTGAGAATTTGTAAGATATAGCCTAGAACTTTACTTTTCTAGGATCTGTTTAGTCTATAGGCTGTATTATCTCATAGCTGAGAGAAATTGTAATTCTGATGGTAATAAAAACAAACCAGTAATTGGTCAACAGATATCAATGACTATACAGGTAGATTCAACTAACATGTTACTGTTGAATGAATGAACAAACCCATGAATATAAGACCAATTAAAATACTCAGATCATATTCCCTGAGAACAGGTCAAAAGAATATATCTGACAAAATTGACTGCTTATAGAAATTTAAGGTCCTAAGACTCATATTTTGTCCCTTAAATTTAGTATTTGGAAGAACGTTCCAGCTGTAATATTCTAACAGTAATAGAATTTTATATGATATTATCATAGTAATATAATTATTCTGCATTATATTTATGTAAAATAGCAATAAAATTATGTTACATGGGCAAAAATTGAAGATTAGGTTATTAATCCACTTTATAGAATATTCTTTAACTTGTAAAACAAAGTTTTCTGGCAAATATTGCAGAGATAATGCTGATCTTCCTTGTGAAAGTAATATCCACACAATATGAAAAACATTGTACAGTGATCATATTTCTCTTAGAAAAAAATTTGTAATCTACCAAATGTACCTGGATTGCCAATATGCTAAGTTCTGCACCATTAGAAAATTCAGACTCTCCACAAATTTTGAGCTAGTTAATTTTTTTAAAATATGGAATTATTTAATAATTTTCCAACATCTTGAAATTGGGAAATCTTATGAAAACCAAGGACCAAAAGCATACACATCTAGGCTGAATGGTAGGGACCTAATACTTCCCTTTTCACAAAGAACACTGAGAAAAAATATATATACATACACACACATATACATACATATATTCTCATATATACATTAGAAAGGTAATTTAACAATATCTGAATAACTGTTTATAACCTAATCTGGATTTTTTATACTATTGGTAGTTTTTTGTTTTTGTTTTTTTTTTAACGAAGAAGCCTACTCCTGAAACCAATGCTACACTGTATGTTAACTAACTTGAATTTAAATCAATAAATTTTTTAAAATTTTAACAAAAAAATAGGCAGCAATGGCAGAGGCTTCATTGAAGTTTTGGATGTTGTTAAGATGAAGACAATGTTGTTGGCGAACACCCGGAAAGGGAAAAGTATAAAAGTTAAACCTAACTTTTTGTGTTATTGTGTACATTATGCTGAATTAAAAGAATACAATATCGACTGCAAATTTTGGTGTTATAAGTAAGAAGAGAGAGACAATGGAGTCCAACACAGGGCTCAATTCTACAACCTTGGGATCATTGGCTGAGCTGAAATCAAGAGTAGGGCACTCAACCAACTGAGCCACCTAGGTGCCCTGAAAAGTTGTCTTTAATATAAATTAAGTGCTGACATTTCTTCTTTCCTTTGTCATTCCTAAAAACATGTTTACTCTTGTAAAATCTAAGCAAAATCTTGACTGATGGAGTTTAGGTCAAAGAGGTGTTTAATTATTTTGTAAAATGATGTAAAAGAATATCTGTTACCGGTGAAAAACATAGGTACCTTAGGACAAGGATATGGGGCCCTTGAATCTAGCTAGATATGACAAGATATGAGTAATTCTGGTTTCAAAAGAGGCAAACTATAACATATGACAGATGGTTGGAGTCAGGAAGAATGAAGTCTTGTGAAAGACTTTCCATTGGCATTTACTAATGGATGTCAGGTTCATTTATGATGATTTAGTTTCAAAGTTTTTTTGTTTGTTTTTCTTTCTCCTTACTGTAGCCACCTCTGATATTATTAAGTGATGAGGAAATTCTGACAAAATCAACAGCCTTGTGTAATTTACATCTTGGGGAGCAGAGGAAGCCTGTGTTCGTGCTTGGACAAAAATAACAAAGTAAGAAGAATCCAACACAAAGAAGTTTTGATGCAATCAGCAGGGTTGATGCCAGGAGCAGCAGTTCAGAATGAGGATTAAAATATGTTCAGAAAAACCATTAGCAATATTCTGGAGGGGTCTCAATCTCCTATGGTGACACAAGGTTGTGATTTTATGGTTTCTTATTAAGATACTTTGAGAAAATAATAGTCTCTGAAAGAAGAAAATTCACTGTGTGACTTTGGGATTTAGATTTCGTGAATCTCCACTAAAAAGCAGAGATGAAAGATAATGATGACTCCTAGCATTGTTATAAAGATGAAGGGAAATAAAATAAAATGAAAGATCTGGAAATATATGGCCAATATAGATGTGTTCAATGACTTTTAATTCATCCTCTTGGAGAATGCTGTGTTCTCATTTACAAAACCATCCCTGATTGCTTCAGTAGTATGTAGCATATGCTCACTTTCAACTTTTATAGTAATTTGGACTTCTATTAAGGTATTTAAAGAATTATAACATCTGTAATGATATATTTTATGTAGCCTCGCTTCATAGTTCTTTTCTTTCCTCCCTCTCCTCCTCCTCCTTCTTTTTTCCTCTTCTCTTTCTTTCCCCGAAAGGTTAAACATTATTATTTATTCTTGTAATCACCAAAGTATGTTACCTCTAATAGAGATGCAATATTTCTAAACAGATATGGAAATAAATATATTAAAAACTTTGAAGTATTACATTTCTTGGCTTGAGATATATCATGATTTTTGTGTCTCAGAGATAGCAACTTCCAATCTATAATTATGGGTTTGAGCTTGTAGGTGTAAAGCAAATGTGATAATATTGTGCAAACAATAGCTATTCACATCTTTTTCCTCATCTAGGGCATATCATTCTTATTAACCAGAATTATTCAATGATTCAATCATTTAATGAACGGACTGAAACTTGTGGGTTAGACAATGAAGAGACAGAGTAGGAAAATAAGATGAGAAGAGATACAATGAATAAGAGGAAGATAAGAGAATTAATCCATGGTGATCTTTAAAAGTTCTAGGCAGTTTTGTATAAAAACCATTTAACTACTTTATTATAAAAAGCTGAACTGCAGACATGAACCCAACTGATGATATCATAATTAAAATTTGAATTGAGCTATTGGCCAAAAAATTTGCCACTCAGAATTAGGTTTTAGATTTTGTTAGGGTGGTTTACAAACAGGAATAACCCAGTAGTATTTATCTAAAACCAAACAAGTATTATTTCAAATGCAAGTACTTAATTCTGGAACTCAGAAATAACAAAATAAATAACCTTTGAGTTATGTGTTCAAATGATCAGATCTATTCTCTCAGAAAACGTTGTTTACACTTGTGTTAGACCTAATTTTACAGAACTACTTCGTTACCTAAAGTCATAAATAAATTGGTAGCAAAGGGAATTACATTTGCCATTTCACAAATGTCCCCTCTGTGGCAGGCACCTTATTCTCACAATAAGGACTTCTCAGCTTTATTCTTTCCTAACCCTTTTACCATATTGATTCCCATCAGCCTCCTTTGGTCTTGTTTTTTTCTTTTCTTTTCTTTTTTTCTTTATTTTCTTTTGTTTGTTTTTCCTTTCCTTTCTTTTCTTTTCTCTTTTCTCTTTTCTGTTTTCTTTTCTCTTTCCTTTCTTTTCAATAGCCTGTACCATATTCTAATGTAATATATAATTTTTGTTTTGTCTATTAAAAGTTTCTGTTCTGCTACATTCTTATAAAATTGAAATATCACAAGATAGGGATCTTCGCCAACACTGTTCACTAATGTAACCGAAGTTCCAAAAAAAGTGCCTGACCTACAGTATATAGCCAATAAATAGAATATCAATAGTTAAAAGAAATAACACATGGTGACAAAATGGTAGTTTAGAGATTCTTAAATAATATAGAGGTTATTATGCATTCTATTGATACACCATACTTTCCAAGACTATTCTTACTATAAGAAATCAAATTTAGTTTTCCCTTTCTGACTTCTGCTATTGATTTAAATAGTGTTTAGCACTGGGGTATGTATGGATGTGTTGAATCACTATATTGTACACCTGAAACTAACATTATACTGTATGTTAACTGGAATTTAAATGAAAACAAAAAATTAAAGTTAGTGTTTACTATGTACAGTTTCAGGAGTACATGAATTACTTTATGATCTCAAAATATGTTGTTTATGGTTATTTCTTTATAAAATTATATGTTTTATTTTTAAAAAACATTAAAATATAAATAAGTGGTGATGAAAAGAGTTTATCTTTTTGGTATATAATCATTCATGAATTTGAAATAATAAAAAAAATTAAAATGAGGCATTAGGAAATGTAGATGTAACAGATAAAATTCCTAGAAAATAAACACAGTGCATTTCCTAGAAATGTTCTGAACTAACTGGCAATTATTTAAATAAAGGTAGACTTAGAACCAGGAAATTTTTTGCTAAGCATATTTCAGTGTCCTGAGGTCTACAGTGTCAATATCTTTTTTCAGCCAAGGTTAATGTGTAAACATGAATAAGAACATGCTACTCTTTGAAACTATAACATAGACTAATTAAACTGTAATCTAAAGGCAGACTAATCACTTCACATGTGCTCTTTAAATTTGGAATCTGAAAATATTGGAGAGAAGAGAACTAGAAAATTATCTAATCGAATTACATAGTGCAACAGAATTCAATTTTGATATATCAGTTCTGACAGTGAAAAATATAATTTGGCAAACTTTAGCAAACTCAAGATGCTAAGGCAAATTAAGCTCAGAAAAAAAATTTTATGTTTAATTCCTTAATATTTGAAAAAGAACTAGAGGCACAGAAAAATGTTGATCATAATAGATAATTAATTATTATGTCTAATGATATGAATATGGGCATTGATCAACTGCTTAAAGAGAAAAAAATTTCCATTTTGAAAATATAATTCTAAAAGTGATATTTATATTTAATATTCATTAAACAAATGGGGTTGTTAAATATGGTTGAAATTTCTAATTAGCAACCACAGATCATACCTTAACAGTAAATATCTAACAAGTAAATGGCTAGCATGGAACCACAGTGCAGCTACTGAGGTCCCTGGCAGGCTCAGTCAGGTACCACGTTCACTTTGGGTGCCTGGGTGGCTCAGTTGGTTAAGTGTCCCACATCGGCTGAGGTTATGATCTCACAATTTGTGAGTTCAAGCCCCACAAGGGACTCTGTGCTAACAGCTCAGAGCCTGGAGCCTGCTTTGGATTCTGTGTCCCCCTCTTTCTGCCCCTCCCTGACTCACACTCTGTCTCTCTTTCTGTCTCTCTCTCAAAAATAAATATACATTAAAAAAATTAAAAGAAAAAGAATTCAGTTTCACCAAGCTTTTGCTTTTGGACTCAGTTCTTCTATCTTAAAATGTATTTTCTCCTGGTCTCACGGGCCCATGGTGTTAAACCTATCCTTTCCCCTTACTATCCAGATGAAATTTGTACTATGCTTTATCCCCCCAATTCAGTTGATGGCCCCAAATTTTCCTTGTTCTCTTGAGCCTTCATCCTCAAATTCCCCTTTTGTAACCACTTGTTTAAAGATCAAGTATTTGATTTTGTGAATAGCTAAATGGTGATGACATTCCTAAACGGGTTTACATATGCCTTTGGGCTCAAACTCAAAAATCCCAAGGATGTGAATAGAAGGGAATTTAATATGGGAGAGAATGTGGGAATTTAGAAGAAAAGAACAGCAGAAATAATATTTATGGGAGGAAAAGCAGGAGAGGAAATAAGGAAGATAAATTTTTGAGACTGGCTTACTTGGCACATTTTACAGTATATGAGATGTCCAACTAGTATCTCAAAGACAGAATATTTTATTTTGCTTGAAACATTTAATTGCTTGCAACATTAAAAAAATTTTCATACATAATTCAGTAGTTGTAGCCTCTCTTGATATATCTGGGTCTGCATTCCTACGGGCATGACAGAGGTTGGGTTGTATGTGCTTTATACAAGATATGCACTTTGACTTAACACACTTAACATTATACCTTCTTAACTTATACGTAGCCTGCTTCATTCATTTCCTTTTGCTGTTAACTGCCTAACGTCATAGAAATTTGAGTCTGCGCAAAGCCCACCCACTAAACTGTTATTTACTTATTTATCTATATATTAAAAAATACTTGTTAATGATCCAAAGTGTGCAAAATATTGTACTAATACAGATTATAAAAAGATACTTTAAAATATGAGCTTTATCTTTATAAAGACCAGAGTGTAGGAAGAGAAGTAGATGAGCACAAGTTCAGCTGAAATAAAAGTAGAAAAAGTTAGGCATTCCAAGGGATGTTATCACTACATAGAAGACAGAGAGTATATTTCCAGTTAGAATATCCAGGAAATCTTGATGAGCAGAGTAGAATCAGAACAGACACTTGATTGACAGATGGGTAGATGGATATTTATATTGTTTTGAGAAGGTAAATCTTATTATCTCTCTATAAGACTGTTAGTATTAGGCATTAAAGTAATTTAAGTTTATTTATATGTGTATGTGTATGTATATGCATCTGCATATAATTTGTATTTCTGTGTTGTGTTTATATAACATATCTGTATGGTCTATATAGATAAAGAGATTATATTGATATTAATCACTTATGCTTGTGTGTGTGTATATCAGAAATTTTATTAGAAAAATATCTGAGATTTTTATTTTTATTTATTTTTGTTGTTGTTTTTCTTATTCAAATTCTAGTTAGTTAACATACAGTGTAATATTGGTTTCAGGAGGAGAATTTAGTGGTTCATGACTTACAACACCCAGTGCTCATCACAAGTGTCCTCAATATCCATCACCACTGTAGCCCATTCCCCACCCACATCCCCTCCATCAACCCTCACATTTTTCTCTATAATTAAGATCTCTTATACATTGCCTCCTTCCCTTGTGTTCATCTGTTTTGTTCCTTAAATTCCACATATGAGTGAAATCATATGGTATTTGTCTTTCTCTGATTGACTTATTTCATTTAACATAATACACTCTAGCTCCATCCACATTAATGCAATAACAAGATTTCATTCTTTTTGATGGCTAATACTCAATTATATATACATATATATATACACATATATATGTATATATAATTGAAGGTTATATATAATTATATGTAATTGAAGATTATATATAATTATATATATAATTGAAGATTATATATAATTATACACACACACACACACACACACACACACACACACACACAAAACATCTTATATATCCATTCATCAGTCAATGAAAGTTTGGGCTTTTTCCACAATTTGGCTCTTGTTGATAATGCTGTTATAAACACTGGGGTGCATGTGCTCCTTCAAATCTGTATTTTTGTATCCTTTAGGTAAATACCTAGTTGTGCAATTACTGGGTTGTAGGGTAATTCTCTTTTTAAGTTTTTGAGGAACCTCCATACTGTTCTCCAGAGTGGCTGCACCAGTTTGCATTCCCACCAACAGTGCAAGATGAGTCCCCTTCTCTGCATCCTAAATATCTCTTGTTCCCTGTGTTGTTAATTTTAGCTATTCTGTCAGGTATGAGGAAGTATTTCATTGTGGTTTTGATTTGTATTTCCCTGATGATGAGTGACGTTGAGCATCTTTTCACATGTCTGTTAGTCATCTGGATGTCCTCTTTGGTAAAAGGTCTATTCATGTCTTCTGCCCATTTCTTCACTGAATTACTTATTTTGGAGTGTTCAGTTTGATAAGTTCTTTATAGATTTTGGATATTAATCCTTTATCAGGTATGTCATTTGCAAATATCTCATCCCATTCCATTTACTTTTTAGTTTTGTTGACTATACCCTTTGCTGTGCAGAAGCTTTTTATCTTGATGAAGTCCCAATCATTCATTTTTGCTTTTGTCTTCCTTGCCTCCAGCAATGTATCTAGTCAAGTTGCTATGCTCTAGTGTCTAGTCATTTGCTCTAGCCAAGGTCAAAGAGGTTGCTGCCTGTGTTCTCCTGTAGGATTCTGATGGTGTCCTGTCTCACATTTAGGTCTTTCATCCATTTTGAATTTAGTTTTGTATATTTTGTAAGAAAATGTTCCAATTTCCTTCTTCTGCAGGTTGCTGTCCAGTTTTCCCAACACCATTTGTTGAAAAGACTGTCTTTTTTCCATTGGATATTCTTTCCAACTTTGTCAAAGGTTAGTTGACCAAAAAGTTGTTGGTCCATTTCTAGCTTCTCTACTCTGAGAACCCATTTCTGGGTTCTCTATTCTGCAGCAAAAAGTCAAAGTCCAGGTAGCTGTCCTCAGCAGTTGCCTCTGCTCCTATGCTAATGAATGGGACAGTTCAATGACACCCACCATCTCTTTTGTCCTTTTCCCAAGTGCACTCCAAAAAGGGGAATAGTCTCTCCCAGTGTTATCCAGAAAATTTTCAGACCATGCTGTATGCTCCCAGGCCTCTGCCCTCCTTCTTTCAAGAAACACTTCTATGATCTCCAGGCTCCACTCCAGCAACTGGGCAGACTTATACAATTTCAGACTTTGAGCTCCACTGCTTGTAAAAACTTGTGATAATCAGCCCCTCTCGTTTTCTCCATCAATGGTTTTGGGGAAATGTTTTTCTTGTGCAATCCCCTGCACCTTGCTTTCTCTCTCTCTCTCTTCCTTTCTCTCTGTCTCTGTCTCTCTTCTCTCTACCTTATCAGGACTCCCTCCTCTCTGCAACACTGGCAAATCACATCACTGCACCTCCTATCTTCCATCATGTGGCCACTTTTCTCTCACTAGTTGTGCAGTTTGTTCTCTCAGTCCTCAGATCGATTTCCTGGGTGTTCAGAGTGATTTTATATTTATCCAGCTGTGTTCAAGGGACAAGGCAAGCATAACCCCTCCTACTACTCCAGCATCTTAACTCCCAGAAAGACCTCCAAGATTTTTAATAATGATATTATACTCTCTTCAATGCACCTAAAAAAAAACCTATTAGATTGCTTATTATAATAAATATATATATTTGTTGAATAACTAATTTTCCAAGTACTATACCTAAAATTATGCCTTTTAATCCTTAGGACACCTTATAAAATTATGTCTAGTTCATAGATATGGAGTTTGAGTCTGAGAGAGGTTAAACAATTTTCCCCCGGCAAGATAGAAAGTGGCAGAGCCAGGACTTGAACCCAGATACACAGTCTCAGAGCTAACACTACCATGATATATAATAACTGTATTTGCAATAGCAACTTTTTTTCATCAGTAGAAAGAGAAAATATTCAAACACAAAGCCATTAGAACTCAACTACTCAAGGACACATACTTTTCTTATCTGGTTTGTTAATAGACCTTGACCCTTCTTCTTAGAAATGAATAGCACCCCTCCCCTCCCCCCCGCAACTCCTCTGAATTATCGGGTGACTGTGCTAAAAAGCATACAAGACGTTGAAACATTCTGGGACCTATTTTTTTAAACATTAAATTATTCACTTGAAATAAAAGGAATTACATCTTAATACAACTAAATTGGAGTATTAAATAAATGGGAATTTGAGGAAGAAATCATTTATTATATTTATCCACTGGGTTAGCACAACTTTATCTTCTATGATACTATTCTTTTGTTAAAATTTTTATTTATTTATTTTAAGTCGTCTCTACACCCAGTGTGGGGTTTGAATTCATGTCCCTGAGATCAAGAGTCACATGCTACTCCAACTGAGCCATTTAGGCACCCCCTTTATACTTTTCTTAACAATGAGTGTCCCCAGAGGTCTAGGCCAAGGTATCTTTGATTCATCAATTTTAAGTATCCCCTACATCCAATTAAATACAATTTACATCAGAGCTCCTCTTTTAGTCTTGCAAATCAGTCTCCTCTCCATTCTCTTCAATGTAATGTTCCCACTGGCTCCACCTCTCTCCATTTGCTGGACTAACCTCCTGATTGAACTTGATTTCATACTGCAGCTACAGTGATGTTTCGAAATCTGAAATATGAAACTGTCACTCTCCTGCCTAAACCCCTAAACCATCCATAATCCTTAAGGCTATTTAGGTGTCTCTCTTCTGTATTCTTAACCTCTCATGCCTATCCTTACTTATCACAACATTTATCTCACTATATTGGCCATTTACTTATTTTTTCCAGGACTGTAAATTTCTTTGGAAGAAACAGTAACAAGAGAGGTTTCTTTATTCCATATTCTATTGCTAGGTCTTCAATGACTTCTTGAAATAATGTCCTACACTTACTCTTTTACATTCTTACCTCCCACTCAGTACCATAATTTGCACTTTGCCTCATTATCCCCAGAATCTGCCTCCTCCAGGTCACTAATGACCTCCTTCTAGCTGATTCCCAGTGGATACTCCTAGTCTATCCCGTTAATTTTCTGCGCAGCATTTGATGTCACTGATCCTCTTATTTTCAAAGAACACTCTCCTTCTATGTTATCCTTAAGAAAATATCTTTCTGGTTTTCCTCTTCTCTTGCTTATTTCTTTTGCTAGGTCCATTCCTTAACCATCTCTTATATATTGATATTTTCAGGCTTTTTTCTTTGCCATTATAGTAGATATTTCTTGTGTGCGAGTGGTACTCAACTTCTTTGGAATGTTACCTGTATATTTGCTAATTTCTCATGACTCCTCATCTTCTCAAGGCAGAAACCTAAAAGTTTACTCTGTCAGTCTCCCTTGTTACTGTAGTGAGGCATGTGACCTAGGCTCTGCCCATCACACCCACTCTCAAGGTACTACAATTGGAAATCCAATGAACATGGGGAAGTAGGTATCAAGGGGAATTAACTTCTTAATATGATGGCTGAGGGCTCTAGCTCTTGGCTGGCTGGCATGGCAGACCTTCTGGTGTTTATTTTCCAGCATCATGTATATGAACTACCAGTCCTCAGGGAACTGGCATGATCTGTGTGAGCTTCAGTATTTTCCTAGAAATAGCTTGATTGTAGGGTTTAGCACTGCTCCAGTCTAGTGCCAGGCCTGGATCTCTAAAGCAAATTCTGTAAATTACTAAAAATCTTTTGGGGTGCCTGGGTGTCTCAGTCAATTAACTGTCCAACTTCAACATTATTAATTAATGCTCTATTAATCCAAATATCTTTTGGGGTGCCTGGGTGGCTCAGTTGGTTAAGTGTCGGATTTCAACACTATTAATTAATACTCTATTAATCCAAATGAAAGTAGAGAGGAAGAGGGGGGCCTGGGTGGCTCAGTTGGTTAAATGACTTTGGCTCAGGTCATGATCACACAGTTCATGGGCTCGAGCCCTGCATAGGGCTCTGTGCTGACAACTCAGAGCCTGGAGTCTGCTTCAGAATCTGTGTCTCCCTCTCTCTATGTGCCTCCTCTGCTCAAACTCTGTCTCTCTCTCTCTTAAAAATAAATAAACATTTAAAAAAATTAACAAAAATCTTTCAATGTATCCCTTTCCTGCTTATACACAGAATAGGTTTTTATGTCAGCAACTGAGAATAGTGATCAATACAACCTGATCTTTCTTCCTTCTTCCCTGCCTTCCTATCTTTCTTTCTTTTCCACTCTGCTTACATTTCTTAAGTAATTCCATGACTGCAATTATAATTTTTATGTTAAAGACACCTGAATCATATGACCCATGAAGACTTGTTTCTTAAGCTCCATATCTGTATCTAAATTATGCTCTGTACCTCTTCTTCGTTTGTTCATTCAACAAGTAAGAAGTATGTGTTCATCACATGCCAACATCAGACTACGTTCTAGAAACCCAAAGTTAAAGTCAGACTCAGTCTTTTCCTCATGAAACCTGACACTTAGTGGGTCAGAAGACATGATCAGCATATACATGCAAAAGTGCAATTTTGACAAGTACTGCAAAGGAGAAGTGCATGGTGCTCTAGATGCTGTGAAAGAGGTGCTTCATCTAGACAGGCCAGTAAAAGCATCTTTCCTTGAGGAACTCACTTTTAAAGCTGCAGTCAATAGAATGGGAGAGTTGAAATGAGTATTGAAGGGCATTTCTGGCAAAAACAGAGCAAGACATGCAGAGCCTGTTGAGGGAAGACCACGATGCAGTTCAGGACTGAAACAACCCACTATTGGTTGAAGTGGAGCAGAAGCAGGGATAAGAAACAGGAAGGTAATATATGATATCTGAACTTAGCCTTTTAGGGATTTGTAGGTCAATTTAACGATCTGTACTTAATCCTGGGAACAGCAGGACTATTGAAAGGTTTTAAGTAGGATTGTGGTGGGAGGTGACAAGATCAGATGTATGTACTAAAAAGCTCACTCTGGCTGGCTTCAGAGAAGAGAAGAGAATGCAGCAGCGGAAGAGTGAAAGCAGGTGGATCAGTTTGGAGCCTCTGAACTTACCCAAACAAGAGATGGTAATGTTAAATAGGAGAGTTGGTTGGGATGGAAGGAACGGGACAGATTAAAGAGAGTTCATTATGTGTATTGAACTTTGCAGCAAGGATATAGATGGCAAAGAAAATAACACATGCATGGATGTTAATGCCCTTCACTGACATAGAGAACTCTGTGGAAAAGATCAGGAAAGCTTTACAGGTATGTCAAACTCAATAAGTCTAAAAGGAGCATATCGCTTTCTGCTCCATACTAGCTCTTGTTTCTCTAGATCATTCTCTCAGCTGCTCAATTCAGACACCTCTATCTCTTTTCCAACCACCAGCCTAGCATTAAATGGTCTTGAGTCTATCTACCAAATGTCCCATTTCTAGGTGAACTGCCATCATCTCACTGGAAATGTCATCTCTTCACTCTTGTCACCGCCTCTAATATTGTTTCTCTCTGTTCTGTGTTCCACACTTTAGCCCAACAAGTCTCTCAAAAATACAAAGCTGATCATGGTCTCTGTCTTATTAAAACCCTTTTTTCCAATGGCTCCCCATTGTTTATAGGAAAATCATTAATCACCTAAGCTCACCTATAAATCCCTGCATGGTATGAGCATTGCTGACTTCTTAAGCCCCACCTCTCACCAACCAGCACACTCTGAAGTATACACTTCTGAAGAATACAACTACTGCAAACTTCTTTTGTTTTCAAGAATGCTTCATGTATCCCCTCCATCCCTATGCATGTTATTTCCTTCACCTGGAATATTTCCATTTCATATTATTTCAATACATCGCTGCTCTTCCTGGCCTACCCCTGCTTGGTCACCACTTCCCCTCCACTGTTTAAGTGACTCTTCTTTGAGGTCTTTTGGACAGTGTTTAATTTCTGCATAACCAGCATTGTATTATATTGGCACCATGTTTTAAACTCCTACTTACATATTTGTCTTCCCTTCACAATTATGAATTATTTGAGGGCAACGACAGACATCTATGTTTCATCAGTAACTTAAAGCACTTAAAATATAAATGGAACTGAAATTGAATAGCTATTCATCCCTAACCCCATACCCTTGACAAAAACTCAAGGAAACAAATAAGGACATGTATGTAGGTAACAAATTTATTTGTGCATTTTGATGTCTAGTACCTAATGATTTTAAATATCTATGATCTGATCCATTGACGATAGAAATATCTAGACAAATAAAATTGGTAATGTTTATTTTTCAGCAAAGATAAAATAATTCATATGATAAAGTCATATATTTGATTGTATGTATTCATGTATTTGATTATATGTATTAAAATATTTTGCTATAATCTTTATTGTTTGACAGGTTAATTTTCAGAAAATTTGAATAAGTTTATTTAATATTATTTCAGTCCAGATATAGGGAGTTCTTGCCTGCCTAATTAAAGATAATTTATTTCAGGACCTATTTAGTTTTTCCCTTTTACATTTATTTATCTAAGCATATTATGTTGCTCTTTGGTGGCACCTAATGATCAAAGGTGATACTTCCTTCTGAAAAGAAAGGAATCAAAATCGAAATAGATCTATTGTCCCTTCTCAAATCTATAGGGTAAAGAGGGATTTAGTCTCCTTTGGTTTTGTGTGTGTGTGTGTGTGTGTGTGTGTGTGTGTGTGAGACAGAGACAGAGAGAAAGAGAAGAGGAGGAGAAGGAAGTGGAAGGGAGAAGTGGTAGTACTTTGTAGTTTCCCTAGTCCATTCATTTATTTTTTTAAGTTATTTATTTATTTATTTATTTATTTATTTTGAGAGAGTGAGAGAGAGCATGAGCAGAGGAGAGAGAGAGAGAGAGAAAGAGAGAGAGAAACAATCCCCAGCAGGCTCTGCACTGTCAGCACAGAGCCCCATGTGGAGCTCAAACTCACAAACCCTGAGATCATGACCTGAGCCAAAACCAAGAGTCAGACATTTAACCGACTGAGCCACCCAGGTGCCCCAATCCATTCATTTAATGTTGCTTTGCTGCCACAATTCTTCCCCAGACACAAAATTCAAATATTTTTATTTAGAATGGTTGGAAAATACCTAACCTAAAAAACAAACCTTGGAACTTCCTCAAGACTTGTAGCATTTTTCACAAAAGTGTGTGGAATTAGAATAAATCATGAAGTCTGTGTCTCCTCTTAGCTTTCAATGTTTCTTCTCTGATGCTTCCATTAAGAATCCTTAAGTTTTACTTCCTTCTACTGGAACTAAAGAGAATATCAGTTGTAACACGATCAAAAATTAAAACATCAGCGCACCTCGGTGGCTCAGTCAGTTAATCCTTGGACTCTTAGTTTCAGCTCAGGTCATGATCTCAGGGTTGTTGGATTGAATCCTGCGTCAGGCTCTGCGCTGACAGCATGGAGCCTGTTTAGGATTCTTTCTCTCCCTCTCTCTCTGTGCCCCTCCTCCTCTCTCCCTCTCTCTCTCTCTTTCTCTCTCTCTCTCTCCCTCTCTCTCTTTGTCTCAAAATAAATAGATAAACTTAAAAAAGAAATTAAAACATCAACAATTATTTTTTCTTTGAATATTTAATAGACTGCTCCTGTGAAACTATCAAATCTGATACTTATTTTCTCTAAAGTACTAAATAGCTTATTAAGTTTCTTTAAAGACTATAGTATAATTTAATTGCTTATTAAATTATTACATTTCTTAATGTTATAATATAGCATTCAATAATCATTAATGAAACATAATCAAAATCATGTTATTGATGTTTTTATTTGTTGGTGATTAAAATCATATTTGTCAGGGATGTCTCCATTTCATGTATTTTTTAATTTACTGGCAAAAACAAAGGTGTTCATAGATGTCTTCATCTCTTTTATTTTATAAGTCACTCATTCTCATTTGCAATACTGTTTATATATGTGATATTTTAAATTTAGTCCATTTTCCTTTGATTTCTTCAATTCTAATCTTAATTTTAAATAAAAAAGTTGTTTGTTTTTGTTTTTATACTTTAACTAGTCTTTAATTTTCTGCTCTTATTTGTAATTGAGTTCTGCATACGTGGAGTTTATTCTGATATATTATTCTTTTTCTACCTTTTAAGATGAATTATTATCTCATTAGTTGTTTAATAGCCTTTTAATCTTAGAACAAAAAATTCATATTTATAGAAAAATTGTGACCATAGATTTCTCATATACCCCACACCCAATTTTTCTCCTCTATTAACATCTTGTGTTAGTATCATGCATTTGTTACAGTGAATCAACCAGTATTGATACATTATTATTACTGAAGTCCATATTTGATTCAGATTTTCTTAGTTTTTACTTAGTGTCTTTTTGTCTGTTCCATGATTCTATCTAAAATATCAGATTATATTTAGTTCTTATGTCTGAAGAAGAGCTATTCTTATAGCTGTAACAGGTTTTTTTTCTTTTTTGGTGACCTTGATAATTTTGAGGAGTAATTTCAGGTATTTTGTAGAATGTCTCTCACTTGGCATTTGGTCTGATATTTCCTCATCATTAGAGTGGAGTCATGAGTTTTGGGGAGGAACAGTACACAGGTCAAGTGCTATTTTCACTTCAGCATATCAAGGATATATACTGCTAACATGATTTATCACTGTCGATGTTAACTTTAGCAAATATGACATGCTTTGGATCTCATCCCCTCCCAAGTTTATGATTCAGTAAGACTGAAGTAGACCAACAAGTTTCCAGGTGACACTGACACTGCTAGTCTGGGGATCCCACTTTGAGAACTTTGTAAAGGAAAAGAATGAATTAAGGGCAATGACTGGCCCATAAAAGATAGTGAATTTTACTCTCTATACATTATGCTCAATAAGCCTGATTTAAACAAACAAAATGAAAAAGAACATTAAATATTATTTAGAAAAACGACTAGTATGAATTCTGGAACAATCATCATGGTTCTCTTCCCTTCTAGGTGAAAGGTGTTTTGTGCATTTCTTATCATTTCTGTGATAAGATTTCCCTATATACCAAATGTAGATGATAATTCTGTTGACTTTACAGAGTGTTCCAAGGGTTGAGATAGTACTTGGCACATGGTAACGTTCAATCCATGTTAACTAGTAATATAAGACAGTGGTAATGTCTCATAAAAATGAGAGGGAAAATTGTTAGGTGTGTATGTTTTCCTAGTCAGCCACAGAAAAAGAGTAAATCTGATTTTTCGAAGACAACCAGGGCTAGTAAAATGATAGACTAGATTATTAACAATGGTTCCATTCTTAATAGAATGAGAGGTGGAAAAAGTAAATAAGATTTCTATTTATAACCAAGTTGTATTTATGGAATTGATTATGCCTGAAATTGCAAATGGTAGGTTTTACTTAAGCTTGTCCTTACAGAGCTGCGTGATGTCATATAATCTGACTTAATGTGTGATATAAATATTCACAAATAACTCCAATTGTGACATTGCTGAAAAAAATATTATTATAATGCTTTGAGTGGATTGATACTAGTCCTCACTTAGTTTCTCTGCTTAATTTATCTGTTTATTTGATCTTTGAAATGAGTTAGACCCATGGTTTTCAAATTTAACGTACTTCAGAAATATCTAGAGGGCTAATTAAAATGCAAGTTATGTGCCCCACTTTAGAGTTTATGATTCATTGAGTTGGGGGTGGGGTCCAAGAATTTGCATTTCTCAAATCTATAGATGATATTGATGCTGCTGATCCAAGGATATCATATTAAGACAACTGTTTGGTTAAAACTATGTGAAAGACTATTCAACACCTGTAGTATCTATAATCGTTTAACAAGTTACAATGCCCTTTAAGATATGAGGTCCTTGAATAAAATGCCATGTCTGAGACTTGTAAGGACTCATCTTCCCAATGACCTACTTCCATAATCGTCTGGGAGAAAAACTGCAAGGTAACCATCCATGTGGGTGTGGCTAGAAGCTTCACAAAGTTAAAAGCTAACCACTTCTATTTTCTCACTTACTCTTCAAGCTTTGCTCTCACAATTGCTCCAAGGAAAACTCTCTCACAAAAGCAGCCAGCAACCTCATCTCTCTTTCCCTGAACCCATAGTTTCATCACAAATTAGTAAGTGTCAGGCCTTTTGCCTCCTTCCTCAAACTTCTCTATTCTATCCTGAAATTGGTGCTAAATAAACAAATAAAAAGTAAAAATGTCATTTTATGAATCTATTTTTTAATTTTTTTAAGTTACTTGTTTGTGAGGAGAGGGAGAGAGCATGAGCAGAGGAGGGGCAGAAAGATAGGGAGAGAGAGAATCCCTAGCTGGCTCCATGCTAACAGCATGGCTCAAACTCACAAACCATGAGATCATGACCTGAGCCAAAATCAGGAGCCAGGTGCTTAACTATTGAGTCACCCAGGTGCCTTTGAGTCTATTTTTCAAATCAGGATTCAAATAAGTTCCATTTTTAATATTTCACGGTTTTTTCTTGAGCCTTTTTTCTAGAACAGTATCAACTACCTTTGTCATTGTTGTTGAAACATGGAAAAATTATTTTTAATTATTCTACATATTTTTTAAAAATTTTTAAATGTTTATTTTTGATAGGGAGAAAAAGAGGGAGGGAGAGAGAGACAGAGACAGAGAGCAAGCAGGGGAGGAGCAGAGAGAGAGGGAAACACAGACTCCGAAGCAGGCTCTGGGCTACGAGCTGTCAGTATAGAGCCCGATGCAGGGCTCAAACTCACCAACCATGAGATCATGACCTGAAGCAAAGTCGGACACTTAATCGACTGAGCCCCCCAGGCACCCCTATTCTTCATATTTTATTATATAGACTAATTTTATTGTAGAGTACAAATATTTCCTTAAAAATACTCTTGAGTTCTCTGTCTTTGATAATATGATTGAAATACTTATTTTTTATCTTCAGTCTTCTTATGATCTGATAATCTTTTGTTGTAGTGTATCCCAGAGGTGAAAATAAACAAACTGTTTTAGGAAACATGTATTTCCACCCACTAATATAGCACTAATATATTTATAAATCATACAAAATACATATCTTCATGAAACCAGTTGAACTGGTTTCAACTACCAGCTAAGGTAATCCAAGAAATATTTTATGGAAAAATAAAAATTGAAGGGGAAAATTACTTTTAACTTAGATTTCTAATGTCTTCAAAATAACATCAACTCTACAAATCACACTGTTGCCTTTCCAATCAGTCATGCTAATAATAAATCATAGAAATGGCTCTGAACATGATAAATTGATTTATTACATTTTAAACCATTTTCTTAAAAAAAGATAATTTAAATCCTATTTTACATCTTTACTTAAGATTATATTGCATTAAAATTGTGGGGAATAAACTTAAGATTTCTCTGAGCTTGCACTGATGGGTTAACAAGGCATAAAGAATTAGAAAGATATAGTATGTTCACACCCAAGTTTGGGTAAACAAGATTAGGTAAATAAGTGTAGGTAAGGTGGGGAAAAGGTCCCAGTATAGGACAAAGGTATATGAGGTAAACAAGATTAGGTATTCAGGGCCAAAATGCCCCCCAATTTAGTGTTATAGCAGAAAGCTGCTTTCACAGGAAAGAAGGACCAAATTAGGTAAACAGGTAAATAGGGCTATAGACCTCTGCTGGGAGAAGTTGCCCAGAGTGGAGCTAATTAGCAAAAGAAAGGTGCCTTGTTGACCCTGAGGTAGCATGCTCTTTCCTGTCCCCTAGGCCAGTTTAGGGAAACAGAGGTAATGCCTCAGGTCTGCTGTAAACAACCTTCCACAGGCCAGGATTTTGTTTTATATCAAATGCATAAAATACTGTCTGCACTATTATCGCTCCAGCAACACCACAGCAAATAATTCCTACTTAGGGGTGTTCCCCTTTCACCTGGACTACTAGGTACCCTGACCATGGCAAGAAGATAACTGTCATATCTATGGTGGATCCAGTTATTAATCTGTGCATGTGATCAGAAACCACAAGCATTATAGTAGTTAACATTTTCTAATGATCTACACCACAAACTGATTGAGCTATAGGGAAAGATTAGAATAGCAATTGTATCATTCCCTTCATATGATCCCAGGTCCTGCCCTTTGGGAACAGCTCAGAGTGCAGGTAGCATGAGAAGTGGCATCATGGGAGGGGTCAACCATTGCCTGGACTGCTGCCAATAAGGATCTGCAGCTGCCAAGGCA
>CM053567.1:138608032-138639580 GCA_028646485.1 Cryptoprocta ferox
CCTGATCCTCTGGGGCATGGTGCCAATTCAGTTACCATTCCAAAATCCCATTAACCCTTTGGCCATTTCTTGGCAAATCTATCACTTTAGTATTGTCCAAGTGAATGGGCCATTGCCTGGATAGTTGCAAAAGATCCAATTATTTTTTCTGCTCTCCTCTCATCCTACTGCCAACACAGTCACCAGGGTAAATCTTTTAAAACAGAATTCAGAAGGGTGCCTGGGTGGCTCAGTTGGTTAGGCGTCCGACTTCAGCTCAGGTCACAATTTCATGGTTTGGGTGTTCAAGCCCCACATCGAGCTCTGTGCTGATGTCTCAGAGCCTGAAGCCCACTTTGGATTCTGTGTCTCCCTCTCTCTCTCTGCCTCTCCCCTGCTCACAATCTGTCTTTCTCTGACTCTCAAAAACAAATAAATGTTAAAAACAAATATTAAAAAAACTGTAAAAAAATAAATTAATAAAATAAAATAAAATAAAATAAAATGGAATTCAGATCTCTCAGTCCTCTGTTCAGATCTCTGTGATGAGTTCTTCCAGAATAGCCCAAGAAGTTGCAGTGGGCTACAAAACCTTACATCTGGCTCCCCATCTCTCTTACCTCACCTCCTCCTTGTCCCTTTTTCTCCTGCATCCATACTAACCTCATTGTTCCCTAAAACATACTGGGCACACCCTTGACTTCACACATTTATACTAGCTGTGACCTCTTTTCTGGAGCACTCTTCCCCAAAATACCTTTATGGTTAACTCAGCTTATTCAGATCTCTGTTCAAATGCTGCTGCCTCCTAAAGGACCTGGCCACTGTATTCAAAAGAAACTCCTCACCCTGCAGCCTACTATCCTTTTTTAGTTTAAAATTTAATGCTAATCAGTATTTGACTTTCTAAATGTTTACTGATTTATTTGTCTATTGTCTGCCTCATCCCAACAGATTGTGGAGATTTAGGCCTGTTTTTGGGTGCCCACTATGCCCTTAATAGGTACATGTGAAATGAATCAAGTGAAAATAATGTCTTTCAATCTGTGTCCTAAAAATGATACAAATTTAAAGACCAGCAGCGAGACAGCCACTTTCAACCTTGCAGCAGAAGTTGTACTCTCAGTGGAATGAATATTGGTCCTGTGACAAATTTTTAAAAACTATATTTGTTCATATTATCTGAAAGTAACATGAAATTCCTGTAGCAGAGATCAGAGGTACTCTTACTTATGGGGATAATCTTCCCATTCCCTCTTTGCCCCTTCTTTCTGCCTTTCTCCTGAAGCAATGTGATATGAGCAAGATAGATTGCAAATGCAAAGGCAATTTTTGCACTACAGGAAAGGAACCCACAAAAAGTGTGCATTTGGGAGTTTATATACATGTCAACCTTCTCTGGTCCTGAGAGATGAAAAGGAAACTTAATCTCCCCAGTCTAAACAAATTATAACTGGGAAAGGAAGAAGAGGGTTTCAAGGTACTTACCCTTTGGAATGTAAAGGACAAAGTCCTACAGTTTTGCAAACCCAGGAAAGTTTCCCAATTCCAGATTTTGATTCTATTCCCCTGTGAAATGTAAACACATATATCCAAGGGAGAGTTAATCTCAGTTCTCACTATCCATTCAACCATCTTTTAACTTCCAAGCCTTGTTTATTTACCTACATCCCAGATTTCTTTGTTCAGAAAGCCTTAACCATAGAAAAATATAAAAATATTTTCTCTAGTGTCCTGCCATCCTGTCATCTTTTTGTCTATTCTCTTTACTTCTACTGAGTATTTTTATTCCTTATTTTCTACAAGTTCTTCCTAATTTCTCAGGGAAGACACTAATATACACCCACACACACAAATCTATACCATCGCGTTATATAAATCCAAAGAATTAGATAAAGCAAAGCCACTATTTGATGCCATTCAATTTCAGATCTTTTTTCAGAGGTCCTTGGAGATCAATTAGCAAATATTTGCTTGTATGTGTATATATACTAAGATACATACATATAGTAAGAAATATATAATGTTTTTGTTTATTTTCCAATAAGGAGAACACATTGTATGACTTGTTTCCCCCCAGTTTTTGTCATTTTTGTCACTCAAGAATATCTTGAAGAAAATGTATTTCAATATATATACATAATTATGTTTTTAAGTACTAAATCATTAGGTATCTTGTATCTGTTCTTCTCCCTCTTTTTTTTAAAGGTCGAAAAGGGGCAGAAAAAGGAAACTATGTGCAAATAATGTATTGTTTCAGGCCAGGTTGCCTTCCTAAAAGGAGTGGAGGGCCTATGGAGTGGGTAACCTCATTAGTGCTAACAAGGTAATTCCAGGTTGACTGGTTAGCATTACATTCCAGTGTGTGTGTGTGTGTGTGTGTGTGTGTGTGAAAGTACAATTAGCTTAGGTAGTGTGTCTTAGTTTGCTGAGGTGGTGTTTAGTACAAGTGACTCCATTCTGAGCCTGATATTTCCTTTTTGACATGTGAAATAACCTGAAATGAGAAAATAAAACCCTCTTATCCTCTACCAAGTTCTAGCAAGTTTGGCTCAAAAACTAGGCATTGCTGATGAAAATCTTTTATCTGTAACTGATCAAAGATGAGGAGAGTGAAGACATTTACTCTTCTCTGTACTCCTTTGTACTTTTCCATTATGATAAATGACACTTTCTGGTAGTGTTATCATAGGGTGGGCTACTTAAAGGTAACATTTACGTCTGATCACACTATTTGTGTCCAGTGACTAACATGATGTCTGATACTTACTTGATGCTCAGAAATTGTTTCTTGAATTAATTTTTAAATAATTATTTGAACCGCATCAACAAATGAATCTTAGATTCATTCCCTCTCAACATAACCTTAAAAAACAACGGAAAATTAATAGAATTGACTACCTTTAAACTTTCTGACCATTTCTGGTTTTTACTGTGCCACGAGCCATAAATTCAAAAATGAAATGTTACCTAGTCAATCTAGTTGCAGATACTGATATGTGAGAGCAGCATGATCCTGTACTGCCAGGACCAAAGACTCTCCTTGACCAACTTTAGTCAGGCTCCTCTGAGCTCTCTGCTCAACGAGGCCTGGTCTTGGGCTTCATCTCAGTGCTTGTGGCATCTAGTTTTGGCAGGAATCCTGCTAAATCAATTTAGTAAGAAACCCTCAGGCTTAATATCTAATCACTCTCAATATCTGACCAATCCATCCCCTTCTATCTACCACGGTAGTATCTGATCGCCCTGGTTACATTCAGCCGGAATTTTCTTTGGTTGGTTTAGCAGAGAATTGCATTCTACCCTCTTGGAAATTTTCCATCTGTTGACCCCCTTTCCCATAGTGCTCCTTTTAAATCCCCATCTTTCCTTGCCATATGGGGAGCTGGGCCCAATCCCTCTCCCCTACTGCAACACCCTAGTGCAATAATCCCTATACCCATTGCAATAGTTCTGAATAAAGTCTGTGTCTGCCTTACGGTCTTTAACAAGTTTCATGAATAATTTTTTTTTAAAACTAGCCTAGCCTAAAGGCTCAGAAAATTCTGGAGTTGATCAGGTGCCACAAAGTTTTCAACAGTAAATTTTTCTTCCTTCCTTCCTTCCTTCCTTCCAGGCCCCACACCAAATATGGGGCTTTAACTCATGGGCCTGAGATCAAGAGTCACATGCTTTATTAATTGAGCCAACCAGGCACCCCTTCTACTTCTACATATAGAAATGTACTACATGGATAAAAAAATAATTAAAATAATGAAAAGATACAGTCTTTACACACAAAGAGCTGGTATTTATATAATTAATTAACCAGGGACCTTTCTTTTTGTAGTGACACTGCATCAATTTTGTTCAAAGAGTTCTCAGATAGTGAGACATAAGTAAGATCCTAAATATTAAAAGTTTAGGGGTGCCTGGGTGGGTCAGTCTGTTAAGCATCTGACTCTTGATTTCAGCTCAGGTCATGATCTCATGGTCATGAGATTGAGCCCCACATCAGACTCTGTGCTGGGCATGGAGCCTGCTTAATATTCTCTCTCTGTCCCTCCCCTGCTCTCTCTTTCTCTCTCTCAAAAAAAAAAACTCAAAGTTTAAAATTTTATATTTATTCATATGCCTTCTTTTTCTACAATATATCACAAAAGAATAAAATTTAATTAATAAGAGATTATTTCTAGGATTATTTCTGGATTATTTCATTTCATCTATTAAAATATTTTTGGTTTCTATTTTTTTACAATGATTATGTAGGTCTTTTTAAATAAAAATGTAAATGGGGGGAAAATGTTTACAACATTTGATGCCAACTTGTTTAAGATTGGCCAACTATGATAGTGAGGAAATAAATAGAAGAAGGGCAAGAAGAATACTCACTGGTGACTGCTTAGTAACCACCATCAATGTTCTACCTTCCAAGATTAAAGGCTGTCTTTGAAATGCAACTGTCAGTGCAAGAACTTGTAAATAATCATGGAACCACCTATTAGAAGAGATAATGAATTAAAGCAGTTATTCACAAAAGAACAATAATGACAGGAACAACAAAGATGAAATATGCCTACCCATACTGCTGGAATCATGTAAGACTTTGTGAAAAAAAAATCATGAAGCCTACAAAATGACACAAATTAAGACTTGAGTAATTGAAAGATTCTATGATTTTACATAGGAAGACACAAACTCAGACATGTGACAATATTTCCTAAGTTAGCTAAAGTTAGCTAATAAAGCATTCAGTCTAAAATAGTTCAGTCAAAGTGCATAGCTCTTTGATGGCCTGGCTTAATCCAGGGGTAGCATTTTAAATATCCAAAGGAACAGATAGAATCCACTCCCTTCAAACAACTCTCCATAAATATTGCTTATCATAACCAGGCTTTTGAAAAATACTGGACAGCAGAGAATTCAAAGTTACTATCTTTGACGAGTTAAATTTAATTTATTTTCTACTTGAGCAAGATGTGAAGGCAAGCATGGGGCAGAGGAAGCGGTATCACCTCAAATAGTTATTCCTCCTTGTGTGTGTGTGTGGTGAGAACACTGAAGATCTACTCTTTCAGCAAATTTAAATATACAATACGGTACTATTTACATTACTATTTACTATTACTTTTTATTTACTGTAATACATTAGATCCCCAGAATTCATTCATTTTATAAACTGGAAGTTTGTATCCTTTGACCAACATCTCCCCATTGGCCCCTACCTTCCAGCCCCGTGTAACCACTATTCTATTTTCTGCTTCTATGAGTTCGACTTTTCAATTTCACATATAAGTAACATCACACAGTATTTACCTTACTTAACTCTTAAAATGCTTATGAATCTCATGGTCAGAATGTTCTCCCTATTGCAATAGTCCTCCCCGCACCCCACCAGACCTCCTAGCACCTTGCAATAACTCTTTCAAATAAATTCCCATCTTACTAAGTCCAGATTTGTTTTTGGTTTGGGGGATTCTTTTTGACATTACATTATTACAATTGTGAAAGAACACTCTCCCTGTTACTGTCTGAGTAAATGCTTTGCTTTTTTGAAATATTAATCTGACCTTGATATTCCCATGCTCTTAGCTCTACGTATTGGACTAATTGCTATTGCCCAGTCCTCAAAATATCTTCCCTGAACTTTCACAGCCTTTTATGGCTCTCCACTTCTAAGTACATATACCTAACAGTTCTTTACATATACCTTACAGTTCTTAGCTAAATGAAGAAACTTCAATGTATTATAGAAGTACATTTTGTTTCTTAAATCTGCAAAGACAGATAACTACTAGATTACTTTAGTGCCTTCTCTATTTTACTGAAATGTGGTGTTCCTCCCTTAATCTACATCACATATGTCATGACCTATGTTGATGTGATTATTATTTATTTAAGCAGATAGGATCATTTGGAAAAATTTAACTTTATTCTTCAGGATTCCTTTTTTAGTTGGCATTTTTTGAAAGAACAGACAACTGCAAAACATCCATGACTTACAATGAGAAAAATGTATTTCTTGCTTATGCTACTTGAGGGCTGCAACTCAATTATTGCATAGCTGTGCTCTGCTGAATTTCACATGTCTTCTTATTGGAGGACGGAAGGTGGAGGAAGAAGGATTATCCAGGACATTATGTTCTTATGGTAAAGGACTACAGCAGGAGTGACAGCCAAAACACATAAAGGTATTCCAAGCTTTTGTTCAGTGGAATTCAAAGCAAGATACATGGTCAATTCTAAGATCATTGGAGTAGAGAACAATATTCTAACTGCAAGTAGCAAGGACAGTACAACAGTTTCCTAGGGCTGCCATAGCAAAAGACCACAAACTGAAGCAGAAATTTATTCTCTCCCAGTTCTGGAGGCTAGAAGTCTAAAATCAAGATATCAATAGGGCCATGCTTCCTTTGAAACTGTTGGCAGAATCCTTGCTTGCTTCTTCCTACCTTTTGGTGACGTCCATCAAGCCTTAGTATTCTTTGGCTTGTAGTCCATAATTCCAGTCTCTACATTTGTCTTCACATGGAGTCCTTCCCTCTTTTCTTTGCCATTGTATTCTTATAAGGACATTTTCATATTGGATTGAAGCCCCCCTCCCCACTACAGTAAGATATTATCTTGACTAGTTGCATTTGTAATGACCCTAGGTCACATTCTGAGGTACTAGGGTTAGAACTTTAGTATCAATTTTGGGGGACACAATTGAACCTATAACAAGTAGACAGGGGAATACCTTCTTATAAACAAATTAGAAATCTACAACCATTTTTCTTCCTTCTGCCCTGTCCCTGACCTTTCAAGAGACTTATCAGTAATTGAGGAAGTAGAGAATGTGTTGAGATTCAAGATGGAATCCTTTCCTAAGAAGAGGCTAAAGTAGTAGAAAGTGGGCTGACTACAGAGTGCAGAGCAGAGCAGAAACCCACAGTTGCATGGACAAGCATACATCTAGGCTTTTTCTGTGACTTTAGATTTTCAGGACTTGCCCTTGGAGTGCCAGTCGCCTGGTATGGTTGGCTCTAAGAAGGATTCTTGGGGGACAATTCAAACATAGGAATTGCACCCAAGTCTCTCTGCACATGGAAGCAAAACCCCCTGGGTAGGTAAGAATGATTCTGATGCTATATCTTGCCCCTTTCAGAACTGACTGAAGTCTAACTAGGTGATTTCATCAGAGAGAGAACTAGTGTAGAAAAAGAGAGAGGATATGATGCACCAATCCAATGTTTTTAAATGTCACCAGGTTTGAGAATTGTTGGACTTGAAAGCAATTGGGAGAAGTCTAAAAAGCAATATCCTTCCACCCTCAAAAGGACTTCTTATGTATCAGCACAGAAATCCAGCAACAAGAATCTGATAGAATTCCTATAAGGATATACCTAAATCCAAGCCCAAGTTTTTTTTTTTAATTAAAAAAAATTTAATGTGTTGTTTATTTTTGAGAGAGAGACAGAGACAGAGTGTGAGCAGGGGAGGAGCAGAGAGAGAGAGGCACAGAATCCGAAGCAGGCTCCAAACTCTGAGCTGTCAGGACATAGTCCAATGAGGGGCTCGAACCCATGAATATCATGACCTGAGCTGAAGTCAGTCGCTCAACCGACTGAGCCACCCAGGCGCCAGCTGGCCTATGTCTTTCTGGTTTCCACAGCTGTGGCATCTTCTCATGCTCTGAGGCCAATCCTGCCATGAATGAGGGGGAAGTGGAAAGTGGAGGGACAAAGCTAGGGGTAATGCACGGAGATTGGGGGTACTTGGCTGCTATAGTCCTTTGCAACAGGGGGTTTATAAATGAGTTCTTGGATTAGTCAGTTTAGATTCAAAACCAAAGTCAGCCACTTAATGGCTATAAATTTGTGCAACTTGACTAACCTCACTGAGTTTCTTTCTTCCTTCTTTTCTTCCTTTCTTTCTTTCTTCCTTTCTTTCTTTCTTTCTTTCTTTCCTTTTCTTTTCTTTTGCCTTAAAATGAGGAAAGTAGTAAGGTTAATGTAAGGATGAAATGAGATAATCTATGTAAAGTACTTAGCATAGTTTTGAGATGCATTAAGCCTTGTGAAACATTAGACATTATTATCATCATTTAGCTATGATTTAGCAGTTTAACAAATCAAGTAAGGGACTTTTTCTTATGACCAAAAACCTGCCTTATGTCCCAGATTTCTTTTTTTCCCCCACATATCTGAATCTTCATCTAATTTCCTCTCATATAGAAATTAGACTTGCTTTTTCTCTGTCATTCTGGGAATTAGTCCTGCTTCTGAGCTCCAGGTAGTAACACCTCACCAACTTCCTTAGCTCTTTCTTAACCTGTCTGGTGGCTGTTGATGTACTGCCTGATTCTTAGAATACCACGAAATCTTCCATTCTCCAATTCCTGACTCCTGATACCCACATGTCTATTACCTATTACACCATGCTCTCCTAATTTCACTGTCCTAGCACCTTCTGCCTATCTGATGTGTCATTATTATTATTTATTTTATCAAGATATCTAATTCAAATTTGTCATTTTAAAATGAAGAAGATACCTTCTTGAAAGGGTTTATGATTAGCCCATATTCTCCCTCTCTTTGCCCTGAAGCTTCCTCTGATAGCTAGACTCCAGTGTCACAGTATCATCATTTCAGTATCCACTTGCTGACCAAGTTTCAGAATACAGTTCTAAGATACACATCCATATGCTGCTGAATGTGCTGAACACAGATAACTACACATAAACTGAGTGGAATATAGTAGGCATTCTGCAAATTTCACTATTTCTTCTTCTTCCTGTCATTGTTGCTGCCACAGATGCATGACTAAAGAACGAGCCCAATTACTAGGCATAGGTTAACATGGTACCAGTGACAAGGTTGAGTTACTACAAAATACATATACTATTAATAGTTTTTCAAAATATTTTCTAATTTGCCAAGGATTTGGAGTAGAGAGCTCAGGAAGGGATAAAATGAAAAAGCTTAAACCTACATATTGGTATCATCTTTGAGAATTAGACCCATAGAGGAGGAAAGGAATCAAAACAATAAAAGAAAAATGTGATTTCACAGTCTTTCCACCATCTGATACTTGCTTGAATTCAAGAGAAAGAAATTCTCACAAAAATAAATGGATCCACAAAAAATTAGGTTATAATATGAGTATTTTCAAAAGTCTTAACAAAATTTTCAGTGCCATTTTTTAAGATATAACAATGTTACACTAATTATGTGATGATGACACAGGCAGTAAAAGAATATGAATTATAGCCTATTTTACATGTAGTTTATTATTTTTTAAATGAAAAAGGTTGTTGGGACACCTGGGTGGCTCAGTCGGTTGGGCAGCCAACTCTTGATTTCAGCTCAGGTTATGATCTCATGGTTTTGAGATCAACCCCTTTGATGAGCTCTGTGCTGAATGCGGAGCCTACTTGTAATTCTCTCTCTCCCCCTCTCTCTTTGCTTCTCCCCTGCCCATGCGTGCTTTCTCTCTCTCTCTCTCTCAAAATAAATAAATAAACATTTTTTAAATGTCCAATGTTATTAATTGGATAAATCTAATTTGGAATTAACAATAGAATTTATAACCCAAGAACTTTTATTTTTAGCTTTAAAGCTAACTCTAATAATTGGATAGCAAGAATATATCTGATGGGAATGACAATGAAAGGATAAACTAATAAATTTGACATTGACAAAATATGAATTCAAGATTCTCTTTTACCAAGATTAAACAAAGATGTAAATTATTTAAAAATTCCTGACATTCAAGTATCCAGCATTTTAAAGTGCCCAGATGCTCAAATAAATGCTACTAAGAAGTTAGTGCTTATGTCTTTCTTCTGTGATAAGATTCTCAGGGACTTTTCATGATTGAGAGATTATTGTAGTCACTTTTTTAGGCTTGTAGAATATGAAAAAGTGAGGCTATATCAACGCATTAAAGCAACCATATCCCTGGTTTCAGCTTTTACATAGAAGGAGCATCAGTCACACCATTCTTGCACTAATGACAAAAACTAAACTGGAGATCAACAATTCTTCTTAGATTTATTAGAGAAAGGAGATCACAGGGAAGACTGCAGCCACCAAAACTGAAGAGACAGAATGCATAGAATGATAGCCAATGAGAGTAGAAACCACTGGAACCCATAACTGAAAGGAACAATTTCATGGTAACTGATGAAATGCTGGAGGCTGAGTGTGGATTAATTTAAGAGTTAAAAACTCCTGGGAGCTCCATCTTAGAAAGGCTCTATGCTTTGGGGAGTTTTACTTCTGGGAGTCTCACTAGCTTATCATAACGAATGAAAGGAGAAAAATCCCCTGGAGCTTCAGGCAGAGTGAGGGGGAAAAACAACCATTTAAAGATAAACCTAGAGTGTTCTCCACCACAAAGTCTTACTTACTACGGAAAAAGATATTATCAGAGACTTATCTAACCTGGAAGAAGAGAAACACTACAGCTCCTCTGGCCTTCCTGTCTCATAAATGAGGTGAGGGGAAGACAACAGTGGAGATAAAACAAAGATGTTAGAGATAATTGAAGTCTGTGACACTATAGCACACAACATCCAAAACTGAGAACACTGAATGTTGGTGACGATGCGAATCAATGGTAATTTTCATTCACTGCTGGTGGGACTACAAAATAGTACAGCTATATTGGCAGTTTCTTACAAAGCTAAACCTAATCTCACCATATGATGCACCAACTGAGCTTCTAAGTATTTAACCAAATGAGGTGAAGACTTAGGTTCACACAAATCCTGCACATAAACATTAGTAGCACTTTTGTTCATAATACAAAATTGGCAGCAGCCAAGATATCCTTCAATAGGTGAGGAGATAAACAAACTATGGTAACATTCAGACAATTGAGTAGTACTGAGCAATAAAAGGAAGTTAGCTATCAAGTCACCAAAAGACATGAAAGAACCTTGAATGTATATTGCTAAGTAAAAGAAGCCAGCCTTAAAAGGCTACATAACTGTTTGACTCCAACTATATGACATTCTGGAAAAGGCAATATTACAGAGACAGTAAAAAGGTCAATGTTGTCAGAAGTTCAGGGGAGGGGACACAGAATTGATAAGTAAAGCACAAGAGATTTTAGGAGTTTAAATTATTCTAAATGATACCATAATGATGGGCACATGACATTATGCATTTGTTAAAACTCATAGAAATTTACAATACAAAAAGTAAACCTTAATGTAAACTATAGACTTTGTTTAATACTAATATATCAATATTGGTTCATAAATTCTAATAAATGTACCACGCTAATGCAAGATGTTAATAAATAGGGGAAACTATACAGGGAAGAAGAGTTGTATCAGACCTCTCTGTACTATCTGCTCAATTTTTTTGTAAATGCAAAACTTTTCTAAAAAATAAAGTCTATATAATAGTTTAAAATAACAGTCACATTGCAACGTATTTTCTCACAATTAATATTGAAAACTTGTTATTTATGAAACAGACCCTCAAACTCGACCCAGAAGAAATAAATGTGTGATTGAAGGAAAACAAAAAGCTCAGTGGTCACAAATAAGGAACAACTGTTTTCTTGGAAACATTTTGTCACACAGATATGCCAACCTCATATTTGTTTTCAGGGTTTTAGAGATGCCAGTGGTATGATATGAATTCTGCCCAAATTCTAGGGGTCGAGATAAACATTAAAAAAAATAGGTGCTTATCTAGGATTTTTTTTTTCTAGAATGAGTATACAAAGGAGGAAAGCTTAGACCAAGGACTCAATCATTTTGTAACGTCTGTATTCATTGCTTATGGAGAAGGATGAAGGTTAGTTAAGGTGGCCATTTTGACTATTGTTTTATTTTGATCAGCAAGTAAACCTCACCATGTACAAGATTTTCTTTCCAAATTTTTATTTAAATTCTATTTAGTTAAGGGGATCCTGGGTGGCTCAGTTGGTTAAGCATCTGTCTTTGGCTCAGGTCATGATCTTGCGGTTCGTGGGTTTGAGCCCTACATCAGACTCTGTGTTGACAGCTCGGAGCCTGGAGCTTAGTTTTGGTAGGCCTAGGTATGAGTGCCTTCTATAACTAATGATTATGGTTTTCTTAGCTTTTAATGTCCCTTGCACACATTAGCCACTTTTATTCAGTTAATATGTATTCAATGCATAGCCTGCTGGATGCCAGAAAGAGTGTGATTACTGAGTGAAAACCTTGCATCTAAATTTTTTATGTACGAATAAAGAAGTAGGACAAGTAAAGTTTAATTTCAGCACAGTGGAATAAATGTTAAGGAGGACAGTGTAGGGTTTGAAGGTGACTGTAAAGGATACTCAGTTCTGTAAGAGTCATGGAGGTCCTTTCAGAGAAAATGCCATCTCATTAAAATCAAGGTGAAGTGTTCTTGGGGTTCACAAACCTTTGACCTTTTATTTTTCACATTCTCTTATCTAAATTCCATTGATGTTAATGGTTAACTTTATGTGTAAATTCCATACTATATGTTAATCATGTGTTTGGGAGCAGAGAAAAGAAATTTTTTAAATAATAAGTCAAATGTCAATGACGTCTACATTCTTTCCTTAACTGTCATCTGTTTTCAGGGCTGCTTCAGAGTTAAAGGCAAAGATTTAAGCAGGAGATGTTTTCCAAATGACCTTTTAAGACACAACCAGGTACTACAAAGCCTTCTTTGACAGGTCTCAGGAAACTGAGCTAGGTCTCTTGATCCAGGGTCCTCACTGCCCTCCTGTTCTCCCCCCTCTTTTTCTTCTCTCACTTGTCCAGGAAGTTTATTTTTTTGAAGGTCAACCTCATTTTATTATTTGTTAGTGAGTAAATAAAGGACCCCCCTTCCAAGTTCTCTTATATTTTCTCCAAACCCTTTCTCCCTCATTTTCCCCGTCACTTCCTCTCCCTCCCTCTTCCCACACCCACTGATTGCTATTGGCAAATTTAGGACTTTGATTGTGAGCCAAGAATGAAAAATAACTGCAGAGGCTTTTTAACATCCCTGAATGGGCATGACTCTGGCTAAGTGCATCAACTGGTATATATACATATTTGTGATGCTCCAATGAATCACAGGCTCCAGAAAGCCAAGCTCCACAAACTAAGCTCAGCCTCCTTCTCTGGCATTGAAAATAAAAGCTCACCAGAAATATTCGAAGTGCATAAGTGGATCTCACCCTTTTTGGCAGCCCGAAACCTGAGTGGAGATTGAAGAAAACTAAATTGGACCATCCAGTTTCTTTCCTAGGATCATCCAGACAGGTTTGTATTTTTATTATTATTACTGATATTAGTATTTAAATTTTCAATAAAGGAAGCTTAGGTGTAAGTTATATATCACAAAACTGTTAAAAAAGGAAATACAGAGAGAATGAAGTCTATATTAATACTTTAATTACTTAATAATATAAGTCTTTTTAAAGCCTTCTTAAAACACTTGTTTGTCATTAAAAATAGATCTTGCATTATATAATGCCTTTTTGTTTAAATAATTTTAACATAAAACTACAATATCATAGTTACCTTGGAAGTCCTGAATGCTGGACACATTCTCCATTTCTAATGAAGAAACATAGCAAGCAGAGTAGAAACAGTTAAAATGAAGAGTGACTTCTTGTCTGGTGATCACTTCTGTAAAATATGTCAGAAGCAGTCTCATATTGCCACGGGCCTTGTAGATATTCGCATTACTTTTAAGTGAGAGAGAAAAATACGGCAGATATCCAAGTCCTTGGTAAATAATTGACAGGTAGATTTTCGGCCGCATAGTACCTATTTTATCAAAGAGTCCTTAACTGAAATTGAAGATCCCAGAGAGATTTAATCTAGCGATTAAATTTAACAAGTATTTTTGAGCATCTGCTTTGTGACATAGTGCTGGGGCTGGGGTAGATTGATGGAAAAAGGATATTGTCTGCTTTCAGCCATTTTACCCAAATCCAAGCACTCCCGATGGTTTGCTCAACACTTAACCACTGTGTCTGGAAATGAGGTAGGTACTCACAGAGAGTATTTGCTGGATGAGAGGCAGATTAAGGGATGAAAGAGGGGAGGATAGAGAAAGGGAGAAATAAAATAGGAAGAAAAGGAAAAAAGGAGGAAAAAAAGAAAAATTCTTTCAGAATTCAATTGAATTTATAAATCACAGTTTTAATAATTTTTTTTTTAGTTTTAATAATTTTTTGTTGGTGTTTCTAAACCACAATTACCTTTATACTGAATTAGAAAATAAAATTGAGGGGCACCTGGGTGGCTCAGTTGGTTAAGCTGCTGACTTCAGCTCAGGTCGTGATCAAGTTCGTGAGTTTGAGCCCCACTTTGGGCTCTATGCTGACAGCTCAGAGCCTGGAGCCTGCCTTGGATTCTGTGTTTCCCTCCCTCCCTGCCCCTCCCCCACTCATTCTCTGTCTTTCTCTCTCAAAATAAATAAATATTAAAAAAAAGAAAAGAAAATTGACAATTTCTAACTGAAATAAATCTTTTGAGAAAGAAGAGAGCAGATAGAGGGTGAGTCCATACATTGTGATTTGAGATAATTTACCAAAAGAAGTTAACAAGAAAAGAGATATTATCATATGCCTCTTAGTTTAACCCTGAGACCAAAATTGATGATGAAGGGGCAGCCAAAAGTCAGCCGTGTGCCGAATGATAAATCAGCCACTCCCAATCGACTGTAAGTCAATTTCTGCAAAGCTGGCAGAACACCAAGAAAGTTGTTCACCTTAATAAACAAATCAATAGGTTGGGCAAGCAACACCTTTATACACATTTCTTCTGGTGAAAGATTTCTATTTTCTGACAACAAAGAGGGTTTAAGGAACAAGCTGATTTATTAACAAGATTGATTTTTCATCAAATTCTCATAATCTTGGTGAGATTACATCTATCATACTTGAGAGAGAGGTCTTGAGAGAGTTGAGTTTGCCAATAGAGACTGGGATTTTTTTCTTTTTTAAGTAAGAACATGCAGAACCAGTGTTATTCTGTGGTTTCCAAAACATATGTTAAGCCATTCTTGAGTCAAAAACAAAAACTTTTTTGCTGTGTCTCTCTTCTGCTGTAGAATCTGAGGCCAAAATGCAATAAATACTATACGGTTTTTCCAAAGAACTTTAGTGGAGTGAACACATAGAAGTCACATTGTGTAAAAGTCACATTGGACATTTACAGATTTTACTCTCTCCAGTGAGAAAACAGATTACTGATGATCGGTTTTGCAAGATAATTTTATGTTTATGAAATATATTCTTGGAAATTTTGACAACACATATTTCCCCTGCTTTGAAAAGAAATAATACCATGTAATGTGTACTGTTTCTAATTTAGAAGGTCATAAGTGTCTGGCTCCTTGTCATGAGCAGGCTATTAAGGCACACACGCAAATTGTGTCTTTCCACAATCCTAAAGCAAAGTTAATCTTAATCATAAAGCAAACTCTGTGATATTTCATCATATGATTAAACTTGGCTTCTTATACAGCAGAGAGAAGACTATAGGACATGCCACACAACAAACAAGGTAACAGAAGGGTGTAGAAAGTTAATGAACCTAATGCGAAGTCAGTCTGTGGGTGTGTAGTTGAGACAAAGCTTCACTCAGGTCGGGGTTAGCTCCCAAGCACTTATTGCTTTCTTGTTCAAGCGGTAAAGGACCTCAGTTCTGTTCAGAGATCCACTGGGCAGAGCCTATGGTGGCAGATGCCTTTTTTTAAGTGGTCAGACAAAGAAGGGTCATGTCTGAAGAGTCTGAGAGTTTGCTACAAAAATCTTCCCCTTTTGAAAGGGATTTAATCGGTCTTGGGGCCTCTGCAGACAGACCTCCTCTGCTTATGCTTGTTATCAATTCTGAGTGTTCACTGATGCTGGTCCTGGCGATATCTTGGCTGCAGTACCCTTAATGGCTTCTGTCATTACTTGACACAGGCTCCTACTTGACATGAGAGACTCCATCTTGCTCTCTACACTCCTCTATTATCATATGGGTTTGACATAATAACAATATGGGCTCGTGCTTATTAAGCATTTATAATGGAAATTTATACTTCAGTTGAGGTGAAATAATTTGCCAAGATCATACAATTTCATATAGCAAGCTAGGATTTAAACAAGGTGATCTAAGGGCACCTCGGTGGCTCACTCCGTTAAGCATCTGACTCTTGATTTTGGCTCAGGTCATGATCTCACAGTTAGTGAGTTTGAACCCCACATTGAGCTCATCTCTGACAGCACAGAACCTGCTTGGGATTCTCTCTCTTCCTCTCTTTCTGCTCCTACCCCCCTCACACTCACACTCTCTTGCTTAAAAAAAAAAAAAAAGTTGAAAAAAACAATTAAAAAAACAAATAAGGTAGCCCACACTCTTAAAACTATATTCTATTCTCTGTTATGTACACATTAATCATCTAAGTTAAAATGAACATATAAACTTTTAACACATGTATTTCTCATTGTATGAGCACATTTAAATATTTAGGCAACCATACCAAACATAAGGCAAAAATTTGACACATTTGATTTTATGAACAATAAACTTCTATACAATACTATTAAGAGAGTTTAAAGATTACTGACATATAAAACAAAAAAACATGGGACACCTGGGCGGCTCAATTGGTTACGTGTCCGACTTCAGCTCCCGTCATGATCTCACAGTTCGTGCACTCGAGCCCCCCATCAGGCTCTGTGCTGACAGCTCAGAGCCTAGAGACTGCTTCAGATTCTCTGTCTCCCTCTCTCTCTGCCCCTCTCCCACTCACACTCTGTCTCTCTCTCTCTCTCTCTCTCTCTCTTTCAAAAATAAGTAAACATTTAAAAAACGTTAAAACAAAAAACCCATATTTTCAATATAAAATCAACAATTATTAGCTAAAAAATCAGTTAGGAAAAAGCAACACTCTTGATAGACAAAATGGATCAAAATACTTAAAATAACCAATAAATTTATAAAGGTTGAGAACAGAAAAAAGTTTTAAAATATCTCTGAAACACAGTTTTAAAGACATATATTTTCAATTATGAAAGATTACAACAAATAATTTCCAATACTGGTGAAGATGTGAGAATATAGGCAATTTCATATAGTGTGCAAATTGGTATAATTTTAACAATTAAAAAATATTTAACAATATTTTACTAGATCACACCTTTTATTTTGGCAATTCCATTGTCACTATGAAGATAAGTGTGAGAGATATATACTCAGAGACATTCATTACAGTGCTACTTATATCTAAAAAGAAGGAAAAACAAGAATTTCCATCATTAAAGAATTATTTTCTATATTACACCCATACTATGGACTGCTATATGTCATTTACAAGAATAAAAACAGAATTTATATATTAATACCAAAATACTCATATTATATAGTGAAAAAATAAAGTACAAAATGAATATAAAATATAATACAAATTAAATTAGATACATAAGTATAGGTTTCATATATATTTAAATATTTGGAAGCATAAATATAGGGCTATTAGGAGTGATTATCTCTTTGGATAAAGAAGTCACTTTCATTTTCTTTATGTTGTTTCATTTTTTCACCAATCATGTGTCAAAATAAAGATATTTTGGGCACCTGAGTGGGTCAATCAGTTAAGCATATGACTCTTGATTTTGGCCCAAGTCATGATCTCATGGTTCATGGCATCAAGACTCAGGAGGGGCTCCATGCTCACAGCGTGGAGCCTGCTTGGGACTCTCTCTTTTCTCTCTCTGCGTCTCCCTCAGTTTGCTTACTCTCTCTCTCTCTCTCTCTCTCTCTGACACTAAATAAATAAATAAATAAAGGATCTTTATATATGCACATTTACATGTATATATAAATATGTGCACATTTGCCCTTCCTTGAGTAAGACAAATATGGTTTCTGTCTTCAAGGAGTCTGATGCAGGACAGACTTAACCTGATTAATGACATCTGCTTCTTGATGTAATTTTATGACATATAAATAAGATTTTAAAATAAAACTTTTCAAATCTGACACAAAGTAAGTGTCTAGGAAAAAACATCCATTTCCTTTTGCTGGTGGTTGTAGAAAGAAGAGATTTGCACTTTTTATAAGAAGGCCAGTTGGAAAGCTACTTTCATATTCAATCAATAGTTGGATAGGTTCTGAAGGAGGGCAGTGAGCACAAAGGTTGAAAAATGAGGGAAATGACAGGTACAGAATCCATGGGATTAGTGCCAGGTGCTAGTGTTGGGGAGTTAAGAAGCAACATTTGAAAGTCTACATCTGTAATGTGCAGGCTACAAATATAGTGGGGAAAACATGACTGGAAATAGCCTTCAGAAGTCAATGGTCTATTCATTTGGTTTGGTTTATAAGACTTCTCTTCCTAAACTTTACCATCAGGTATTTCTTAATTTAGGTTAATCCATTTGTTATGGTAATTGCAATTTCATTTTCTCTTTATTTTTAAGTATATTTATTTATTTTGAAAGAGAGAGAAAGAGAGCAATGGGGGGAGGAGAAGGTGCAGAGAGAGAGGATCTGCACTGTCAGCACAAAGACGGATGCGGGACTCGAACTCAGAAACCATGAGATCATGGCCTGAGCCTAAATCAAGAGTCAGACACTTAACAGACTGAGCCACCCAGGTGCCCCTCATATTCTCTTTATAATACATCTCTCATGAATTGGGATTCTCTATATTGAAGGAAACACATTGAGTGGCTAAAAGAACTGAGAGCCTACATAAGGCTTCTGTTATACCACAAGCTCTCTGAAAAAGACAGTAAAAGCCATAGCAGTTACAAATGTATAAATGTATCAGGCAGCTTTTTAGGCAAGGGTGATCCATCAGAGGGAGGCACATGCAAAATGACCTCCAAAAATCAAAGAAATTATAAAACCAAAGAAAAAGGCCAAGTCCAGCTTGAAAAGAAATGGTTTATTAAAGGGACTTATGGACAGAAGAGTGTCTTGGGCCAAACAAGACAAGGGGATCTCTAGGGGACCATCCAAGAGGAGAATGTTTAGGAGTAAGTGTGTGTCATAGTCATGTCTCCAGACATGATCTGCATCTCTCCAGAGCAGATCAAGGACATTTTGCCCCACGTGTATACTTTAGGGTGGGAGGTGATGTGCTCAAGAAGGCTTCAGGTCACATTATGGTGGATTTGCATTAGTCTGGTTCACACAGATGAATAAAAAGGAGATCTAGAGAGGCTAATATCAAAGAAGGACAAATTTGTTGAGATACTATATCACAAACTCAGAATGGAGAAAAAGATAGTAGAAGAAGTTGAGTCAATGAAGGAAAGTTTGCTTAATTAAAAATTCTATGACCAACACTGAACACAAAATGTGTTGTCATGGAATCAGGAAGTGAATTATCTGTGATAACCATCTTGTTTACCCTTATAAGTTTCAGAAAAGTCATTCAATGGGAATTGACAAATTAGGAATGTGAGAGATCCCAGAGGAATCTTCTATTTCCTCAGGAATCCATGTCTTAGAAATAGCCATTAGAGTTTCATTAATTTAATCTTCTTTTAAATGCCTTCATCAAGCATTTGAATTTTTTCATTAAATGAAACATATTCAGGAACTAAGGAGGCTATCTGGCAATAGCTATCAAATGTGACCATCAATCCTTATTGTTATTTAATGTATACATAATTAAAGTGATTATCTACCAAAATGTTGTATTTTTGAGCATCTTTATCTTTTAATATACCCCATCAATTTGTACAGAGAAACAGAAGGCTCTTGTGTTATCATTCATCATGGAATTTTCTATGTCAAATATTATGCATAAATAGAGTATAAATGCATCACATTACTTTTTATGTAGTTTTAAACACTTTATAGTGCCTTGTACTTTCTTACTCTTTTATATGTTAGACTTACCTTCTTAATAAGATTAGAGATTCTTAAAGCACCAAGACTATATTATATACTTCTTCAATATGCCTTTTACCTTATATGCTCAATAGCTAAGAAATGCTAGACACCTGATGGAACCTCAATGTACAGAGCTATTATTATGTTAAAATATTTTAAAATACATATAAAGTGGAAAACATACAACTTTTTTTCTTTTAGTGTACCACTCTAAGATGGATTCTTCCAAATCTGAGTACTATAACTACTTTGGCAAAATCCATGGAATTCCAATGTATAAAGATTTTATAAAACATTGGGATGATGTGGAGACATTCCAGGCAAGACCAGATGACATTGTCATTGCCACTTATCCCAGATCTGGTAAGTTTCCTTATTATGTCAATGTCATTCTCTTTTCACCTAGAAATGACAAACCCACCTTGAATAGTAAATATTAAGCTGTTCACTTCTTCCACACTCACTTTACATATTAAAGATACAGTAGTTTAGACATAGAAAAAGTGGAATATCATAGCTTTATTCTAAGAACACGATCTGTACCTATAACCTGAGTAGCACATTGACAGATGGGTATTGTTGGGCACTTGAGAAAATTATGTCATATAAATGGATGAATATAGAATCATAACTAAAAATTTAAACTACCAACTGTGTTTATTGAATATCATTATTGTCATTGTATAAACAAAGTATAAGCAATTTTTGCAAACTTTTAAAAAATTCTTTTTCAGCTAACTAGGACTTTTTTTTTAAGGTTATTCCTCCAAACTCCTTTTTTAAGCAGCATCTTTTTTTTCTGAAATTAGTTCATAGTTCTGGAGTTTGCAGTCATACATCTTTGTAAATTCAGGAGATCTGATCCAGATGTCTCTGGTTGTTACATTTAAGCATTTACATATGTTAAGCACTAAATATGTCTCACTCTATTGTTATCTTACCCTTCTGCTAGAGGAATTCTTCCAAAACACAATCCTGGTAATCTTGCTCTCTTGCTCAGTGTACGTCATTTTGCCTTTCCAAAACTTTTCAAAAGCTCAGACTCTTTAGTATGAACTACAAGGGATTTTATGCTTGCTGTCTGCTTGCCTCAGCAGCCTCCTCCCCACCCATCTCTTCTTCAATTTAGGCTTTATAATCTATGTCCAATTCTTTTCCTCACCACTATACTATTCTTAAGTATCTGACTTTTGATTGGAAAAAAGAAAAAAGACAGTTTGGCCTCGTAGAGCCCTTCTCTGCCTCACAAAACTGGTGAACCAATGCCATAATGTGTTAAGGCTAAATTCAATTCTCATGTCATCTTGAAGGTATTTCTTGTTGGAACTTCATAGCAGCAGCAGCACACTGAGCCACAGCACACTGTGTTAAATGTTCCTCCTTTGCAATCATTTGAATTCCTGTACCCATCTGTATTATAGCATCTTAAGAAAAAAGAAGTGTTGTAGTTATCAAGCATTGTTTCCAACTCTGAAAAGCACCTCTAAGCACTAGAAGGAAAGGATTAGATCTATTTTTTGCTGTATCCTCTGAACAGGGATTCAGGTGGAGGCAGAAGAAGCTATCAGTAAAGTTTGTGGCTAAACCGTGCTTGAGTATATCTTCTGCTATTCAAGTCTCTTTACTTTTTTTTTCTTTTTTTCAAAATTAACATTTTTTTAAAATTTTGGCACAATATTTACAGATATCTATTAGACAGAAAGGGTAGTCTAAATCCTAATGAAACACCAGCATAGTGACCATATCTTATTTAATTGTGTATTCTTGGCATTTGGCATAGTGACAAGCTTATACTCAATATATATGTTGAAAACAAGGAGTGAATAAATGAATGAATGAATGAATCACACTTCCTTACTCACATTATCTCAAAAAATGTAGGCACTGGCCTGCCTCTTCACTCTTTCTTTGCATGATTTTTCCTTTTCTGTTTTCTCATTTATTCAGTCAGCAAATATTTATTGAGTTCCTGCTATGTGTCAAGTGTAATATTAGTTACTGGGAATATAAAGGTGAATTAAATACATCTAATCTCTACCCTCTTGGGGTTTATAATATGATGGGAAATATAAATAAAGTGGCAGATACAATACAGTATGAAACCGCTTTGGGTGAAAGAAGTCCAATACACTATTGAGACAACATACAGAAGGAGCACCTCACTTGGGGCTCTTCAGAGGTTTCTTAGAGTATGCAAAGCAAAGCCGTGAGAAGTTTAGCTCATAGAAGAGTGTTCCAGGCTGAAGGAATAGCACATATGTGGATGTGGGAGACTCTGAGAGTATGCTTTCTCTTTGACTTCTTCAATTTTTTCAGTTCTTCCTTCTAGCCCATCTGCATGTAGTCCATTTTTCAAGACATCCCTGAAAGGTTTCCTCCTCCATACTCCAATAGTCATCTTTTCTTTGAATTAAGCTCAGCATTCAATTGTGTATTATTTTCACTTGTACGACTTTAGTCACCTTAAACATATTTATTGTTAACTTGTCCAAGGGGTCAAGAACTATGTCCTATTCCTCTTTCTTTTTACTGATAATATTTAAATACAAGGATTTCCCTGCAGGAAGGTACCATCGGTGTGTCTTACTACAATATTAATCCTTATTTATTGAGACTATTTTTGGGTCTTATAAAATTAAGTATTAGAAGAAATATTTCTTGAGTTCTCTGGCTATTCTTTTTCTTTTAATGCTCCTTTTTTTTTTAAAGTTTATTTATTTTGATAGAGAGAGAGTAGGAGCAGGGGAGGGGCAGAGAGAGGGAAAGAGAGAATCCCAAGTGCAGAGCCTGACACAGGGCTCGATCTCAAACCATGAGATCATGACCTGAGCTGAAATCAAGAGTCAGATGCTTAACAGACTGAGCCACCCAGGTGCCCCAAGTTCTGTGGCACTTCTGACACCTTTCAAATGATATTGCACTGGTACCTTCCTACTTTTTCCAGCTATAAATCCATTACTTGCATCATCAGCCCTGCATTGACAGTGCACTGTCAGACACTAAGGTTTGTCTAATTTTTACAGGCACAACCTGGGTTAGTGAAATTGTATACATGATCTACAAAGACGGTGATGTGAAAAAATGCAAAGAAGATGTCATTTTTAATCGAATACCTTTTTTGGAATGCAGAAACGAAGAGTTGATGAATGGTAATACTTAAGTAGATTTTAAAAGCTGTGTATATATATTTTAAAGTGTGGATATAACTGGTGCAAGAAAAGATACTGTAAGTAAGAGTGGCAATTAGTATTATGTCTTCTATATGGAGAGTATGTAAATTTAAATTTAAATCTTGACAGAGTTTATGATAAAGCATTTGTCTGAAATAGAGTGGATAAGGATAGATTTTACATGCCTTCAGTAGAGCCTAGTAATATGTAAGCATTTGTCCCTATATGGCTGAATGTGATAATACTTTAAACACTAGAAAAATATATGTAAATATTTCAAGGATATAGCCAAAAGGATATTCATCACAAGTTCTTTTCATATTGTGAAAAATTATACAACTTAAGCATTAATCAAAATAGGAATAGTTTAATGTGATATAATAACACTATGAAATAATTTAAAAAATTAGGATGGCTTATGTTTCTTGTAGTTTCCATATAACATATGAAGGAAAAATCAATTAGAAGATACTGAAAATTCCATCTGTATGTGTGGTATTTAGATGGCTCTGAGTCTGGACATATAGATATGCAGTTGACCCTTGTAAAGTGCTGGGGTTAGGGATGATCACCCCTCACACAATAAAAAATCTGCAAATAACTTTTGACTCCCTCAAAATTTAACTACTAATAGCCTATTAGACGATTAGATCGGAAGTCTTGCCAATAATGTAAACAGTCGATTAACACATATTTGTATGTTATACATGTATTATATACTGTATTTTTACAATACAGTAAGCCAGAGGAAAGCAAATGTTATTAATAAAATCCTAAGTAAGAAAAACTACATTTGTAGTACTGTACTATAAAAGAATCCATCTATACATCGACCTGGGCAGTTCAAACACATGTTCAAAGGCCAACTGCATTTATATCGAAGGCTGCTCACCAAAATATTAATACTTATTTTTCCAATATGGTAAAATTTTATTTTATCTTGTTTTTTTCTCTATGATTTCCTCTATGTAAACTTCTGTCATAGTGAGTATGTACTATTATTACTATGAATACAATATAGAATCTTAAAGTTACTTCTATTTTAAAAAATATAGATAAAATCCACATAAATATTTGTAATTTTGGAAGTTGTATATAACCTTTCACTTTTTAAAAATCAGGAGTACAACAATTAAAACAGATGGCATCTCCTAGACTAGTGAAGACTCATCTGCCAGCTGACATTCTTCCAGCCTCATTTTGGGAAAATAACTGTAAGGTAACCAGAGTCTAGTATTCTTAAAACTTCATCCACATTGGAGCACACGGGTGGTTCAGGTTGGTTAAGCATCTGACTTTGGCTCAGATCAGGATCTCACAGTTCATGAGTTTGAGTCTTGCATCAGGCTTTCTGCTGTTAGTGCAGAGACTGCTTCAGATCCTCTGTCTACCTCTCTCTGCCCCTCCTCTGCCTTACACTGGCTCTCTTTCTCTCAAAAATAAACAAACATTAAAAAAAAGTCATCCAACTCAAAATAATTTTAGAATGATCAAGTCAGGTAACATCCTATGTCTTGTATACATTTGTTTATTTGTTCTTTCATGGAACCTACAGATATTTAATAAATATGGATTAAGGTCAGTATAGTTAGAGTCTAGATTTCAACTCCAACTCTAGAGGTGATTTGGAAAAAAAATAGGTAAACTCCAAGCCACAGTTTCCTCATCTGCAAGAGGATAATAATAGCATCTTCCTCATGGAGCTGTTATAAGGATTAAATGACATAATGCTTGTTAAGTGCTTAACACAGTATCTAGTATATTATAAACATTTGATAAATGGTAACTACCATTTGTATTTGTTACTACTGATAGTATTGAATGTATTTTTTTTTTGCAAACTATTGTACTTGGCATGTTGAGGCATTCAAGTGAACTAGAAAAAGATAAACCAGACAAGTATTATGTAATGATTATTTACTGAGTGCCTATTGTTTGCCAGCAATGAAACAATTAATTAGACATGTGCAAGCCTTGTCCTCATGATCACATGGTCCACTTGGGGGAAAGGAACAAATAAGTAGACAATGCAGGAGATGTCACAGGTCAAGTAAGAGAATTCTAGCCTAGATATTACAGTAAGGAAGGTATTCAAGAGCAAGTAACATCTCAGCTGATATTTAAAAGAGGTATAGGAGTTAGTCTATGTAATCCCATAGGCAACCCCAGTGGTGATCTGAAACAAAGTCATTTTAGTTGCTAGGTTGACTATACACATTGGCTGGATAAATGAAGGGAGATAAGCTAGGACTTGATCACAGCAGACACTGAAGTTAAGTTAGGAAGCTTGGACTCTTTCTTGGTAATGAGGAGTTACAGACATTTTAAGTTGATGATTGATGTGATCAGTTTTGTTTTTTTACAAAGAATGATATATGTAACCCTAAAACATTACGTCTTGGATCATTGATGTTGTTTCTCAAGATTTTCTAGCTTTCTTTAGGATATACTACAATCCTATTTTTTACACATAGGAAATACCAAAGTACTATACGCAGTTGTAATAACAAAATAGGGGGTTTATCACAATCAGGAAACATTTCTATTTTGTACTCTAACATGAGCTGGTGTATTTGACATTTTTCTAGAGATCCATGGTCCAAAATTCTGAAGATTCTAATGCTTCTTTTTTTTTTAACTTTTATCAAAAGCAATTCTAGATGGAACATATACATCCTGCTGACATCATTCATTACATAAAGTTTCTCTCATTAGACCGTGTATATATTTTCCAGGAGATGTGCAATCACCATTTTTTTTCAAGAGGTTTGACTAAGTTACTTTTTTTTTCCTTTGGAGAATGGGTTGTAGCCCTTTCAATGCTCAAATGAAAATAGACACAATACATCTACAATAGTCTTAGTCTTCACTAAACTGCTTAGCATTCACAAAACTGACTATCATCTCAGACATCAATCAAACAGTTAGATGGAATCATGTCCTGAGTATTTCTGGGGTAATTCACTGGGGGAAAAGAAGATAGATGGATTGGGACTATTAGTAAAAGTGTATTTGGAATGATGAACCAGAAGCTAACACATAATTTTAAAAAGTGAGGAGAAAGGGAGTCGAACTAATAGATAAGAGAAACATTGAGGACAATAAATTTCAGACCTTGGAATTTTTGCAGGACAGGTATATTGGGAAAAACTAATAAGGAAGAAGGAAGGAGTAAGACTTTCTTGGAAGAAAACATGAAACTCCAGAATAAGGCTTCAGAAGTGAAACCTTTAGGATGCTGACAAGATTCATGATTTGGTCATAAAAATGCTTAGCTGTGGTAAACTAAAAGTAATGATTAATGAATACAAGAACCTAGTGAATTAGATACTTCATGCATACAGATACTAAAGTTATACTGGATTATGACAAGATTAGGAATGGAGAGTAATACAGTGAGGCAGATGTTCACATTTTCAATTAAAGCAAGGGAATGACCACAAGGTTTAGCTGGAAGAGGTATGAATTGAGTATCACAGGAACGGGGTTTTTCAAGTGTAGGATTTTAAAATGTATTATCATCCTAAGAGAATTGTGGGTAAACTAACAACTTTGACTTGAGAGTGAGGCAGGCAAAATCCTATCTTTAAAAAAGCCTAGATTTCCCTCCAAGACAGGAATAGCATGTGTGACAAAAACCTTGGGGTATAGAATAGTATCTATTAAAATGAAGATAAGATAAACTATGGAAGTTTAGGGGAAGTGGGATTGCTTTTGTTACCCCTATTCCCTACCTGGGAAAATAAAAAGCCTCACGGAGATCTGGAACCAAGCTTCCAATATGAGTGTATTTTGAGATGTAGAGAATATTCAAGACAGAAAGAACAGCCTGAAGAAATGCAAGGGGTAAAAATCTGAGGTAAATTCATGGATATAGTGGCAATGAGTTCCATTCAACTAATATGCAAAGAGCAAGAAGGAGAGTATTAGATTAGATTGGAAAAGGTCAATATGGCTAACGATAGCTTTCATAAGAAAAGAAAATTCGCTTTTTTCTGCAGTAATTGGACATTTTTCTAGCAAGGCCTTAAAAATGCGAGCCATATTTCTTAGAATATACTACAAGAATTCTTTTAAAATTGTTTGCAAATATGGAAACTTGAAGAGTTAACACAAGTTAGTGAGCCCAGTCAAATCCAGTAAACAGTGGAGAGTCATGAATAACCTTACCTGATAGCAATGCTCAGGTGCCTGAGGGCAGAAGTGGGGACCACAGGGATGCTGGAGTTTACTTTTGCAAATCTTTTCCTGCAGCACTGAATACTGGACCTAGAAGAGACCATAAAGATCAGATGCAACTCACTTGCTTACTGGATAGAAATTTTAGGTCCAAAATTGGTGCTTTGCACAAGATGATAGAACTTTTTAGTGCCAGACTGGCAACTAAAACCAAGGCTTCCTGGCTGTTCTTCCCAATTGGTGTTTCTTCTACATGTAATACAGAGACTCAACACGATGTTGGTGACGATTACATTTTCACTGAGATCAATGTGCATTTAAATAGACCCCTATTAAACATGTTTGTTCCCTCTAAGACTGCATGAAAGACTGCATCTGTGACATTAAAATGAGTTATTGTATGTGACAATGGCATACAAAATGAAAAGTGAGAACAGCCACTGAACAATTGTGCAAAAGATGCTTTCACTTCAGGCTATTGAAGAATTTTTCTTCTTTATAATTTTATATATTTTATATACTTTCCATGATGGTTATATTCGTAGTTGAAAGCATAAATGCTTCTTGATGAGACTATTTTTGAAAAAATTCAAGTGACTTAACATATAATGTCATCCTTTTAGATGATCTATATTTGCCGGAATGCCAAAGATGTGGTTGTTTCTTATTATTATTTCTTTCTAATGATAACTGCTAATCCAGATCCTGGATCTTTTGAAGAGTTTGTGGAGAAATTCATGAATGGACAAGGTAAGACACCTTGTTTACTTGGAATTCTCTCAAAGTAAATGATACAAGACAAATAACATCTCTGAGTAAAAATTTTTGTTGTCTGTTGTGGTCTGCTATCTTCTCTGATCCTTAATTGAAACACAGAAGTTCTAGAAGACTTTGAACTCCAGAGCAAGCATAGGGTTTCCAGATGTGGATGGAAAATTTCAGAATATGGACACTCCAGTTCAGTGCCTAAAAAAATATATATATAATATATATATATAATATATATATATTTATAAATATATAAAAGTGTTTGGAGGTTGCAGGTAGCCATTTTCCTCTCGAAGACTGAGATTCAGTGTCCAATTCTCACTCATTTCTTTTTATTAGAAAAGTATCTCATAAAATTACAACTCTACTGAATAAGGGGGCAAGGAAATAGAAAAGAGAGAACGCCCATTTGTTTCTAAGGAAAATTTCAAGTGCTTTGTGGGGTGAGAATTTACAAAGAAGTCTGAATATCTACGAAGTTCTTTTTCTTTTCACCCAGGGTACAGTCTGAATGTTTCAACTAGATTTCTCAGAACCATACAAGAATCAGTTGAGCAGAAATTCTGGGAAATTTTACCTTTTTATTTAATTCCAGACTGTAGTAACTAAAGTTGTTGAAGAAAGGATTCAGGAGAGCCCAGTATTATCTAAAGAAGCCCATTCTTATGCTTTAGTAATAATTGCAAAAAAATGATAATAACATCTTTATATCCATAGAAGGTAATAATCACTCAATAAAACTGGAATATATGTACTTAATGTTTGTTGCTGTATTTTGGAAAAATTAATGCTAAACTATCACAAATTAAACATGTCTCAAGATGGTCAAAACCCACACTGTAAGTCAGAGAAAGATAATGTTGTACCTCTGCAAACTGGATGAATAAAATCATCCAATTATCCAATTATATTATATATATTACATATATATAATTATACAATATTTTCTGTTAAGAACAATTGTCAGTAGAGTCAAAGGACAGAAATGGTAGACAATGACAATGCAAAGCAGAATACTTTGACTCACACAGCATTATATTATTCTGTCAGCTTTTTATTGGGTAAAACATTGGGATATGCACGAAAAAAGAAAAGGGAAGAGAGAGAGACCACTTTTGAGCATATCACATCATTTTCAAAATGTTCTATCTTTTTGGGGGGCACCTGAGTGTCTCAGTTGGTTGGGCATCCAACTTTGGCTCAGGTCATAATCTCGCAGTCCATGAGTTGGAGCCCCGCATTGAGCTCTGTGCTGACAGCTTGGATCCTGAAGCCTGCTTCAGATTCTGTGTCTCCCTCTCTCTCTGCCCCTCTCCTGCTTGTTCTCTCTTTCTCTCTCTCTCTCTCTCTCTCTCTCTCTCTCTCATAAATAAGCATCTTAAAAAGTTAAAAATAATCTCCTAACTTTTAAAAAGTGAGAATAGTGGCGGGTCCAGTGGTTCTGGAACGTGAAGTTTTAGTGGCGGTGGAGGTGGCTTTCAGGAAACGGCAAGTTTTGGAGGCTGTGAAGTCCAGTATCAAGCCTCCAGCATGGTCATGTTCTGATGTCACTTGTCAGAGTGAACTGTTATGGTCCCCGGGGAGGAGGAAGGAAAGTGCTGAAAGTAAAGAAGAAGAAATCGCGAGTGAAGCAAGAATGGAATAATACTGTGAATGATCTAACAGTTCATCGGGCGACTCCTAAGGATCTGCTCTGTCGGCGGCCAGAGCAGCAGGGGCCGCTGTGAGGAGCTCCTCACTGGAGCCGCTCCTGCGCCCGCCTTGCCACTTCGGCTCCAGCCTCTGTGGGGGCTTCAAGAAACAAGCCAAAGTACCATGGTGGAGATTCCCAAATATCACTGAGTAGGGAAGTAAAATAATCAAAGGCACAACAAGAGAAACCACGAGACACCATTAAAAGAACACTTTCTGAAACGACAGGCCGGGGACAGTCAATGAGCCTCCTTTAATACAGCAGAACTAACAGGTGCACAGTGCACAACGAACTTTTAAAACTGACAAGAGACAGAAAGCTAGCCAAAATGATGAACCGTAAGAATTCTCCTCTAAAGAAACTCCAGGAAGAACTCACAACCACAGAACTGCTCAAAACAGATTTAAGCAACATAACTGAACAAGAATTTAGAACAATTGTCATAAAATTAATCGCTGGACTTGAAAAAAAATCAAAGAAGCTATTGATACACAGACCAGGGACCTTCAAAATATCTGTGATGAGTTTAAAAAGGCTATAAATGAGGTGCATAATAAAATGGAGACGGCTACTGCACGGATTGAAGAGGCAGAGAGGAGAATAAGTGAATTAAAAGTCACAGTTATAGCAAAAGAGAAAGCCGAGAAAGAGAGAGAGAAATTGATACAGGAGCACGAAAAGAGAATTCGAGACCTGAGTGATACAATCAAATGGAACAATATTCGTATCATAGGAATTCCTGAAGATGAAAAAAGAGAAAAAGGTCCTAAAGGGGTGCAAACTATAGCTGAGAACTTCCCAAATATGGGGAAAGAAATATACGTTGAAATCCAAGAGGCGTAAAGAACCCCCTTATGACGTAACTTGAATCTACCTTCAGCACCACATATCATAGTGAAACTGGCAAAATATAAAGATATAGTGAAACTGGCAAAATATAAAGATAAAGAGAGAATTCTGAAAGCAGCTAGGGATAAAAGGACCCTAACATACAAAGGGAAACCTATCAGAGTGGTTACAGACCTATCTAACGAAACTTGGCAGGCCAGAAAGGAAAGGCAGGAAATCTTCAATGTGATGAACGGAGAAATATGCAGCCAAGAATCCTTTATCCAGCGAGCCTGTCATTCAAAATAGAAGGAGAGATAAAGGTGTTCCCAAATAAACAAAAATTGAGAGAATTCATCACCACCAAACCAGCCCTACAAGAAATCCTAAGAGGGACTCCATTAGGAAAATGTTGCAAGGAATACAATGTACCAGAGACACCACTACAAGCATGAACTCTAAAGAGAACACAATGAAACCAAACCTACATTTTTCAATAATAACCCTGAATGTAAATGGACTGAATGCTCCGATCAAACAACACAGGGTAGCAGAATGGATAAGAAACCAAAATCCATCTATTTTCTGTCTACAAGAGACTCATTTGAGACCTGAAGACCTTCAGATTGAAAGTAAGGGGATGGAGAAATATCTATCATGCGACCGGCAGTCAAAAGAAAGCCGGAGTAGCCATACTTATATCAGACAAACTGGACTTTAAAGTAAAGGCAGTAACAAAAGATGAAGAAGGACATTATATAAAAATTACAGGGTCTCTCCATCAGGAAGAGCTGACAGTTATAAACATCTATGCGCCGAATAGGGGAGCACCCAAGTACATGAAACAATTATTCACAAACAAAAACAATCTTATTGATAAGAATGTGTTAATTACACGGGACTTTAATACTCCACTTACAGCAATGGATAGATCAACCAGACAGAAAATCACTAAAGAAACAATGGATCTGAACGACACATTTGAACAGATGGAATTGGTAGATATATTTAGAACTCTGCATCCTGAAGCTAGGAAATTCACCTTCTTCTCGAGTGCACATGGACCATTCTCCAAGATAGATCACATACTGGGGCATAAAGCAGCCCTCCATAAATATAAA
>CM053567.1:138640080-138717060 GCA_028646485.1 Cryptoprocta ferox
GAGTCTGCTCCTCTGTCTGAGCTGACAAGATTTTAAACTGGGAATTCTCTTTCTCTGCCTTCTGCTAGCACCTCGCCTCTTCTTCCTTCCCTCCCCCCACCCCTCCCCGCCAGCTCTTTCCTGTTTCTGCACCATCTGGGGTGCAGCCTGCATTACTGGCTTCTCAATGCCTCAGGCACCATCAGATCCTCCTCCCACCCTAGAGGTTGTGGAGCAAAGACCACCCATTTCAGATTTCCCCACCAGTGCTCTAGATAAAATTACCCATGGGGAACAAATTGTCTTAAATGGGCCCAAGTAAAACGTATTCAGTGTTTAACCTAATTTAAGTTTGTTGGTTTGAGATAGACAATGTTTATCAACATTAAATAAGAATTTTTTTTAAATTCTACCTAGATTTACTAAAGGTCAAATAGGCTTATGTTATCTCTGTTCCAATTTGTTAGCAAAAAGATGACTTAAAGTAATGGTTAACCTTGTCTGTCCCATAGTTTTCATGGGTAATTGTTAAGATAGCTTTCAACGTCTTTGGTAACCTAAAACGTTAAAGGTTTTGCTTGCATGACAAATTGGGATTAACCTCATCATATATCTAATGAGATAAGAGGCTAAAGTGCTAGTTACTAGATGTAGGTTTGTACTTTTGACTTGTTGCAGAAAGCCTAAGGATATTTAGATCTGTTGGAAAACATGCTTTGTACTTAAATTATTCATAAGTTTTCCATCTAAGAAATTCTGATGTAACAGTTCACAATTGGTGACTACTTAGTTTTCACTGAAGACTAAGATTCCTAAGAGTTAAAATTCTGCTAAATGTAGTTAAGACTGATCAAAATAAGGAAAGCAACTCTGTATGTAAAAGACTAGATGTATAAAAATATATGAGGACTAAAAACACATTTTTTGTTAAAGGTAAAAAAAAGTAATTTTGTCCTAAATGAGACTGGTTGGGAAAAAAAGGACTTAGGTCAAAATTTAAAAGCAAAAGAAAGTTCTAAAACGTTTGTGAAGAAAAATCTTAAAAATTTTTTTTTATATATGGTCAGGAGGTCTAAGGTTAAACATTTAAATTACGGTAATTAGCCACTATCTTACAGACATAAAATAAAACCCCAGTGGCCTTCCTGGAAAGGTTAAGGGAGGCTCTCATTAAATATACAGCTATATGCCATATTTCTCTGAGACTGAGATGGTTCTAAAAGACAAATCTGTCACTTGATCGGCCCCAGATATTTGGAGAAAACTGCAAAAATTGGCTATTGGTCTGGAAGGGACCCTGGAAGAACTCCTATGAGCTGCCAACTGGGTATATTACAACCAAGATCAAGAGGAGAATAAAAAACAGAAAAGGAGGCTTTAAAAAAAATTGGATGCCTTAGTTGTAGCCTTAGACAACCTGTCAGGACTTCCCAAGGTCCTGGCACCAAGTGCCATTTATATGTCCATTCAGAGCACTAAAAATGAGAATGTCCTCAGAGGGGACAATCAAAATGAAAACCCCATAAGCCATGCACCTTATGTGGAGACAATCACTGGTGATTGAATGTCCTCAGGGACCTCTATCTGTGACAGCTCAGATAACCAATGTCCCTGGAAGGGACTGATGGGGCCTGGGGCCTTCACGGTGGCTCTCCGAAACCAACTGTCTAACAGAAACCTGGAGCCTTGGGTAACTCTAAATATAGAAGGAAAACTGGTTAATTTCCTTCTTGACACCAAAACCACCTTTTCTGTCCTCCTTTCCACTCCAGGGCAAGTATCCAATCACAGCATGATGATTAGAGTCATCTCCAGAAAACATAACTAAAATTTTCTCTCAGCTTCTGGGATACATGTGGTGAAAACTAATTCTTTCTCATTCTTTCTTGATAATACCAGAAAACCTTACTCCCTTGCTAGAAAAGGACATTATAACTAAATTAGAGACTATGGTACTACTAACTCTAGAACAAATAAACAATTGTGTGAGTTTTTGGGAATTACTGGATATTGTAGGTTATAGATATCAGGGTTCAAGAAAATAGGTTGCCTGCTATATCAATTATTAAAGGAGACTCAATCTCACCTACTCTCCTAAGAAAATAAACTGGAGTCTGAATCATTGACTGTCTCCAGCCCTTGGAATGGTTACAAACAGAGCAGGGCAATTACTATTACCAACCTCACAGAGTTAAAAGATCATTAAAACACAGCATCAGGCCTTTCATTAGGGAAGGGCAAAACTTATCAAATGGCCCAAAGGATGTTTACTAGAAAACATTTGTCAAGGACAGTTCAGCAAGTAGTATCATCCTGTGAAGTATGTCTTACAAACTATCCTCTCAACCACAAACTTGATCTCCCAGGCAATCCAGGAACTGGAGGAAATCCAGGAAAGAATGAAACCTAATTGAGGTTTCATTCATATACCAAGGTCAAAGGAATTCCAACATTTGTTAGTATGGGTTGATACTTTTACTAACTGGGTAAAGGGCTTCCTCTGCAGGACAAAAAAGGCACAAAATGTAATAAAAGTTCTGCTTTATAAAATAATACCTAGGTTTGGCTTACCTAAAAATTTACAAATTAATAATGGTAAATGGCTGCCTTGGCTCTTTCTCTAGTAGAACTCCTGGCTCTTGGAAAAGTTTTACACCTCAAAATAGAGCAAACTGTCTGCTTATACTTGGCAAAACTCTAAATAACACCTCACAAGCATTAGATGATTTAAAAAAAGTTTAAATTAAGTTAGGGCCAAACTCTTATAAATAGAGCCACCATTGATTACTTACTGCTCCTGCTCCCATCTGGGTTATGAGAGATTCCCTGACATAAGCTGTTTACAAAGACAGGGTCTCTCCTAAATTGTTTGACAGGTTTGGGAACTGGGGACATTATCTTAAGATGCCATCTTGTTGGTCAGTATAATCTTTGCTTTGTGTTCTTCTCTTTGTGTCTGCTAATGTTTATGTCACCTCATGCCTGCCAGCCTTCTTATAGAACCATACCGTGGGCCACTCGACCAACCCTTAGGTAGACTCTAACTGCTGCACCCCTACACCATCTCTTATTAGCTTGAAGAAGCCAGAACGATCATCATCCCTGTTCCCTAACAGCAGTTACAGGCCCTGTTCCAAGGGAGAAATAAATAGGGAAAAGGTTAACATTAGGCAGGGAGAGATAAGGGAACTTTGGGAGGTAGACTGCAGCTGCAAGAGGGAGGCTGAAGAAGCAGATAGTGTTCTCTCCTTATAAAATTTTTAATGGGCACCTTCCCCCCATTATTCAGGGCATAAGAGGGATCTAAATGACATAGGCAATCTAACCCAATCTAAGGCAACAGATGCGGGCCCTTGGCTCTACCCTAACCACCTTTCACCATTGGGTTAGGGAGCAATTACCTGTGAGTCTGACCACAGATGTTCACCCTTTTAAACCAGAAGATGCAATATGGATAAAGGAGTAGAATGTCCAACCTCTAAAATCCCTCTGGAGGGGCCTATTCACTGTCATTTTGTCCACCCCTACTGCAGTAAAGGTGGCTGAAGTGGGTCCCTGGATTCACTACAGCAGAGTGAAGCCAGCATCTCAAAACTGGGAGCTGATCCATCAATGCCACGTAAGCTGACCATACAAAAGAAGCAATCTGCAACTCTACAGGCTCTAGGAGACGGCAGCCCTACTTTAGTCACTTTGGAAGCTGACTAATCTACACATGGCAGAAGCTTGAGGAATTGACAGTCCAGTGGAACAAAATACTGTTCTTATTTTCTATATCTGTTTCCTTACTGTGATGCACTGTCGTCACTTGTTTCTCAATGTTACTGTGATTCTTGCTGTACTCTTTGCCATAGGATCGACCAAGTCTGCTCCAGTTGGCTGGAAATGTGGTGAGAGGTTTCTGTTAGCGCTCTCCTTCCTTTTGTGGATAGGATGCTTCATTGGTACCAACATGGGAAAACAATGACCATAAGAGAATAGAAAATTAGATCCCCACAAATCTCAGAGTAAAACGAAATACCCCAGTCCTACTACTGGGGAGTTTGGCTCCTCAAAAGCTCAATTATTGGGAAAAACTGTCTTGCCGTGTGGGGAGAAAGTTCATCGTCATCTCTGTTAAAAGCTTAACATGACGAGGCCAAAGATTTTATAACTCAACCGCCTGGAAAACCCAGTGGTGGGGGACCCCAGATCACCTTGAGCCAGATCCCCACCCCTTGTGTAACTTCTCTCACCTCTAAGAGGGCCTGGGACAATGTCAATACAGCCATCAAATGGTAGGTCCCAGGTGGACTGTACTAGATATGTGGAAGGACAGCCTATATATAGTACTTCCCTCAGTCTGGTCAGGGTCATATGTGCTGGAAACTATTCATCCATCTTTCTACCTGTTCCCATTTACCAGAGAAAAACATTTGGGGTCCAAGTGTATGGGGACAGGGGGACTCAAAGAAAGCAGTATGCCTTACAAATTGGCAATTAAAAAGATAATAAGTGGCCTCCTGAGCATATAATCCAATATTATGGCACTGCCACCTGGGCAGAGGATGGGTCCTGGGGCTACTGCCCTCCCATTTACATGCTAAACTGCATAATTAGATGACAAGAAGTCATAAAAATTATAACCAATAAAACTGCCAGAGCTCTTACTAGCCAAGCAGCAAACCAAAATGTGCAATGTTATCTATCAAAATCGCTTGGCCTTAAGTTACCTATTTGCTTCTGGGAGAGGTGTTTGTAAAAAGTTTCACCTAAGCAACTGCTGCCTACAGATAGATAATGAGGAAAAATCATAGAGGAGATTACAAATCTAATGAAAAGGATTGCTCATGTCCCCATCCAGACTATCATTTATTACACATTTGGTAATGAGGAAAGGGATGGGAACAGTTAAGAAGATATTTTTCTCCAATCTTATATTTGCCTTTAAAAAATAATGTATGGGGCACCTGGGTGGCTCAGTCATCTGGGTGTCTGACTTCGGCTCAAGTCATGATCTCGCAGTCCGTGGGTTCGAGCCCTGCATTGGATTCTGTGCTGGCAGCTCAGAGCCTGGAGCCTGTTTCAGATTCTGTGTCTCCCTCTTCTCCCTGCCCCTCCCCCACTCATGCTCTGTCTCTCTCTGTCTCAAAAATAAATAAGCCAAAAAAATGTATATTTATTTAAAGAGAGAGAGCATGGGTACATGAGTGAGCTGGGAAGGGCAAAGAGAGAGAGAGAATATTAGGCAGGCTCCATGCTGTCAGTGCAGTGCCTGATGCAGGGCTTGATCTCACTAACTGTGAGACCATGACCTGAGCCAAAATCAAGAGTCTGAAGCTTACCTGACTGAGTCACCCAGGTGCTCCATATTTTAGTACAGCCTCAACTGATCATTGAATGCTTTAGACAATTAAATCTTTATATTCAGACTTATGATAATGTTACCTCCCTATAAGCTCATCATAAGTTAAAAATGTATTTTTAATATAATTTATTATCAAGCCATTGGCTAATATATAGTATGTACAGTGTGCTCTTGGTTTTGGGGGTAGATTCCTGTGATTCATTGCTTATATGCAACACCCAGTGCTCATCCCAATAAGTGCCCTCCTCAATGCCCTAAACCACTAAACATCAGTTTAGCCTAGCCTACCTTAAATGTGCTCAGAACATTTACATTAGACTGCAATTGGGCAAAATCATCTAACACAAGACCTATTTTATAATTAAGTGCTGAATATCTCATGTAATCTATTCAATACTGTACTGGAAGTAAAAAACGGAATGGGTGTATAGGTACAGACAGGTTGTAAGTAAATCCATTGTTTACCCTCATTATAGCATGGAGGACTGGGAGCTGAAGCTGCACTGCCCAGCCTCATGAGAGAGCATTGTATTCCTGATCACTAGCCCAGGAGATCAAAGTTTTAAATTTAAAGTTCCTTTTCTACTGAATGCCTATGAGTTTCACGCCATTGTAAAGTCAAAAAATCATAAGTCAAACCATGATAAGTGGGGGACCATCTGTAGTCTCATAAAGATCTGGGTGACCCGATCTGTTCTCCTCAGTGAGGATGTATCATCTTCTGTTTGTGAGTAACACAATAGTCACCACAGACACCATTCACAAAGTTCTCTTTGTATCCTCTTTTCAAACCTCCACCAAATGTTGAACATTTTTACCTCAAGTATTCTTCAGTCCTGAAGCCTACTAATATCTTTGGACATTAATAAGAAATGTACAAATTAAAATTGGCTACTTCCCTCTCCATTCCACTCAGGAGGCTGTGCTACATAACTTACCTCTTGTCTCTTATATTCTCCATATTTTACTTCCTTTTCATGACTTACTTTATGATTATTTTAGTCAGATTCACTCTCTCTCACACATCACACACACATACACACAATACATATGTATTTGTTCAAGGTAGATGATGATGTCTCCTATACAAGGGAGAAGAAAGAAAAGGAATGGAAATGAAGAGCACCTTTCTGTTTTCTCTACCTATATTGACCTTATACTCTTTTTGACAGAAAAGTTTAAAGTTGTTCTATTTTTCCCCCTTAGGAACAACCTGGATCAGTGAAATATTGGATTTGATCTATAATAATGGGGATGTGGAGAAATGTAAGTAGGACACAATATACAAATGTGTGCCATTCATGGAATTGATAATTCCTGGAGTGCAGAATGGTATTTTCCTTTAATGTTCATTTTCCCCATAGCAATAAATCCCCCTGTCATTTTGTGGTGTCTGAAGGAGTCATAATGGAATCGATATAGACAGAACTTGGACAGTTAACTCATATGTGTCTATAATAGAAGAGTAAGAACGTAGCTATTACCGATAACCATATTATACTCCTCTTGCACCTGAAGATAATATCTGTGTTAGAGGAGATTTTGATGAGAATACTGTTTTCTTAAAAGCACAGGTGGAAGTCTTTAACATTTAAATATTTTATGATAATTATATACAGATAATTCAGTGTTTGATCCAATATAAAATCATGTCTACTGCTTGTTAGCTGTTATTTACAGACTCAAGGAACAGAACAATGGATGATAATCCATTATTAAAATTTTATTAGTTATGAGCCTCATGGCTTAATTTGATCTTATAATTTGAATATAAGAAAGCTGGAAAGGAATTTTGAAATCTTCTAGTTCAATTTTCCCATATTGTAAACAAGAAAAAGAGGAAGATAAACGAAGGAAAATTTGGATGTCTTGACATGAACATGTTGCTGTTTTTGCCTTATTGAGGTATTGTATCTGAGGATATTACAGTTATTGCCTGTAATATATGTAAAATAAAACAGCATTAGTAACCAGAATTTATTAATTTTGATCTTATTGTAGATTTTATAAGTATATGAAGCCATATAGCTATATAATCATTTCAAGCCGTATAATGGGGTTAAAGTTTACAAAGTCTTAGATTGCATTGTCATTAACCTTTCTGATCCCACATTTATAATAAAGTTACCTTTTGTGCTTGTAGGGGTGGAGGATTTGAAAAAAATGCAGTCTCCTCGATTAGTGAAAACACACCTACCTGTTCAACTTCTCCCTCCTTCTTTTTGGAAGAATAACTGCAAGGTAGCAAATTTTAAAGAAAATAAATCTTTATTTCTGTTGAAATTTCTTTCATCAATCATGCAGAAATTACATTGGGGAATTGCAATCCCTGGATAAATAATTGCAAAAATAACAATGTGATCCCTATATCCCAAAGATTGAAAACACACCAGTGGACACCAGTGTCATAAATATATAGACATAGACTTAGCACCCAAGCACTGAGAATCTCTCAGATTTTCTGTTCTCTAGAATGCCTGTTTTTCTGTCTAAATCCCTTCATTCACTATCTACTTTTAAATATTTAATATTTAATTATTTAAATATTTAGAATACCCTAACAAATATCTAATATTTAAATACTCAAATAACTATTTAATATTTAAGTATTTAAATATTTAAAATAATAAATATATAATATTTATTTTTTTTTTATTTTTTATTTTTTTTACTTTTTTAAATCTTAATTTTATTTGGTGAAACTAATGTTAAGTAATATAGTAAGCGTGAAGCTAGGACTCTGGTTCAGTTCAGCCTGACTCTAAAAACCTGTGTGCTTCATCATTAAGTAGACTGCATAGGTTACCATTACTAATAGTAGTATGCTGGTAAACAATTAACAACCAGCTGGGAGTGGGAGAGAAAACCATTATTTTTTTTTTTTTAACTTTATAGTTTATTGTCAGGTTGGTTTCCATATAACACCCAGTGCTCTTATATATTATAAATATATAATATTTAAATACTCAAATAATGATTTAATATTTAAATAACTATTTAATATTTAAATATTTAAGTAAATATTTAAATAACCCTAGAACTGCTTCTTCATGAATTCAATATAATTATAATTTACAACTATGGATTTATAATTATATATATACATATATATAGATATGGATTCAGTTAGGCTTCCTTTTTTAAACAACCATTTTAATTCAGGTACATTTAGAAAATTACATAAATCTTAGGCATACAGCTTGATGAATTTTTACAAAGTGAGCATACCCGTGAAACCAGCACCCAAATCAAGAAATTGAGCATTACTAACACTCCAAAAGCTCTGTTTCCTCACTCTCTGGGCAACAACTCCTGTATTCAAAGATAGCCACTGTCCTAAATGTCTTTGCCATGAATTAGTTTGCCTGTTTTGTCTGTAATAGGAAAGTATGTAATCTTGAATATTTAACTTATTTCATTTAACACCATATTTGTGAGTTCAGTTCTTATCATGCTTGTTATCTTGTTTTTTTTTTTTTTTCCTTTAATGTATCCTGCTGTATCATATATCACAAAATGTGGTAACTTGAACAAAAGAAACGTGTTAGAGATGCAAATCTCAGGCCCAATTCAGACCTGGTGAATCAAAAACTTTTGGGTTGAGGTCTAGAAATCTGAGTTTTAATAAAACTTCTAGGTGATTTTGAGTCATGCTAATGTTTGAGAACCACTAATACAAGGCATTCCATTATTACATCTATGTGAGTATTTCCAAACCTACTTCCCCACAGTACTATTGGTGGTTGCTAGTTGTCATTAATTAAATAGTATTCCAATGCTCTTTTTAAGTTTATTTATTTATTTATTTAGAGAGAGGGTGAGCAAGTGGGGGAGGTGCAGAGAGAGACAGAGAGACAGAGAGAGACAGAGAATCCCAAGCAGGCTTCACCCTGTCAGCACAGAGCCTGATGGGGGGCTCAAACTCACAACCAGGGAGATCGGGACCTGAGCCAAAATCAAGACTCAGTTGCTCGACTGAGCCACCCAGACGCCCCTTCAATGCACATTCTTTTTTTTTTTTAATGTTTATTTATTTTTGAGAAAGAGACAGAGTGCAAGCAGGGGAGGGGGAGAGAGAAAAGGAGACACAGAATCCAAAGCAGACTGGGGGCTCCAGCCTCCGAGCTGTTAGCAGAGAGCTCAACTCAGAGCTCAAACTCACGATCTCATGCAAGACCATGACCTGAGCTAAAGTCCAATGCTTAACCTACTGAGCCACCCAGGCGCCCCTCAATTCACATTCTTACACAAGTTATCATTACACATAAGTGTACACATTTCTCTTTGGTGTTCTATCTTTGTATGGAATTGCTCGATCTAGTGTATACATTTATCCAGCTTTAGTAGATGTATTCAAACATCTTTTCATATCATACAGACCAATCCACACTTTGACCAGTAGTGTAAGAGTTAAAGTTACTCTACATCCTCATCAACACAAACTATAGCTAAAAATATTTAATTTTAGCCATACTAGTAGATGTAGATGTCATCTCATTGTGGTTTTCTTCATATTTCCCTAATGACTAATTAGTGAAACACTTTTACATTGTTTAAATATCATCTTTTCTGAGGTATCTGTTCAAGTTCCTTGGCCTTTTTCCTCCTATAAGCGCTTCTTTTCTTTTATTATTAAGTTAAAAATTCTCCATATATTCTGGATACAAGTCCTTTGATGAGATAATTGATTTTTTTTATATCCCAATTCACTCTATTTTTTCCTTTTCTTAATAATGTCTTAAAGAAGTTCTTAATTTTGAAGTTTGCCAGTTTTTTTATTTTTTATTTTTTGGTGTGTCTGTGTTTGTTTAAGAAAATACCTTCCCCAAAGTTATGAAGATATTCTCTCTTCTGTTTACTTCTATTGGCTTTGTTGTTTCAGTTATTACATTTAGATCTAAATATCTGTTTAATATCTATAAATAGAGACGTTATTTTTTAAATTTTCTCATATAATAGGAATTCTCTCTCTTTCCCTCTTTTTCTCTATCTTCCTCATACACACATGCACAAACACACAAATTATTTTCTGAATCTTTGTTACTGGTATATGGGCGTAAATCTTTTATCCTGAAACCTTGCTAAATTCACTTAATAGATCTAATAGATTTTTTGTAGGTCTCATTCATTGTTCTATGCAGATATTTATGCTGTTTGTTAGTAAATAAAAAATACAAAATATTTTTACTTCTTTTTTTACCAATCTGAATGTTTTTTACTTATTATTATTATTATTATTCTTTATTGAACTGGCTAAAACCTCTAATACAATAGTGAATAGGCATGGTGAGAGCAGATGCCCTTCTCTTGCTCTTGATCTTAGAGAAAATTCGTTTCAAAGTATGATAATGTCACCTGTATGTTTTTTTTGTACATGCTGTTTACCTAGCTGAGGAAGTTCTGTTCTATTCTTACTTTTCTGATTTTTTATCAGGAATGCATGTTGGATTTTGTCTAATAATTTAATCTGTACCTATTAAGACCAATCATATGGGGGCTCCTGGGTGGCTCAGTTCATTAAGCATCCGACTTCAGCTCAGGTCTTGATCTCATGGTTTGTGAGTTTGAGCCCCGTGCTGCTCTCTGTGCTGACAGCTCAGAGCCTGGAGTTTGCTTCAGACTCTGTGTCTCCCTCTCTCTCTGCCCTTCCCCTACTCGCACTGTGTCTCTATCTCTCTCAAAAATAAACATTAAAAAAAAGACCAATCATACAGTTTTCCATTATTTTAATGTGTTACTGTGATTAATTACATCAATTGATTTTTAAATGTTAAAACAGCCTTGCATATCTTATATTTAATTATTGATTATATTCATTTATGATGTGTATTGATTTGGTGTTGTCATATTATTGAGTTCAATTTGCTAATTTTAAAAATAATTTGTATTTTTGGTAGATATTGAACTCTACTTTCTTTTACATTGTAATGTCTTTATCATTAGGAAATAATCCCTTTGGTATTATAGGGAGAAATAAGATGAATTGGAAGGTATTTATTACTTTCCAATTTACTGGAAGTGTTTGGTTGGAATTGGTACTATTTTATTCTTAACATTTTGTACAATTCACAAGTGAAGCAATCTAGGCCTGGAATTTTCTTCATCTGGAAGGATTTTTAACTGAAAATTCCATGTATTTCAGGATATAGTATTATTCAGGTTATATACTTTTCCTTGCATGATCTTTGGTAGTTTATGCATTGTAAGGAATTGGTCCATCTCATTTAAACTGCCAAATTTTGGGGGGCCACCACCTGGGTGGCTCAATTGGTTAAGCGTCTGACTCTTTGTTTTGGCCCAGGTCATGATCTCCCAGTTCATGGGTTCAAGCCCTGTGCTGGGCTCTGCACTGATAGTGCAGAGCCTGCTTGGGATTCTCTCTCTCCCTCTCTCTCTCTGCCCCACCCCATCTCAGTCTGTCTCTCAAAATACATAAATAAACTTCAAAAAATTTTTTAAAATAATCTGTCAAATTTTTGTAATAAAGTTGCTCATCATATGCCTTTAACATTCTTTTAATATATATAGAATCTGTAGGGATGTCACATTTCTCATTTTTTCATATTTTTCTATCAGTTATAGAGAGAAGGATGTTGAAATCTATTAATTTTTAATTTCTCCTTGTAGTTCTGATTCAGCTACCTGTAAGCAAAATTCTTCACTAAGCATATAATCAATAAACATTTATAGAAGTGCTGCTGTGTATGTACCAATATTGTAATTGTCATTATAAATGCAAACACAAATAAGACATTCTCTGCCATCTAAGAGCATGTTACTTTATTTAATTTTTATGAATACTATTGATCTTTGCCTGCTTGCCACTTTCTTATGCCCATATTATGCCATGATAATAAGTCACTGACCTCTGCACTCTATAGCATATGGTCCTGTAAAATATGTCAAGGAGTGGAGAAAAAAACAAATATATATGAAAAATAGTTACATATCAGTAAGATAAGTACTAATTACATGAGATCAAAAGGATTATATGGAATAAAGATGTCTCATAGATGACAAAAGTCTTGATCAGTATCCTGAAGAAAGAGTAAGAGTTATTTTGGATGTACAAGGACATTTTACAGTAGAGAGAAAACTACATGTACATAGGCTAACAGCTATGAAACACCCAGGCACATATGAGATGCCACAAGTGGTTCAGTGTAATTGGAACATGATTCTGGGAAAGTAGTCAGTTACCAGATCCCTAGATCTGAGAGAGTTGTTGAGAGTATGCCTTTCCATAGCCTCTTTAATAGAATGAGCAAAGCTGCTGCTGTTTTTCCTTTGGAAATTGATTGATTATACATACTTTCAACCTTGTTATACAAATAAGTCTGTACATGCATTTAGGTGTGACTTTCTTTTTTATTCAAACTCTAATTAAAACAAAAAAATGATAAGGAAGTAAGGGTATAGTTTATCATCTTAATTCCAAAGGTAAAAAATCCATAGATGTTCCCAAAAACACATGGCCTTGCTAGTAAGAGAATTGGGGGATACCTTCAGTATTGCCTTCTAGCTACACTGAGGGAAGTGGAACCAGTCCTCACTAAAGAACTTACACGATAATAGAAGAAAACAGCTAATTCATTACCATAGACTCCTGCTATTGAAATAGGAAGTTATTGGAAATGTTTATCTCAAGAAAAGACATCAACAACAGTCTCAACTCTTAGAACTCCATACTCAATCTTTTAAAAAACCTCTTTTTACCCACTCCCTCCTTGTCCCAGAATATAAGAACTACTATCAGTGACTTGGGAATATAAAACTTCCCATTACTTTTTCCCATCAATTGGAAGAGAAGAAGGAAGTTGATTCTAATTAGAGAAAATGAGATTTCTTTCTGAATGAATTTTCCCTTAGAGATATGTTTACTGCAAGGGTGGCTGGGACTTCAGTATTATTAGATGTACTTCAGGGGAAATGTAGCCCAATGGATTTCAGTGGACTTCCCTGAAAACCTAGTTAACACTGAAACATAACTGTGATTTCTATTGGAGAATATGCTCAAAATTTCTTTTTTCAAGCAGACTTTAGGGCTCTATAGATAAAATAAATTTTAATCTCATACCAAATCACTATAAACAGCAATGTTTATATGGCCATTGTTATGTGGCCATGGTCACGAACAAAATGAAGAATGTTTAATCGTTATTGATTAAATGTGCCCAAATAAAATTTATTTTCAATTAAAAATAGGGCATTTTTTCAGCTTTAAAATTTTTACTTTATCTTTCTATATGTTTTATAATTTCTATGTTTCTTTTCATATGTTTTAATAAGTGATATAGAATAATATTTTAAATTTAAGAACAATATTAACTCATTTTTGTTAATTTAATATTTACTGTAATTCTTAATATATTTGGTTTCCTGTGTTTTAAGAAATGTTCTTTTCAAAGGCTAAGGAGAAACAGGGTGTGAAAGTCCAAATCTTTGTGTTAAAACAATACATAGTTGTGAATATTTCAAGACCATATATATATATATATATATATATATATATATATATTAAGATAGGGAAATTTATATGAGAAAATAAGCCTTGTTTCAAGATAAGCAAAACTTTACTTTGAAATAATATAAATGAAAAGATGATTTGCCACGAAACGCTGAAGATGTGGCTGTGTCTTACTATTATTTCTACCAGATGGCAAAAATACACCCAGAACCTGGCACCTGGGAAGAGTTCCTGGATAAATTCATGACTGGGAAGGGTGGTTTCAACTCTAACTTTCCTCAAGGAATTCAATAGTGAAAAGTCCTTTTGCAAGAAGATAGAAAGTTCAAATATAAATCTGTGTTTATTATAAACCTAATTTTTGCCCAGCACTCCACTAATGTATTAGGAAGACTATAAGAGAAGCAGAATACGTAGTCGTGTTTTCCCTTTAAGAACTTTTGGGGAATATGTAACCAGTTTTTCAGTTATTAGTCTTGTTGTTTCATTAGTGCTCAGCGACAATTAAGTGTTTTTATCCCTTGCTGTGCAGCGGTTGTAATGTTTCGATTTCATACATATTTCTTGGGCTCTCTTTTCCCTACCATTCCCTTATTTTTATTACATAGACTTAAAATGCTTGGGTGAAGAAGATTTTATCCTCAAGGCTCTGTTTCTCTACTTGTATATTCTCTCTTTCAGGGAAACATGTTTATGCCAAAAGTTGTAGCTCTACATATAGTTCTCACACAAACATTCTTCTATAAAAACTCTCTTTCCAAGGCAAGGATATTTCAATGGTATCTTGCAAATTTTTACTCCTGCTGCTGCTTGGATTATTCTCTGTCCTTAAAATGTCTACTTATTCTTACCATTATCAAATCCCAATTCTTCTTCTTAGATCCAATAAATTCTTCTTCCTCCAGAGTCCTTTCTTAACCTCTCCACCCTATCATTTTTTCTCCCTCTCTTCTTCTTCTATAAACTTCCCTGCCATTCCTTTCCAAGTAGATTGTAAATTTAGTGAGAACAAAAGTAATTATCCTATCATCCCACTTTCTTAAACTGATATGTGCCTTTGTATTGATAATGATGACTTGGAATAAGATGTAACAGTTCTTTATGCAAATGGTTTTAATTTTCCAAACACTGTATCTTTCAGTTTAGTGGCTTTTGGTTCTTGGTATGATCACGTGAAAGGCTGGTGGGAGAAGAGGAATGATTATTGTATTCTTTACCTATTCTATGAAGACATGAAAGAGGTAAGAGGCAACTACAATACAATTAATTTTTTACTATTTAAGGAAAACTAAGATTCATCTTTTTTTACATCACATTTTCCTTCCTTCTTGATCTATAAATATGACTGGTCCTCTATCCTATTAACTCTGCCTTGAAAATTGATCTTCTAGTCAATCCCTTATTTACTGCCTCCTGCTCTAGTTCCAGCAACTATCTTGTATTTGGAGTATCTCATTTTGCTTCTATTGTCCACTCACAGAAAATGATCCTCTTGAAAACTCAGAGTATGCCCACTCCCTTCTTTAAATACTTCAATGGTTTCTGTCTCTACATGAAACACAAAATCATTAAGATAATTTCGAGTTCAGTATTATTTAGTCCCTGTCTATCTCTCCAACCTCTTCTGGTATCATCTTTATTTTTCTTATTAAGTGAGCTTACCTGAAATATTTTCCCCCATTATTTTCAAATTAACTTTTCCTCATCCTTCATGTCTTAACTCTCCACAAAATTCTTTAATGTCCATAATGTCAAATAGTTTACCTTGGCTTATCTACTAAAGTCTTCTTTGTGGGGCACCTGGATGGTTCAGTCGGTTAAGCATCTGACTCTTGATTTCAGCTAGGTCATGATCTCACGGTTTGTGGGATTGAAGCTGTGTCAGGCTCTGTGCTAACAGCATGTAGCCTGTGTGGGATTCTATCTTTCCCTCTCTTTCTGCCTTGCATGTTTGCTTGCTCTCTCTCTTTTTTCTTTCTCTCTCTCAAAATAAATTAAATAAACTAAAAAAAACCCTCCTTTGCTATTGTTCTTTTCATAGCACCTACCAACATATCTTTTAAAATGATCATATGATTTTTATCTTTCATTTTGTTAATGTGGTGTATCACATTGATTGATTTGCTGATGTCAAACTATTTTTGTATCACTGAAATAAATTCCACTTGATCATGGTATACAAACTTTTCAATGTGCTTTTGAATTTTCTTTGCTAGTATTTTGTCCAGGATTTTTGCGTTGATATTCACCAGAGATGTTAGTCTGTTATGTTCATGTGCTGTTCTTAATCTGTTTTTGGCATTTCGGTAATGCTTGCCTTATAAAATTGGTTTGGAAGTGTTACTCCCTTTTCTACTTTTTTGGAAGAGTTTGACAAGGATAAGTATTAATTCTTCTCCAAATGTTTGCTGGTAGTCTATTCTTGATGTTAGATATGCTTTAAAAAAGGAGATCAAAGATTTTGAAAATTATACCTTATGATAATAGTAGCTTGCTTTATTACCATTTGTTATTCTACAGGTTAATTTTATTTTTGAGTGTGAAAGGTTGGAATATTAACCCATTCTTTTTTGCATTTTTTGAAACAGAATTTAATCTTCCTATTAACAGATGGTTGCCTGGCATAACCAAGAATAGGACATAACCAAAGATTACATTGACATATGTAGAACCTTATTAAATGCATTGCCTATTTCATGACTAAGTCTACTTGAAATAATTCTTTTACTTTATAATTTTTTAGGATTCAAAGCATGAAATTCAGAAGTTGTTAAAGTTTCTAGACAAAGATCTACCAGAAGAAACTGTGGATAAAATCCTCTACCATAGCTCTTTTGATGTGATGAAGCAGAATCAATGTACAAATTATACCACTTTCTCAAAAGCTCATATGGATCATTCCATATCTCCCTTCATGAGAAAGGGTGAGAAATCATATACTAGTTTGCTAATTACATCATAGGTAGGTGGGGAGCTAAGAACAATACTGTAGGAAATGGAAAGAGATTAAGAATGCTGATAAGAAAAAAATTAGTAAAAAAAAAAAAACCTTAGGGGAAATGTGTGGCACATAAACTATAATTCCTTTAAGGCTAACACGTAAGACAGAACTTCTAATGAGAAATGTTTACTCAAGAGGCTATGCATTGATAAACACGAGTCTTGGCATCTACTGCTATATCAGAAGAAAGTCTTTCATTTGTCTGAACTATCTAGATATTCTTCATATGTCTTAAAAATTTTGCTGTGGTCAGTAACCAGCTTAAATGATGCTAGGCATATCAGATGAATGAGTGAAAGTGTCAACTCCTTGAGGTTGTTGCTATGATATGGTAAATTATTGTATCCTAAGCAGTGATTTCAATGTATACCTAGCATCTTGCAAGAAATAAACCCTTAGTAAATATGTGTTGAATTGAATTGTATATGTGTGTGAGAGAGAGAAATTCTGTTAATTGTGTATGTATTAGCTTTGCTGTAAAACAAGTAACTCCAAGAATCTCAGTGGCTTAAAACCACAAGTTTTTTTTAATGTTTACTTATTTTAAGAGAGAGAGACACACACACAGAGAAGAGCAGGTGAGGGGCAGAAAGAGAGGGAGACAGAGAATCCCAAGCAGGCTCCACGCTGTCAGCGCACAACCTGACATGGTGCTCAAATTCACAAACCATGAGATCATGACCTGAGTCAAAATCAAGAGTTGGATGCATAATTGACTGAGCCACTCAGGTGCCCCTAAAACCACAAGTTTTATTTTTTACTTAATGTTGGTGAACCTTGGCCTCCAGTGGCTGCTACAGTTTTACTTACTCTTTTTTATTCTGATTAGTTTTGTTTGGTTCTCATGGTCTCAGCCTCTTAAGTCTTCTCTTTCTGAAACACAGACTGAAAGAGCTACCCATTTGTGGGATATGCCCAATATCCTGGTAGAGAGGAAGAGCAAGAGACTCACAATGCCTTTAAAGTTTTTGTTTAGACATGGAATATATTGCACATATCAAATTCCATTAATCAAAGCATATCAAAAATCCAAGCCCAAAGTTAATGAGGCAAAGAGGAATCACACAATGCATGTCAATGGGAAGACGTGTAAAATCTTACAGTAGAGAGTGAATAATTATTAATACAAAGTAAGGCAGTTTTGGAGAAATAGGTATTTTGGTGAGAGCTTACATAGGGACTGTTAAGGGTAATTTGTTTATTTATTTATTTTAAGAAGAGAGAGAGAGAACATGTGCACAGGCTGGGGAGAGGGAGAGAGAGAGGAAGAGAAAGAATCCCAAGCAGTCTTCACACTGTCAGTGTAGAGCCCAACGTGGGGCTCGATCCCACGGAATTATGAGATCATGACCTGAGCTTAGATCATGAATGTGACACTTAACTGACTGAGCCACCCAGGCACCCCTATTTAGGGAAATTTTAATTATAATGTGTCTTCATGCATGCCAGAGATTTTTTTTTTTAGGATGTTAGAAGGTATGCCATGGGTAAGTCTTTCTAGGAATATCTGGATCTAAACCAGGTATGATTATGCCTCCCAGGGAATGTTTGGCAACATATGAAGACATTTTTGATAGTCATGACTATGGCTATGCTATAGGCATCTAATGTGTACAGGCCAAGGATGCTGCTAAACATGCTATAAAGCACAAGCCAATCCCCACATCCACCCAGGAAATTGGCCCCAAATGTCAACAATGGAAATATAAACAAGTAAAATGTCAAAGTTGAGAAATCCTAGGACAGATTAACAAAGTTATTTTGACCTGTTGTCTTTCCTTTTTTCTTCTCTAAAACTGGGCTTGAAAATGACTTCTGGGTTACCTATGAGATATTCTATGAAAATGGCATTTTTTTTTATCAGATATTCTTTGCAAATGCTGTGTTCTATACTTTTTCTTCAAAGTTTTAGATATGGTTAGTATTTCACTCATATTCGGAGTTTAAGAAACAAAACAGATGAACATAGGGAAAGGGAAGAAAAAATAAGATAAAAAACAGAGAGGGAGGCAAACCATAAGAAATGCTTAAATACAGAGAACAAACTGATGGTGGCTGGAGTGGAGGTGGGTAGGGGGGTCTAAATGGGTGATGGACATTGAGGAAGGAGGGTTCTTGTTGGGACGAGCACTGGGTGTTTTATGAAAGTGATGAATCGCTAAATTTTACTCCTGAAACCAGTACTATACTGTATGTTAACTAACTTGAATTTAAATATATATATATATATATATATATATATACACACACACACACATATATATATACATGGTAATTCAAACTAAAACTGATCTAAAAGGAAATTGTATAATGGTCTCAAATGTATCATTTTATCTTTCTTTTCAGGTATTTTGGGAGATTGGAAAGATCACTTCACTGTAGCCCAATATGAGAGATTTGAAAAAGATTATGAAAAGAAAATGAAAGGGTCTACACTGTCATTTCGTTCAGAGATTTGAGAAATACTGCTCTTTCTCCAACTCTTTTTGCTGACCCTTAAATTAAAAGAAAAAAACCCCTCCAAACATTTAGTGAAAAAAATTCTGCATGTAACATTTCTTTGCTAATATTAGTGCTTTGTAACAGAATATTCAAAGAATTTCTAAGTCTACATATAAAACGTCAATACTGTCTCTATGATTTTAATTACCTTCCACACTGTTCTTACTATTCTTAAAGACAAAATAATAAAATGAAGTTTAAAATCTATAAACATACCTGCTTTATTTTTTTAAGTTTATTTATTTATTTTGAGAGAGAGAAATAGAGAATAAGCAGGGAGGGGCAGAGAGAGAGGGAAACAGAGACTCCCAACCAGGCTCCTACTGTCATCACAGAGCCTGATGGAGGGCTTGAACTCATGAACTGTGCTATCATGACTTGAGCCACAATCAAGAGTCAGGTACTTAACTGACTGAGCCACACAGGTGCCCCACTGCTCATTTTTTTAAAAATTCAAGTTCTGGGTCATTGGACTTGCAAAGAGGATATTTAGGGGAGTCTTCAAGATGGATGGATTAGTACCAAAATATTCCCGTAAAAAAGGCTTTAATTTCTCTTTGCTATATGCTTAGAATTATACCAGTGTAATATAAGCTTAATGACATTTTTGTGCAAAAAGTTCACTGAAATTTATTACCCTAGAATGGTTTACTATAAATTAAATTTTGGGTAGTGTTTCAATAAATAGTAATCTCCTGTTATAGTTTATATATACTCAAAGAAATTTAAGCCAGATTAACAACAAGAAGAAAACACACAATGAGATATGACCTCACACCAGTCAGAATGGCTAGCATTAACAACTTAGGCAACAACAGATGTTGGCAAGGACACAGAGAAAGATGAACCCTTTTGCACTGCTGGTGGGAATGCAAACTGCTGTGGCCACTCTGGAAAACAGTATGAAGGTCCTTCAAAAAATTAAAAATAGAGCTACCCTATGACCCAACAATTGCACTACTAAGTATTTATCCAAAGGATACAGATGTGCTGTTTCAAAGGAGCACATGTACCCCAATGTTTATAGCAGCACTATCAACGATAGCCAAAGTATGGAAAGAGCCCAAATGTCCATCAACTGATGAATGGATAAAGAAGATGTGGTATATTTATACAATGGCGTATTACTGGGCAATCAAAAAGAATGAAATCTTGCCATTTGCAGCAATGTGGTTGGAACTAGAGGGTATTATGCTAAGAGAAATTAGTCAAAGACAAATATCACTATGTGGAATTTAAGATACAAAACAGATGAACATAGGGGAAGGGAAGCAAAAATACTATAAAAACAGAGAGGGGGACAAAACATAAGAGATTCTTAAATATAGAGAACTAAGGGTTGCTGGAGGGGTTGTAGGTTGGGGGATGAGCTAAATGGGCAAAGGGCCATAAGGAAGACACTTGTTGGGATGAACACTGGGTGTTATATTTGAAGGATGAATCACTGGATTCTACTCTTGAAATCATTATTGCACTATATGCTAACTTGGATGTAAATTAAAAATAAATAAATAAATAAATAATAAAATTAACATAAAAAAAGGAAATACAGAAAAATAATTATAAGAAGAACATAAGAAATAACTACAGTACCAATAGTTGATATTCATTGACAGCTTACTATGCACCAACACTGTGCTATACAATTTACATGTCTATACTTTAAGTGATCTTCATTCAATTCTTTATTTTTAATTGCTATTTAATTTATTTGTTTTGCTTCAACTTTTTATTTAAATTACAGTTAGATAACAAAAAGTGTAATATTAGTTTCAGGAATAGGATTTAGTGATTCATCACTTACATATTGATCCTCATTCAATTCTTTAAAATAGGTATTCTATACTATTTGGCAATGAGAAAGAATGAAATCTGGCCATTTGCAGCAACCTGGATGGAACTGGAGGGTATTATGCTAAGTGAAATAAGTCAGTCAGAGAAAAACAGATACCATACGTTTTCACTCATATGTGGTTCTTGAGAAACTTAACAGAAGACCATGGGGAAGGGGAGGGGGGAAAAAAAGTTATAAACCAAGAAGGAGGGCGGCAAACCATAAGAGACTCTTAAATACAGAGAACAAAGTGAGGGTTGATGGGGGTTGGGGGGAGAAGGGAAAGTGGGTGCTGGGCATTGAGGAGGGCACTTGTTCGGATGAGCACTAGTGTTGTATGGAAACCAATTTGACAATAAATTATATAAAAAGAAAGAAAGAAACTCCTAGGAAATATAAAAATAAATAAATAAAATAAAGTAGGTATTCTAATTTTTCCTGAGTTTCATAGTCAGCAAACTGTCAGTACAAATCGTACACATATCAAATATTCTGTAAAGGCATACAGAAAGGCCAATTTGAGTTCTGATCTTTTTTTTTTTTTTAACATTTACTAACTCTGATCCCCACATTCCTCACTTACTTATCCTGTATTCTCCCTCTTTCATCTTCTCAAATCCCTGCCACTGTATGTTATCACACTTCATGACTACTGGCTATTTCAGATGTAGTTAAATTTACAAAGATCACTGAAAATCTTCTCTCCTGGGGAAAATAACAGAAGTTCTCAAATTTAATGCGTTTTGAAACAATAAGAGGAATTGATTTGTTTCAAAAACCTTCAAGTTAGAATAAATTATAGCTATTCTTGGATTTTATTTTTAATTTTTTTACTATGATATATACACATAGTAGAGATTTAATAATAAAATAATATATTAGATGCTACAAACTGAGTTTTCAAACTTCTTTTAATCCATATTTATTTCCTATTTTGACTTACTTTAGATCTTGAAGTGTCTTCACATTATAGATACTATTTTAAAGATAGAGAAAATCACAAAGAATTCAAATGATTTTCCCCAAATCATACATTTAGGAAGTAATGAGATTTGTTCTATAATACAAATAACCAACACTGGTTTTCCAATACATGTCATTGAAATGAACCAGTGATCATTTCAAATTTCTGCCAATATCCTCTATGCTCTGTGCTCCCTTTATTCAATGAAGACTTAAAATTATATTTTGAATATGTAAAGACATTCTTTTTGGCTTAAAATATGTTAGCATCCACGGGTGGCTGGGTGGCTCAGTCAGTTAAGAGTCCAACTTCGGCTCAGGTCATGATCTCACATGCTGAGAGCCTGGAGCCCGGAGTCTGCTTCAGATTCTGTATCTCCCTCTCTCTCTACCCCTCCCTGCTCACCCTCTGTCTGTCTTTCTCAAAAATAAATAAAATATTTTAAAAAATAAAAATATCTTAGCATCCAGGGCATTTTTTGTTTCATTTTGTTTTTGGAGAACAACAGTGGAGAATTGAACATGCTTCAGATTTCTAAAAAATATAACCAATATGCAAATGTGGACAGAACATAATTCCTACTCAATACAATACTGTAACTATAAACATGGCATGCATGCGCTGATAAGGAAAACCATGTCATGAACTACAGTAACCACATACTCTGAATTTTCATAATGGCTCTCATTTCATATACTTTGCCTTCTTTTTCTCATGTATATAGTGGTAATTTTCAGACTATGTTGCCAGTATGTTGATTCAGAAGACATTAGCACTTCGCTCGTAATTCTTAACTTAATATAAAAATAACACATTGGGTATAAAAATAGTAAATATTGTCTATTTATCTATTTATAGCACTCAATTGAAATGGGAGAGTTCAAATGGACTTACCCAAAATCTACATTTGATGTAAACCATTTGATCTGCAAATGATGTGAAGGATCTTCTTATTGATAAATACTTATACTATAATTTCACCAGGTTCTTTTCAACTGTCAACAATTCTAATATTATAATAACCATCAAGAGTTCTAATTTGAAGAGAAGAGATCTCAATTTATTGAAATTAGGAATTGAGTAATTGAACTTGGCATGCCTGTTCCTAATCTTTACTTAAAAATGTGGTAGTGGGTTACCTGAGGCTGTCGGTTAAGTGTCTGACTCTTGACTTCAGCTCAGAGCATGACCTCACAGTTCATGGGTTTGAACCCTGCGTTGGGCTCTGTACTCACAATGTAGAGCCTGCTTAGGATTCTCTCTCTCCCTCTCTCTCTGCCCTGCTCCCTGCTCATGCTTGCATTCTTTCTCTCTCTTTCTCAAAATAAGTGAATATTTTTTATATGTGGTAATTATATGTTGAGTATTTTACATACACCTAATACAAATAAGACAGTTACTCCAATACTATTCTAGACACACTCACATGATACTTTTAAAAGTAAAATGAGACAGAATTGATATTCAAGATTAAGACTTGTAGGTAGTTGCTTTTATGTTGCAGTGAATGATGTAGTCACTTTTCTTGTGATATTAATTTAGCAAACTACTAACCTCCTGATACATAATGATAAATAGACCTATTCTAGTTGATTAAATAATTTTATAAAGTGTGAAGTGTTTCATAAATTCAGTAACCATATAATATATATTGTACTGTAATATAATAATGTTAATAATTATATTAAATATAAAATTATAACACCATATTATTACATTATGCAATGTTATAATAATGTGTGTGTGTGTGTGTGTGTGTGTGTGTGTGTATGAACCTAGGTAATATTTTGGGATGTTTATTGCTTATACAGAGCCCAAAGAAATAAAGGGAAAAATTGGAGCAGCTCCTATGGAAGGAGAGTATGAATAAAAATAAATGATTTAAATTCATACATATTCTATTCAGAATGGCAATATTCAGAAAAATGAAAACCCTATAAATAAATAGAACTTTAAGGAATCATTAAAAGGGATTTTTCTTTAAACCACATTTTCCTATACTTGGTTTTCACTGGTTTTTATCAACAAATTCATGAACACATGGATCTACGTTTCTATCACTACACTATTCAATGTTAGAAACAAGCAAACAAATGCTGAGCACATGGCTGTTGTCTTTGGGGAAGCTGATAACTGAATAAATCAAAGAGAGATATGGGACTACATATTAGGTGTTACATTTTCTTGTTCAGACATTAAATATCTCAGAAATTCTGGTATATTTCTTTCAGCTGTGAGAGACAGAGTACATATTGCTTGTTAGCACTGTTTTTATCGCTAGAAAGAAAGAGGGGCATTTTTCTTTTTTTTTTTAATATTTTTAATGTTTATTTTTGAGAGAGAAAGAGAGAGAGCATAAGTGGGGGAGGGACAGAGAGTGAGGGAGACACAGAATCTGAAGCAGGCTCCAGGCTCTGAGCTGTGAGCACAGAGCCCCATGTGGAGTCCAACTCAGTAACCGAGAGCCAAAGTTGAAGGCTTAACGGACTGAGTCACCCAGGTGCCCCGAGAGGGGGATTTTTCTTTAGAATTGTATAAATTATAACTTTCTAAACAATTAGCTGTCACTGGTCTAAACATCAAAAGATATGGACCAGGAAGATGTGGTGACAATTATTAGTATCAAAATGATAATAGATGTAGACCAGAATTTCCATATCAAATGTTAATAAGACAAAGAAAGAAATGGTTAAAATAGTTTTAAAAAATTAGTTAAGATAAGAAGAGAAGGAGGGAGAGAGAGAGTATGAGAGAGAGAGAAAATTCCATTTTATATATGTGGTCTCTCTTCTACAAGACTACTGCATCCAAAGAGGGAAATGGAAACTTATCTTCTAATGCTTCCAATTCATTAGAGAGAAAGAATTTTTTAATATGAGTAATTAGTATTTTTCTCTCTAAATCTTTTTAGCAAGTATAGAATTATATGTCATTCTTTGAACAGTTTAAACTAAAAACAAACTAACTTTGTGAATCCTGTTCATTAGTATGTCCTGATTTCTATTTTTCAAACTGGAAAAAAAACCACAAATACTATGCTGAAGAAAGTGGAAAAATATTAAATTTTTTATCCCAATCAAGGACTTTAAGAAAGACTCCATGTATGAAATAAAAGGGTTTATAACTTCAACCAAAATGTGGGGGAGAATCCCTGAAAAATTTTAACCAGTATAATCATGGCCAGATTTATTATTTTATGATAAGAAAAAATGGACTGTATTTTATATACAAACTTGGTATCATATTTGTATATAAAATATATAAAACACATATATAGTTTATGTATAGGGTTATATGTAAACACATATGACTGTATCCATTATCATGCAGAGTAGGTTTACTGCCCTAAATATCCTGTTTTCCTATTCATCCCCTCTTCTCCACTAACCTCTGCCAACCACTGATCTTCTTACTGTCTCAATAATTTTGCCATTTTCAGAATGTCATATAATTAGAACCGTATTACTCCCTTCACTTAGTAATAAGCATTTAATTTAATTTTAATTAATTTTAATTTAATTTTCCTGCATATCTTTCTATGGCTTGGTAGCCCATCTCTTTTGAGTGATGAATAATATTCCCTTCACCTAAAGGATATCTTAGTTGTTTCCAACTTTTGGTCATTATGAATAAAGCTGCTATAAACAGCCTTGTGAATGTTTTTTTTTGTGTGTGTGTAGGCATAAATATTCAACTTTTTTGGGAAAATGCCACAGAGTGTGGATTAGTGGATCATATGATAAGAGTATGTTTAGTTTTCTAAGTAACTGCCAAATTGTCTTCCACAGTGGCTGTGACATTTTACGTTCTCACCAGCAATGAATGAGAGTTCCTGTTGTCAGGATTTGATGTTTTAATGTTCCAGATTTCAGTCATTCTAATAGTTTTTAGTGGTATCTCACTGATGTTTTATTTTTCATTTCCCTGATGACATATGATGTGGAGCATCTTTTCATATACTTATTTGCTACTTGTACAATTTCTTTGGTGAGGTGTATGCTAAGGCCTTTGGCTCATTTTTTTTATTGTGTTATTTGTTTACTTATTTTTGAGTTTTAAGAGTTTTTGGGTATATTTTGGAGAATAGTCCTTTATTAGATGTATCTTTTGAAAATATTTTCTTCCAGTCTGTGGCTTGTCTTTTCATTCTTTTGACGGTGTGTTTCAAAGACCAAACGTTTTTTTAATTATTTTTTAATATAATTTATTGTCAAATTGGCTAACATACAGTGTATACAGTGTGCTCTTGGTTTTAGGGTAGATTCCCATGATTCATCGCTTACATACAACACCCAGTGCTCATCCCAACAAGTGCCCTCCTCAATGTCCATCACCCATTTTCCCCTCTCCTCCCCCACACCCCCATCAACCCTCAGTTTGTTCTCTGTATTTAAGAAGAGTCTCTTATGGTTTGCCTCCCTCCCTCTTGGTTTGTAACTATTTTCCCCCCTTCCCTTCCCCATGGTCTTCTGTTAAGTTTCTCAAGTTCCACATATGAGTGAAAACATATGATATCTGTCTTTTCTCTGACTGACTTATTTCACTTGGCATAATACCCTCCAGTTCTGCTGCAAACGGCATGATTTCATTCTTTCTCATTGCCATGTAGTACTCCATTGTATATATAAACCACATCTTCTTTATCCATTCATCAGTTGATGGACGTTTAGGCTCTTTCCAGAATTTGGCTATTGTTGAAAGTGCCGCTATAAACTTTGGGGTGCATGTGCCCCTATGAATCAGCACTCCTCTTTCCTTTGGATAAATTCCTAGTAGTGCTATTGCTGGGTGGTTGGGTAGTTCTCTTTTTAATTTTAATAAATTTTAGTTTATCAATTCTTTCTTTCATGGATGGTGCCTTTGGCGTCATACCTAAAAAGTTGTCACCATGCCTAAGGTCATCTAGATTTAGTCCCATGTTATATTATAGGAGTTTTACCATTTTGCATTTTACATTTAGATCTGTGATCCATTTTGAGTTAATTTTTGTAAAGGGAGTAAGTTCTGTGTCCAGTAACTTGCAATTTTTAAATGAAATGTATATCACTATTCAATGACTTGCTTTTCCTTAGAAATGGTAGGTGCCTTAAAGTCTGTTTTAGCTGATCTTAAGGTGCCTAAAATTTTTTTACAATTAGCATTTTGCAGGTATATCTTTAACTTCCTTTTGCTTTTAGTCTTACTCTTTCTATATACTTTAGGTATTTTCTTGTAAAAGACTCTTACTGAATCTTTTTTCCTGACCTAGTAATCTGTATTTTTTTTACTATTTTTATTATTTATTATTTTTTCTTTTTCAAAGTTTTATTTAAATTCTAGATTGTTAACATATAGTGTAATACTGTTTTCAGGACTAGAATTTAGTGATTCATTACTTACGTATAACCCCCAGTGCTCGACATGACAAGAGTCATCTGCATTTTGATGGTAAATTTAATCCTTCTTTTACTACAGTTGCAGATACATTTGGATTTATTTCTGCTGTTTTATTTTATACTTTATATTAATCCTCTTTCTCCTTCTCTTTCTCTGTCTCCTTTCTCTTTTTTCCTCATTTCTTGCTCCTTTTGGGTTGATTTTTCCCTATTCTTGCTTCCACTTCTGCCGGTTTAGAAGCTATATGCTTTATTATCATTATTGTTATTTTGGTAACTTCTCACAAAATTTTTTCATGTATAATTAACAAGATTTAAAAGTAATCAAAAACTTTAACTCGAATTAATAGAAGGAACTTAGAATCCTATATAACAGTCTGCTCATCTTTTCAAGTAATATGCTAACTTTGTCTCGTATCTAAGTTTTGCCATATATTATTATTCCTATAATTCACAAGTTGTTTTTAGTTTTATACAATTAGAATTTGTTTATATTCACCATCATGCTTTCTCAACATTCCTTCTTGAACCTCAGAATTTTCTACCAGCGTTGCTTTCTTTCTTCTGGAATTTTATTCTATAATTCTTTTCCTTATATATATATATTTTTTTCTTTTTTTCTTTTATTCTTTTATTGTAGTGAAGTTCCACTGGTGGTAAAGTCTTAGCTTTTACTTAAAAACATAAAATGCCTTAAATTTAGCCTTGCTTTTAAAGAATTATTTTGCCAAGCACAACTCAAATTGCACAGATAATTTCTCATAGTGCTTCAGTATATTATTCTACAGCCTCAAGCTTTTACTGTTGCTCATGAATTTGACAGAAAGTCCAATTGTTATTTTTTTACATGTCATCTTTTTTCTTCCTTTTAAGATATTTTCTTCCAGGCCCCTGCATGGCTCAGTCACTTAAGCATCCCACTTCTGCTCAGGTCATGATCTCAGGGTCCATGGGTTCGACGCTGACAGCTCAGAGCCTGGAGTCTACTTAGGATTCTGTGTCTCCTCACTCTGCCCCTCCCTCACTCACACTCTGTCCCTCTCTGTGTCTTTCTCAAAAATAAATAAATTTTTAAAGATATTTTCTTTATTTTGATATTTACAATTTCACAACTGGAATTTTTTAAAAAATATATCTTGCTTGCAATATTTTGTGTATCTTGAGCCTGGGAAGTCACGTATTTCATCATTTCTGGAAATTCTCATCCATAATTTCTTTAAAGAACTGGTATCCCCTATTCTTTCTGTTTTCTCCTTCTTGAACTTTTATTACACATATGTTACAATTTCCCATTTTATCTTATTTTCTACATGCCTGTTCTCTTAGTCTTTCCTTTCACATTGTCTCTTGCTTTGGTTCTTTTTTAGGACTGTTCAGTTTTTTAGTGTTGTTCAATGTTACTCTTTTGTTACTTGCCCATCTATTGATTTTTTTATTTCTATGATTTTAATTTTTAAAATTTTGCTTGAGTGTTTTCTTATAGCTGCATAGTCATTTTGATAGTTTAATTTGCATTGATATTTTATTTCTTAAAATATTTTATCATAGTTAATTTAAACTCTCTGTGTGATAAAACCAACACTTAACAAATGGAAAAACTTATATCCCATTAACTTTGTTTCCACATTCTCTTTTTTGTAGTGGATTATTTCCTCCTGTACTGTGGAATTTTATTGGGAGGTAATAATTGTGTAAACTTTATATATTGGAATCGTGAAAGACCCATGTTTAAGATAGTATTCTTTAAAGAATGTTTATATTTGCATTTCTCAGGCATCAGTGGCCACTAGTCACTTGGGATAATGTTATTGCAGCTTTAATACCCGGACTTCAATTTGCAAGTCTATGTAGATCACGCACATTTGATCACAGACCCACATGCTGAAGGCTTATAGTAACAAATTCTAATGCGGTGTTATTAATATTATCAACTCACAGTCTTACCAGAGAGAAGCATCTTTCATTGTGGGGTTTCCCTGATTCCCAAATTTCATTAGCTCTGCAATACTTATTGCAACAAATTCTGTTTTATCACAGAGAGAGTTCTTTGAACATTCCTTTGCCACAGTTAAAAAATCCTGTTTTGTGTTTGCATTTTTTCCTTCTGATTCCAAACAGCTGCTGGTGACTGGAGGTTACTACAAAATGGCACAAAGTAAAAGAGTTTATGCATTCTTTGCCAAAAAATTGAAAAACAGGGACTACACAAAACTTTAGAAGTGCGATGTGATGCAGCAGTGGCTTCAGCAATGTGGTTTGGTGGTGGATTGTGGTGGTTCTTTTACTGCTAACAACACTCCCAAAAATGTGCCCATAAAACCGGACTCCATTAGTATGCAGCAGGAGGAAACTGGGGGAAAAAAGAAATGGCTTTATACTAAACCCAAGCTCTAGGGGCACCTGGGTGGCTCAGTTGGTTAAGAGTCAGACTTCAGCTCAGGTCATGATCTCACAGTTCGTGGGTTCAAGCCCCACATCAGGCTCTGTGCTAACAGGTCAGAGTCTGGAGCCTACTTCAAATTTTATGTCTCCTTCTCCCCTACCTCCCGCCCTGACCCACCACTAGCACACTAGCACTCTGTCTCTCTGTGTCTCAACAATAAATAAACATTTAAAAAAAATTTTAAAGACCCCAAGTTCTAATGATTATGAATCCTTCCTAATAATTATGAAGCCATATGCTCTGTTTCACTCTCAGACCACAAACACTCCTCATTTAAGACAATGTCCAAAAAGAATAACATCTGTGAGGGTATGGTTCTGACAGTCAAATCATTTGCACTGATAATCATGTTCCACTTACATCACCTTGTCAGAGATCTGCGAAAGGTTTTAACAGGAGACCTGATAAATCAAGACCATATTTTAACTCAGCAATCCACAGTAGACTTTTCTTTGGAGACCAAATGAATTCTCAATAAAACAGAAGTTACAATACTTATACCAGTGTCTCTAGTAAGAGTTTCTATGTCCCAAGCACTACAAGGATTTCAAAATTCCTGAGAACAAATTTGGAAAGAGCAAATGTGAACAGCGAAGGTAGCAATGGTACCTGTGAGAAGCAGCGGATGCCTATGGCATATGAGTTTTGGGGGTTAGGCTGAGAAAAGAAGACAGTAAGAAAACCAGAGAAGGGGAAGAATGCAAACATACGCTAACACTTTAATTGCAAATATAGGTACATAGTATCAATACTGGGTTTCCCCACGGAGCTTTCTGAGACAACAGAATGAAAAACTTAAAACATAATTTCTAGAAACTGTCCTCTAAAGCAAAGGAGACTTAGCATTGTTGAGGGGGAAGCCAGCTATGGATGGCGGCTCCATGGGATAAAGTTATTCCTGTTGTGGACAAAACTGAGCATAACTGCATCTGGTTTATTAAAAATTCAGTAAAATAGCTCATTTCTGTCTATGCACTGCTCAGAGGCCACATCCATTGTCCCAGCCTATCCTGCTATTGAATTAGAAAGTGAACGCAGGAAGAATAATAAGTTCACACTTGCATAGTGCTGACTACCACTGGAGCATGGTTCTAAGTGCTTCATGAATCTTTTATGAAATTTGCACATCGTTTTTATGAATTTAGCTCAGTATTTCCCCCTTTTTACATAAGACATTACTGAAATACATAGATAATATGTAGCTTCCCTAATGTCCAATAAAACCGCTATTTGAAACTAGTCAATTCTGCTTCACTACACAGCCTTACCTCATACTGACCAAAGTTAGTACTCCATAAATTAGAAATTGACACTGGAGAAATTAAAGACTATTTCCTAGGCTATCTTAATGGCAAAGGGGCAGAGACCAGATTAGAAAGTTCTGATTTTCAGCCCTAAATCTCTAACATAGTTGGCTGAAAATGGTGCAGACCAGATAGTGAAGGGGATTTAAAAATAAAGTCACAATACAACAAAGCAGAGTTAATTACATCCTGGACAAAGGACACACAGACAATGTACATAAGGTAAGGTTTGAGTTGTAATTCATCAATCTACACTTTCTATATTTCTCTTCTTTACAGATTTTCAATGTAGTCAGGATGTCTCAGATAGTTACAGTTCTTCAGAAAATGTTAAAAGTGATACTAAGAATAGCAAATACACGAGCCACCTATATTTACAGAAGTTTGAATCAGCATTCTGTATTTGCTTATTGATTGAATTTCTTTTTTTTAATTTTTTTAATGTTTATTTATTTTTGAGAGACAGAGATACAGATACAACATGAGCGATGGAGAGCAGAGAGAGGGAGGGAGACACAGAATCAGAAGCTGGTTCCAGGCTCTGAGCTGTCAGCACAGAGCCCTATGTGGGGCCTGAACTCACAAACTGCGAGATCATGACCTGAGCTGAAGTCAGACACTTAACCAACTAAGCCACCCAGGTGTCCCTTGATTGAATTTCTTTATTATTTTCTGAGTATGTTCAGCTATTTATAGGGTGTATATTCAACTTGCTATGTGAAGTAAAATACTGTATAGCCAGGTGACATGACATTAAGCTCTTTATTTCTTTAGATACATACAAAACCAAAAAGGTCTCACAGATCTCAAGTTAATCTGAACTTTGGTAAGTTCAATAACTACAACATATAGGATCACTTCAATTTTATCAAAAGCAAAATGAAAATGTCATTGTTATACCCTTTAAAAGAAAAAAATATATATCTTATTTCATGAAGGTAAAATAAAAGCAACCATTAGTTTTGCGTTTCAAATAGCAGTAAAACAAATCTTTTTTTTATTATTATTTATTCTTAAGAGAGAGAGAAACAGAGCATGAGTGAGCGAGGGACAGAGAGAGAGAGAAACACAGAATTTGAAGGAGGCTCCAGGCTCTGAGCTGTCAGCACAGAGCCCGACGCAGGGCTCGAACTCACAAACCATGAGATTATGACCTGAGCTGAAGTCAGACGCTAAACCGACTGAGCCACCCAGGCGCCCCTAAAACAAACATCTTAAACTAGTCACTCTTGATATGTTTATCTCATCCAGTTATGAAAGTTAAGACTCCTAAAAGTATTAAGAATATAACTTCTTTGAAAGCAATAAATGATAGCAGTCATTTGCAAGAGCAATTTGAGTAAAAATCTAGAAGGTAAGTGGTTAAGGGGCCGCAGAAAACTTGTCTAAGAACTTATTCAGCTGTGAAATTATAATCTCTAAAGATATTTTAAAAACTTGGTCATATAGTATTTTTGACTCAGTTATTGATGCATATCCAAAGAACTACTTCTCATTCTAAAATACAAATTATTAAGTATTCATTTTTGTTTTAAAACTTATACCAAGCGATGTATTCGACAGGGACTCTCGCCCAACCACACACTGCCTCAGGCTGAGTGAACAAGATTCTGATATGGTGCAGGTGTCTCCAAAGGGATTAGAGAGGGAGAGATTAGAGAGGGAGAAGTGATGGGGCAAAGGTTGAGACATTAAAGTGCAAACTACATGTTAACAAAAACATTTCTATGTTTTGCTGAGACAGCTATAAGGTCTCAGGCCAAAGGCTCATTTCCTTAAAAGAATGTTTGTTGTTTCTTTTTCAGGAAATGGAAACCGCAGGCAGAACTATGGATAGTGGAGGCGGTTGGTCACCTTTCCCAGGACTGAAAGAGAAAAGAGCTAACCTGTGTTGCTACTGGCTTCTTCCCCCACTTGGCATAAGAGGGACCGTCTTCAACTTAAGACTTTAGCATTATAATGTTAATCCCAAGAGTGGGATTATCCACTTTGTATTTTTGTGAGTCAGCCTGTATGTGCCTTGGGCTGGTGCCCAGGAAAGCAGTTCTCTTGTCTTCTTTTTCTTCGTAGAGAGGGAGTGTGTGTGTGTGTGCGTGCGTGTGTGTGTGTATGTGTTGAAGTTGGGTGGGGTGGGGTGTGGCTATGTGGGAAGGAGACTGGAAATCAGGTACCAGGTTTTATTTCCTTCTTCAGGGGCAAGAGAAAGCCAGGGTCATATACGAAAACGACAGCTGTCAAACACGGCTTTTCTCTTTGGCAGCTAAGAAACTAAACACTCCTGTAGCACCCAAAATTACAACTTTTGGTGCTGAGACATTCACTTTCTATTGCTCTGTAAAACCACTTTTACTAACAGTGGAAGAAAAAAGAAACAATAATATCCGTATACACAGCCCCAAGAACCTTGCCTTGCTTAACTAAACAAACCTCCCTTTTTTGAGGAAGAAGAGAATATATTTGATTGGTGGCAGTTATATACGAGAATTTACTTTTGTGCTCACTTTGGTTTCAGTAAAATATACCCAACAAGCACCAAGTAAGTGGAAGAATTTGAACTCATTCATCTTCCAGATACTGAAGTTCATGATCTCATCGCTGTACTATGTTATCATTGAAGGATGATTACTTGGACTTTGGGCCAAATTAACAATTAGTGGTAAAATGAGTGTGAGGTTAATTACATGCTAGTATTTATCAAACACAAAAGTTTAAATAAAATTAATCTACTTCTTATATCTAGAACTAAAAATGCTTATTAATATATCATATAATTATGGTTATTAACATAAATCTAAAAGCATTTCATTCATCAAAACATTTAGCAAGTGCATTGAAAGGGTCAAGGTGCTAGTCTATAGCACCAGCAAGTACAGTTGTTCATGTTGTGTACTCTACAATTCCAGGTCATTCATATTGCAGTGCACAACCTGGTATACTTGAAAGACAAATAGTTTATGAAGAGGAATAAGCTCTAGGTTTTGCCATCAAAGGAGTTTGAACTAGGGTTTAACAAGTAGACTCTTGCTTTTGAAGACATCTAAAGAAAGAAGATCCAGATTCTGCCAGCCCACTTGTGGATATTTTCATTTAGTTTCCAATGTCAATATTTTTTATTTCTTGTAGACATTTCTTTCTTTATTTTTTTACTTTTTATTTTATTTTTTTTTATTTGAGAGACAGAACAAGAGCAGGAGAGAGGGGCAGAGGGGGAGAGAGAGAGAGAGAATCTTAAGCCAGCTGCATCCTCAACATGGACCCTCACGCAGGGCTTGATCTGACGACCCTGAGATCATGATCTGAGCTGAGATCAAGAGTCCTATGCTTAACCAACTCAGCAACCCAAGCACCCCATATTTCTTGTGGATATTTCTTTACCCAATAATGACCATTCATTACTGTCATCTTCTTCCTCATTAAAGATGACTGAGGCACACAGGAATGTCAATATTCAGATGAGGGACTTCTACAGTTCTGAAGAGGGAAGTGTGGAGAAAGCATTTTGGTGACACATGTCAGTGTAAACTGCCTTCACAGAGGGAAGTAGATTCATCTCCATCGTAATCCCTGCCTTCTTAGGTAGATGAGCTATGATGACACAAGGAATTTCAAGGAAATGCCTTACCATTATTTCTATCACAGAAGAGAAAGAATTTGTAGGGAAGTAACAGTTGTGAAAAAGATTGGCTTCTCTTTAGACTGACACATTCGTAAGTAGTGTAACTGAGAAAAATATGCATGCAGAAACCACTGGTATAAAAACCGACATTTGGAGAATGTAGATAGATATAGGATATTAAATTGTGCACTCATATAAGGAAGATAAAAACTAATGTCCTCAAAGTGTAGAAGGGAACTAGAAAACATCATAATGTGAGAAAAACTGTCATCTCTTTTCCCTTGAGTTAAATACCACAAAAATATCATTTCCAGTTCCAACATTTCTTCCCATTTTTTAACTTGCTCTTTTAAAAAATTAGAACAGGGACACCTGGGTGGCTCAGTCAGTTAAACGTCCCACTTTGGCTCAAGTCATGATCTCACGGTCCGTGAGTTAGAGCCCCACGTCAAGCCCTGTGCTGACAGCTAGGCGCCTGGAGCCTGCTTCGGATTCTGTGTCTTCCTCTCTCTCTATGTCCCAACTCTGCTCATGCTCTGTCTCTCTCTGTCTCAAAAATAAATAAACATTAAAATTTATTTAAAAATTAGAACATTTATTCAGTTTTACTAGGCTCATAACTTGAGGATATTATTTTTATAAATGTGCAGTAAAAAATACCATGCACTGTGGTCATTAAAAGCCTGTGTGGCTAAAATTTAGAGACCCTTTTCCATACCAATGAATATATAAAAAGAAAGTATGTATTCAGCATTTCTTTGTATTTGTCTTGCAGATGCAATTTTAAAAGCATAAGACACATTCTCTGTCTTCATGGAACTTAATTTCTTATAAGATAAATAATAAAAAACTAAAACTTATTAACAAGTATTAATAATAATACCCAGCTATTATGCAAAGGTAAATTGCATGTCACAAAAATGACAACTTTGGGAAATATTTGTTCTATTTATGGAAGAAAAATGGTTACTGACCTTAACATAGAAAGATGATAAGAAATGATAAGAATATAAATATTTTAATAGAAATATAGGAAAAGATTAATAATAGTTTACCCACCCCATTAAAAGAAACATTAAATTAAGATAGCATAGAAAAGTCAAGCTCTGATATAATTTTTAAAATGTCAATTAAAACAATGAGATAACTGATAATTTTTGACTGTAAGATTATAAAATACCATAAAGTTTTGCCAGATCAAATGTTGGTGACTAGAATGAATAAAAGGTGCATTGGTAGTGTGCTGAGAATTTAAATTGGTACAAATTGTACAAATTGGTACAAACTTTACAAAGTACATACCTTTGATTAACAATTCTGCTTCTAAAAATTTTCCTGAAGAAATAATTTTACTTCATAGTAAAATTCAGCCTAAAACTGCTATATATAATGTAATTTCATTTTGGGGGTAAAATGTACAAAATTTTTAGAATATTCTTTAAATTCCCAAATATTAATAGTGGTTGTTTCTGTAGGTGAAATTTAGAGCAAATTTAAATTCATATTTCTTATATCGTCTAGAATTATTTTGCAATATGCATATATTATTTTTATAAATAGAAGTAAGCAAATATTTTATTTATTATCTTATTATAACTTTTGAGAGAAAGAGAGAAACTGTGAGAAGGAGACACTGAGGGGGAGGGGGAGAGAGAGAGAGAGAGAGAGAGAGAGAGAGAGAATTTTAAGCAAGCTCCATTCCCACTGTGGAGCCCAACCTGGAATCTGACACCAGATCTCATGACTTTAAGGTCATGACCGGAGCTGCAATCAACAGTCAGATACTTAACCGACTGACCCACCGAGGAGCCCCGCAAAAAGCACATTTTTAAAAATGTTAAGTGCCTCTCAAATTTTGTCTTTCCCACTTGCCAGAAACTAATTTCATAATTTCTATAACACCTCATAGAATGAATTTATTTATTTATTTATTTATTTGCTTATTTATTTATTTTACTGGACAGTGACACTGAAGAAATCTAAACTTATTAAATACTTCTGTTTAGATTGGTTAATGTACACAAAGGACCAATTTCAAAGAAAAAATAATATATTCACTGTGAATCTTTTCTGTCTTTTATTATTAATGTTTATTTTTATTTGGGCAGAGGCAGAGAGAGAAGAAGACAGAGGATGCAAAGCTGGCTCCATGCTGACAACAGAGAGCCTGATGTTGGGCTGGAGCTCACGAACCATGAGATCATGACCTGAGCCGAAGTCAGGCGCTAACTGACTGAGCCACACAGTCTTTCTTCATTTCTCTTCCATCTCTATTATTTTATTTGTTAAGCTTACATGACTTGAAAGTCATACGTTGTTTTCTGAAGCTGATCTGTTACCCAGTATTGATAAGCCCTTAGCCAAATCATTTAGCATCTCTGAATCTCATAGGTAAAATTTGAGCTACTGACAGATTAAGCATGCCCTAAATCAAGAATGATTTATAAATCAGCAAGGCAAACACAATGTCTTTCTTCTTTCCCTGGTATAGTATCTGGAACATGATAGTTTTGGAAACTAAATAAATAAATAAATGGATAGATGGATTAATGAATGAAATGACCCTAGAATATTGGTGTCTCCTTGAAAGCAAGAGCAAATTTTTATTCATGGTTCTCAAGCATGCTTTTCAAACCAGTAACATTAGCATCATCCTGCAGTTTGTCTGAATTACGAAATCTCAGGCTCCACCCTGGAGACTGAGGGTTGAGGCCCAGGAATCTGTGTTTTATGAAGCCCTCCAATATTTGATTCTGATTTAAGAATCTCTGACATAGGTTGCTTTTCAGTTAGTAAGTACTGATTGTTGTTTGATGAGCTCATTGATAATGTAGTTGCCAAGCAGTCTATACATATTCGAGGAGCGTTTTTCTGAAATTAGCACCTAATGCCAAAGTCTGCAAATTGCACTCTTTGCCATGTGTCATACAAAAGTGTTTATGTTTATTTTAATTGGTGCATGTGGTCGGTTGTCCGTACTTGAACGTTTAGCATTTTCACACTTTTACAAAAAGAACATAGATCTCTAACAATTTTGCTCTCATTTTCTGCATGGCAAGATACACTGGATGCTGCATCATTCCCACATTATTCACCCACTATAGAGACAAAGTATTAGTTTGTTATCTTGCTTGAATTGTTGTTTTTCTTAATCTCAAGCTGTTTCATAAATTGTCTATGAGGGGTGCCTAAAGGTGGCTCAGTCAGTTGAGCATTTGACTCTTGATTTGGGTTCAGGTCATAATTTCACAGTCGTAGGATCAAGCCCTGTGTTGGGCTCTGACCTGAGCATGGAGCCTGCTTATGATTCTCTTTCTCTCTCTCTCTCTCTCTCTCTCTCTCTCTTTCCCCCACTCCCTCTTTCTCTCTCTTCCCCCTGCCCCTCTCCTCCACTTGCACTCTCTCTCTTTAAAATAAAAAAATAATAAAAATAATAATAAACTGTGTATTAAGGTATGGGTGATTCATTTTTACAGTTTGTCTGGGACAGACTCAGTTTATACCTTTGTCCCACATAATTATTCATAGCCTTACCTTTGTCTCCAAAGTATCTTGGTTTGGATGATAAATTATAGGTCACCCTATTCATAGGCATTTGCTTTTGCAACTCCAGACTTGTCATCCCTTCTCAAAGTTAATATTGAGGATCCTTTAACAAAAGACAAAGGTAAATGTGACCCAAAGTGTGGGGAGAGGAAAGAGGACAGGTTTAGAAGCGGAGCCCAAATCAAGAATAAAATTTCTTTAAAATACTACACTTCATTTTAAAACCTACGTAAAATTTTATTTATACATGATAATATAATTTTAAAATTAAAAGAAATGACATTGACAAATATAAGGACAAAATTGTCTGCAATCTATTTCAATCAGTTGAAATACCATTGTTTTAGGATATGACTTAGCACATTGAGTCTATTTCAGAAATCTGGCTGAATCAAACTGGAAAACAATACATATCAGATTAAACCTTCCAACCAATTTAACTTCCATATTTTGACATTATAATATTTTGAGAATCCCGGCTTTTATCAAAATGTCTATAAAAATTAAACTATCATTTCTACCGGTTTGGTGATCATGACTAGGCCTAAATATCAATGTCCAGAATTTGCCAAAGGTGGTGCATAATTGTTAGGTGGAGACAGCTCAAGGCACACTTTGATGTTACTGAAAAGTTATTCATGGGTCAGTTTTTACTTTCTTTAGAAATATTCATAAAAATATTTTTTAGGAAGGGAAGATTGTTGATAGCATTCTTTATTTTACATGACACTAAGTAAAATCTCTAGCTTCTCATATAGCTTCCACCACCAGTTTTCTTCCAAACTTCTAATTTAATACATTTTGCAGCAATTTTCCAATACAAAACAAACAAACAAAAAAATGTTTAGGTTTGCATGACAGCATCGGATTGAAATTTTATTGTTTAAAAAAATAAAAGTTCAGGGGCGCCTCAGTGGCTCAGTCATTTAGCGTCTGACTTCAGCTCAGCTCATGATCTCACCGTTCATGAGTTAAAGCCCTGCATCAGGCTCTGTGCTGACAGCTCAGAGGCTGGAGCCTGCTTCAGATTCTGTGTCTCCCTTTCTCTCTGCCCCACCCCTGCTTGTGCTCACTCTCTCTCTCAAAATAATAAATAAACATTTAAAAACTTTTTAAAAAATAATAGGCATGCTTTGTAAAGACAAATTAATTTATTATTTTAGAAATTTGTCCTTTGTTGGAATATTATTTTTGTGTGTGAAAAAAAAAAACCAACAACTGATGATTCAACCCAAATAAACAGGCCTTACCAAACGAACATCAGTGTAATATAGGATGTGCCAATGTTTTTGTCATTTATAGAGCAACATCGAGAAGCATGGCACACTGTGGATGTTGACATGGTGTACATGTGATTTGATGAAAAGCTCCAACTCGGAGTTTGGTTTCTATACAAAATCTTCTCATTACCTCAGTGCATATGTACACACACACTTATTCACTTATACACTTTTCATGAAAACAAATAAATAAGAATAACAGAAGCCTAATTATTATAAGGAAAGTTTCTTCACCAGTACTCTTTTCATTTATCTGACACGACCAACTTAGCAAATTGACACACTTCTCTCTTTGCTGCCCCAACAGCATGGCCCCTGTCTACAGTATGGATACTCACCACTCCCTATAATCCTATGATGCATGAACTCATCTTATGAGATCATTTTAAAGTGGAATTCAACTAATACTTGAGCAACATTCAATTTGTTCTTTTAGAATTTCCTTTTTCTTGCTTGTATTGATGCTAAGCCTGAATTCTCTTTTTTAAAAATATTTTTTAATGTTTATTTACTTTTGAGAGAAAGAGAGAGACAGAGTGTGAGTGGAGGAGGGGCAGAGAGAGAGAGGGAGATGCAGAATCTGAGGCAGGCTCCACGGACTGTGAGATCATGACCTAAGCTGAAGTCGGATGCTTAACCGACTGAGCCACCCAGGCATCCCCTGAATTCTCTCTTTTAAGTTACAAAAAATACAGGTGATGTTTTTTTCTTTAAGCTTCCTATGATTGGATTTTATATGCTGCTGCTAGTATGATTATATTAGGTATTATTTAGAGATTTCTCACAGGACAGATGCCAAGCTTTCAACTCATTTGTATCTCTATAATAACTAATGCTGAACTTTTAAGAAGCATGCTAATAATAATAAAGTTTTTGAAAAGATGTAAAAAATGGCTAGGATCTATTCTAAGCATATTGTTTGTGCTAACTAATTTAATAATCAGAACAAGTGTGTACAGAAATTGGAACCCCTGTGCATTGTTAGTCGGAATGTAAAATGGTGCAGGTGCTATTGAAAATAGCCTGGTAGCTCATCAAAAAACTTTGAAAGATTTATTACCATACGATCCAGCAATTCTACTTCTGGGTATATATCAAAAAGAATTGAAAGCAGAATCTCAAAGAAAAGTTTGCACGCCCATGTTCATAGCAGCATTTTTCATAGGAAGCGAAAGACAAAAACAGACCAAGTATGCATCACTGGATAACTTGATAAACAGTATGTGATATATACATATAATGGAATATTATTCAACTTTAACAAGGAAGACAATTATGATGCATGGTATACTATAAAGGAACTTTGAGGACATTATACTAAGTGAATTAAGCCAATCACAAAAAGATAAATATTGTATGATTCCACTTACATGAAGTGTCTAGAGTAGTCAAATTCATAGAAATAGAATGAGTGATATCCTTATCACTCAACTGTGATAGGCCGAAAATTACTGTGTCTAGATTGGTTTTTAAGAAGATCAATGGTAGGGGCTCCTGGGTGGCTCAGTCAGTTGAGCTTCTGACTCTTGATTTCGCCTCAGGTCATGATCCCAGGCCCGTGGAATTGAGCCCCACGTCAGGCTCCGTGCTGCGAGTGGAGCCTGCTTAAAATTCTCTCCCTCTCTCCCTCTGTCCCTCCCCCACTCTATCTATCTATCTATCTAACAGAAAAAATTTTTAAAAAAGTATAAAATGTCCTTAACAATCTGTAAGTAAAATGGAAGGTCTTAAAGAATGTGCTAGTTTCCTTCTAGGTTGTTTGATTTCCCAGACCTACACAGGTATAGTCTCCAGGACAAGGGCTTGGCGGTTATAGCTGGATCTGTCTCGTTAAGTGCCCTTAAGGAAAGGATTGATTACAGCAAGCGGACCATAAGCAGATCTTACAGGGTGATTGAGATAACAAGGGTAGAGAACAGAAGCCTATTTCTGGGGCAAAGTTTCTTCAGCCCTCCACACATAAGCTTTTTGTTTAATCTTTCTTTGTGTATAGTGACTCAGCATATAAAAATAAAATGCCGAGAGGCTGTGGAAATGATTAGAGTGACAGAAATCATCAGTTCCACCCTGTTTCTGCTTCCTAAAATTATTTCATGTTTAGTAAATGTTTGTATATGTTTGCCTTTTCCGTGATATTGGAAACATGTTTCTTATAGATGAAACACGCCCACGCGCGCGCGCACACACACACCATACACACACGCACACACACATTTTCATCATAATCAAGACTATTTAGAAGACATTCTTAAAAGAGAAGCAACAGGCTTACATACACTGATGCTTCAGATTTTTACCGAGGCATTTCTTTCAGATCCTGTGAAACCCTATGGAAACCTTCAAATCCAGGCAATGTGACTGTGCTTACTTCTGGTCACCACCCTGATCCATTTCCTTGTCGGCACTTCCTGGCTCTGACAGCTGTTGAAACAGCAGTGCCTGCCTCTGTGTGTGTGTGTGTGTGTGTGTGTGTGTGGTTCAAACTTTTTATATCTTAACTGCCTATAAAGTCACTGACTACTACACGGAGATCCAATCCTGAACTTGCTTTTGTCCTGGCTTCAGAAGTGAGCCTCCAGAGGCTCCCCTCGCCCCACCGTCCTGGGACTACCACCAGCTCCCAGGGTTCTTTTCGGTCCCAGCACCACTGACCGAAAATAAACACTGCAAAAGGAGATTAAATTGTGAGGTAAAATTTGCTTTTTAAAATTTCTTTTCTTCACGTTTTTGTCCTGCAGCCACAGAGCTTTGGGCTTCTTTAGTGATTTCTGCTTTGAACACGTTTGCAATTTACATGCTTTTGCCTAATTCCAGTTTTCCCAAAGGAAACTCATTATTGTTGTTGATGCTGTGCAGTCTCTCGGGCTTTCCGTGATTCCATTTCTTTTTCTAGGTTCAGATGGACTTTTCTGAAGTATGCCAGGATTGGGGGTCTTCTTAGGAAACTGCACGCCTCATAAGGGAATAAAGCTGGATGTTATTAGTGTGAAACAAGTGGAAGAAATATTCTTTTCTCATTAAAAGAACCATTCAGTTTTAATGTCAGATATCTCAGTTAGTTTCTCCTAAGAGGGGAGTTGTTTTTCATTTTTCTCTTTTTTACCATTGGTTTCCTTTTTGAGAGAGAGAGAGAGAGAGAGAGAGAGAGAGAGAGAGAACACATGTGCAAGGAGGGGAGAAGGGCAGAGTGGGAGAGAGAGAGAAAGATATGGAGGGGGGAAGAATCTTAAGCCAGCTCCATGCTCAGCACAGAGCCCAAGGTAGGGCTCAATCCCATGACCTTGGGATCTGGGCCCTGAGCCAAAATCAAAATTTGGATGTTCAACCAACTGAGCCACCCAGGAGCCCCTACCATTGATCTTTTTAAAAGCAAATCTAGACTGTAATTTTCAGCCTATTGCTCAAGTAGGAAGACCTGCCGTGTCATGTAGACTATCATATATAACCACATAAAATTGTCACTTTTTGGTAAGATTTAAAAGATTTTTATAAACTAATTTTTTTTGTAATTTTAAATATCATTCATAAACCATCTTCCAGGGTATCAGGCTCAGTGACATTAGTTATGTTATGTCCTCCAACCCCACTGCACCCATCTCCCTCTGTAATTCTGAATTCATCATCATCCATGGGTCACAAAAAGGCAGTATAATTCAGGATTACTACTCTTAGATTCCTGAACTGGTTATACCCACTTCCCAGACGTGACTAGTATATATTCAGAATCAACTGCTTTATTTTCATATTGTTACTCATATACATGCTTCTCTGACAACATTTTTGCAGCATGAAAAGCTTAAGGTTTTCGTCAGAGGCAAGTTTGCTCTGTCAAAGAAAAATTTCCTCACAAATGGTGAACACCCTCATTTGGATGAGATAAATCAAAGTCTATTTCTGGTTGCCACTCGCCTATGGTGTATCTTTGAGCAGACTCTCTGAACCTGTTCCTTAATCTCATCCACCAAATGAAAGTAGGATTTATCATCAGGGTGGGTAGCACAGTCAATAAAATTTGCTTTCTAGAAGACGTGAATTCATTTTGATAAATCATTTATATCCACCCTATATTGTTAGACAGCAGATTAAAAGTGGCTTAAAGTCACGCTTTCCACATTTTCTTGTGCATACAAATTACCTGGGCACTTTGTTAAAATATAAATTCTGATTCTAGATTGAGGCCTGAGATGCTACAGTTCTAATAAGCTCTTAGGTGATGCCAATAGTACATGATACCTATACATGTACTGTATTTGAGTAGCAATTGTGAATTGATTATATAAATATTTTAAAAAATAGTACAAATAATCAAAATTAATAAATGAATGAAAAAGAATGAGTGAAGACATGAATGGACCCAGGAATGATGTTATAAATGTATAAAATAATATTAACCACCTACCAAGTAGGGAACAAATTTGTCCATATGACTCATAGCAGACAGTAGAAAAAGGGGAACTATGTCCTCGACATTTATTTACTTTCCCATAATAATCTATATGCATAATAAGAGTTGGTAGTGGAGTTATATTGCTACTAAATTTTATATTCTGGAACCGAAGAAGAAAAAGAGAGCCTTATTTACTTTCCTCAATTAATTCAGAATATATAAGCATTCAAATGGTATTTGGGATCCATATTTACCTTTATATAATCTGGGGAGAAACGATTGGCTAAGAAATTAGTGGAACAAAATGCTTCAGGGAAAACTATTTCATTTATTATGTGAAACTCAGTTCTAATATCCAAATATACTATGTTGACTTCTGCTGTCACTTATTCCTGTATATCCAAATTAGGAAGTAACACTACCCCCAAGATCTTAGAATATTCTAAGTGGGACATGCAGGTTGAATCATTCACTCATTCAGTTCACTCAATATCTACTTCACTGCAAGGACAGAGCTTATAGACTCAGTTTCACTTCTTTCCACTTCCTCCTTCTGCTGGGTTTTTGACCAGCCACATTATTTGTTCCCTTCTTGGGGCTGCTGACATATTCCACAGTAATTCATGCTGGAAAATTTCTTCTACTAGACTCTGTTCCTGCACTAACAAGGGACTGCTAAGGCAATCAGATATTTACCACAAAATATAAGATAATTGAGAATCATACAGAAGGCAACGATTAAATATGGAATATTTAATATAATTTTCCTAAAATGCCCTGATCACTCAGCTTTTATCAGCATCTCATCTTAGGATCTTGTCTGCTCTAAATTTATTTTTTTAATTTTTTTACTCTTTATTTATTTTTGAGAGAGAGAAACAGCACAAATGGGGGACAGGCAGAGAGAGAGGGAGACACACAATCTGAAGCAACTTCAGGCTCCAAGCTGTCAGCACAGAGCCCAACGCAGGGCTCGAAGCCACGAACTGCGAGATTATGACCTGAGCCCAAGTTGGTGCTCAACTGACTGAGCCACCCAGGCGCCCCTTGTCTCTTCTAAATTTTTATGTGTCTACCTATACTGAACCTCTGCTTTTCCATCATTCTACTGTTCTTCAGGCCACTGAAGGACCCAGCTCCTTTATGAGCAGTAATAAAGATGCAAAATCCTAATTATTTTTACTGTTTTCCTAGCATAAGATGCCATATATTTAAAGAAAAGCCCATGATTTAGTAACAACTTTCACTGGGGAGACAAAAAGACACACTATTTTTGTGTGCATACCTATTATAAGATATAAAATTATGATATATAATGCATGTCTTACAATGTAAAATGAAGAAATCTTTGTCCAGATTTCTGTCTTCTAGACTATTTTTAGGGGGTATGTGGAAGAGTAACCTCTAAAACATCAGGCTATTGTATTAGCCAGTTTTTCCTAATCAAAAACATACCTCTTTGTATACAAATTAATCACAGGCATAACAGTTTAAGCAGAAGGTAGCTTTTAAATTAGTTATTTTGTTTGTAGCTCTTATTATACAAGTAAATATTGAAAGCTTAATAAGTATAGTCACTGTTTAAAGTACCCTCAGGGAATTTTGAGATCACCAAATTACTTACAAAATATTTACATAATAAAAATATATATATCAATCCATTTAAGAACCTCCAGCTGGCAATCTTTGAAATCTAGTTATAGTTATTTTACTGACGACAATAAGAGTTCATCTAAGATATTATATAATTCAGATTGTTACTAATTCAAACCCTATTCATATGTAAGGTATATTGTGTACTATTGTTGATTGACAGATTCTCAGAAATAAATAGAATAATAGGTTTTGAGGGTCCTATAACGTCTACATTTTGTATTTCCTTCCATTTCTAGGTTGTTTACATTCTGTGGGGAGTGGGGGTAGGAGGGTTATAAAATGACAAACAGTAGTAAAAGCAAAGCTAGAGTTTCATTTACAAAGTTCAGTGAATAGGGGCACCTGGGCGACTCAGTCAGTTAAGCATCCGACTTTGGCTCAGGTCATGATCTCACGAATCCTGAGTTCCAGCCCTGCATCAGGCTCTGCACTGACAGTGTGGAGACTGCTTGCGATTCTCCCTCTCTGCCTCTCTTTATCCGTCCCTGCATGCGCATACTTGCACTCTCTCAAAATAAATAAAAATACTTTTAAAAAAACCTACAACAAAGTTCAGTGAGTAACTGTCTGTGATGGTCAATTTTATGTGTCAACTTGATTGGGCCACAGAGAGCCCAGATATTTGGGCAAACATTATAATAGGTCTGTGAGGGTATTTCTAGATGGGACTAACATTTAAACTGGTAGACTGAATAAAGCAGATTGCCCTTTCTAATGTGAATGTGCCTTATCCAATTAGTTGAAAGCCTAAATAGAACAAAAAGGCTGACCTTCCTGGGAGTCAGGGACTATTCATCCAGCCTGACTTCCTTGGAGCTGAGACATCATTCTTTTTTTTCTGCCTTCTCACTCAAACTGAAGCATTGGTTGTTCTTTGGTCTCAAGCTTGCTGGCCTTCAGATCGGAACTAAACTGTTGGCTATCCTGAGTCTCCAGTTTGCCATCTACAATGTCCTGGGACTTGTCAACCTTTATAATTGCATGAGACAATTCATCATAATAAATTATCTCTCTCTCCAAATATATATAAATAAATATTATACATTTATATATTATATATAAATTATATATATTACATATATAATTTATATATTATACTATACACACATATAATATATAATATATATTATATTATATATACAGCTATAATATATGTATATATTATATACATATATAAATTTATATATTATATATAATTGAATATATGTTAAAATTTATATTATATATAAAATATTGGTTCTGTTTCTCTGGAGAAGAGAGAATAATAATATAATCTCCACCCAGGATTCAAAAATTTTTTGAAGACTTACCAGAGCAATGAGATTCTTATTTGGAATTAGTATTATTAGTATGATTATGATTAGGATAGTTAAACAGTTTACAAAGAATTTTTGTATATATACATATGTAATATACACACACACACACGCACATACACATATATACATATAAAGAGATTTATTATACCTAATTGGTGTATGAGCTTTTACAGGCAGACAAGTCCCGAGATCTGCAGGATAAGTTGGCAAATTGGAGATCCAGCATAGCTGATGATTTAATTCCAGTCTGAGACTAGAGAAGGCCTAAGAACCAGGAGAGCTGATAATGTTTTCGTTTGAAAGCTGTCAGGTACCAGACTCAGGAAAAGTCAATATTTTAGTTCCAGTGTGAGGACAGGAAAAAAGCTGATGTAACAGTACAAAGATTGTCAAGCAAGAAGCATTCTCTCTCAGTTGGGGGAGGGTCAGTCTTTTCGTTTTATTCAGGCTTTCAACTTTAGGAAGGGAAATCTGTTTTATTAAACATACCAATTTAAATATTAATGTCATCCAAAAACACCCTCACAGAAATACTCAGAATGATTCTTGAGCAAATATCTGGGTATCTCATGGTACACTCAAGTTGATCCATAAAGTTAACCATCATAGCTCCTAAGCAAGATGCAGTAAAGAAGCTCAAAAAATCTAAAACACACACACACACACACACACAAACACTGTGAAAATAACCACAACAAAGCATACCATAATTCAGTTGCTCAAAATCAGTGATAGAAAAAAAAATCATAGTCACAGGAATATAAAGCCCAGCATAGTACATTCCATGACATTGTAATAGCATTGTATAGTGATAACTGGTAGCATACATTTGTAGGGAGCATAGATAAGTACGGAGAAGTTGAATCCTATGTTGTATACCTGAAAATAATGTAACACTGTATGTCATCTATACTCAAATAAAAAAAAATTTTAAAAGAAAATCTTAGAAGCAGATCAAGAAAGCAGATGTGTTATGTACAGAAAAACAAAGGTAAGAAAGATGATGGATTTCCTACAAGGAAAACTGACGTACAATTGAAATGTAATGCTGAGTGCTAGATTTATTTTGCCGTAGGTCCAGATAATTCTCAGCATATTTCTGTAAAATCTGATTTCCAGTTCTAAAATGTGTTGTTTCATTTCTTTCCAAAGCTTCCAGTAAAGACCTTTGTTCTGCTTGTCACAGAGCCAATTGCTGCTCTTGCAATCTACAGCTTTATACCCACAAAAATGCCCTTTGTATTTAGATCTCTGCACACTGAATGTGTTAAAGCCCAAGTTCACTCTGTATCAACTTATAGTGTCTTAAGAATAACATTAGTTACTCAATTTCTAATTTTTATCTTCTTTATTTTTCCAAGACTGGATTGTCAGAAAATAATCTCTTAAGTGTTTGTACAACCTGGTATAAAAATGACTTCCCCAAAAGACGTCCTGAGAAAAAATCTGAAGATGATCCATGACTGTCCCATGATCTATGCATTTGCAAACAACTGGGAAAGGATTGAACAGTTCCACAGCAGGCCAGATGACATCGTGATAGTCACTTACCCCAAATCAGGTGAGTTTTGTGGCCTGACAAATACATATCTGACTTCAGCCTTTGTTTCCTGAAAATCAGTTTCTCTACAAAATCATTATCATTCTAAGGGTGCCTGGGTGGTTCAGTGGGTGAAGCCTCGACTCTTGGTCTTGACTCAGATTATGACCTCGTGGTTTGTGGGTTTGAACCCTGCATCAGGCTCCATGCTGACAGTGCAGAGAATCCTGCTTGGGATTCTCTCTGTCCCTCTCTCTCTGCTCCTCCCTTGCTTGTACTCTCTCTGTCTCTCTCTCTCTCAAAATAAATAAATTTTTTAAAATAAATAAATAAAATCATTATCATCCTAAATAAAATTAATATTCCTATCAGTCAGTCTGGCCATTTACTTTGAGTATATTTTGGATGAGCATTTGGGACACAGAGAGAAGAATTAAGTTTACAATAGAATGCATTAAAATGGCAAACTCCCTGTAGGTACTTTTTCTCTCCAGAATCAATGATAGTTATAAAAAAATATGTTGCCTTTCAACAGGTACCACTTGGGTTAGTGAAATTGTGGACATGGTTGTAAATAATGGAGATGTTGAAAAATGTAAGCGGGATGTTATAACAGTTAAAGTTCCAATGTTAGAAATGGCTGCCCCTGGACTAAGAACTTCAGGTAATTTTAAACCAGCTGGGAATTATAATTTTGTAGTATTATTTATATGGCATATTAATTATTATATTTGCATTTTCCATTCAAACAAAATGGAGTCAATTTGGCAACATAAAATGGAAGTTTGCAGGTAGTATAATCACCAGGACATATAGAGAAACTGTAGTTTAATTCATTGCATATCCAGGTAAGATAACCTAAGATGAAAGAATTTTGTTGCAGAAAACAACTAAAAATTTGGATGATAACATAAAAAATGTTCCTTATATTTTATTAACTTTTGTTGTATGGAATCTGATAGATTGGATTAATAAGCTCTAATTTAAGACATTGCTGTTGTTAAAGAAGTAAAGAAGTACAATTCCTCTCCAACATAAAATTTATTATTAATACAATTCATTTTCATTCCACAAATAATTATTGAGTGTTTCTAAAGAATTATGCACTGTGCTATGGGCTGGATATAAAATGATTAGTAAATTCAATGCCCTATCCCCAAGGAGTTTGTAGTAATATTGTGTCATTAAATAAGTAAATAATAATATTTGAATATTATAAGGCTTATGTATCCAAAGAATAGGGCTCTATAAAAGAGAACAAGAGAGTTTACTTTAGATCAGATATTTAGGGATCTCTACTCTGAAGTGAGACATAAAGGCATGCACATAGTTGTAAAAAACTATTTCAGGATAATGAAATATTAGGTATGAAGACCTAGATGCAGAAAAAACCTTGGTACAATCCAGGGATTAAACAACAATGAAAGGGGAGAATAGAGCTTGTAGTTTTTAAGAAGCGCTCAGTGATCCAAGAGAATCAGTAGTATGATGTCCTGTGGGCACGTGAGAAGGCCTTAGGAAGTGAGGCCTAGCTCTCCAGTTCTGCTAGAAACCTGGGGGCAGGAAGACAGAAGTATGATGGTGACTGTTCATATCAATTTAAAGAGCAGAATCCAAATTCCATATCCTACCAGCGCTGGTTACTTCCATAGGCAGAGAAGAACCAACATTCACATATTCCCTACATTCACATTTGTGCAATACAGTGTTCATTCAAAGGACCTTATATGGTAAAACAATTACAACCTAGAGGTTGAGAAATCTTTTAATGAAGTTAGGGAGTGAAGAGGAACAACAGATATGGGGAAAACTTCAAAAGAAAAACAAACATAAGAGTTCATTTCATGGACATTGAGGAATAATGAGTTATGAAAAATTATGATTTCTCATTTCTATATGCTGCGTAAAGTGACTGTAACTACCAGGTCAGTATTAACATAATAAAATACTTGGTGAATTTTATAGGCATATAACTAATGTTTCCAGATAAAATTCAAGATACCAAATTTAATTTTAAATTCAGATAAATAGCTCTTTTATTTAGCATAAGTATATCCCAAATATTGCATGGAAGATATTTATACTAAAGGGTGTCTGCTGTTTACCTGAAATTCAAATTTAACTAAGATTCTTGGTCTCTGTTTCCTAAGTTGGCCAACCCTATCCACATTAAAATTAAGAGATTCTTCCTAATACAACTATGTGCTATGCATTTTTCTCTACAGAACATATATTGGTAAACAAAGCAAGCTACATGTCTGCTTTTGTGGGATCTCCATTCGAGTGTGTTTGAGGTGGGGTTGGGGAAGAGGCATGGAAACTGACAATAAATAAATAGACAAGTAAATAAACTATGAAACAAAAATAAGCCTTATACAGAACATTTTAAAAGGATGTTTTAATAGAGATTCAGTGGCTTTTTAATATATGTAATAACTTTTTGTAAACAACTGAAGCAGAAGATTGTTTTGAATGAGTAAGTCAGATGCAGTTTTGAGCAGGTGTGCCTGGTATGCAAGAGGTGGGAAGATAATGTAGGATTAACAGGTAATCTAGAGGTTAGACTGGATATAAGTAATATTGTGAAAAATATGCATAGGTCTTTAAGGTTTATTGGATATGAAACCTGAAGGAGGAGACAACAATAATTGAGATTTTGGGTGTTGGTGACTCTACAAGAAATAGCGTCATTAACAGATATATCTAGGATATGAGAAGGCCACTGAGTGCATTAAAATAATAGTAAGTTAAAAGCGTTGGCCCAGCTTTTCCTAGTCTATGTCAGGAATTCTCTGAGTTTTCCTTTACCCTAGAAGTGACTTCAGACTGGCCAAGTCACTTATGTAGTGAGATGCAGGATGCTGAGATTTTCCTAGCTCTGAATATACAAAATAAATGGATATTTTCCATCTCAGGGAAGTTCACACATCCTTATCCAAAGACTTGAAACCAGGTTTTCTACATATTAGTTGTATGACTTTAGTAAGTTCAGCTAACGCCTAAAAATTACACAACATTTTCATTTTGCATATATATACATATGACACATAAAGGAAATAATAAAAATGCAGTTGCAACAGTTAATGCTCTACAGAAATAACATTGTCTATACCATAGTATTGGATGCAAAACAAGAGCTGATGTGAGAATTACTAGTTATTGATATCTCTTTGAGATATAGAAAATATTTTTGTAATCATTTATAATAATGCAAGTTATGATAAAACTCCAAACTACTAAAGCCGATACTATTACCCCTCGTTTTGGAGGTGGAGAAAGTGAAACCCACAGACTAGCATATTTTTAAATGTCTCATGATGCGTTAAGTGACAGACCTAGGATTCAAATCCTAGAAGGCTAACCTCAGAACTATGCCCTTAACCATTATGCAATATTGCCTCTTGGAATCCAGATAAATAATATCTGTGATTGGTTCAAAATCTAGCAGCATTATATACTGCTCAAAAATATTTTAACAGGTGAGAGAAAATCAGGAAATGCAGGCTCCTTTAAGACTTTAATGTATCTCTATACCAAACTAAATTTTCCCAGGAATAGAACAATTAGAGAAGAATCCTTCCCCCCGGCTTGTGAAGACTCATCTACCAATTGATCTCCTTCCTAAGTCTTTCTGGAAGAACAACTGCAAGGTATATTCTACACTGCAAGTCAATTATTATTTTTGAGAGAGACAGAGACAATGTGAGTGGGGGAGGGGAAGAGAGAGAGGGAGAGAGAGAATCCCAAGTAGGCTTCGCACTGTCAGCACAGAGCCTGATGCAGGGCTTGAACCCATGAAACTGTAAAGTCATGACTTGAGTCGAAACTAAGAGTTGGCCACTTAACTGACTGAGCCACCCAGGCTCCCCTGCAAGTCAATTTTTTAATGTGGCCTTATCCCTTTAATCACACAAATAGTAAGTGATTGCTTAAGTGTTTTGTTTATGTGTTACTCTGAGAACTGAGCTACATACATGGTTAAATTAAAAATATACATATTTAATCTAAGCCTACATATTCAAGTTTGCCAAAGGCATATAACAACAGGATCCCCATCTCAGGACAGTATTGCTACTGTTATTTTCCACCAGTCTCTAGATAATTCAGGCCTTCTCCCAACTCTACATAAAGGTGTCCGTTCTTATTTGATTATTTGGTAAAATTCTCCAGTAAAACATTTGTGCCTGAATATTTACTTCTGGGAAATTTTAAATTTGAAATTCAATTTCTTTAATAATTGTGGGGCTATTTTGTTTATCTCTTTCAACCTAACTGATTTTTACCAGTTGTGATGTGTGAGGAATACTTAGTTGTTGAATTTTATAATGAAAAGTGTTTTATAATTCTCTTCTTATTCTTTCTTTGAACAGAATGTATTTTTACAGCAACTTTATTTTTAGAGGAATTGTAGGTTCACAGCAAAATTGAGTGGAAGGTAAAGAGTTTCCCCATATATCCCCTGCCCCTATACATGCATAGCTACCTATTTTCAACATCCCCCACCAGAATGGTACATTTGTTATAACTGATGAACCTACATTAACACATCATTATCACCTAAAGTTCATAGTTTACATGATTCACTCTTGGTGCTGTACATTCTATGGATTTGGACAAATATATAATGACATATATATATATACAATATATGCCATTATAGTATCATACACAGTAGTTTCACTGCCCTAAAAATCTTCCATACACCACCTATTCATGCCCCTCTCCTCCCAACCTAGTAACAACTGATCTTTTTTATTGCCTCCATGGTTTTATATTTTCTAGAATGTCATATAGTTAGATTCATACAGTTGGTAACTTTTCCAAATTGTATTCTTTCACTTAGTAATATGCATTTAAGGTTCTTCCATGTCTTTTCGTGACTTGATAGCTCATTTCATTTTAGTGCTGAATAATATTCCATTGTCTGGATGTATTCTAGTTTACTCATTCACCTACAGAAAGACATCTTTGTTCCTTCCACATTTTGGAAATTATGAATAAAGCTTCTATGTACATCCACTTGCAGGTGTTTGTGTGGTCTTTATTTTTCAACTTTGGGTAGATACCAAGTAGTGCAATTGATGGATTGTAGGTAAGAGTATTGCTTAACTTTGTAAGAAACTGCCAAAGTGTCTTCAAAAGTAGCAGTACCATTTTTTCAGTCCCACCAGCAATGAATGTGAGTTCCTGTCACCCCACATCCTCACCAGGATTTAGTGTCAGTTTTCTGGATATTGGTCATTCTAATAAGTATGGAGTGATGTCTCATTGTTGCTTTAATTTTTATTTCCCTGATGACATATGATATATAACATCTTTTCATACTCTTATTATAGTTTTAATGGCTGTACTATTTATCATGATATGCCTGGTTTTTTTCTTGATATTAATTGTGTCTGCTCTGTTTTATTAGTCTTGCTAGATGTTTATTAATTTTGTGATTTTTAAAAAGAACCAGCTTTCTGTTTCATTAATTTTCCCTAATGTTTTCCTGTTACTAATTTCATGGATTTCAAATCCATGTGATTTTTCTTCCTTTTTTTTGCCCCCTGTAGATGATTTATGTGGCTCGAAATGCCAAGGATGTTGCAGTTTCATATTACCATTTTGACTTAATGAATAATTTGCAACCTGTCCCTGGCCCCTGGGAAGAATATCTGGAGAAGTTTATGACTGGAAATGGTAGGTAGGGTTGGGCTTGAAATTAATAAGTAATATTTTCTTTTTAATAACACTAATAACCATTCCTGTTATGGCTTTTCTTATCAGAACACTTACTTGTCCAAGTCAGTAACAATTATTAGCATTTTAAAAACTTAGATCAACTATATTTAATATTTTACTATGACATCAATAAGTAAATTTGGTATTTAACTTTGGCTTGATGAAAATATTCTCAAATGTCTTCTCAGTTGTTAGAAATCCATTCTCAGTTCCTGCTTACAATGGAAATTGTTTAACTTGCCCAAATCTTTAGTTAGATCTGTTATACATAAATAGTACTTAGATAAACAATTAATATGTGTACTTAGTAGAATAGTTTCCTTCCATGCGAGGCTAAGTAAAACCCATTGGAGGTCAATGTATTTTCATTTGAAATGTACATTTCCCTTGTACTTCCTATTTTTAAAATCTGATGGTACATTCATAATTATTTATTTTTTTAATTGGCCTTATATATTCAGTTCCCTTGATTACTAAATTTCACAAAACATTTGTACAATATGCCTTATTGTTTAGAAACAAATCTTTAGTTTGATGAATACTTATGATAATAGACTGTTTTTCTGGTGTTAGTGGCCTATGGTTCCTGGTTTAATCATGTTAAGAGCTGGTGGAAGAAAAAGGAAGAACACCCAATACTTTTCCTGTTCTATGAAGATATGAAAGAGGTAAAAGGGTAGAAATTCACTCTGGATAATTCCCCCACTACATCCAAAGGGTTGGGGCCAAGCGTTAATATATATTTTCAACTTAATCTATGGAGTAAAAAAAATATGATTATTTTGCTTCCTCTCCATGCCTGCTTACTCAGATCTTTCTAAGACCATTAGTGACTTCGAGTGGTAAAATCCATGATATTTTTATCATACTTTTTAACCATTGTGTTTATTGTGAGCATCTTTTGTTTTTGAAAGTCTTTCCTACATTTAACAAGTTATCATAGTTTCCTGGTTTTCTTGTGGATCTCTATCTATCACTTAATTTTTTAAAGCTGTTTGCTACATTTTGGTGATCATACCCATGCCTACTGTTGTCAAAACTATTTACGTGCTGATGACCCCCCAAAACTCCACCCTAATTCAGACCCATGCTTTTATTAAAATGACCCTCAAATTTAACACATTCAAAACTAAACTCATTTTGCTTCTCTCTCTCTCCAACATGTAATCCTTTTCTCCTTTTATTCTCTCTTTGGTTAATGATGTTATTTGTCCATTAATTTTCAAAGTTTGAAAATATGTTGTCTTCATTGGCTTCCATATGGTGAATATGGTTCCACTCTATTGTGAGGATTTCATTGGTTCACATGACCTATCTATCTATTATAACTCTGACATGTGCTCCTCTCCTTTACTCTCTTACTATATCCCTCTAAGTTTGGAGACTCATAAGCATTCATGTAGTCTCCTGTATGAACTAATATAGTTCAAATACTTCAAAGTTCTAGACCTATTTTGAGGCTATTTTACTTAAATTAGGCAAACACACACACACACACACACACACACACACACACCCCTGAGAAATATCTGGAAACCAAGTTCCTCTATTTGAAAAAGCCTGGACATACAAATGAAGACACATTGTAGACTTTCAGATTTATAATTGAACATACAATATCTATCATTTTCATAACGACATTCACAGTACATAATATAGCACCTTATATATACAGAGGGGCTCATAGGGTCACTTATATGGAAAATTGATTACTTGAATGAATAAATAAATGAATGAGCAGTAATAACAAGCATTTTAAAGACATCAGTTTTACTTGGTGTAACAGAAATCATGCTCCATGTAAAATTTCCCTTGATTCAAGTATTTCTGAGAACCCCCTTGTGTATTTCTCACATCTTAACTGAAAGAATCCTCTGAGTTTTTCTGCTCTGCCCAGGCTCCCATCTTCCATCACATTTGTTTGAAGCCCATAGAGAATTCATGGTCTAAGCTTTACTGTTGTCCATTTATACAGGGCTTGAGGCAATTTGCTGGCAATATGCAGCTGTGAAACTGAAGTGGTTTTATGAAAACACTTTTAAAAAGTGATGCTATCCCATGAGTGTTTGATTAGCCAGTTAAGTCATGAATTCTTCATAATAGAGAAAATTGTCCTTTTGTTCTTTCTTTACTCCCTGGACCCAGAGTAGGCCTTAATAACTTTATGAAAAGAGCAATTTTAGCTCCTGAATATAGTCCTTTTCCTCCATAGCATGGGGGAGTACATTTTCTGGGCTGGGCTGGTATCCAAATTCTGAGTCCAAAAGCATGCTGTCCTCTACGTGATATTCTTGTGTCAAACATTTCTCTCCTTATTTAGCTAAAATGTGTTATTCAAATCCACTCATTCATTCTGATTTATGGTCTTGCCCAATCAGCTTTATAAGCATATCTGTATATTTTGAATTCCACTCAAACATGCTATAATCATCGTACTTAATAGATGATCTTTTTCTCCTGTCATACCAGTCATTTTTAGACAATGTTATATGAAGAAGTTTAATCTAACAACAATAGAAGAAAATTATAATTACATATCAGTAAGGAAATTCAGAGAGAAGTCCAATAATTTGCATCAGGTTTATGAGCACCTGCATAAATTATCAACCAATGAGGTGAAAGAGCAATACAGTAGAAAGAGATTCGGTAGGAGCCAGCACCCTGCTTTCGCTTGTACTGCAGTATAAACATGCTCATTGATACTTAGGCAGTGATCACATTATTCTCCAAACATTTTGAATCCCTAATAGAAATTGTTCTCTATCTGCCTGTCCATCTGTGGTTTTCGTAGCACCACAATTAACTTTTTCCATTATCATTTCTGACCTTTTTCTTCTTCCAAGCATCCCTTAATTAGACATCTCTTTCCTCTCTCATTGTCTGAGATACAAAATATTGCCAGAACTTCCCTTTTAGGGAACTGCCTGCCAAAATGTGCACGTGTGTACATGAACACACACACAGTTAGTGACATATTATTAAATGCTGTTACTTCCCTGCATAAGAGATAAAGTAAAAATCCCTCAGCAGGACATCCAAGGACTTTCTCAGTTTTACCCCAATTTATCTTTCCAATTTTACAGCCTGTCTCACTCTTATGAACAACTCAAACCAAACTTCAGCTACTTTCCTTTTTTTTCTTCCTTCAACATATTATGAGATCCTATACCTCCAAGAGTTTTTGCCTATAGTCTCTACTGGAAATTCACTCTCCAACATCTCAGCAGACCACACATCATTTTGGCTCACCTTTTTCAACTCAGCTTAGATATCACCTTCTCAAAGTATTTCTAGACATATTCATATAGAGTTTAATTTAGCTTCCTTAAATTTCCAAATATTAAGTTTATGTCATTAGAATCTGGAAAGTGATCTGTTTCTCAAATTTTGTTTTTATCCCCAATTGTTCAGGAATAACTTAGGTCTTGATATCTTTGCACCTTCATAGGAGTTTATTTTTGATAATTTATGTCCAAGCAAGGTCTAAGGTATAAAGACTCTAAGGCAAACATACTTGACGTTGTTCGTGAATTTGTTATTTTTGTTTTTTTTTTTTAAATATTGTTATTAACAACAAGAAAGGTTGGGGCACCTGGGTGGCTCAGTCAGTTAAGCATCCGACTTTGTCTCAGATCATGATCTCACAGTTTGTGGGTTCGCGCTCTGCATCGGGCTCTGTGCTGACAGCTCAGAGCCTGGAGCCTACCTCAGATTCTGTGTCTCCCTCTCTCTCTCTCTGCCCCTCCTCCACTCATGCCCCCCCCAAATAAATAAACATTAAAAATTTTAAAAAATAAAAATAAAGACAAGAAAGGCATTTTGATTAAGAACAAATAAATAAAGCCAGGAAGAATAAAAAGATACTGGGTCCCTAAGCTTTCACTGTTCAAATCTGATTACAACTTGACTTAAAATAGCTGTTTTTTTCCTCCAAATATTGCTACTATTTAGTCCAAGCTTTGCTCTTATTTTACTTTGGATAAAGTAATAATATGAAATTTAATAATATGAAATTTAGAATAAACAAAATATTTCCATCCTATTTTTCCAAACATAAATTATTGATTTTTTTCATTTCATGATTATTTAAAAAGCATTGATGATCCAACAAAATATGGATTGAATATTCAGAACCAAGATTTAAGAAAACAGATTATAAATATTACAGTTTCACATTATGTTAATGATGTATTTATTTACCATTTTCTTGGGTATGTCTCTCTCTACCCACTAATAGAATCCAAAGCGAGAAGTCAAGAAGATAGTGAGATTTCTAGAGAAGAATTTGAATGATGAGGTCTTGGATAAGATCGTCCATCACACCTCATTTGAAGTGATGAAAGACAACCCTCTGGTGAATTATACACATATACCAAGTACAGTGATGGATCACAGCAAATCCTCTTTTATGCGTAAAGGTAAATATTTTGCTGAGTTTAATTTCCTTTTTCACTTTCTTATGAATTTCTCTGAAATGAGGATTAACTCTGTGATTTCTAACAAGTTACTTAACTAGTTTGGGCACCAATTTCTTCATCTGTAATATAAAGACTCTAAAAATACCTGCCACAAAAAGTTGCTGAACTAGATTAGAAATTACTAAAGGAAATAATGCATATAAACCTGTTATCTGAATACCTTGGGTATCTGATGTATATTTCTTCTCCTATTTACTATGCTACTAAATGGGAGTAGTTTTGTCAGTTTTCATGTGAGTCATTCAAAAATTGTTATTCCTAAATCCTAAATCTTTACCTAAATAGGCATAGGCCTCCCTGTCCTCCTCAGTGATTAACGTCACTCAATACAGAACCATCTGCTTTAAAGACCTCATATCGCTTGGAAAAGCAGTAGTCACTTTGCTAAGGATTCACCAGGAGAAAGGACTTTTTTTACCCAATGGGAAGATTTTGCTCCCTAAAAATACTATCTGAATTATAGGAAACATGGAATCTAAATTTAACTTAAAAGGATGACAGGAGAAGAATATGGCATTCACTACTGATTCAACTAAAGCAAATCCTGCGTCTTCTGGCCTCTTGTACAGGATTTGTGTCAAAAATGTTTTATTAATAATAAAAATAATACAATTAACAAATTAAACAAATTTGAGAAGCTATCCACCCAATAATGTCACCCTCTGTTTTCAATATTTTTTATTGAAGTGGGAGAAAAAGGGGTAAAACTGCATGCAGTTAGTGTGCTAGGAAATAAACATAACCCTAGAAATGTACTGTGCATATGAACATGTGGCTGAAAACCATTGATTTTCAAAGAGTTACACAGCTAAATTTCTTCTAAAATATTTTTCTCTATTATTAAAATAGCAAATAGTCCTGGTGTTTCCAAATTATTTTTTGCTTTCAAAAGCATTGCATTTAGCTTTTCAAAACTAACCTCTAATACAATAAGACAAAGTAAATTTTTCATTGTAAATGGTGTGTAAACAAAGACTGATGCACACATACACACATTTTGCTGACAGAAAGAAAAAAATGAGAAAACATGCTCCTTTACTAAATAAAACAAATGGTCATTTTGTCAGATTATCTGAATGTAACTTCCAGGAGAGTTTTATTCCCAGTCATATGAGAATTGGTACCACCTCATGATATCTCATTAGGGTATTGAGGTAGATGAAGTAATTTCAGTATCTGGATTCTATGCTTTCTTCAACCTCAAATAGAAAAGAGTTCATTCTGGTCTAATGAGGGAGTCTGTCTTTACACCTGCTCTGGAAGTGGTAAAAAAAAACATATTCTTTGTGACAAATTGATCCAGGCTTTATCCAGGCTATGCCACTCCCTGAATCTATGACATTGAACATATTGAATCAATCTGCCAAAGGTCTGGCTACATCACTGAAAATATGGAGAAAGTAACATGCTCTAAGGCATATGTTTTGGGGGAGGATTATGGTAAATGACATGTAAGCATCTGGAATGTTTTTTCTGACCATAAATGATACATTAAAAAGTAGCAAGTCTTATTAGTCTAAGTAGTTTATCCATTTATTCATTAATGCATTCAACAAACACAGAATCCCCATTTATTCATTCATTTATGTATAAAAAACACTCTTCATGAACACTTGAATGCAGCACATATTCTCTAGAACATGCATGGGTGAATGACACATGCATCTGCTTTAAGAGGCTTATAATGTAATGCAAGAGGCATACCTGTAAAAGGATGTTAAACAGGGTTCAGAGTGATGTATAAACAAAAGGCCAGGTGCACTCAGACTTGAATAATGCCATGTTGGCTAAATCAAGGTCATAATTTAGTCACACAATAGTAAAAGTAGTAGGGAGAGGATAGATGATCTACAATGTTCATACTTATGTCCCAAATTGCACCAAAACAGAAAAATCTGGGCTTCAACAAGCATTTATTTATCAAAAATATTTCTACTTCCCTTACTCTTGTGAAGCAAATGTGTTTGTGTATATTATATAATCGGTACTGAAAACACAAGATCAGTGGAATACTTTATATACAACTGTTTATTGTTTAATCTGTGCTTTTTGTTTTTAACGACATCTTTACAGATGTACTGTTCCAAATATACACTATTCTTGCATTTCAGAGAGCTCTTAACCATAGAGAGCACAGTGAGTGAACATGGAACACGAAGTATAATAACCAGGGAAACAACCTCGTTTATGGGGATGCTTTTCAATAAAAGGACTTGAAATCTTCATTAAGGCTTCGTGGGTTAATATAGCTTGCAATTCAATAGGACATATTTTGTATTTTATAAAACAACAAAAGTAGATGTTTATCTCCAAGCACATTTATAGTACATTAAAAATTTATTTATTCTTCAAATAAATATTTATAAGCATCCAAGTATAAGAAATTAAATATAAATTTGTATCCCAAAGGTTTTGTAAAAATAGTTCAGAGATGTTATATGTTTGATTTTAAATGCTATTCTTTTCATCTAAACTTCAAAAACAGGATAAGTCTAGTGAACTCGGGGAAAGCAGGTACCCTCCAAGTATCATACCATCTTCATTTATAAATTCATGGGAAATTATATTTATCAACTTTCTAGTTCATGGATTGGTTTCGGTGATTACCAGTCCTTTGCATAGTTTCCAAAATGAATTCATGAAATAAAATCTGTCTTGACCATGGATCCAATCAATGTCCAGTAGTAACATTGTCACCCAAGACAAACAGAAACACTAAAAGAATCTTGTTCAGGAAACTATTGTACAACCCCTACATTCAGACAAGAAAATTAACCCTTTTCAAAATGTATCTTTAAAAGTCAGTCAAAACCACAATAAGATATCACTTCACATCTGTTGGAATGGCTAGCATCAAAATAGACAAGAAATAACAAGTGTTGGCAAGGATGTAGAAAAAGGGGAATAAGGTGGGATGTAAATTAGTGCAGCCACTGTGGAAAACAGTATAGAGGTTAAAATTAAAAATATAAGTACCATACGATCCAGCAATCCACTACAGGGTAACAAAAATGAAAACACTAAGAAGATATATGCACCCCTATGTTCATTTCAGCGTTATTTACAACAGCTAAGATATGGAAGCAATGCAAGTGTTCAGCAACAGATGAAGGGATAAAGAAGATGTGGCTTATATGTACAATGGAATTTTACTTGCTGTGGAAAATAAAATAAAATAAAATGTTGCCATTTGCAACAACATGGATGGGCCTAGAAGGTATTATGCTAAGTGAAACAAGTCAGACACAGAAAGACAAATACCATACAATTTCACTTATATGTGGAATATAAAAAAATAAACATTAAGCAAAACAAAACAGAAACAGACTCATAAATAAAAGAACAAACTGATGGTTGCCAGAGGGGAGGGGAGTGGGGAAATAGGCAAAATAAATGAAGGGGATTAAGAGGAACAAACTTATGGTTATGAAATAAATAAGTCACAGAGATGCAGAGTACAACATAAGAAATGTAGTCAATAATATTGTAATAACAGATGATAACTTCATTTATCATGGTGATCATTTCTTAATGGATATAAATGTCAAACCACTGTATTGTACAATGGAAACAAGTCTAATATTGGATGTCAGTTACACTTCACAAAAAGTCAGGTTCTATTTAGTTATAAGCCACCTTTTTAGATGGAAGGAATTACCAATAAAAGAGAAATGACATTTTAAAGTATTCAAATACAAGGAAAGTCTTTCTCTTCTAACTTTTTCTTTTAGGATATATTAGCTTTTCCCTCGTAATGGAAATATATTACTCCTTCATGTTTTCTTATTTATTTTTAGGGGTTGCGGGTGACTGGAAGAATTACTTCACAGTAGCCCAAAGTGAGAAATTTGATGCCATTTATAAGAAGGAAATGTCTGGATCTGCACTTCAGTTCCGCACAGAGATTTAAAGAGCCTACACTGCCAATCTGAAGGAGGAAGAACTGAGCAGTAATTTGTTAAAACAGGCAGTTATGACTTTATTTGGGCCATCAAATGGATTTATAAAGGAGAAAATGCGCTTTTAAAATGGATTTTTTTTTTTTAGCGTCATTAGTCAGGTCTCAGTTTCACTCCTGAATCTGAGCTTCCAGATTCCCTAAAGTTTGGGCCAATTTTTTTTGGATATTCCTGCCTTTTCCTAGACTAGTATGGACAGCAAAGAAAGTACTTATCCTACTCAATCTCTATACATTGTGGCTTAGAATTAAGTTTGCCTCCCTATTAACATGGTCCAAGAAGTGCTATTTGCACACTGACACTATATTTCCTAGCTCTGCCCCAATTTCCCTTTGTTGAAAGCTTGACCCAAGTGTTCCATGGCTGTCTTCTGGGTTTCAAGTTGTTCCCTAGGTCATAGATCATCTTCTCATAGTGCCACTATTTGGATAACACAGTTCATGTCCCAGATGATATGGTTCAGATTTTAGACATGTTCCTATACCTAATTTCTAAGCATCCAAATTTTTAATTGCTGAGGATCCAATTTCTTTCTGGGTCTCCTCAGGTGAAAGGTCTATACTGGTCTCCCTGAGACTGTCCCATAGGATCTGTATCTCTTCTCTGAGAGTCTGGACTGAGGCAGCAACCTGCTTCCTATGCAAAGTCCTCCCCAATCTCAACCGTCTCTACTGCAATTCTGAGAATTGCCTATTGTCATGGTCTGGTCACCATTTGGGAACTTCAATTACCTCATTTTGTAATTTTTTTTTTGGTGGAATTGACCAAACTGGTACCAAAGGGAGACTCTGGTTTGAATCTCCACTATGCCCTCCTGACCCCATATCCCTTCTGTGTACCATCCAATACTTATGCCCATCAGCTTGGGCTCGTTGATAAAATGTTTCCTTGGGACATTTGTTTCTCAACTCCAGCTTTGCCTTAGATGTAGTTATCTATATCTCCATGTGCACCAAGATCTCTTGCCTGCAGATAATATCAGCCTGTGACAAATTGCATGCCAGGCCCAAGCTCCCAAACTCATGCTTGGTGAGAATGCCCTGGGCCTCACTTGTTCTGGAGAAGAGTTCCGATACATGATAGACCCCCTGAGCCATGACTGAGATAGCTATGGTAATTTGGGTGACAGTGTTTTGCCTTCATAGGCAAATGGCTGCCATCAGCTTCTGCAGCTGGAATAGTGCCTCAAGCATGTAACTTCTCTCTTCCTTAGCCCCACCAGAGGGTTGATCAAATGCCAGCTGCAAATCTCCTGGGAGTGATATATATATGATTTTGGAAATAGTTGTTTTGATAGTTTTATTATATACTATAAATTATTTTTGTAGTTCGTTAGAAATATGCGTAGTAGTAGTTAATCTTGAATACCTAAGGGTATGGTGAACTAGTTCCAGCTTTCTAGAATATGCTTAATAGCACAAAGTCGATTTATTACCTTTATTACTAAGTTAATGTGATATATACTTTCGATTATATGGTCTATTTTTGAATAAAAATGTGTCTTTCTGAACTAGTCTTTAATCTGGGTAATAGATCGGCTGCACTGATCACCTTCACTAGTTTCAATTTTCCCTAGTTTTCTTTTGTGGAAATAAGTTTCTGTAAATGGATTTTATTTTTTTTTAATTAAGTAAGCTTTAACTATGTCCCAGGTATTTTATTAGGCTCTGGAAATAGAGTTGAAAAACAAATAGAATTTAGATTTTCCTTTACCTTTCTTATAGGTTGTTGCCTCTGACCCAAATGCCAGAACTCTGTTCATTCTCTCTTCAACTCAAGCTTCACACCACCCAGTAACACTCCTAGAATTCCAATTTCAGAAGTACCGGATATCTTTTAAAATCACTTAAAAACTACCACCAAGTTAATTTTCCTAAAAAAGTGCTTTTATCATTATTTTTCCTATTCAACAATCATCCATATAATTTTCAAACAAAAAACTTTAGAATAATCTCATTCTATTTTTTTCTTACCAAAGCACATACTGCAAGGATAGTGATAGCAAATGTCTAGCAATAATGAGATTACTTTCATATCCTTGGCCCCTCACTAATCAATCAAAGACTGTTTTCCAAGAAGCCAAATGTGGCCACAAATATTGTTTCATCTTGGTATTCAAAGCAAATACTGGCATTTGTTCAGAGTAGGTGCCTATTATAAAACTGCCATTATTGATCAAAGGAAAAGAGCCACAAAAACTCCCAAGGGAACCATATTTTAATCATGGATTTTCCATTAGTGAAATGCTTAAGTTTTAGAAAATGAAGGAAATAGATTTTAGTTTCTCATCTGTAAAATCAATCAGCTCGTGTTTCCTCCATATTCGAAAACTCTATGGCTATACTTGCCTCCTGCTTCCATGTTCAAACTGTTTTCATCAGTGCCTGAATGTTCTTTGTGTTTCTGCACCAGTGCTTTTGTTCACATCATGCCTTTCTCCTCCCAACCTCACTCCCACAAACATCCAGGATGTCATATTTCCACTTGTGTGTGAACAACCTGGGTCCTTCTTCACTGAGAGTCCCAGTCCTTCCCGTTGAGAGTAGTTCAGGGCCAGCCAACAGCGAGAGCCCAGGGAAGAGACCAGCCAGTGAAAGTGGGGGTGCTGCAGGGTTCCCTAGCCCATGCAGCAGAGTGCTTAGGAAGTTGTCCTCACTAGTTGGTGTCCTTGGCTTCTTTCACTGTGTCTCTTTCCCAAGGTCTCAGCAACTACACAGCTCTCTCCTTTCCTTCCTTCACCTGCCACCTGTGCTTCTGAAATAAGAACCATTTGTTTAACACCAGTACTTAAAAAAGGCGTGCATTATGAGGTTGTAATGAAACCTGATGCTTTCAGATGACCTACTTACATCTTCAATGTGGAAAAGATTAAGAACCAAACAAATTCATCTAAACTTCTGTGCAATGCAGCTGACTTTTCAATGTAAGAATGGAATTCCACATTCAGCTATGTCAGAAAGTAAATCTATGGATATGGTATTTTGTGAATGATCTTTTAAATAAAAGAAAACCTTACATAATATTTAAAACAAACAAACAAAAACAGTATGATACTGGCATTGAAGCAGACAAATAGACCAATGGAACAGAATTGTGAGCCCAGAAATAAGCCCATACACATATGGTCAACTAATATTTGACATAAGAGCCAAATATACTCAATAGACAAAAGGCAGTCTCTTCAACAAATTGTGCTGAGATAATTAGATATTCACATGTAAAAGAAGAAAACTAGACCCATATTTACACAAATTACCTTGAAATGAATTAAATCTTACCTGTAAGACCTGAAACCATGAAATTCTTAGAAGAAAAAAACAAAATTCCTTGACATAAGTCTTGGTCATTATTTTTTGGACATGACACCTAAAGCACCAGAAACAAAATAAAAAAATAAATAAGTGGATCGACATCAAACTAAAAAGCTTCTGCACAACAAAAGAAGCCATCAACAAAGTGAACAGACAACCTACAGAATGAGAAAAAGATATTTGCAAACCACTTATCTAATAAAGGATTAATATCCAAAACATATAAAGAACTCATATAATTCAATAGCAAAAACAAAGAAATAAAGACCAAATAATGCAAATAAAAAATGGGAAAAGCATTTGAATAGACATTTGTCCAAACAAGATATGCAAAAAGACAATAGGTACATGAAATTTTACTTAACATCAATAGTCATTAAGGAAATGTATATTTAAACAGGAATGAGATATGACCTCATGTCTGTTAGAATGGCTATTATCAAAAAGACATAAGATAACAAATGCTGGTGTTGATGTGAAGAAAAGGGAAATTTTGTGCACTGTTGGTGAGATTGTAAATTGGTAAAACCACTATGGGAAACAGCATGCAAAATCCTAAGCGTTCAACTCTTGATTTCGACTCAGGTCATGATCTCACAGTTCATGAAATCAAACCCTATGTTGGGCTCTGCACAGACAACGCAGAGCCTGTTTGGTATTCTCTCACTCCTTCTCTCTCTGCCCCTCCTTTGCTCATTCCCTCTTTCTCTCTCTCTCTCTCTCTCTCTCTCTCTCTCTCTCTCTCAAATTAAATAAGTTAACATTTTTTTTAAAAATTAAAAATAGAACTACTGTATGATCCAGCAATTCCACTTCTGGGAGTATATCCAAAGGTAAGAAAATCTAACCTGAAAAAATATTTGCACCCCATATTCTAAGTGGCTTTATTTACAATAGCCAAAATATGGACACGACCTAAGTGTCCAGTGATAGATGAATGGGTAAAGAGGTTATAGTACATGTATATAAAATAAACATTTTTTACAATATTTACAATAGGCAAAACATAGAAAGCATAGGAAAGCATTATTTACAATAGGCAAGAACTGGAAAAAAGCTACGTGTCCACCAACAGATGAATGGATTAAAAATGCAATATATATATATATATATATATATATAATATGTGTATAATGGAATATTATTCAACAATAAAATAAAAGGAAATCCTACCACTTGTAGCAAAATGGATGGACCTTGAAGGCATTGTGCTAAGTGAAATAAGTCAGAGAAAGACAAATACTGTTTGATCTCACTTATATGAAGAATCTAAGGGGGAAAAAAACCCAAAAACTAATGAGATGAGACTGGTGGCTACCAGAGGCAAAGAGTGGTGGAAAAGAGAATTATAGGAAGATGGTCAAAGGTACAACCTTCTAGTTATAAGATAACCAAGTGCTAGAGATGTAATGTGTAACATGATGAGTATATCTAACACTACTGTATGATAAATAAGAAAGTTGTTAAAAAATATATAAGCATACCCTAAGAATTCTCATCAAAGGAGATGTTTCCCCCTCTTTCTTCTTTCTTTTCCTTTCTTATCTTCTTTTCTTTTAATGAGAGTATGGATCTTAGCTGAACCCATTGTAATCATTTCACATTATATGTAAATCAAACCAACATGCTGTATGCGTTAAACTTATACAGGGAAGTATGTTAACTATTTCTTCATAAAACTGGAAGAACATAAAGTCAGAAAACTGCAACTTTAAATTAGGATTCGCTCTAAGTCTGGTTTACTCCAAAATGTCATTCTTAACAATTATATGGCACTAGACAGAATTATATATAAACAATCTCCTGCAGGTATTAGATATCAGATGACCTCTCAAAGCACTAACATAGACATATTCAGGTAAAGATGCCCCAGCTGACAATGTAAATGTTCCGAGCTCTGTCCACTTTCAAAGACCTACTGTTGCAGGGACACTGCCTGCAAACCTGTGCAAGGTTAGATTTGTGAATGCCTTTCCCTGATAAGCTATTGTATAATTGGCATTTGTTTATCATTTTTAAAAAGATGGCATCAGCATAGCTCGAATTCATCTAAATTACTGTATGCTTTTAATGTTGATTTAAAAACTTACTAAGAGTCCAAATACATAACTAGTACGATAGTTTTTGTAATGCAGTCTATTCATAAGATGAGGACTGACTGTACTCTGTCCTGTTCTCTCCTATTCAGGGAGGAAGAGAACAAGCTGTTGTAAATCTTGTGGAGAAACTTCTCTTGCAAATTTGAATAGGGGAGGAAAGGAGGAGAAAGAACAAAACATTTCCTGGCAACTTATATCCTCTATATCTCTTATTTTCCTCTAGGCTAATGAGTAGGAGTACCAAAATTCTTGAGCATATTGAAATTCAAGTATTTGTAAAGAACATAAAATTCTTGTGGTTCTCCTTAGAGATTCTAAGGTAGCCTGTACATTTTATATAAACATCAAAGGTAAATTAATGGCCATATTACCTATTGCTATTTCCAAATGATGAAGAGCTATTCTTGTGTTCCAAGTAAATACCAGATGGAATGATAATAGGTATTTAAGGAGATGCATAGATAGATGATAGATAGATAACAGCTATCAAGATACTCTTTTGTACTGACTGGATTCCTATTTAGAAATGCAAAAAATTAAGCAAATAAAACTTAAAACCAGTGGTTTAATAAAATTGGAAAGGAAGAGGGAAGTTTAGTGAATTAAACAGCTTACCTTGGGCCTTTAGCCAAATGTGCACTGTTTCAAAATAAAAGAAATTAATAACTTTTCCAGCAGAGTTTGCTCAATGTGTGACCTATTCACTAGTTTAAACAATTGCTGCAAATTCCATTTCATTGACATTTTTGCTTATTTCCTGGGTGCTATTCCTTCCATTGGATAAAAACTAAATTTGTAAATAGATTGATATGTGTGAAAACTCTATTCTCCCATTGTTTTGCCTGAATTGTTCTTATGGACATATTTTGAAGTCTTATGCTTGAAGCACACTAGATTTCTACAACAAAGCCAAGACGGAAGGAAAGTAAACCAGAAGAAGGCAGGAATACATAACAAATACAATTTGTTCTATGACAATGTGAATTTTCAGCTGCCAATACAGTTTTATATTTTGTGAATCATAACATGCATTCAGAAGGGTGTACAAATCTTAAGTATCCAGATAAACATGCCCAAGTAAACACATCTGCGTAACTAGATCTACATCTCAAGAAACAAGAAGCGTACCAGACCTTCCCCTCCATTGGACCCCTTTCCAGTCGATATTCCCCACAATGACACTGCAATCTAGAGTTCCAACGCCACAGGTTAGGTTTGCTTTTTTTTTGAAGCTTGTATTATTGGTTCAGATATACTCTTTGGCTTTCTATTTTCACTTGTACTAGTAGGTTTTTTTTTTTTTTTAATTTTCATTACTATATAACATTTCATTGTGGGAATATACCAATATTTATTTGCACTGGATGGCATTGAGTTCCTGTTTGGTTTTACAAATACTACTGCTATGAACATTCTTGTTCATATTTTGGTATACATATTTTTGGTGTATTTTCCTTGAATTTAACCTAAGAGTTAAATTTCTAAATATGATATGCACAGGTTTAAGACATACCACAAAAGAGTTTTGTAAAGTAGTTATACTAATTTACAATTACACTAGTGGTGTTCAGTCCCACATTCTTCCCAAGTCTTATTTTATGTAATTTTTATTTTACTTATTTTGGTGAGTCTGTATCATGCTGTGGTTATAATTTACATTTCCCTATTGACTAGTGTTGAGTAACTTTTTATGTTAACCAACCATTTTAATATCCTTTTTTGTGAAATGCATGTTCAAATCTTTTACTTATTTTCCTATGTCTTGGCTGTCTGGAGACAGAGTGTATTATGCTAAACAAAATAAGTCAGAGAAAAACAAATACCATATGATTTCACTCATATGTGGAATTTAAGAAACAAAACAGATGAAAATAGGGAAAAGAAAAAGAGAAGAGACAGAGAGAGGCAAACCAAGAAATAGACTTTTAATATAGAGAACAAACTGAGGGTTGCTGGAGGGAAGTTGGACAGGGGATGGGCTCATGGGTGATGGGTATTAAGAAGGGCACTTGTGATGAGCACTGAGTGTTGCTAGTAAGTGATGAATCAGTAAATTCTACTCCTGAAACTAATATTTCACTATATGTTAACTAACTACAATTTAGATAAAAACTTGAAACTAAAAAAATAAATAAAATTGATTTGAAAGGTATTGTGTGTGTCTGTTGTATTTATGAGTGTGTGTATGAGTATGTGTGTTGAGTGTGTTTACACATAGATGTATATAGATGTGTGTATATGTGTGTAACACACTGGTTAAGTCCTTTATTATATGTGCTTCAAATATCTTCCCTGATTTTGTGACTTGAGTTCTGGTCTCTTAGTGATATCTTTCGGTATTATTATCTTGATATAATCTAATTTATCATTTTCCCTTATAGTTATATCCTATATAAGAATTTTGCTTAATATCAGGTCATTAAGATGTTCTATTTTCCCTCTAAAAGGTTTATTGCTTAATTTAACAAATCTAATCCATTTGAAATGAATACTTTTATGGTAGAACTCCAGAAATATTTTCCCTCCATAGATATATCCAGAATAGAATGTTTGAGAATATTTTTTCTGGCTCTCCATCATAGCACACTCCCTTCTACCCATTCAAATAATTCTGAGAAAACTAAGATATTCAAGAAAATATTTTCAGCTTAAAATATCCATAGTTGCATTATGTTTTGGCAGGTAATAATAAAGTCTAATAATTATTATAATAGGAGTATGCCTTGTTCTAAGTATACCTACCAATTCATAAGCTTATCTATTTTGTTATTTATAAAATAATTTCATTCAGACAGAAGGTAGGCCAACCATTGCTAAAAATTAAGGTCTTTAGATGTTCAAATGAGTACATTTTCAGCTCTGAACTACTATGAAAGAAAATAACTAAGCTTTGTAAACACAGATTCACATGATCATGCACGTGACAATTAATTTGTTTTTATTTGCCAAAGATATGTGGAAATAATTATTTCCTTAACTAATTTGTCATAGAATAAGCATACTGAGAGCTTTTGAGGCCTGAAGTTATTTTCTTAACTAACACTTCCACAATGAAAACATGATTTCCATTCCAAAGAAAATTTGGAGACTGCATTATAGAAGAGGAAAACAACTATTTACTAAACAAATCTCTAACTACCTCACCCACAGTAAATTCATGACCCTCCTTTCTCACTACTTCTTTCTTTTATAATAATAGTTCATAGTCTTAGGCTCAGAATTAGAGGAAAGTCTGAAGATATAGAAATATCATCTTCAAAGTAATTCTTCTTCAATGAAATCTATTAACAGATTTTTAAAATTGCCACCCTCTGTTATATATCTTTTCATCTGTCTCCAGTAACTGCCTGCGGACTGTACCAAACATTCTGATTTTATTATTTTTGTTACTATTTTCCTGCAATATCTCAAATTGATACCTTAAACCCAATTTATCTGTGCCCTTTTTTATCGATAATGTAATTGGCTCACAAGAATAACAACAGAAACAAACAATTTGAGGAATGCCAAGTAGTGCGTACAGTTTATGCCTCAGGCCTATGTGAATTCTTTTGGCAGCTGGTCCCTGAAGACCGATTTGACCCTTTATTTTCTTCCAATAGAGCTCACTAACCATATCCTTTTCTTCAGATACGTTTCTTCATAAAATCTATTTTTCTTTAACTATGCAGTTAGAATTATAGGTTCAAAAAGCATCCTTCCAAGGATAAGCAGTGCCCGGAACCAAGAACTATCTTAATTGCAGAAATCCTCCCAACTGCATGATTCAGTAACAGTAATGCTTCTCATGCTTTGTAGCTAAGCACCAGGAAACCCCTTCTTGGGTCAGTCTGGCCAAAATCTCAAAATGATAAAAAATTAATGACTGGGGAGGGGGATGCGAACAGATGAGCATTGATTGACCCCATGATAATGAGGATACCTCTGAGATTTCCTCAAAGTGAAGGGAGATTGATTGCTTTAATTTTGAATTACAATTTACTCCTTTACTCATTCGGCTCCTGGAGAGAGGAAGTGTCTTATCTAAATAGTAAATTAGAGAGAAGGGCTGGCATGTTTTGCTCATTGCTACTCTCTTCTGGGAGTGAGTGTGTATTGTTTCTTTAGAGGTAAATTCTGCCTAACTCTGGTTTAGCAATTCCCTTTGGCTAAGACCTAAAGTCATATTTTCCAGCTTGGCCTCTGTCAATAATAATGGCAATATTTTAGCATCATCCTTAATCGTTTATTTTGTTTCTTAAGATTGTACAGAAGCCGAGCCAAGAAGAGTAGTCTTAGTTGGTCTGTAAAGGACCTAATTGTGCTTGGACTGAGAACACTAAAAAAATGAAATAACAAAATTTTAGATAAAACACACATGAGGAGAGGCTTTTGGAATGAAAAGGGCATTTATTTCTGCTCTTTAATCTCTGGTATAACGGGAGAGATTTTTGACGTTGGTGTTTTAATAAGGATTGTACTGGGCCAGTTTTGACCCATGCAGCCTTGGTTGGAAGCTAAACTGCAGCTTCTGTAGGATTTCACCTGATAAGTGTTTTTTTTCAAGCAGGTCTTGAGCAAAGGTGGTATAGTTCATGAGAACAGTGTTGGTAAGAGCCAGAAGAGGATCCAAGCCAAAGGCAGCCAAATGGGTAGCCTCAGAGAATGGATGGAGGTCTGCAAGACAGAGTTTGCAGCTGTCAGCAGAACTTTATGCTTTGTCTTAATAGACTCCAAGACTCACTTATAGGCACAGATACACAAGAACACCAACAATAGCTCTTTAACAAAACATGGCTCTGGGATCTCTTAGCAGGCCCTGCTTTTCCTCAGCTGGAGCAGCTGAGACAAACATGCCATACAGAGAAAAGATCCTTTAAAGCTTTTTGGTCAATGGTTGACAGAACAGTATTGGCTGCTTCTAAACTGCAAATAAGTTATGTTCCTTGTTATTATAGAAATCAGGCTCTAGAAAGCAGATATTCTAAAACTCAGGTTCTAGCAGGATCTAGACAACACTAGAACCACTGACCCAAATTTTATTCCATGCTTGGGAACACAGAGGAGCTATAGAAAAGCTACATTTGGACCCATCTGTACTGAACACAAACTCAAGGGCTACCCTCCTCCCATGGCATGATTTTACATTAGCTATTGATTTATTTAACAGGAGGAAGCTTAGGTGGATTCCCTCATGCACTCAACTCTCTCTAACAAACCAACATCTTTCTGGGAATTTGTTCACAGCTTAATTTAAGTTTACCAGGCATGATGTGATGATTAATTTTATGTGTCCACATAGCTATGTTGCCCAGTTCTTTGATCAAACACTAGTCAAAATGGTGCCGTGAGGGTATTCTAGAATGTGATCGTTTCTAATCAGTTGACTTGAAGTAAAGGAAGTAATCTTCATGATGTAGGTGAGCCTTATTCAATCAGTTGAAAGAATTAAGAACAAAAAGCTAGGTTCCCCCCACCAAAAAAAATTCTGCCCTCAGGACTATACATAGTCCTATAGTTTCTATACATAGAAATCTTACCCTACTGTTCCCCAGGCCACCTATAGATTTCAGACTCAGGACTGCAACATCAACTCTTGACTAAGTTTCAGTCTGTCAACTCACTCTATGGATTTTGGACTAGTCAGCCCCCAAAATCATGTGAGCAAATTTCTTAAAATAAATCTCTTTAGGGGCATGTGAGCAAATTTCTTAAAATAAATCTCTTTAGGGGCACCTGGCTGTCTCAGTTGGAAGAGCATGCAACTCTTGATCTCAGGGTCGTGGGTTTGAGCCCCACATTGGGTGCAGATATTACTAAAAAAAATAAACTTAAAAAAAATCTCTTTACACACCCACACACCTACAATCACCCAAACTTCCTCCCTCATAAATGTATATATATATATATGTATGTATATGTATGAATATAAAAACATATATACATACATGTACTGGTTTTGTTGCTCTGGAGAATCCTGAAAACTTCACATGGTATCTGGGCAATAGGCATAAAGTAATTGGCACCCTTAAAACGAGGAATAGGGGCGCCTGGGTGGCTCAGTCGGTTAAACGTCCGGCTTCGGCTCAGGTCATGATCTCGCGGTTCGTGGGTTCAAGCCCCGCGTCAGGCTCTGTGCTGACAGCTAGCTCAGAGCCTGGAGCCTGCTTCAGATTCTGTGTCTCCCTCTCTCTCTGACCCTCCCCTGCTCGTGCTGTCTCTCTCTGTCTCTCAAAAATAAATAAAAAACATTAAATAAAAAAAAAAAAACGAGGAATAGTTTCTCTTTTCCTTGAATATCATTGAGTTCTTGCTATGGTCTTGATGAATACTAAATACTGGGGTTCAGTAGCTCACATTTGCCTAGAATACTTGCCTTAGGGAATAGTTTCTTTTCTAAATGTGGTATAGATGATGGCAGGGTCATGATATTATATTTTACTAACTCTTCAAACTTTTTAATGTAATTCACATCAGAAACTTTTTTTGGATTTTCTGAGACCCTGAAGGAATTAGGTCCATTCTAATGACAAAATATAGGCTGCAACTGCTGATAGAAGCCCAGACTCTACTAAATTATTAATAACTCATCTATCTGTGACTCAAGAGATTTACAAGTTGAGAGAAATTGGGCTTTGGATTATGAACTTCTTTTTTTAAATTTTTTAAATGTTTATTTATTTATTTTTTAATACAATTTATTGTCAAATTGGCTTCCATACAACACCCAGTGCTCATCCCAGCAAGTGCCCTCCTCAATGCCCATCACCCACTTTCCCTCTCCTCCACCCCCCATCAACCCTGTTTGTTCTCTGTATTTAAGAGTCCCTTATGGTTTGACTCCTTCCTTCTCTGTTTGTAACTATTCTTCCCCCTTCCCTTCCCCCATGGCTTCTGTAAGTTTCTCAAGATCCACATATGAGTAAAAACATATATCTGTCTTTCTCTGACTGACTTATTTCACTTAGCTTAATACTCTCAGTCAGTCATAATTTTGTTTAGAAATAGAATATGGAGTAAATTATAGAATGGCCTTTCTGTTGACTTAATTTATGTGCTGTTTGGATGATTTCATAGGTTTCTAAGGGCTAAATCTAACTAGTGATCTGCAGTCCCAAAGGATAGACTGGTATTGGAGGTGTAGCTTTGGAAAGGTGGCACCAGGACAGTCCTGCTTAAACTGCTAATCTCAGGGTGCCTGGGTGGCTCAGTTGGTTAAGTGTCCAACTTCAGCTCAAGTCATGATCTCACAGTTTGTGAGTGCAAACCCCTTGTCGGGCTCTGTGGTGACAGCTCAGAGCCTGGAGCCTGCTTCAGATTCTGTCTCCCTCTGTCTCTGCCCCTCCCCCACTCACACTCTGTCTCTCTCTCAAAAATAAACATTAAAAAAATTTAACTGTTAATATCATTCAAGAGAAGTGACGTTATCCTTGGTTGATCATAGTTGATTGTTTAAGCCAAAGGAATAAAGAACAAATATTGAAAGAGTATTTGTTGGACGTGTTTCCTCCTCTTTGTGTTTTCTTTCTGTGAAAGGAGTTCTGATAGTTAAGGGCTCTCTCCTCTACTGATTCTAAAACTGAGGTTAAGAGGCTGGAGGTCCCTAGAGGTCCAGCGTCTTCAGGAAATGCTCTTGCTGGAGTCCCGAGGTCGCCTGGAATTCCAGGTGAGCCTGGAAAGCTAGAGGGAACTGGAGTCGAGAAATGCCTTTCTCTCAGGGAAGGTAACGATCTGGAGACGCTAGGGAAATCATCTTTTGGGATCTTATGAGGAACTTCTTATGGTGTTCTTAGCACCACATCAGTATCTCAAGGCTTTATCCCTGGTGAAGCCTCCGGGAGTAGGAAAGGCAAGTGGAACCCATATTCCAAGGACTGGTTGAAGCAAGGATCCATCTACGTCCTTTCATGATCTGCTCTGGGAGCAACAGCCAGCCTGAAAGAAAGCGGAAGAATTTAATTTATATAAGCATTTTTCTTTAAGCCAATTAAATAGAGCACTTTGAATTGTATTTCGAGTTGAAGCAAGGATCCATCTACGTCCTTTCATGATCTGCTCTGGGAGCAACAGCCATCCTGAAAGAAAGCGGAAGACGTCCTCTGGAAGCTGGAAATCGCAAGTGGACACTTTTTCCCTTAAAGCCTCCACGAAGGGATAGAGCTCTGCTGACATCTTGGATTTGTCCCAGTGAGACCAGTTTTGGACCTTGAGCTGAGACTGGGATTTTTCAGGACATCAGGGTGCAGCAAGAGTGTTCACTCAAGAATCTGACCCCTGTAGTGGAAGAGACTTCCCCTATCCTTCTGTCTGGAACAGCAGTTCCAACCTACAGAACACTCTGCTAGTGACTCTGAACCAATACCTCGAAGCACTTGGGCAGCTTGTAAAGACAGCATCCTTGACACAAATGCCAGCCTCCTCAGTGTGACTGTGACCGCAGAGATTACTTCCAAAGAAGACTTGATTCAGTGGGAACCGACATTGGAGTTAGCCAAAATGCCGAAACGAAAGAACTCTCCTCTAAAGCAACTCCAGGAAGAAGTCACAGCCAAAGAACTGCTCAAAACAGGCTTAAACAACATGACTGAACAAGAATTTAGAATAATTGTCATAAAATTAATTGCTGGACTTGAAAAAAACATCAAAGAAGCTATTGATAAACAGACTAGGGACCTTCAAAGTAGCTGTGACGAGTTAAAAAAAGGCTATAAATGAGGTGCATAACAAAATGGAGGCAGCCACTGCATGGATTGAAGAGGCAGAGAGGAGAATAAGTGAATTAGAAGACACAGTTCTAGCAAAAGAGGAAGCCGAGAAAAAGAGAGAGAGATGGATACAGGAACACGAAAAGAGAATTCGAGAACTGAGTG
>CM053567.1:138717560-138766679 GCA_028646485.1 Cryptoprocta ferox
ACTCCCGTATGACCCAGCAATAGCACTGCTGGGGATTTACCCAAGGGATACAGAAGTGCTGATGCATAGGGGCACTTGTACCCCAATGTTTGTAGCGGCACTTTCAACAATAGCCAAATCATGGAAAGAGCCTAAATGTCCATCAACTGATGAATGGATTAGGAAGATGTGGTTCATCTATACAATGGAATACTACATGACGATGAGAAAGAATGAAATTTGGCCATTTGTAGCAATGTGGTTGGACCTCGAGGGTGTCATGCTAAGCGAAATAAGTCAGGCGGGAAGGACAGATACCATATGTTTGCACTCATAGGTCTAACAGTGGAAACCCAACAGAGGACCATGGGGAGGGGAAGGAGGAAAAAGAGTTAGGGAGAGGGAGGGATACAAAATAGGAGAGACTCTTGAATACTGAAAACAAACTGAGGGGGGAAGGGGAGGGGGAAAGGTAATGGGGGGTGGTGGTCTTGGTGGAGGTCACTTGTGGGGAAGAGCACTGGGTGTTATATGGAAACCAACCTGACAATAAACTATAAAGTTTAAATAAAATAAAAAAAAATTAAAAAAAAATAAAACTGAGGTTAAGTCATAAAACTAGTAAATTTTGGGGAAATAACTGAGCAAATTCTGTTCGGCTGCACTCTTCTACCTTCTGATGGTTATTCTGGCCACTAAGGTATTCTCCTCTGCTCCTCCAGGTATAGGCCACCCCGCTATTGGACCTGTAGACCATATGGGCCTATAGACCTACCCCAGTTCAGAATTACCTGCAACTACATCTGCCTAATTTTGTGGCCAGTATTAACAAGCCAATTTGACTGACAAACATAAAATTGAATCCATGTACCTGGTTTCAATCAATAATGAAGTTATTTTAGCTTTTATCTTTACCTTTTATGTCCTTTCTCAGAACTTCAGTGGAGAGCAGGGATTCTCTATATTGGGGTCTATTTAGAGCTCTTAATATCTGGTTTCCATAAATATATTATTTTCCCAATTATGCAAGGTACAACTATTAAACAACCATCCCCACATCTTCTACTGCCTTTTTCCCTAAGTAGAACTTAACAGCCACATTTCTAATGTATATAATTTTTCAGAGCAATGAAATAGCTAACTAGTTCTCTCAATACCATTTCATTGATCGTATCTCCCTTTCTCCACTGATTTAACAACCCCATCTTTTTTAAGTCACATATAATACACATACACATTTCTGGATAAACAGAAGGATATATAAAGGAAAGTCACAGTCTTAAGTCATGAAAGTTCATGTATTTATGTGTTTATTGTATTCCTTATGTTGTCCTTTTCTTTTAAAACCCAAAGCACATTTTTTAACCTTTTGTATTTCTTACCACTCTGGATTGTGCATTGGTATACAAGTAATTTGTTTTCATTGTCCATAAATGACAGTGTATCCTATGTGTTTTTTCCCCAGTTCCTAGCACAGTAAAGTCAAAAGCTAAGCATTCACTAAAGGGTTGTTGAATATATTTATATAAACTGTAAAGCTTAATACAAATATATATTGAAGAAGTGATTATGGGTATTATTGAGATATTTTGTTGATTCTAGAATATAAGACAATTGTCTTGTTGTTGTTTTGTTAAACCTTGGGATGAATATGTTTTCAAACGTTAGTTGATGAGGATTATAAATGGGTTGACTTATAACTTACAAGTTAGAAACTTTATCTCCTGAGTTTTATTGGCAGAGGTTTTAAGAAAAGATTACACTGACAAATTGTACCAGATCCAAAATTGTTCTACTATAAGGGATCTCTAATAGATGGTTTTATAAATGGTTTAGACTTATCTTCAGGTTGTCTAGTTATGTCTGTGGTGGCATTAAAGATTTAAATATGCCTTTTCACATGTGGATCCATAGAGCTTACTCAGGAGGAGAAGGGAGTCTAACCCCAAACTTTGATTCATAGACAGTGGGCCAAAATATGAGGGGTGAAGTAATTCTTAGTGCTGCATGGGAACTACTGTCATTTGGATTTCCCTCTATCCCTGTGTTTCAGAGCTTCACAACACAAGGCCAGATACAACTGAGAAAACATCATCTTGGTTTCATCCATCAGCATAATAAATATGGAGACTGGGAAGTATTGAGAATTTCAGAAATCATGGCTGCTGGGAGCCACATCGGCCTTGCCCAATGACACAGTCACAGTGAGGAAATGGCAGATGTTTGCATAGCTCCTGCCATGAGAGGCAAAACTGGTATCTCCTTCTACTACTACTGCTCGTATTGAAAATAAGCCTGTTGTCATTAATTAGGCCTTACAGCGTTCCAAATCAGACCGATATTCCCCACACAGTTACCCCATAAGAAAAAACATTTTCCTGTCGCTGCATAAGAGATTTTAGATCAAAACATTATAAATGTTTGACAAAAGACTCTTCTAATGAGCCTTGCAGACCCAAAACATAGACTTGAAGGTGTTAAAAACACAAAAATTGCATTTAAGCCTGTCTGGAGAAAAGAAGCCTAAATTGGAGATAAAAAATAGGAGGCAAGGTCAAAACATGATCCCTTCCCAAGGTCTACATTCCACAAATATCCTCCCTGTACTGACTTCAGTTATGAGGATGGATAAAAATGTGGGAAACCCAGGTCCAAGGCCAACACACATAGGGCCTCCATTGTGCTTACATCAAAGAGAGGGCTTTATCAAGCAACTTGTTAACAAACATTCTTTCTCTCATAGTTAATGAGCCAATCAAAATAACTCCTAGTCTCTGTATATACAATTTAACCCATGTTTTAATCTTAGCTTTACTAACTTAAATAATATGTATATTATCCTGTTTTTACTAAAAACATCCTGTTATATTCTTGGTTATAAGATTTACTCAACCCCACTGTAAGTGCGTTACATGACTTGGTTGTAACTTGTTAATCAAAACAAAGTTATAATTATTGGCAAAAAACCAACCTGTCCAAAAGAAGATAGGTTTGTTACTTTCTGAATGAAATGAGTTTTCTGTGTACTTTCGATGATTAAAGCATCTTATCATAAAAAATTAGTCACGATAAAATATTTCTATTTTCTGATGTCATCACTTTCAATAATTAAAACATCTTATCACAAAGAATTAGTCACTGTAAAAAAAACTTTTTATTTTCTGATGTCATGTTATTGCTTGACCTGTAAATAAAGACACCAAAGCAGACAGAGCAGAGATGCCTGCCTGGTGATCAAGAAAGAAACTTGTGGCTCTCTCATCACTCTCTTGTGTCGACACCGTCCATCCTTCAGGAAACCCTGGACATGCTGAAGCTGGACTCTGGCACATGGCCTTTAGATGGATACTGTAAATGGTTGCAATGTGTACACTGGCATCAGAGGATATATGCCTCCATGAGCTGGGATGAAAGAAAGAAAATCAAAAACCATCACAGGAGCCTGGGACTAGACCAGAGGCATCCCCTAGCAATTTCCAGAAATATCCTGTAGGAATTTGAGAGCAACTGAAGTTCTTGCAAAGTACATGAAGTGAAAACAGGAAAAAGAGTGTTTTCATAATGTGTGTGCAGTACCTAAAAAGCATGTAGAAATGGTCATTGCTAATATTAATAGTACTGTTATTGAAAGTATTCAATGACAGAGTATCTTAGAGTTGTTAAGATTGTAAACTTTGGAGTTGGAGTGCCTATGTTCAAATCCTGGCCATTCCACTTATTGGCAAGGTGATGTTGTCAGGTGACTTAATTCCTCTGTGTCAGTTTCCTCCTCCGTAAAAATGAACATAAGTATAGTTCCTACTCATGGTGTTGTAATGAGGGTAAAGTTTGTAACATATGTCAAGCTCTTAGAACTGTGATCGACACATAGTAGGACTCAATAAATGTTAGATACTCTTCTCAGAAGGAATTTCATTTCAAAGAGTGAATGTATTGCCATCTTTAGACACTGGCCAGGCAAAAACATATTTACTTATGAAAGCAACATAACTTTTTCTAAAAGCAAACATGAGCTAATATGCCTAAAACAAACATGGCAGAATAGGAAACACACACACACACACACACACACACACACACACACAGAGAGCCAGAAAATTATTGTGGAGAAAAAAGATTAGGAGTATTAATCTCTACATTACTAATCTATACTGTGAAGGAAGAACAATATTTGAAAACAATATATTATTGAAGTTTTGGTATAGTGTCTTGCATCAGTAAATTCTTACTGGATTGTAATGTGCTTTCAACTTTTAAATTTAATATGTAAGGGTGAATTCCAAAATTCCTAAACAGAAAATTGTGTCCAGATGATTCATTCTGAAAAAAAGTTAGGAAACAAAAATGAATCTTAAAGAAACATACAGAGAGTGATGCCTCATAATTGTCTTATTAAATCCATTTATCACATGTATACCATGCAAAACAAAATTAAATATGACTAGTCAGTGAAACCCCAAAATAACCAAGTGTTGAATTTTATGTTTTGTGACTTATTTATTAGCAACTAAAGAACCTCTGGATTCTGAAGGCCAATATGGTAAATTTCTGGAGTGAAAATACAATACTATGTCACTATAGAGATACAATTTTCAAACTGGATTCATGCTTATTTTCTCTTTTTGTCTTGACATTCTAAGACAAAATGATTTACGAAGTCCTGATAGCTGAATCCGGCTGTTTGTAAAGATTCTAAAATGGAAAGAATGTTTCTTTTTTTCTTCTTTCTTTTTCAAATGTCCTTTCTCCCACAATATCAGTGTTATAATTTGTTCTTGTTCCTTCCATCTCACTACACGTACATTTGACTATACGATCAAGTTATAAATAGCTGAATTATTTATTGTATTAGGCAACATATATTCATGCAAAAGCAGAACACACATACACACAAAGGCAATTGTTAGCATTGAGGTTGTCTACTTTTAGGTAACAAACTATTAAAACGCGTTAGTGGTGGAAAGCAAAACTACATCCTCCTCAAAGTTGCTGTGGATCAGGGATGTAGACAAGATGAACACAAGACAAGCCAGTGCGTCTTGTTTCTGCTCTGTAATGTTAGGGCATTCAACTGGAAAGACTCTAATCTCAAGTGGCTGGGTGCTGAAATTTTCTTGGAGCATTTTTAACCACAGGTTGGGAGTCCAGGTTGTGTTGACTTAAAGACTACACTCAGCTGGTAAGGGAGACCAGGGTGACACATGTTCTTCCCTTGTGACTTGGGCTTCCTCCAGCATGGTGGCTTCACTGTAGCTTGACTTCTTACATGATAGTGCAGGGTTCCAAGAGCAGGTGTTCTGATAAACATGGTAGTAATTACACAGCGTTGTATCATTCGGCATCAAAAGTCAAATAGTGCTATTTCCCAATGTCTTCTTTTGGTTAAAGCAGTCTCAAGCCTACCCATACCTAAGGAGAAGTAAAGAATACCACTCTTACTGAGAGGAGTATTAAAAATTTACATCCATGTTTTCAAATACCACTACAATAGTGTTAAAGATAAATATTGAAACAAAATTTCCTATTATAGCTGAAATCTTTATTTCCCTCTATTTCATCCATTGGGATACAAAATATTGCTAGATTTTAATTATGACCTTTTTTTACTATTGATTCTAAAAGAAAAACAGTGGAATCTTGAGGAAGGAGAATGGATTACTTCTCCTATATTTTCTCCCCAGTATTGAAATCCTACAAAACAGTGCTGTGAGCGCTCCTTATAGATAAAAATTTACAGGTGAGCTGTAAGACAGTAGATTTTTGCTTGGGTAAAGGAGGAGCAAAGTCCTGGTTAAAAACATTAAGTACCTAGTGTAGAAATAGGAGCAAGAGGGCCAACCTCTTGTAAGCCGCAAGACAAAAACCTAATAGCTAGATGATACCACAAAGTAAAAACTAACCTTCACTGCTCAGTCCTGTCCTCCCCACTCCCTACCAGACTGGGATTTCATGGAGCTACAGTTCTTTTCCTTTCTTCTTCTCACAGGTTTAGTCCTCCAGAATCTTTATCCTTTTGGTCAGTCATACTTTAGTTGGAAGGAATATATTCTTGGCCGTTAGCTGCTCATAAGCATTAGGGAGCCACCTCTGGCCCTTCTCTGGCTGCATCTCTCTGGGGAGCCAGGAAGTCTGCCCCTCCTTCTAGACCATGTTTTAGGAGTCTCAAACCCTGGAATTCCCTGCCCAAATAGCCCCAGCTTTCTCTCAGCTCTATGAAAGTTCTTCCAAGGTCAGTACTCCCCAGGGCAGACCTCTGCAAGAGGCATGCACACAGGCATGGTCAAGAGGGAGCTTTTAGCTAGGAAGGAGGGGCGTGGACAGAGCTTAAACTTGTGACTTAGTTTGCCCAAATACATTTATATGAGGCTTTGGGGTGGTAAATGGAGCTAATTGGGGCTGTGGTCCAGGGCTTCTATTTGTGCTGACAAATGTCAGCAGTTGGCCAGTTCCAGGTTTGGTTAGGTTTTTTGTTTGGTTAAAAAAAAAAAAAAGTAACTTATAAAATGACTCTTCTTTTCTAATCTCTCTTCACACTGGCATATTAATTTATTTTCCTGATATATGACTCAGGAGATATGGGAAGGTTAATATATTGCAGCCTGTGTTATTATTTGTCTGAATAAAATGTACAAGGTGTACAGTTACCAATAGGGACCCCCACCGCTCTTGACACTTCCAGGTTGGATCTCTGAGCACACATTCCAGAGAGTTATTGTTACACAGTGATTAAGACATATAGAATAGTTTGTTATGTACAATATTTCATGAAGTTAATCATTCCTAGGGAAAGCGTTTTGTTTAAGCTGGTTGAAAACTATAGAACAGGTAAGACCAGAAAATGTGTTCTAACACATGTGATTTACAAATGAATTTCTTGACTATAATTGATTCAGTGTAATGGTTGATTGCACTGAAATCGACAGCAAAACAAGTTTACCACTTAAAATTATTCTGATTAAAATAGTACCACTTAACTTGAATTCACTTTTCAGAAGACTACAGTGCAAAAATGGAGAAACAGGGGCACCTGGGTGGCTCAGTCGCTTGAGCGACCGACTTCGGCTCAGGTCATGATCTCGCGGTTCATGGGTTCAAGCCCCGCATCGGGCTCTGTGCTGACAGCTAGCTCAGAGCCTGGAGCCTGCTTCGGATTCTGTGTCTCCCTCTCTCTCTGACCCTACTCTGCTCACGCTGTCTCTCTGACTCTCTCTCTCAAATATAAAATTAAAAAATAACATTAAAAAATGGAGAAACAGTGATATTCAGGTGAAGCCAGCCAGTTTAATTCTGGTTCCAGATGCTTCTGAGCTCAGTTAGGGTCTTCTTTCTGAGTCAGAATCACAAAGACTGAATACTTGAGGCTTTCAAAATTTCTATTACTATGGCTTACTTGTTTTTATGAAATTATTGAAAGACTTATCTTTGTCTCATCCTAAATAATATACTTCTTGCAAAATGCTACAGCTAAATTTGAGAAATAAAAGTTTAGTGATAATATGCAGAGCTCCCTTGATTAAAGATAAAGAAAGAAGGATGGTATATTCATACTTGAGAAGTTTGCTGATCTTGGGGGATAGTTACTTTTCAGAACAATGTTCACTTGAAAAAGTAGGTGCTTTCTCCTTATCAACACTGAAAGCCATGAGGAGAAGTATGCACTTCCATTGTTGTTACAGGGTGTATGATGTAAATTTTCACTTTTATAATGATTTTTTTAACTACTCTTCAGTACTCTGGAGTTTATTCAAAGTCATGGGGCTTGATATATAACTAAGGATTGCAAGAATAAGTTATCCTCACTCCCTTACCTCTTCAAGAATGTCATGCCACCAATATTTCCCTCTTTCTTCCACAATCATTCCCTCATCCCATGAATGTTATTTCTTCTATGCTAAAAAAAAAAAAAAAACACAAGAATCTCTTCATCCTATATTGGCCTCCAGAAATCACTTCATTTCTCTTCTCCCTTTACAGCAAATTCTTAGAAGGTGTTGACTATCATCACAGTCTTTTTGAATCCACTCCAGTGAGGCTTTCACCCCTGCCACTTCATCTCACTGCCCTTGCCAAGTTCACCAAAAGCCTTCATCTTGCTAAATTATGTGGGAAATCTCAACTGGCTTCTGACCAGTAGTGGACACAGATAGTTCTTATTTTCTTCTTGAAAACTGCCATCTGGCTTTTGGAACACTACAGTTACACATCAGAGATATTGCAAGTTCATTTCCAGACCACTGTAATAAAGCAAATATCCCAATAAATCTAGTCAAATGAATTGTTTGGTTTCCCAATGCACATTATATAGACACTATATATACATTACATTGTTGTCTATTAAATGTGCAATAGCATTATGTCTAAAAAAACAATGTACATATATTAATTAGAAATAGTTTATTGCTAAAAAATGCTAATCATCATCTGACCTTTCAGTAAGTGGTCATCTTTTTGCTGGTGGAGAGTCTTGCCTCCATGTTGATGGCTGCTGACTGATCCGGGTGGTGGTTGCTGAAAGCTTAAGGCGGCTGTGGTGATTTATTAAAATAAGATGACAATAAAGTTCGCCTTATTGATTGACTCCCTTTCATTTGAACACTTAGAGGCCATTGTAGGATTATTAATTGGCCTAGTTTCAATATTGTTGTGTCTCAGGGAATAGAGAGGGAGGTGAGGGATAGTCATGGGGGAATGGCCTGTTGATGGAGTAGTCAGAACTCAAACACCATTTATCAGTTAAGCTCACTGTCTTGTATGGTCACGGTTTGTGGCACCCCAAAACAATGAGAATAGTAACATCACAGATCACTGAACGCAGATCACTGTAACAAATATAACAATCATGAAAAAGTTTGGAATATTTCAAGAATGATCAAAATGTGACCCAGAACAAACGCTATTGGGAAAATGGTGTTAATAAAGACGATGCCATCAGCTATAAAATGAGCTGAAGACAGGGTTGCCACAGACCTGTAATTTAAAAAAAAAAAAAACTGTATCTGCAAACACAGTAAAGAAAAGTGCAATACAAGGAACGATGCCTGTTTTCCCAGGTGATTCTTCTCTTATCTCCTTGGCTTCTCTCCCGGTCTCTTTCCCTGCCTTTCCCTCATCTTGCCAACCTCTGCATCCTGGAGTCATCCAGAATTCAGTTCTAGGATCACTGCTCTATCTACACTTACTCCATAGAAGAGTTATCTGGTGTCATTGTTTTAAAAACCATCTGCAAGCTGACGACTTCCCAGTTTATATTTTATTCTGGAATTTTCCTTTGAATTTAAAACTTCTGTCTCCAAAAGTGTACTCAGTATGTCTACCTGAATGTTAAATGAGCATGTCCAATATAATGTGTTCCAAACTGAACTTTTGATTCCGAACTCCAAATCTGCTTCTAGCACATCCTGTCTCATTTCTATCATGACAATTGTTCAAGTAAAATAACCTTAGAATCGTTCCCTACTCCTTTTTTTCTAAGATTTGCAGTACTACTTTCAAAATATATCCCATATCTAATCTCTTGTCACCATATCTCCCACTAATACCTTTCCCCAAACTTCTGGTACTAAGGGCTTTGATTATAGCAACAATTTCCTAACTGTTTGTGCTTCAGCCCTTGCTCAACCATCAGTGCAGGACAGAGAGCTCCAATAAAAGCATGAATCAAAGAATGTCACTTCTCAGCTTAAAACCCTCCTGTAATACTGTCACAGGATTCTCACAGAGAGTTGACTCTGAGGCTTTTTTTTTTTTTTTTCAGGAAGCAACTTTATTCGTGTCCGCACAGCTCAGTTGGGTTCGTACCAGAACTGAGCCCCAAATGCCACATGGTGTAGTTTTTTTTATACATTTTCTATTTCTTTGACTCCCATATATGGTAACACACAAACATGCAGTCTGATTAAGGGGTCTCATGTTACAAGGTCCTGACAGATATTGTTATATATGTGTATAGCTGGGTTGCCTGGAGGTTTTGGGTTTTTTTTCATTCCTTAGGCAGGGGACCCTACCACAACACAGCATGTCTCACCAGAATAGAAACCAATGTTCTTGTAATGGCCATCAAGGTTCAATGTACTTTCCTTTTGTCTCTTGAATCTCCTTGATTCTCCTCTCCGGTCTTGTCGGACATCCAGTGAGAGAATTTAAGCATGATCCTGCCTCAGGCTACAGCTCTTTGTATTTGTAACATGCTTCCCTCTGACATCCAGATGCCTCACTCCCTCAGTTGTTTCAAAGGTCATTTTATTAGAGAACTTCTCTAAACACCCTATAAACCTAATAGCTCACTCTCCAATCCATTTTCCCTTGACCAACTTTAATTTTTCTCCACACCATTTATCATCATCTAACATATATTAATTTCATTATTTGTTTAGAATCTTTTCCCAAAAACTGTAAACTCCAAGGTTGTAGGAACTTGATCTGGTTGTATACTACTGTATGCTCAGCATGCAGAATAATAAGTCATAGGTGTTAAATAATACTCACTAAATGAATGAATGGACACAGAAGATGATACTCGAGCACAGTAATAGAAGGCTGCTTATTAAGATAGTAAAAGATCATTTCACCTACTGTAATGACAAAAACAATTACTGTGACATCTACTGCTGCAGATAAGAATAAAATTTTAAGAGCCTTTTTTAAAGTATTTTTGTTTGTTTTGTCAAGAGAGTGAAAGAGCAAGAGTGCACACAAGAGAGAGAGGGAGAGAGAGAATCCCAAGCAGGCTTCACACTCAGGGTAGAGCCCATAAAGGGCTCCAGCCCCTGACAGTGAGATCATGACCCAAGCAGACATCAAGAGTCAGATGCATAACCATCTGAACCACAGGCTTTTTTTTTTTTTTTTTTTTTTTTTTTTTTGAGAGAGAGAGAGAGGGGTGGGGGCTCAAGTGAGCAAGGGGCAGAGAGAGAGAGAGAATTCCAGAAGGGACAGAGCAAGGAGAGAGAGAGAAGCAGGGCTCACTTGATGCAGGACTTGTGTTCTTTTACCTGAAGTGGGGCTCAAGCTTGCCAGATGTGGGACTCAAACTCATGAACCATGAGATCCTGACCTGAGCCTAAGTCAGATACTTGAAGACTGAACCATCCAGGCACTTTTAAAAACTAAAGTTTACTGTAATTAAAAATACCATAGGAGTGGCTGGGTGGCTCAGTCAGTTAAGTGTTGGACTTCAGCTCAGGTCATGAATTTGCAGTTTGTGAGTTCAAACCCCACATCAGGCTCTGTGCTGACAGCTTGGAGCCTGGAGCCTGTTTCAGATTCTGTGTCTCCCTCTCTCTCTCCCTCTGTTCCTGCTCACTCTCTATCTCTCTCTCTCAAAAATAAACAAACATTAAACATTTTTTTAAATTATTTTAAACCCCATGTCATTATTGGGAAATCTCTTCAAAAGAAATAGAAGCAACAGTATGTTTTTATTGTAGCATTGTTTGCATTGGTAACAAAAATTGCATTTTTATTGTCCACTGGTATGGATTTGTTACAACAAACTGTGGTAAACCCAAACTACAGAATAGGTCAATTATATTGACCTTGAGACGGCTCATGGTGTATAGTAAATTAAAGAAGCAAATTGTAGGGTGCTAAAGGCCACCTGTCAAACAAGTGAGATTTGTTGTGGCGCCCGGCTGGTTCTGTCAGTAGAGCATGCAAGTCTTGACCTCGGGGTCATGAGTTCGAGTCCACATTGGGTAGAGATTATATTTTTAAAAAGTGAGATTTGTTATTTACTGCATCAGGAAACTAGTTGGGTTTGTTTTAAATGATTTGGGAAAGGGGTCATGAAGGTGGGGTTTGTGCCAGTCAGAAATTGAGAGTAATTGTGTCATGAAAATCTTTATATTTTATCTAGGTGCTGGGAGCAATGGAGGGAAGCTAAAGCTGTCATTGTCAGAGAACTATCAGTCACCCAAGTTAGCTGAAGGAGGATGTATACTTTCCCCCCACCCCCACAGTGTCCTTGTTTTTGTCTGGGCTTAGTCATAATGACAAAGTGATCCTGTTTTTGTCTCACTTATCCAGTCATAGACAGAGCCTGTCTGATTTGGGTGTTCTGCAAAATCTTTTATGTTAAATAGGAAACATGGCCAAGGTGATAATTAGGGTAGGACAGACTAGCTGACAGCTCTCAAGGCTACTTTTTTCTTTCTCAAGGTTAATGCGCATAATGTGATATTTTAATAAAAACATGTCATAGACAACAACACCAGAAAATCATAAGTAAATAAATATAATGTACATATCTGTGTGCATATATATGTGCATATGCATGCCCCCCCTCATATATATTAGGGTATATGTAGGTGCATTTGTGTAGGAGTGTATAAACAGCCAGGAAAACACACAAAAAGAAAGTGATTAACATTAGCCACAGGGATGTGGGGGTAAGAAAAGCTTGAGAAGAAGATAAGAAAAAATTATCAAATTTTTCATTAAATAACTTTGAAATCTTTGACGGATTGCCAGGATCATAGATGTGTGATAGTTGTCAATCTGAATGGGAAAGCTAATAAAATTTGAAGACAAAGGAAAAGAACAATGTAGCCTCTAAATAAGAAATATGTCATTAGTGGAGATGAGATCTCATTCCAAAGCTTTCAATTGTCAGGAAATTCTTAACTTCTCTCACCTTGATTTCTTCATCTATAAAATCAAGTTAAGGTCACAGACATTTGTGACGATTCAACAAGAAACTGTTTGTAAAGCACCTTTGAAGCTATAGTTTACAAATATGTATCATTTGGCAGCTGTGAGTATCAGACCTTAGGTTAAACCTGGATCTCACTCAGGACTTTTCCTGGGACTAGTTCATCCAACTTTGGGATATGTTGCCCCCACGTGGATGGCAGTGGATAATGCTGACCAGGTATTATGAGTCTGAATACTTAGGATTTTCCTAATTTTGTCCTTGGAGTAAAAATAAACCTCATTGAGATGCAGTTGTCTGTATGAGATATTTGTTGTGTTTAAAAATTTTTTTAATGTTTATTTATTTTTGAGAGAGAAACAGAGTGCAAATGGTGGAGGAGCAGAGAGAGAGAGAAAGACACAGAATCTGAAGCAGGGTCCAGGCTCTGAGCTCTGAGCTGTCAGCACAAACCCTGAGGTGGAACTCGAGCTCAAGGACTGGGAGATATGACCCGAGCCGAAGTTGGACGCTTAACTGACTGAGCCACTAGGTGCCCCTATTTGTTGTGTTTATATAAATATATAATATAAAAATATGTTTAGTATAATATAAAACAAATATATGATATACAAATTTCGTGTGTATGCCTGTGTATATAGATATACAAAACCAACATCAACATACACAACATATTTAATAAGAAATTTCATGACTATTCTCTAATCACTAGCTTCATTGATACCTAGCAAGAAAAGTCTTTTTACATTAGGGAGACTGCTGTTTATAAAATAACAAGTGTATTAAAAATTTAAGCAGATTTCATTAGCAACATATAGGACTCAATGACATGTTACATAAAATAATTAGAATGATATAAATTATTACTTATTATTGGCTATTAAAATTTCTAAAAATATCTTCCTTACAATTTAAGAAATATCTAAGATTGTCTAATGTAATTATCAAGACTACTGAAATAAAATATAACTGGGTTTCAAAAGACACCTGGAAAATAGTTTTGTTTCACCAACAGAATTTCACTCCTTAGTTCCATGAGAAATGTAAAAACAATAACAATAGTAACAGCAAAATAATGAAAAACCAGGTGTCATTATCTTAATATTACTCTGATTTAATATACTTTCTGAAAATCATTCACATTTGCAATTTGATAAAAGAGAAAATTTTCTAGGCCTTAGGAATTAGTTATTTTAGAACTGTTCAATTAGGACTCTAAGTTCAAATTGCAGAAAAATTGGTTTGGATATTTTAATAAATTGATTTAATCTATGTCTTATATATTCTTTACAATTCTATAAGAAAGATATTATTTCACATGTAAGGAAACTAAAGCTCTCATGTTGAGATCTTGTCCAAGAACATGTGTGTGTGTGTGTGTGTGTGTAGTTGTAGTAGTACTAACAGTAGTAGTACTAGCAGTAGCAGTAGCAGTAGTAGTAGTAGTAGTAGTAGTAGTAAAATTTTAGTAAAGCTAAAATTTTAATATTAATGACTGGCTACCTATATTGTTCTATGACATTGTGGTACAGCCAGAATTAAATGCCAAGTTCTGTTCATACTGGACAGCTGCATAGAAAAATGGGTCTGCAGGGTAGTGTTTGTGTGTGTGTTTGGAGGAATGGGGGATATGCATTGAATTTGACTGGAGTGGTTATTGTTCTCTTGGAAATATTTTTGGGGCAGGAAAATCAGTAGAGCCAGAAATTCAGCAAGTCAAATTAATCAATCTGGTGGAGACTCCTCTGTAAAGGGAAGAGAACAGACTAATAAAGGTTTAAAATTTCTCCAACATTTTAAATAGTAATTATAAAGTGTTCACCAATGTAACCATCTCTTTTTAGAACTAGGACACATCTGGTCACTTAGAAGACCCTTTCATCACTATTGTTTCTTCTCCTTTTCTTTCAAAGGTTACGATTATCCTCACTTTTTGATAATAAATCTTTTTGCTTTCTTTTCATAATTTTACCAGATAGGAGTTCATTACTGAACAATGTAGTTTAATTTTGCTTGTTTTTACATTTCTAAGAAGGTATTTAGAAGAGTTTGTTTTTGTAGATTCCCTTTATCAGGTTAAAGAAGATCCCTTTAATCCTAGAATTCTATATATTTTTTCAAATCATGAATAGATACTGAATTTTACTTATGGCTTTTTCTACATTTGTAAAAATCACCATATTATTTCCTTCCTTTAATCTGTTAATGTTGTGGATTATATTAATTGATTTTTGAAAGTTAAACTTGAGTTTCTGGAATAATCCTGACTTGTACTTGAAGCATACTAAACATAATTGGAAAACTTTTGTTAAATTTGTGTTATTAATTGCCTCTACACTTATCAGTGATTTTCCTGTAATTTCTCTTTTTTGTACTGTACATGTTTTATCATATCATGTTTCAGTGTCACCTAAAGGTTACCTACCCTTGGAAGAGAAAATTTAACATTACCTATTCTTTGAGTAGTTCGTAAAAGTTGCTCAGAAATGTGGTCTGGACCTGGAGTGTTTTTGTGGTAATTTATTTAACTACTGATTGAATTTCTTATATGGTTCTTGGGACAAATAGATTTACCCCTTCTTGCATCAGTTTGGTTTACTTATATCTTCATTTTTTATTTAACTTTCTTATTAAACTTATCAATTCATAACTTTCTTATTAAACTTATCAATTCATAACATTTATCAGAATTTTTATTTTTCTCTCGAACAAATTATCCTACGTCACTTTAGCTCCATTTACCTCTCATGACTTACCTGCTATTGGAATAAAATATTTTATTTCTTTCTCTTTTATGACTTTCAATTTCATGAGGGGTTTTCTAATGTTTTATTCAATTAATGGTTAGATTTAACCACATGTTTACAACTTTCTTTGCTCTACACAAAAAATACATATATGTATATATGTTCACATACAAGAAAATTAGCAATATTTATATAAAGATTGAAAAAATATAAAATAATACTAGATGCTATTCAATGATAAGAACAAAAATAATAACAGTACAAAGAAATTCCAGGGAATGCAAAGAAATAAATTCATAAGTATGAGGGGCAAATGAGAAGGAAACTATAAAGAAATGATTTATAATTTCTAATTTTTTTAGCTGGCCTTCAGACAGATTAGTATTTGCTTATCTCACTTTATATGTAATATTATTTATAACATAGTACTAGAATAATTTATATAACACCTTTGAAATTAGGGTTAAAAATCCAACTTAATGCTTTTTACAATAAATTCATCTAAAAAAATTAAATATAAAGACCTGGGCAATAATGTATTAAAAAGCGAAAGCAATAAAAAAGAAAAAGATTTTACAAAATTAATGCTGGCAAAAAAAAACACAAACTATACGAGATTGCCTGGTTTTCTTACATTTTTTTTGCCATGAATACAAACTCCTTTTTTACTCATTGATTTTCTGTCAGCTTGTCTATCAATTATTGAGAGAGTATTACCATAATCATCAAATATAATGGTGGATCTATTTCTTTTGTTATTTCCACCAATTTGTTTTATGTATTTTGAAGCTCTGATGTTAGGGACGTACACATTCAAGGTAGTGATGTCTTCTCGATGAATTGACACTTTTAATTATAAAGTGACCTTCTTAATCCCCAATAATATTCTTTACTCTTGAAAATCTACTTTATCTGATATTTAGATAGCCACCCTAGCTTTACTATGTTAATATTATCATGGTGTGTGTATTCTTTTAACCCTTTTCTTTGTAAAGTGGATGTCTGTAGACAGCATACAGTTTAATTTTCCTGTTTTAAAAAAATTCATTATGACAATATGTAACTTTTAATTAGGATAGTTAAACTGCATATCTTGCTATTTGTTTTCTATTTATCTCATCTCTTCTTTGTTCTTTTTTTCTTAATCTCTACTTTTTTTTAATGTTTATTTATTTTTGAGAGAGAGAGAGAAAAAAGGAGAGAGAAAGAGAGAGCATGGGCAGAGAGAGAGGGAGACACAGAATCTGAAGCAGGCTCCAGGCTCTGAGCTGTCAGCGCAGAGACAAATGCAGCGCTCAAACACACGGACCATGAGATCACGACCTGAGACAAAGTCACTTAACCGACTAAGCTACCAAGGCCCCCCTCTTCCTCTCTGTTTCATTTAGATTAATAAAGTATTATTATATGTATTGGCTTAGTAGATATTTCTCTTGGCTTCGTTTTTTGGTGGCTTTTCTAAAGTACATAGTAAGTGTCATTTTTAGCGTAACAACTTCAAACAGTATACTTCCTGTACCCCTTCTTAGAGTTTGCAGCATTTTTCATATATTTTATTTCTGTGTGTTATAAATTTCACCATAATTTATTATTTTATTTTTAAATAGTTATTTAACTTTTAGAGATATCAAATAAGAAAAAAGTCTTTCATATACACCCACATATTGACCATTTTCAGTATTCTTCATTCATTTGTATAGAAATACATTTCCATTGGGGATAATTTTCCCTCTGCCTTTAACATTTCTTAAATTTGTGGTCTATGGAAGATTCTCTTGGCTCTTGTAGCTATGAAAAAAAGTCTTTAATTAGTCTTTATTTTAAAATTTTATTTGTTGGTTATATAATTTACTGGGTATATGTAATTAGAAGAGTTTTAATCTCTTTTAGTACTTTATAGATGTCACTTTACTGTTTTTTAGCTTACATTGCCTACAATGTTTAATTCTTTCCTTTGTTCCTTTGTTAGGTAATGTGTTTTTCTAAATTTTCCTGGTTTTCAGATTTTTTTAAGTCAATGATGATCAGCATATTAATTATGATATACTAGAAGTGATTTTTTCTTCCTTTTTTTAAAAAAAAAATTTGATTATCTGAGTTTCTTAGATCTATGTGTATATGTGATTTTTCAAATTTGAAAAAGTTTGGCTATTATTTCTTTCAATATTTGTTTCTATATCCACTCCTTCTTTCAGGACCATAATTATATATGTGGTAGGCTGCTCTGTTCTTTTGGGGGAAGTGGGGGAAGAGAGTGGTGAATATTCTCTACTTTTCATATACTGTGTCTAATCTATTAATTCCATCTAATGGATTTTTCATCTCCAGAAGTTTAATAAGAGTCTCTGTAGCTCTTTTATTCTTTCTTCACATGCTTATGCTTATCACTGTTTTGGGCCATTTGCTAATTATAATAGCTGTTTTAAAGTCCTTGTCAACTGGAGCGCCTGGGTGGCTCAGTTGGTTAAGTGGCCAACTTTGGCTCAGATCATGATCTCACAGTCCATGGGTTTGAGCCCCACATTGGGCTCTGTGCTGACAGCTCATGCCCGACAGTGCTCTCTCCCCTGGCTAACTCATATTATATGTACAACCAGTTCAAGTCTCTAAAGCTGTCAACTTCCCTCTCCTCAGGGCCATTGGGCAACACTCTATTTTTTACTGGAGTGATAATTTGGCTGCTTTCTTCCTTCCTTTGGCCTGGAGGAAATTTTAACACATACAGAAGCCCTTAGTAAATTCATCCAGTAAGCCTTAAATGATAGCCAACAAAGCCTGTCTTCATTGAACACTGAAATGTCTCTGGTGAGAAAAACTGTTCTCCAAAACAAAATGGCCTTAAACATTATTACTGTCTCACAAAGATACTTCTGCACCATTATTCACTGAGAATGTTGTTTGTTCATATATGATGAGTGCATCTACTGATGTATCATCTTCATTAAAACATGTGAGGACACAAGTAAATGCCCGGAGTGATCTCACCCCCAGCTTAGGGGAACTGATAAATCAGTGGTTCAGATCATGTGCTCTTGTAGAAAAAGTTGTCATTGATTTTGGAAATTATTGTCTTAATAGTAGGACAATAGGTTCATGTTTTCTCTTACATATGTCTCTATTCTTGGTATGGCATTTGCTCCCAGTGCAGCCAGACAACCGCCAAATGAGCAACGTGCATGGCTGCCCGCTCAGGGCCCATTGCAGAAGAGAGGGGTATGTGAGATTGTGAAATCTTGTCACAAGACTTGGAATTTTGGGGAAAGTCACAGACCTTCCAGACACAACCACCAGATGACCTGTGAGCTGGACCCCAACACATAAAGGCTTCTCACCCTCTCTCCTGTCCTTGGAATTTGAGCTCCACTTGCCTATCCTGCTCCCAGAAGCTACTCCAAGGATGTTGTCTTGAAATAATTATCTGATGTTGAGAAAACCTAGAATATATATGTGATTGAACTCAGTTAAGGCCTCTTTGTAAACTTTTAAGATTTTGCAGGTAGATGCAAGGATCCACTCATGTTGCTGGCACCCAAGAGAAGCTTCAAATGTAAATTCCTTTTGGTTATTGAAACTGTCATCTACTAACCTGAAGTGAACTGCCTATTTCTTTGGTCTGTTCCTGCCCTCTGAATATGGGGGAAATTTCAGATTATTCCAAAGAAGCTCCTGAGAGGGTTACAAACTAACATAAACTAGCACCTTTTTTAAAAAATTAAATACTTGGGTCGCCTAGGTGGCTTAGTTAGTTAAGCCTCTGACTTCAGCTCATTTCATGATCTCTCATTTTGTGAGTTTGAGCCCCACATCAGGCTCTGTGCTGACAGCTTGGAGCCTGGAGCCTGCTTCAGATTCTGTGTCTCCCTCTCTTTCTGCCCCTTCCCTGTTTGTGCTCTGTCTCTCTCTCTCTCAAAAAATAAACATTTTTTAAAAAATCCTTTAAAAAAAAACCCTAAATACAAAGATCAATTAAACCAACAGAATTTTTCCAAAATGTTTCTTCATTATACAGAGCAATTCAGTTCTGCTATGTAGCTCCTACCATGTGAATTAACATAATCCCCTCTTGTCATTACACAAGTCAGAAAAAATACATCAAAAAGAATTCTTTTCGTAATTACTAGTGATAATAATAATTTTATGTTGCTTGCACTTGAAAGATATGTAACATATTTCTTAATAATAATCAATGATTACTAATTATCATCAGTCATTATTTCAAGAACATCCAGATATACTTGGTTGGAAGCAGGGGGGTGGAGGTGGGGGGGCTGAAGACTGCAGAGACCATAATAACAAAGGCAATATTTAATGCAAATATTTGCCAGAAAACCAGTAGAAGAAAACACCTTTAACAGAAGGTTAAGCTGCTTAATAGTGTATAGGAAGTGGAATGCCTTAGGAGTAAACAAATCTGTATAATCTTTTCTCTATTTAAGATCCTATTTCTCATCATATTACGCTTACCCAACTGGGATTTCTTTAAATTCAACTTTCAAATAGCAAAGGAATGGTATTAAAGTTCTGGCTGAAAACTTCAGGTAAGAAATTTAAAAATCTCATGACAAGTAATATATAAGCAATATATGATGTACATTTAGACTTATATTTTCTTCTAAAAGAAAGATCAATCATTACACAGTTGTGGGTTAACTTTTGGCTTGTTTAATCGCTTTTAAAAAGTTTTCAGTTGTATTTTTAAATAATTGGAGGTCCCCCCCCCCAGGTGTTATACTTTAGAATAATTTGATAGATGTTGAGGGAATTGTATGACAAAACAATAAAGTTAATCATTTATACAACTGTGAGCTCACTGGCCTATCTATTACCTCAACTTTCTACCAGTGGAGAGTTCATTTGGTCCTTTAATAGGCAACGCATAAAGTAAATATATAAAGGCAATATGATTCTCACAAGTGACCACTACAATCCTTAAGAAAGCATGTGTAGAAGAACCAAGATGTCATCCTTTGGTGGGTATTTTATCTTCTTAATGTTGTGTAATGGATTTTGTATGTTTATATATTTTAAATGTATGTATACATATCAAATAAGTTTTGTGTAAAGTCTAATTTATTTATTTAAAAAAAGATATTTAAAGTGTCTCTAAAGAAAATTCTGTCATAGAGGTGCTTGGATGGCTCAGTTGGTTAAGTGTCCTGATTTCTGCTCGGGTTATGATCTCGTGGTTTGTGAGATGGCACCTCCCTGTGCTGGGCTCTGCCCTGACAGTGAGGAGCCTCCTTGGGATTCTCTCTCTCCCTCTCTCTCTGTCCCTCCCACTCCCTACCCCATACGTGCTCTCTCTCTCTCTCCCTCTTTTTCTCTCCCTCTCCCTCTTTTTCTCTCTCTCTCTCTTTCTCAAAATAAACAAGCATTAAAAATAAAGGAAGAAAATTCTGTTGTAAAAGCATAATCAATTTTGGTAATGTAAATACTATGTGTGCTCCTTTTTGTGCAATTAATTGAAGTGAATCTTTTATTATCATCATCTATGACAAAAAATATTTGTATATAGTAGCTTCTTTTAAATTACTTTAGCTTTTCCTTTGAACACATCTGGGATTTCTTAAATATATTAGTCATTGTTTAGCTATAGTTTTCTAAAATTTTTCTGGAAAGAAACTAGCTTTCCAGGGATCTTAAGGTCATAATAATTAAAATCTCTTTTTTAGTTTTTGGAAAAAACTTAATTTACAACCTCTTTAAATCTTTATAGATTCAATATAATTTCTTCACTTAGTTTTCTATTAAACTTAAGAACACAAATCTAAAATTTAACTTCAATAATTTGAGTTTTCTTAAGACTGTCCCATTATTAAGATAGTTTTGTAAAAAAATCAAAAAGTTGATTTCTGACATAACACTGGTTTCCTTCATGCACATTGCTCATCACTCATGTTTAGACACTTCAAGCTCCAAGATGAGCATCAAATACCATGTTTCTAATGAAAACTTCCTTATTTTTACCCCTAATTCCCAAAAAGCAGAAAGCAATCTCTATAGAGCTCTGATACATTTTACAGAGATATAGCAATCTCTATAGAGCTCTGATACATCTGTGTCATTTCATCTGAAGGCACTTGTCACTTTCTCTAGTTAGGAGAAGAAGGAATTAAATGAGAACGGGAATAGATTTTAAACGTGTCTTTTATTCCAGGCACTATTGTTGTAGCTTAATCAATATTATTTTATTTATTTAAATATATAAATTTATCTTATATAGTGTTCATATCATTACATAATTTATAGTATTTGTTGAATAGTTATTCATTTATTATATGTTAATAAGCATTGTATTTATATTACTTAATACTCATAAAAGCCTCTTAAATTGCTTTTAATTTCTACTTTATAGATGAGAAACTGAGTCTCATAAATGTTAAGCAGCATAATGTCAAACTAGAATTCTTTGGCTTGATTCTAAAACCTAAATTCTTCTCATGATATCATGCTGACTCTAATATACTATGCTGATTTTTATTATAGTTATGTATGCCATCATCTTCACAGAGAGCAAAGAATGGATATTAGAATTATCTCTTTTATTCACTTTTCAGTTAGCAGGGAGTTCTCTGTCTAGTAGCCACACAATAAACACAAATATACTTAATAAAGACTATAGTTTAATTGTTTAAAACTGAATCTGATTCCCTGGGAGTTAATATCAGTGAATTTGACCACTATTCTAAAGTATCCTGGAAATTAACTATGGATCAGGTGGACACCAGCAGGCAGAGATTTTGTGCATACTATAAAATCTTAGTATACAGAGTCTTGAATTAAAATCTACCCCCATGAACTGTACGATTAGTCTGCTAAACTCTGAATAGTACTTTGGAAAAGTTAGTAACTGTTTTAAAGAAGCAGCAAATGCCTCACTATAGATTATCTTTGGTTATAAGGGAGCTCAGCAAAGACATCACTAAAAAATATAGCATTTCTAATTTCAAGATTTATTAAAACAAAAATAAGTCATTTCTACTTATTCACAGACATATGCATACACACGCACACTCTTCATAGAGATGATTTTACTCAGATTTATCCTATTCTATCCAGTGTGGGTTACACACATTTATATTGTGTGTTTTATATTGTGTCAGCATGTTTTGGGCATTTGATGGTTTATATGGATAGGTTGCTTATACTTGATAAGGGGACATGATAAATGCTGATAGGGCAATCTATCTTAGTGGTTAATACAATAGGCTCTGGGAGCCAAAGAGCCGGAAGGCTGCTACTACCAGTTCTTTTCCTATTCTACTATATAAACTTGGCAAATTACTACACTTCTCTGAGCAATGGTTCTTCCCTCTCTGATGGGAGAATATAGGATCTACTTCACTGAATCTCTTTTTAGTGAGAAATAAATGAGATTAACATGTGTAAAACACTTTACACAATGTCTGACACATGGTGAGTGCTTAATTAATGCTAGCAATTATGAAAGGTTGACTCTAGATGTGAATTATTTGTTATTCACACCGGTCAGCTAGCTTTCTAGCAGCACTTTCCATAAAAGCATGCTTGAGTTAGCATTTCTCTTCAAAGAACTCCTATTGACTAGTAATGTTACCCACCATCTCTTGCATGTATACTTGTACACAGTTCATTCATTTACTCATAATTTTTTTCTCCATGAGTATTAACACAAAATATTTTCCTGAACATATTATTAAAGTAGCAATAAACATTATATTACTCTATTTGCTTGTACTTCACATTTTTGTAAGTATTCCCTTTGTGATAATCTTATCTATTAATAACCAGTAACTACTATAATAATATTTAATTGTTGCAATTGACATTATATTAAATGCATTAAATATTGGAAAGCCGATGGTCTTAGCATCTCCACATTTCTGAATAAGCTCTGCCCCAATCTGAGACTTCAGTACTCAGGCTTGAGTTCAGAGTTGAGGTACACAACAGCTTCAAGCAATTAAACCATAAGAATTTCACAATTATGAGTTGCAATGAAAAGGTTGAAGGATCGAGTTTAAGAAAATGATCAGACAGCAAGAGTCATAACCCAAGCTAAAGCAACAGGTTGAGAGGTAAGACATATGTTAGCCAATAATTATCATTAAAAAGCCTACAATTATCATAAAATAAGGTGCTACAGTGAGCGAAATCACGTGGTAGAGAGAAGGCTCTTAATGGTTCAATTGTTTTGAATCAAAGCTGAAATAATTTTTCTTTCTTTTTTGCTTGAAAAGCAGAGAAATTCATTTATGTCATATCTCATCAAATCTTCTACATCAAGCTACATCATGTTAAACAAGAACATTCTGCTGTTGTCCCTCCAGATTAGTCTTCTAGGAATCACTCTTGCTGGGAATGTTCTGATTTGGCCAATGGAAGGTAGTCATTGGCTGAACATTAAAATAATTATAGATGAGTTGATTAAAAAAGAGCATAATGTGACTGTCTTAGTTGCCTCTGGTGCACTTTTCATCACGCCGACCTCTACGCCATCTCTGACATTTGAAATATATAAGGTGCCCTTTGGCAAAGAAAGAATAGAAGGATTGATCAAGGACTTTGTTTTGACATGGATGGACAAAAGACCATCTCCTTCAACCATTTGGAGATTCTATCAAGAGATAGCCAAAGTCATCAAGGAATTCCACATGGTATCTAGAGAAATCTGTGATGGTGTTCTCAAAAACCAAAAGCTGATGGACAAGCTGAAGAAAAGCCAATTTGAGGTCCTGATATCAGATCCAGTATTTCCTTGTGGTGATATAGTAGCTTTAAAGCTGGGGATTCCATTTATGTACTCCCTCAGGTTTTCTCCAGCCTCAACGGTGGAAAAGCATTGTGGGAAGGTACCATACCCTCCTTCCTATGTTCCTGCTACTTTATCAGAACTCACAGACCAGATGTCTTTCACTGACAGAGTAAGAAATTTCATCTCCTACAGTCTACAGGACTACATGTTTGACACTCTTTGGAAATCATGGGATTCCTACTATAGTAAAGCTTTGGGTATGTAATATTTTTTTATTGTTATCTGAATTAGAACAGAGCTTTGTGTCACCTCTTTACTTCCCCGTGGCTATTATTTTTCAATCCTACATATTGATTACTATCTATTAGTATCACTTGAGAGCAGGAAGGAAGATAAGTAACAATATGCTTTGTAACTATTGTGTGTTGCTTTCTAATTTTATGGACTCAAAGATACCAACTAAGTTCTTTTATCAGTAACATATAACAACAAATATTTTAGTTTAAAAATAGGACTGAATTCTCATTTAGATATTGCACTGAAAACATAAATTTCCTAGAAACTTCAATGGTGTGTAGAGAAAACTGGAAGAGATTGTTTCCTACAAGTCCATTACTAACATAGAATGTGTGTGTGCTTGTTTAAAAACATACGTGCATACAGATAATCTCTGTATATATATTGTTCATATATATCTCTCACTGTTTACTAGGCATGCCCTTAGGTAGGGAGGTTACAACATAGATTAATATGAAGTTATGGCTTCAAGAATTTAAGTCAAGCAGAGAAGTCATACAAGAAAGGAAATGTTTGAATATGAACGATATGGGTAATGGAAATATGTATAAAAAAAGAGAGAGTATAAAGGAGATGAACAGTATATGACAGAAGAGAGTGACATCCTGAGAAACTAGAGTTGAGGTGATATACAAGGAAAAAATTAAACAGTGAATATGAATTTTCCTGCAAAATAAGTGTGGGGAAGGAAACTGTGTCCAATGTTGTGCTGGGTATTACTGATGAGTCATTATTTATGAAGGTCGAAGTGTAAGATGCATATGAAAGAACCATGGAGATATCAAGATTGCAAAAATGAATTAATCCAACAAATATTTCCAGAGCCTCTTGTATGTCACAACAATCATTTGGTTTTTATCTACTGAACAACTGGGAACAGTTCAAAGGGATGTATAGATTGCATCTTAAATAAAATATCTAGACAGATGTGGACCTAGAGTGAAATAGTGTTAGGTTATAGGCTTCTGTGTAACTCCAGTAAAGATGTGGTAAGAGCATGTATGAGTGAAGTAGCTTATACGTGGAGAAGAATAATGCAGATGAGACAATGTAGTAAGGCAATTAGGAAAGAAGGCTTTTGATAAACAATTTCTGCTTACAAGTGTGTGACCATGGAAAAGTAATTAATTCTCTTTACACCTGCACTTATTTACCCCATCTCTAACAGGGCTACTGCAAGGACTAAATTAGTTAACAATATAAGGATCTTACAAAAGTGTCTAAGAGCTAGAAACCATTCAATTTGTGTTAGCTGTGTTAGCTGTGAAATTAGTAAAAGCTAATGGATAATTGGTAAGGCGTGTTAAGAGGCATGAGGAAGAGATTAAGATGATTTCTTTTTTTTAGTGGAGGTTTAATTGACATATAACATATTAGTTTCAGGTATACAACATAGTGATTCTTTTTATGTACATGTATATTACAAAATTATCAGCACAATAAGTCTAGTTAACACTTGTCACCATACATAAATTATTTTTTCCTATGTAAGAACTTTTAAGATCTACTCTTCTAGCAACTTTCAAATATACAATACAGTATTAACTATAGTTACCATGCTGTATATCTCCAAGACTTAATTTATTTTGTAATGGGAAGTTTGTTCCTTTTGACCTTCTTCACCCATTTCACTGTCCTCCAAACCCCCATCTCTGGCAACCACCAATCTTTTCTCTGTAACAAGGAGTTGGGGTGTTTTTTTTCATATTCTATATATAAATTAGATCATACATATTTGTCTTTCTTTGACTTATTTCACTTAACATATGCCCTCAAGGTCCATTCACATTATAGCCATCCACATTATCACAAATAACAGGATTCCCTTCTTTTTATAGGTGAATAATATTTCATTGTAGATACATATGCCACAGCTTTTTTATTCATTCATCCATTGATGGACACCTAGGTGGTTTCCATGTCTTGGCTATTGTAAATAAAGCCAAAATGAACATAGGGATGCAGATATCTCTTCAAAACAGTGATTTTGTGTCCTTTAGGTATAACCCAGAAGTAGAATTACTGGATGACATAGTAGTTCTATTTTTAATTTTTTGAGGAATCTCTATACTGTTTTCCGTAGTGACCGTACCAATTTACATTCCCATCAACAGTGACCAAGAGTTCCCTTTTTATCCATATCCTTGCCAACAGTTGTTATGCCTTGTCTTTTTGATAATAACCATTCTTAACAGGTGTCAGGTGATATCTCATTGTAGTTTTGATTTCCATTTCCCTGATGACGGGTGATGTTGACCACCTTTTTTGTACCTGTTGGCCATTTGTATATTTTCTTTGGAAAAATATCTATTCGTATCTTCTGGCCATATTTTTTAATCAAATGGTTTTGTTTTATTTTGTTTTGTTTTGTTTGCTCCTGAGTTATATGAGTTTTTATATATTTTGAATAGTGACCTCTTATCAGATGTATGATTTGCAAATATTTTTCCCATTAGGTAGGTTGTTTTTCATTTGCTGCTGGTTTCCTTTGCTGTGTAGAAGCTTTTTAGTTTGATGTAGTTACACTTGTTTATTTTTATTTTGTTACTTTTCCTTTTAGAGTCAAATCCAAAAAATCATCACCAAGACTGAGGTCAAGTTGCTTACCACTTATGTTTTGTTCTAGGAGTTTTATGGTTTTCAAGTCTTTAAACCATTTTCAGTTAGTTTTTGTGTATGGTGGAAGTGATCCAGGTTCATTCTTCTGCCTGTCCAGTTTTCCCAACACCACTTATTGAAGAGGCTGTCTTTTCCCCCATTGCATATTCTTGGTTTCTTTGTCATAAATTAATTGACATTGATGTGTGAGTTCATTGGCAAAGATTGTTTAAAGGATTGTTAATTCACTCATCATCTTCTCTGGGTATGTTAAGTAGTTGTCCCCAAATTCAAAAGTAGATGTTTTATTTCCTGGGATGTAAATGAAGACTGAGTTGTACTGTTATTCAGAGAGAATAAGCATAGCTACTATGTTGATTATAAACCATCCTATGAAGATAGAAGTGAATGGTCAATATTGTAGAGCTAAAACAGGATCTTAAAAATGAGGAAAGAGGATGAAGAAATGGAAATTTTGAGGTAATCAAGTTGCCAAGATCTGCAAAAACTCTTTAATCTTCTCACGACTTTAAGCAGATATCTGAATATGCACAGTATCTAGGTTAATGAAATAGAGGAATGTACATAGAGAGCCTTGCTCATGATATATGTTTACATTTTTATGTCATTACTTATGTTTTATTCAACTATTTGTTCTCAATCTTGGAATAATAATTATCATGATTATAATGCTTCTTATTCATATTGGTGAGATTATTCTCCAGATAAACCTTCCTCATACTGGCAGTTATAGAATCACATGTGTCTTTGTATTTTGCTTGTTAGTTAATACTGGTAATAAGACCACACAATTTTCCCAGTCATAAGACATGAGACTAATCTTTCTAAACAATTTGTTCATGGGAATGTAATAAAGATTTCTAAAAATGTTCTTATCCTCTGATTTTGATATCATGTTTCTAATTGGATTACATTCTTTCGACTTAAAATGCCTATTTAAGTTTGTCTTTACAAGCGATATTCTTCTAATTGATGCTGAGGGACATGAACCCTCATATTGAAAAGACCAGGTAAGAAGTAAAACTACTGACATGACAGAATAATTCATTTTTTGTGCAAGTCTTTGTACATGTAGAATGATAAATGAGAATGATAAATGGAACTGACTTATAAAAATCACTTCCTTCCGTTGTGTAATTTTTTCTACTTTAGTTTGAATGCTCTGATCAAAGTCATTACAATGAACTCTCAAGTATCAAACTGTCACACCTGAAGAAAAAAATAGGACTACTTTCTCTAAGATTCTTTTTCTGCAGTGGAATGCAATAGTAAGTTCAGTGTGAGTCCTCAATCTCTGCTAATTGTTAGGAATCAGATAGTATAATGTCTAAATTACTTCTCTCAGGCTATGGGTATTTGGTTCAAACTCATGGTTCAAAATCATAATAGCAATAACAGTTAACATTTGTTGATTTCTTCCTGTGCACTAGATACTGTGATAAGTCCTTTTCATGTTATATCTCTTTATCTTGCAATGAATTTATGAAGAAAAAAATATCACTGATGAGAATATTGAGGCTTGGAAATATCAATTGTTAAAATAAACTTATATAGTGACTAGTAGGAGAAAATAGTTTTCAAATGAAAGTCTGACACCAAATCTTCTAGAAAAAATGTTCTTTCCTTTTAAAATTTCAGTTGCAAATCCATCAATTATTCAGAATATTTTTTAGGTTTAAACTTTCTTGGGTACTTTCCTCTTCCTTTAGGCAGATTTAGCTTTTGAAGTCTACTATTCTATATCTTACTTATGTTAAATTTGCTAAATGGAGTTTAATTGGCCTATTTTATCACTAGGAAACTTGCTATTTCTTTGGGCATAGCTCTCCATGTGACTCTGTTGCCTAGGGTGAGTTGTCTTAGAATAGGTTTCTGGTCCTAAGAGAACCTTAAAAGCAACCTTTAACTGAAAGTTTGAAAAGGCTTCTGCAGATTTCAAATGTATTTATTTAAAGTTGAACCAGGAAAATCTTCTTTTTATGTACATATTAATAACAATAAAACCCCACCAAAATTGGGGGAACAATTAAGAAAATAACAATATGGCATTTTAATGCCAGTAAAAATATTTATAATCCATAAACATTACCTATTGCTATCAACAGTTTTATTCTTTAGCCAGCATAGAAACAAACAGCTTTTTTATGCAAATAATCTTTATATATTAGATTTACATGAATACATATGTATTTTTATACATGAATATTTGGTGAATAATCTCTAAGAACTACTGCCATCTATAATAACAATAGACTTCCTGTAAATATATTAAATAGGGAAAACAACAGATCTTCAAAAAATTTATGATTATAATACTCAGATCTTTGCATGAACTAAACACTGAGCATAGATAACTAATGTAAAATACAGTGCTAAAAATGAAACAAATGTGAATGTGTGTATCTCCAAAATGCTTGATTTCCAGTAGTCATTTTAAAGGAGAAAAAAACAATGTATTGGAGTTTTTTCCCTGAAGAGTAATACATGTTGGTTCGGAACATCTTTTTGCTTTTTCTCTCTCTTCCCAATCTTTTTCTTACTTCCTTCTCTTCTCTCTTCCTTCCTTTCTTCCTCTATTTTTTATTTAAATTAATTTTGTTTGATTAGAACCTTTCAAATGACCTCTGGTAGCATCCCCTTTTTCATAATGACCCCTGAGTGAGCTGACAGCCATAAGATGACATCCAAGATAGAATTTGCTGTGGAACATGCACAGTTTCAAGAGTATGCTCACTCTTGCCCCCACTCAATGAAAGGGAATGGAATGAGAATCATTTTTATGGGTATAATCTTGAATTTTATGTGTGGGTTTCTTAAAGTAAACCCTTTGTGAACTTTGGTACTCAATACACTGTTAAACATATCATTTATGACATGCCTCAGACTGAGCATGACTGACACCAAAGCTCAGGCGACCATTATCTGAGAAGTGGAAGAGAGGAGGTGGGTCTAGGTGATGAGATCTGGTTAAATTGGTAATTCTTTTTTTATTTAAAAAAAATGTAATGTTTATTTATTTAAGAGACAGAGAGACAACACAATTGGGGGAGGGGCAGAGAGAGAAAGAGACAGGCAAATAGACAGACAGACAGAATCAGAAGCAGACTCCGGGCTCTGAGCTGTCAGCACAGAGCCTGACACAGGGCTGGAACCTACAAACCATGAGATCATGACCTGAGCCAAAATCAGACATTTAACCTGAGCTCCCCAGGGGCCCCTGAATTGGTAATTCTTAAAGTAAGATTATCTCCCTACATTATCATAAGTAGCTAACATTTATTGAGCGTAGATGCTGTTCTGAGTAATTTACATGCATTTTTTTTTCATTTAGTCCTCATAACTGTAGGAAATAGGCATCATCATTCTCCAACACTTTGTAATGAGGAGGCTGAATAACTTTCCTGAGGTTACAATCAAGAAAGTCGTGAAGCATTTGATGGAAGACCTGAGCTAAAGTTCTAGATATTCAGTTTATATACAACAAAACAAAGGGGGAGAAAAAGTAATCTAATTTTAAGTTTTCCAAAGGATTAACTAAATGCCAATCAAGGAACTAAAAAAAAAAAAAAAAAAAAAAAAAAGGAACTAACGTGAAGCAAAACTCTAACGTTGCTAAGGAGTTGATTCCTCAGTTTTTTAAAATAGTATCGAGGGGAAATGTTGGGGTTTGGAGCAAATGATCAAGAAAGAATTCTTGGGGCATCTTTGGTGGTTTTATTAAGGCATGGAGATAGGATCCGTGGGCAGAAAAAGCTGCACTGGGGTTGTGAGGAGTGGCTGATTATATACTTTCAAGCTGGGAGGGGGTTAGGGATAGCATAAGTCTCTTAGGAATTTTGGAAGCAAGGTTTCCAGGACCTTGAGGGGGCTAGCTGTTGCTAGGAAAAGGTTGTTTATTACTGTCTAGTAAAACCTTAGTCATGAGACCCTTCAGATGAATATCAGGGGGCCATATGCTTGGAGGATGATTATTAACATATATGTTGGGGGGTTAGAGATAAAGGAAATTTCCAAAGTAATTTTTAAATGTAAAAGGAGAATTACACGATCCTGGAGGTCAGGATAACCTGATAAGTTGTTTGCCTTTTGCTTTTAGCAAAATATTAACATCAAGGCAGTTGAGTTTCTGGAAGAAGTTTGCTCTGCCAGTCCTAAGTACTTTGGCTGTAAGTTGTAAGGAAATTTAATTTGTTCTAAATTTCTTTTGCTTTTGTTCTCCATATTATTATGAAGGGTAATCTCCAAGCTTTTATGACTTTTGTTCTCCACATCAATATGAAGGGTGGTTTCTAAGCTTTTATGGCCTTTGGGACCACCTCCAAAACCAAAGAACAATGAGAAATGAATTAGCACAATTAAATTCTACCCATTCATTATAATGCTCAGAGAGCACACACAGGAAGAGGAGACCTTCAAGCCAGGGCATGTCATTGGGGAAAAAAAATTATAAGCAAGAACCTGAATACAAAAATGTTGTTTTAAGGATTCTCAATATGGATATGGATATCACCATGCCTAAGAAGTTTGTCCAGCTGCTGGTTTTTATTTTGACTTTGACTGAAATTGTTCTTAGGGGAAATGTGCTAATTTGGCCAACAGATGGTAGTCATTGGTTAAATATTGAGTTCATTCTAGAAGAGCTGATCCAAAGAAATCACAATGTGACTGTACTGGCTTCATCAGCAACTCCATTCATCAACTCCAATCCTGATTCTCCTGCGAATTTTGAGGTGATATCTATCTCCTATAACAGAAGAAATATAGACTCCTTAATTGAACACATGATAATGCTGTGGATAGACCACAGACCAACTCATCTCACACTCTGGACTTTCTACAAAGAACTAGGAAAATTTCTAGATATTATTTTTCGAATGAATATACAAATCTGTGATAGAGTATTAAACAACGCCAAGTTACTGGCAAGACTTCAAGAAGGTGGTTTTAATGTGTTGTTAGCAGACCCAGTAACTATCTGTGGGGACCTAGTTGCTCTGAAATTAGGAATTCCATTTGTGTACACACTGAGGTTCTCTCCAGCCTCAACAGTGGAGAGACACTGTGGGAAAATCCCCACACCTGCCTCCTATGTTCCTGCAGCTTTGTCAGAGCTCACTGACCAGATGACCTTTGGTGAGAGGGTAAAAAATACTATATCCTATCTTCTGCAAGACTATATATTTTAATCCTATTGGGGAGAATGGAATTCATACTACAGCAAAGTTCTGGGTGAGTATCTAAAATATTGTCTTATTAATGACTCCATATACTTTATTTACCTTGACAGTAGTACAGCAAAGGTTTCCATTCCACTGCACATGCCAGGCTGAAGTACGGATACTTATATATATAATACCCTCTACAAGATCATTCTTTTTGGATAACTTTGTAAAAAATGTAATGGTGTTCTTAATATATATGTAGTGTTTCAGTGCAAATAATATTGTGCCTATTTAGGTAGTGGCTTTCCAATGAGTAAATCAATCTTCCAATATAAATGAAAGTGCCTTTACTAGAATGAACTGTAACCCTACTTAAAAAAAATACCTGGCCAACATTTTGAAGTATACATGATTTACTTTCTCTTTTTCATTCCTCATTCTTTTGTTTGTCTGCAGAAAACTTTAACAGGCCTAGGATTTGGGGGGCATCTGGGTGGCTCAGTCGGTTAAATGTCTGACTTCAGCTCAGGTCATGATATCACAGTTCGTGAGTTCGAGCCACACATCAGGCTCTGCGTTGACAGCTTGGAGCCTGGTGTCTGCTTTGGATTCTGTATCTCCCTCTCTCTCTGCCCCTTCCCTGCTCACACACTCTCTCTCAAAAATAATAAACAAACAATAAAAAAAAAATGGTTCAACCTTGATTAAAGGCCTAGGATTGGGCATTGAAAATCTGAGTTTATACCCTGCTCTTCTCTATGTCTCCATCCTTAAGCTTCTTTGGGTGCTTAGACTAGCACAGCTCCAACTTAATTTCACTATATCTTTTGGCAAACCTCAAGTGCCTTGGCTCACAGATCCCTTAGGAAGATCAAATAAAATAATGCAAACAAGGCCAGCTCTGGTTGGTTGTTTATATTTCTGATCTCTCATGAACCGTCCTTCATTTTTCCATTTTTTTCTCTCCTGAATGTTTTTTTCTCTAGATTTATCAGTAACACCAGGAGTATTAATTAACAGCAGAAATTAACTGTTAATGGTATCAATGCTACTTTTTCACAAAGATAATATGCAAAATATTGTCCTTTTACATACCTTTCAGGCTTCCTCCTTTCCACACTTTATTTTCCTTTCTTTTTCCTTCCTCTCTTCTCTCCATCCCTTCCCTCCTTCCTTCCTTCTATCATACTTTCATTATGTAAAAAAAGTATTTCTTGAACACCAACCCAGTACCTGCTACTTTTCTAGATACAGTTGGCAAAACAGTCAAAATCTCTATACCTGTGGAGCCTACATTCTAGTAAGAGGATACAGACAATAAATGAATAAAATATAAGATGTTAGAGTGTGATATATGCCATATAGTAAAATAAGAATAAATAGTTCTGGGAGGAGGGTTACACTTTTAAATACAGTGGCCAGGGAAGGTCTCAAAGGGTGACATTTGAATGAAAACCTGAGGGCAGTGAGGGTAAGAGCCATTGGGATCCCTGAGGGGGAAAGCATTTTATTAAATTTTTAAAATTTTTTTTGAGTTTATTTATTTTGAGAAAGAGAGCACATATGTGTGAGTGGGGGAGGGGCAGAGGGAGAAAGAGAGAGAGAGAGAGAGAGAGAGAGAGACAGCATTAGTGGGGGAGGGGTAGAGATACAGAATCACAAGCAGGCTCTATGCTGTCAGCACAGAGCCCTACATGGGGCCTGAACTCAGGAACCATGAGAGCATGACCTGAGTCAAGATCAAGAGTCAGACGTTTAACCCACTGAGCCACCCTTGCACCTCTGAGGAAAAGTATTTTAGACATCGATAAGAACAAGTGGATGGAAAGATCTGTGGTAAGTCATAGAACCAGGAATATCCTTACTGTAACTTGATCTTAATCTTACGTTTCACAAACAGATTTTGTATCTATTTTTTCTTTCTTGGGTTTTGGAATATTCTTCATCCAATTTTAGATGACTTAAACTTCTAAATTTCTTCATACAATCAGTCTAGAGAGAATAAATAAATATAAATTAATTAATTAAACATGCAAGATAATTAAAATTTGCATATACTTTTGAAGATACAGTAATTAGAATTTTGAAAGTAAAATGTTACATTTCATCTTCATTATAATGTCACTTAACTATATTTTCCTTTTCCTGGATTCCAAATTTCCTATGACTTAAAGACATATTTTGTTTTAAATTTAGATATTATTCATATGATTATTTCCCAAGACATTTTAAATGCATTCTATAATAATTACCCCTGCCCATATAGGTATCACATACTAACAATTTCAGGTATTAGTGTCAGATAGCAGACTATATTCCTTGAAAAAGGGGACTACAAAAAGTAACATGGTGATGGTTCCTGGAAAGTACCTGAGGCTCTGGGTTCAAGTTCCATTTGCTGTTAATTTCAGGCAAGTGACTTAAACTCTGAGTCACAACATTTCCACCTCTTTAAAAGAGGGTAATTACTTCACTGTACTCTTTAGGATGACCATTAGACACCATATATATGGATATGTTATGTCAATTATAAAGAATAATACTTACGTTAAATATTGTTTACACCAAACTACACGAGAACTCTGCAATGACCAAACCCCAATTATACTACTATGGGGCTCTGTGCTTGCAAAGTAGATATGTGTGTGTGTGTGTGTGTGTGTGTGTGTGTATCTATATATATTTGTGTGTGTATATCTATCTATATATATCTATATACAAATCTATCTATATCTATCTATATATATCTATATAGATAGTTAGATATACACACACACACACACACAAAGAATAAATGGCCTCTGGAGTATACTAAATCTTCCTTTTCAAAGGGAATCATGACAAATTATATAATGTGTGGGAAAGCCTTTGTAAAACAGAATGTTCTCGACTTCTCTTCACAGGATAATGATCTAGTTTCAGAAATCCCACATTCCAAGAAATTAAATATTTTATTTATCTAAATCCTTTATACTTCTCATGTTACTAAACATACTTGATCAATAAATAACTATCTTGGGTGTTTTATTTCAAACTGAGGTATCAGGAGGAGTGATATAATCCAATTTGTCTTTTGTTTGTAATTACATTCAGTATTCAGGACACCTGGTAACTGTACACTGACACTGAAATAGGGCAGGTGCCTTACATTTCATATTATCATCAAACATAGGAGAACACAGGAAACTTAATAACATCAAATTTCTGTGGAGTTTCCATTTCAGTGACTATTCTTTAGTTCTCTGGGAAAAGCAGATTAGAAAAACAGCATATTTAACCATGGTAAAGAATAGACCCATAAAGCTATATTGAAGCAAACAAGTAAGTAACAAGGAAATATCTAACTACATTGGTTAAAAATCCTGTTTTATTTATCAGTGTGATGTTAAATTTTATAGATGAAGCAAATAAAAACTATCATCAATTTAATTTGAAATACACTTCTAATACCTAATGGAGCAGGCATATCTGGGAATATGACAATCATTGCTATTCATATACAGGAGTGAATCTATAATAAATCTTGATCAAGCCAAATGTTCTGTAGGGCACCTTCAAATTGCACTGAGCTTGATCTGTCCCCAGCCTCTGAGAAATCTGCTGTATAGCATGTAGATAGTTCTAATGTGGACAGGATTGGGGACCGGCCTTTGCTACAGCTCTAGGAAGGTTGAGGGCTGAATGCTTATAGTAAAACTAAACAGATACAGCAATTGCATGTCCTCATTTTGTCTGTATCTTTTGGTTTCCCAGTTGGTTTCCATCTTTCCAAGCATAGTACAGATCAAGAGAACGGAAGCCCAGTACTAATCTATGCACCATTTGGCCAGTGTAGCCTATTTTACATGTCAGTACCATATTAGTTCCACATTGGCCCTTCTCTCTCCCTACTGCTTAACTTTAAATGGATTCCCTAGAACTAGTGCTGCCTTGTCACAGCCCATGAAGGGAAAAAAAAAAAAAAAACATTTAAAGTTTTTTAATACTTCTTCTCTCCTTTGCTTACCTGGAACTGGGCTAGATTAGTCACATTCTTTATGTTTGATTTCTGTCTCCCTTTCCAAATCCAAAGTTTTGTTTCTTTGTTGGCTTTTTGTTCCCTTTTTTTTTTCTTTTGCCCATTCTAGTCCCTATTACCAACCTCCCATCCTTTTCCTTGATAACTTGGATCTATCTCTCTGTTAATCTTCCCTCACGTAAATCTTTTCATTCCTTCTCACATGCAGCTTCCCTGGGGGTCAGTGCTGTAAAGTTTTTAAAATTCTCTGTGGGGCACCTGGGTGATTCTGTTAGTTAAGCGTCTGACTTCACTCAGGTCATGATCTCACAGTTTGTGTGTTTGAGCCCCGCATTGGGCTCTGTGCTTGACAGCCCAGAGCCTGGAGACTGCTTCTGATTCTGTGTCTCCCTCTCTCTCTGTCCCTCTCCTGCTCACGCTCCGTCCCTCTGTCTCTCTCAGAAATAAACATTAAAAAAATTTTTTTTAATTCTGTAGCCTATATTTTGAAATAAAACATAGATCATAATTTTACAGCTTACTGAAATTTCACAGTGTGAACTACCCATGCAACAGCACCCAAATCAAGAAACAAAGCAATATATCCTTAACTCCTCTTCCCTCCTGATCAGTCCCTACAACTCCTGTGTAAAGGTAATCACTTTCTTGACTTCTAACACCATAGATGAAGTTTGCCTGATTTTAAACTTTGTATAATGAACCACCCGTTGTGTACTCGTTTGTATTTTGCTTCATTTCTGGTGGTTATTTTATATTCACCCAAGTTGTTGCATATAAGAATAGTTTGTTCATTCTCAAAGTTATATAGATTCTATTGAATTAATATACCATATTTTATTTATCATTTTGCGATTGATGAATATGTAGACTATCCTGGTTTTGGCTATTTATGATAAGCGCTGCTATGAACATTCTTGTACATGTTTTTTGATGCATATGCATGTGCCATACTGGAGTGGAATTGCTAGGTTATAGGGTGTGCCTGTGCTTAGCTTTAGTACATACTGCTAAATTCTAGTTTCTCAAGTGCCTGTGCCAATGAATAACTGCACCAGCCATTTGGTAGAATTCCAATTTTTCTCCATTCTTATGAACACTTAGTGTTTTCTTTTTGCTTTTTTAAAGTTTATTTAATTTTGAGAGAGAGAGAGAGAGAGAGCACAAGCAGGGGAGGGGCGGAGAGAGAGAGGGGGACACAGAATCTGAAGCAGGTTCCAGACTCCAAGCTGTCAGCACAGAGCCTGATGCAGGGCTCGAACCCATGAACCGTGAGATCATGACCTGAGCAGAAGTAGGACACAACCGCCCGAACCCCCCAGGCACCCCTATTTTTACTTTTAAAAAGATTATAACGATGCTGTTGATGTGTAGTGTTATTTTATTTTTTTAAAGTTAGGAGCGAATTTGTACATGATAAAAGGAAGTGCATAAAGTATATAGTGTGATTTGTTTTGTCAAATGTTTACATCTCTGTAAGCAGCACATCAATTGATATCCAGGATACCTTTCTAATAAAGCTGTTCTCCAGACCTTTCAGAGTGAGTAGCCCCTGCTACTTAGTTTTTCATTTTTCATTTTGATTCATTTCCATTTTCCTTTTGTGGAATTTTAAATGTATTTTTTAATCATTTTAATTCTAACATGATTACATTGTCACTCATGTTCAGTTTGTGCTCCATCAAGCATCTCTGGTCTAGCTCTATTCAGTGATTCTGCAGCTAATGCCCTTGCTAATTGTACCATCTTTGCTATTAACTTATTATATAACTACTCTTACTAAAGACCTACCAAGTACGTTGATAGGTACAAAGCAAAGATTATTACTAACCCACACACAAGATAAGAATGATCATTATCTTTTACATTAGAGCCACCAAAATTCAGAAAGATTAAGTAACTTTGTCGAAATCACAAAACATGTAACTAAACCAGGTAAGATCCTATGTATATTTATTCTATTACATAAAGAAATTTACATTCCCAGGAATAAACCACTCCACAATGTCCAGAATTAAAAAATAAAAAATGTTTATTTATTTATTTTGAGAGAGAGAGAGAGAGAGCAGGGGAGGGCAAAGAGAGAAAGAATCCCAAGCAGAGTACGCAACATCAGTGCAGAGCCAACATGGTTGGGGCTCTTGAGATCATGACCTAAGCAGAAACCAAGAGTCAGATGCTTAACCGACCAAGCTACCCAGGCACCCCTCACAACTTCCAGGATTTTAATTTTAGAAGTCATAGATAAGAAAGAGAAAGAAACAAGCCTGCCCAACTCCCACCCTTTGTTTGGTGACCTGGTGTTTCCTATGAGCTTTCTCTCACCAAACTCTCCTGAGGGCGCTGTTGTGACATTATTTCAACTTGACAGATTTTATCTTATTTTGCAAAGATTTTTATCTTTGAATATCTTGGTGCAAACTGTCTGTGTTGTCACAGGGAAGAGAGCTTCCAGAGCTTTGCCTTGTGTCATTAGGGAATGACATGCAAGTCTTGGATACCACTGGCCTCTCATGCTTGCTTGTGTTGTTACAGGAATTTTGAAATAATCTTGCCTAGCTCCTGAGGAGGAAAAGAACTATTGTTATTTTCATGGACATACAGTTAAAAGCAAAAATTTGGTTTAAACTGACATTTTTGTTGTTGCTATTTCAAGAACATATTACTTTACTTTACTAAATCATCTTTGTGTTAAGGCTTCTGGTGGCTCAGTTCATTAAGCATCCTACTTCAGTTCAGGCCATTATCTCATGGTGAGTTTGAGCCCTGCAGGTATTAGAGAAAAGCCTGCTTCAGATCCTCTGTCTCCCTCTCTCTCTGTCCCTCCCATGATTGTGCTCTCTCTCTCCCTCAAAAATAAATTTAAAAAAAATCATCTTTGTGTCTTCCCGAATGTTTACCATTGTTTCTTATATAGATTTTACATATTTGTTGTTAAATTTAAGCCAGTTGATTTGTTTTGTTGTTGACACTATAAACGGGTTCCTTCTTCATTTTCTCTTCTACTGATCATTGTTTGCATAGATAAATCTTAATTATCATTCAGTTTTAATTTCATATCCTGAAATTTTTCCATGTTCTCCTGTGCTTTACAGTAGTTTTCCAGCCACTCATTCATTAAGCTGATACTAGAAATAGATTACATCTCCCTTTTACATTCTTATGTCACTGATGACCATTTGTTTAATTTTTCTTCTGATAAATTCAGACTTATTTAATAATAGTGAAGATGGTTGCCTTTATCTTTTATTTTTAAACTTAGTTAAAATGATTCTAAATTTTACTCATTAATTAACTTGCTTGTTAATGAGCCATGATAAGAAAATATCAATTAATTACTATTGTATGTAATGTTTTCTTTTGTAAATCAGAAATGTGTCGAACTTTATCAACTCTTTTTTCCATCTATAGCAAGAATTATATGACTTTCTAGGTAAGTTAAGAGATGAATTATATAAATAAAATTATTCATATTATACATACTATTGAATTATTTTTGGAATGATTTTATAATCATTTTTGCATATATTGCTAATATTTTGCTGGATACATTTTTATTGGCAGATGAAGGGCTGAATAGAAATAGAATAATATTCCACTTTTGTGTAATCTCTTTAAGAATTTAGAAAAACCATATCATAGACATTTTCTGAAAATAATTTTTGTTTTCCTTCTTTTTCTGTGCTTGGAACACTTTAAAACCTTTTTTAGTTTTGATATTTTAAGGTTTAGTATAATTTTCTATTCTTTTCTCTCCAGATTTATTGAGCTATAACTGACATGATATCATGCAAAGTTAAGGTGTACAAAGTAATAATTTGATAGATGAATATATTGTAAAATAACTATTACAATAATGTTAGTTAACACCTCTATCACCTCATATAGTTATGGTTGTGTGAGTGTGTGTGTTTGTGTATGGTGAGAATTTACTGTCTTAGCAACTTTCAAATACATTATAGAGTATTGTTAACTATAGTCACCATGTTGTACATTCCATCTCCAAAGATTATTTACCTTGTAACTGATAGTATGTCCCCTTTGATCACCTTCACCCATTTCCTCTACCTCTCAACCTCCACCCCTGGCAACCACCATTCTGCTTTCTGATGAATTTGGCTTTTTCTACTCTCCATGTATAAGTGAGATCGTACAGAATTTATCTTTCTCTGTTTGACTAGTTTCACTTAGCATAATGTTCTCAGGATTCATCCATGTTATTGAAAATGGCAGGTTTTCCTTCTTTCTCATGGCTAATTTATATCCCACTGTGTGGTATATAACCATATTCTTTATTCATTTATCTGTCAGTGGACACTTAGATGGTTTCCATATCTTGTCTGTTGTGAAGATGTTGCAGCAAACATGGGAGTGCAGATATTTTTTCAAGATAGTAATTTCATTTCCTTTATATATAAACCCAGAATTGAAATTTCTGGATCTTATGGTACCTCCACGTTTAGTTTTTTGAGGAACCTCCAAACTGTTTTCCACAGTAGCTGCACCAATTTACATTCTCACCAACAGTGCAAAGGTGCAAAAGGGTTTCCTTTCCTCCACCTCCTCACCAACACCTATCACTTGTCTTTTTGATGATAACCATTTTAACAAGTGTGAGATGATATCTCATTGTGGTTTTGATTTGCATTTCTTGGTGATTAGTGATGTTGAACACCTTTTCATGTACCTGTTGGTGATTTTTATGTTTTCTTTGGAAAAATATGTCTTCAGGTCCTCTTCCTATTTTTAAGTGGATTATTTGGGGGTTTCTGCTATTGTGTTGTATGAGTCCCTTACATATTTTGAATATTAACCCTTTATCAGACATTAGTTTGCAAATATTTTCTCCTGTTCCATAGGTTACTTCTTCATTTCATTTCTTTTGCTGTGAAGAAGCTTTTGAGTTTGATGCCGTACTACTTATTTTCTCCCTTATTTGTGCTTTGGGTGTCATAGTCATAAAATCATTGCCAAGACAAATATCAAGCAGCTTTGATTCTATGTTTTTTTCTAGGAGTTTTATGGTTTTGTGCCTATATTTGTCTTTACCATTTCAAGTTAATTTTTGTGAGTGATGTAAAATAGGAATCCAATTTCATTCTTTTGCACATGAATATCCAGTTTTCCCAGCTTCATTTCCTGAAGAGATTATCTTATCTCAAGTATTTTTGGTTCCCCTGTCAGATATCAGTTAACCTTATATGCATGGGTTTATTTCTGAGTTCTCAATTCTGATCTATTAGTTTAGGCGTCTGTTTTTATGTCAATATCATATTAATTACTGTACCTTGTAAATATAGCTTAACATCAGGAAGTGTGATCCCTCCAACTTTGATCCTTTTTTCTTGGGATTACTTTGTCTATTCAGGATCTTTTATGGTTCCATACAAATTTTAGGATTGCTTTTTCTATTTCTATAAAAAATGGTATTGGAATCTTAATAGGAATTGCCTTAAATCTATAGATTGCTTTGGGTAGTATGTACACTTTAACCATATTAACTTTTATAATCCTGAACATAAAATACCTTTCCCTTTATTTGTGTCTTCTTCAATTTTTTCATCAATGTTTTAAAGTTTTCCTACAATTGGGGGTCTAAATGTGAACCCTGAAACCGCAAAAATCTTTGAAGAGAGTACAGGTAGTGGTTTCTCTGACATCAGTCATAGCAACATTTTTTTAGATATGTCTCCTCAGGCAAGAGAAACAAAAGCAAAAAAAAAAAAACCTATTGAGATAACATCAAAATAAAAAGCTTCTGGACAGTGAAGGAAACCATTAGCAAAACTAAAAAGCAACCTACAGAATGAGAAAAGGTTTTGGCAAATGATATATCTAATAAAGGGTTAGTATCCAAAATGTACAAAGAATTTAAATTAGCTCAACACCCCCAAAAACAAATAATCCAATTAAAAAATAGAAGACATGAACGGATGTTTCTCCAAAGAAGACATACAGATGATCAACAGATACATTAAAAAGATACTCAACATTACTCATCATCAGGGAAATGCAAGTCAAAACCAGGTGAGGTGAGGAAGCACTTCATACCTGTCAGAAGGGCTAAAATCAAAACCACAAGAAACAAATGTTGACAAGGATATGGACAAAAAGGAAAACTTATGCACCATTAATGAGAATGCAAACTGTCAAAGCCACTGTGGAAGACAGTATAGAAGTTTCTCAAGAAATTAAAAATAGATGTGCCATATGACCCAGTAATTCTACTATTAGGTATTTACTCAAAGAATATGAAAACACTAATTCAAAAAAAATATGTGCACCCCTATGTTTATTGCAGCATTATTTATAATACCCAAATTATGGAAGCAACCCAAGTACCCATTGATAGATGAATGGATAAAGAAGATGTTCCACACACAATGAAACACTATCCAGCCATGACAAATAATGAAATCTTGCCATTTACAACAATTTGGATGAATCTAGAGGGTTTAATGCTAAGTGACATAAGTTAGTCAGAGCAGGACAAATACTGTATGACTTCACTTACATGTGAAATTTAAAAAACAAAACAAAGAAAAAAAGAGACTCTTAACTATAAAGAACAAACTGATGGTTACCAGAAGAGAGTTGGCAGGGGATGGAGAGATAGATGAAATAGGCGATAGGGAAATAAAAGTACAGTTCTCATGATGAACACTGAGTAATATATAGAATTGTTGAATCACTATACTGTACACCTGAAACTAATATAACACTGTATGTTAATTATCCTGGAATTAAATTTAAAAATAATAAAGTTTTCCTGGGCACCTGGATGGCTCAGTCGGTTAAGCGTCTGACTTTGGCCCAGGTCATGATCTCACAGTTTGTGAATTCGAACCCCACGTCGGGCTCTGTGATGACAGCTCAAAGCCTGGAACCTGCTTCAGATTCTGTGTCTCCCTCTCTCTCTGCCCCTCCCCTGCTCATGCTTGCTTTCTCTCTCTCTCTCTCTGTCAAAAATAAATAAAAACTTGTAAAAAATAAAAATAATAAAGTTTTTCAAGTATAAATTTTTCTCTTTCTTGGTTAAATTTATTCTTAAGCATTTTATTATTTTTGGTGCTGTTGTAAATGGGATAAAAATAATTTTTTAATTAATTTTACAGTTATTTTGTTGTTAGTGTATAGAAACAAATGATTTTTATGTGTTGATTTTGTATCTTCCATCTTTACTAAATTTATTTATTAATTCTAATAGATTTTTGGTGAAGTCTTTAATATTTCCGTTGTATAAAATGGTGCCATCTTCAAGCAGAGAAAATTTCACTATTTCTTTTCTAATTCAGATATCTTTTTTTTCTTGCCTGACTGACTTACTAGGAGGACATCTAATACTATGTTGAATAGGAATGCTGAGAGTGGGCAACATTGCGTTGTTTCTGATTTTAGAGGAAAGTCTTTTGATCTCTCACCATTGTGGATGCTATTAGCTATGGGCTTGTTATAATTTTCTGTCAAATATCTTGGGTTGGGAAATTTATTGCAAGGAAGTCTTTGGCAATATCTATACTTCCTAAAATTTAGAAACTTTCTTTTTCTACTTATGTGAATTTTGGCTAATGTCAAATGGATGGATAGATGATAGAGAGATAGATAGATGATATGGTAGGTAACATAGGTAGGTAATATAATCTTAAGCATATTTAAGTTGTCAAAAGCATTTTCTTAGAGTTCTGGTAACTGGCTTTTTACTATCTTCTGTATTCTCTTTACTTTTAAGTTCTTTTTTATTATGATTTTTCAGCTTTCCCTATAATGCGTTCCCATATAGATTCATCTCCCACTCTGACTCTAGTCTTGGCTATTTACATTGCTTTGGCCTATGTGAATTTAATACCAGTGGCCTCTTATAAGCAGCTTACTCTCACTGCTCTATGAAATTATTTTTAAAAATATTAATGGAAATATTTATTTAACATAAGAAACCATTACAACATATTGTTTTGTTTTTTAATTTTTTTAACATTTTTTAACATTTATTATTTAACATTTAAACATATTATTTAACATTAAATAACATAACATTATTTAAATTTTAAAAATTTAATAAATTTTAACATTTATTTATTTTTGAGAGAGAGACACAGAGTGCAAGTGGGAGAGGGACAGAGAGAGAGGGACACTGAATCTGAAGCAGGCTCCATGCCCTGAGCTGTCAGCACAGAGCCCGATGTGGGGCTCCAACTCACAAATCAAGAGAACATGACCTGAGCCGAAGTCTGATGCTTAACCGACAGAGCCACCCACCACCCCTCAAAATATTGAGTGTTTAAAAGCGGACAAATACCATAAGCATCACAAAATCCAGAAAAATAACATATTTTTGTTTATTTTTCATTCTTTTAAAGTTTATTTATTTATTTTGAGAGAGAGAGAGAGGAAAGAGAGAAAGACCATGAGCAGGGGAGGGGCAGAGAGAGAGGGAGAAAGAGAATTCCAAGCAGGCTCCAAGCTCTAAGGGCAGAGCCAGACACAGTGCTCAAACTCACAAACCATGAGATTATGACCTGAGCAGAAACCAAGAGTCGAATGCTTAACATACTGAGCTACCCAGGTGCCCCAGAAAAATAACACATTTTTAAATTTACTTCCTGGCATTTATTTATAACATTTTGTCATAAGATTTTTGGCTGAATATTCTTTGCTTGCCCTATTCACATGACATTTTATAATTCTATATTCTATAGAGTATAAAGATAATTCAACCTGTTCTTTAGCATTGTTAACCAAAATTTATTTTTTTACTGTTGATAATTTAAAAAAAAATGTTTTTCAGGTTCACAACTTGCTTTTGGGTCATATCAGGTGAGCTTTCAGGATTACTGCCAAATTTGAGAAAACCTCTGTCACGTTTCTTTTAAAAGAGTTATAAGGTTTGAAAGAACATTCCATAGACCAAATTCTACCTCTGTATAATTTTTAAAATTTTTTAAATTTTTATTTTTGTAAAAAAAATAACATATAATTAAAAACACTATATTAGTTTCAGGTGTAAAACATAATGACCCAAATGTATGTATTGCAAAATAATCACTACAATAAGTCTAGTTAACATCTGTCACGATACATAGTTACAGAATTTTTTTGTTTGATGAAAACCTTTCAGAGTCAGTCTCTCTCTCCCTCCCTCTCTCTCTTTCTTGGCTTTTTGGTGTGTCTGTGTTTATTTTTTAATATAATTTAATATAATTTAATTTAGCTAACATACAGTGTATATAGTGCGTTCTTGGCTTCAGGGGTAGATTCCTGTGATTCATCGCTTACATACAACACCCAGTGCTCATCCCAACAGGTGACCTCCTCAATGCCCATCACCCATTTTCTCCTCTCCCCCAGCCACACATCAACCCTCAATTTGTTCTCTGTATTTAAGAGCCTCTTATGATTTACCTCCCTCCCTGTTTGGAACTATTTTTTCCCTTCCCTTCCCCCATAGTCTTCTGTTAAGTTTCTCAAGTTGCACGTATGAGTGAAAATATATGATATCTGTCTTTCCTTGACTGACTTATTTCACTTAGCATAATACCCTTCAGTTCTATCCACATTGTTGCAAATGGAAAGATTTCATTCTTTCTCATTGCCAAGTAATATTCCATTGTATATATAAACCACATCTTCTTGATCCATTCATCAGGTGATGGACATTTGGGCTCTTTCCATAACTTGGCTATTGTTGAAAGTGATGCTATAAACATTGGGGTACATGTGCCCTTATGAATCAGCACTCCTGTATCCTTTGGATAAATTCCTAGTAGTGCTATTGCTGGGTCATAGGGTAGTTCTATTGTTAATTTTATGAGGAATCTGCACACTGTTTTCCAGAGTGGCTACACCAGTTTGCATTCCCATCAACAGTGCAAGAGGATTCCCATTTCTTTACATCCTTGCCAATATCTGTTGTTTCCTGAGTTGTTAATTTTAGCCACTCTGTTAAGTGTGAAGTGGTATCTCAATCTGGTTTTGATTTGTATTTCCCTGATGAGTGATGTTGAGCATCTTTTCATGTGTCTGTTGGCCATCTGGATGTTTTCTTTGGAAAACTGTCTATTCGTGTCTTCTGCCCATTTCTTCACCAGATTATTTATTTTTGGGGTGTTGGGTTTGGTAAGTTCTTTATAGATTTTGGATACTAACCCTTTATCCAATATATCATTTGCAAATATCTTCTCCCATTCTGTCAGTTGCCTTTTAGTTTTGTTATTTGTTTCCTTTATAGTGCAAAAGCTTTTTATCTTGATGAGGTCCCAATAGTTCATTTTTGCTTTTATTTCCCTTGCCTTCAGAGAGTGTCAAGTAAAAAATTGCTGCGGCTGAGGTCAAAGATGTTGTTGCCTGTTTTCTCCTCTAGGGTTTTGAAGGTTTCCTGTCTCAAATTTAAGTCTTTCATCCATTTTATTTTTGTATATGGTGTAAGAAAGTGGTCCAGTTTCATTCTTCTGCCTGTTGCTGTCCATTTCTCCCAACATCATTTGCTAGAGGCTGTCTTTTTTCCATTGGATACTCTTTCCTGCTTTGTCAAAGATTAGTTGGCCATACATTTGTGGGTCCAAGTCTGGGTTCCCTGTTCTACTCCATTCATTATGTGTCTGTTTTTCTACCAGTACTATACTGTCTTGATGATTACAGCTTTGTAGTAGAGGATGTAGTCCAGGATTGTGATGTCTCCCGCTTTGGTTTCTGTTTCAACATTACTTCGATTTTTCAGGGCCTTCTGTGGTTCCATACAAATTTTAGGATTGTTTTTTCTAGCTTTGAAAAAATGTTGGTGCAATTTTGATTGGGACTGCATTGAAGGTATAGATTGCTTTGAGTAGTACTGATATTTGAACAATATTTGTTCTTCCAAACCATGAGCATGGAACTTTTTTCCATTTTTTTGTGTCTTCTTCAATTTCTTTCATAAGTTTTCTATAGTTTTCAGCATACAGATCTTTTAAAACTTTGGTTAGATTTATTCCTAGGTATTTTATGGTTCTTTGTGCAATTGTAGATGGGATCAATTTCTTGACTTCTCTTTCTGCTGCTTCATTATTGGTGTATAAAAATGTAACCGATTTCTGTACACTTATTTTGTATTCTGAGACTTTGCTGAATTCATGTATCTGTTCTAGCAGCTTTTTGGTGGAGTCTTTAGGGTTTTCCATGTAGACTATCATGTTATCTGGGAAAAATGAAAGTTTGACTACTTTGTTGCCAATCTGGATGCCTTTTATTTCATTTTGTCTAATCATTGATGCTAGGACTTCCAACACTATGTTAAACAACAGTGGTGAGGGTAGACATCCCTGTGATGTTCCTGATCCCAGAGGGAAAGCTCTCAGTTTTTCCCCTTTGAGGATGATTTTAGTTGTGGGTTTTTCATAGATGGCTTTTATGATGTTTAGGTATGATCCTTCTATCCTGACTTTCTTCAGGGCTTTTATTAATAAAAGATGTTATTTTTGTCAAATGCTTTTTCTACATCTATTGACAGGATCATATGGTTCTTATCTTTTCTTCTATTAATGTGATGTATTACATTGATTGATTTGTGAATATTGAACCAGCCCTGAAGCCCAAGAATGAATCCCACTTGATCATTGTGAATAATTCTTTTAATATACTGTTGAATTCAATTTGCTAGTATCTTGTTGAGAATTTTTGCATCTAGATTCACCAGGGATATTGGCCTGTAGTTCTTTTTAGTGCGGTCTCTGTTTTGTTTGAGAATCAAGGCAATGTTGGCCTCATAGAATGAGTCTGGAAGATATTTTTCCATTTCTATTTTTTGGAACAGCTTGAGAAGGATAGTTATTAACTCTGCTTTAAATGTCTGGTAGAATTCCCCTAGGAAGTCATCTGTCCCAGGACTCTTATTTGTTGGTTGATTTTTGATAACTGATTTCATTTCTTTACTGGTTATGGGTCTGTTCAAATTTTCTATTTCTTCTCATTTGAGTTTTGGAGTGTGTAGGAATTTGTCCATTTCTTCCAGGTTGTCCAGTTTGTTGGCATATATTTTTTCATAGTATCCTGTAATAATTGTTTGTATTTCTGTGGTGTTGGTGTGATCTGTCTTCTTTCGTGATTTTATCTATTTTGGGCCTTTCCTCTTTTCTTTTTGAGAAGTCTGGCTAGTGGGTTATCAATTATATTTTTTCAAAAAACCAGTTCTTAGATTCATTTATCTGTTCTACTATTTTTTAGATTCTATATTGTTTATTTCTGCTCTAATGTTTATTATTTCTCTTCTTCTGCTAACTTTGGGGTTTCTTTGCTGTTCTGCTCTAGTTCCTTTAGGTGTGCTGTTAGGTTTTGTATTTGGGATTTTTCTTGTTTCTTGAGATAGGCCTGGATTGCAATGTGTTTTCCTCTTAGGACTACCTTTGCTGGATCCCAAAGAGCTTGGACCATCGTGTTTTCATTTTCATTTGCTTCCATGTCTTTTTTTTTTTTAACAAATTTGAATGTTTTATTATTAAACTATTTATCTTCCTGCAAGGCTGTTGCTTCACCATATAAAAATAGCACCAGCAAGCACAGTATATTACAAAATTAAGATAGTATTGTTCTTTATCTGACACTATACAACTAACAAACCTTTTTCCACTGCCAGTTATTTCCAACGGACAGATCATTTAAGTATTCTGACCCCAATCCAGGGATGGATGTAAGCAAGTTACAATTCCCAAAGGCTTAAGATGACAGTGTTATCCTTGAATTACATAATTTTTATAACTAGTTTTTAGCCACAGATAATTTCAGGATTCTGAATAACATAACTGGAGCCTAGCCTAAAAATCATAGGGTGTTGCAAAAAAGATACATACTATGTTTTATCTGCAATCATTAAAAAGTTAAGGGTTGTTTTCTTTCATTAACATTGTTGTAAGTAGTTTCTTTTTGCACTGGTATTGCTAAAAGTTGCT